>CM042753.1:10461360-10540611 GCA_022496165.2 Catalaphyllia jardinei
CACCGAGGTAACCCCGCAACATCACGTAGAAAGAAACCGTATGAAATTGGCCATTTTAAAGGTGCTGCTGGACAAAATATGACGAACCCTGATCTCACTTGTAGACCCAGTCATTTCTTAAGACACTGATCACAAAATGCTGACTAAACAAGGATAATCTCTGGCGAAAATGGATCTTTGCATGATGTAAACTTTGCTATTACTTTGCCAAACTAGTACAAACCTAAGAAATAACCTAACAACCTTCTACCACATTCATACTCATAATTTGCTGCCGTTTAGTACCTTCCTTTAGATAGCAACTCTTTCTGTGACTAAAGTATTTGCCTGTTTCAGCTGGTGGCTGCCAGTTAACCCACACACACGTGACCTTAAGTGACTGGCGAGATCCACTCGACCCAGACTCCGAAGCACAGATGATTTTCACACAGCTTCTTCAGAGCCGTGGCGAGTTCCGAAAGAAATTCCTGGGAACGAAAGAACTTCAGAAAGACTCTCAAGAATCCAGCGACACGGTAAAGGAGCAACAGACTCCTGTGGAGATCGCTCAAACATCTACAGCAACTGAAGAAGCCGTGGCCACGAAACTGTTGGAAGTAATTGACGAACTCGAGAAAGCCCACGAAGCCATCGACGAGAAGGCGATAATGAAATCATAGAATTATATTACTACAAAACTAAGGAATTACGCAGAGCATATTTTTATATATGAATGATTGCAAATAATTTTAATGAAGATGATTAACGATTACAAATTCCAAAAAGATTTGGTTAGCAGGAAAAGCTGAGCTAAGCTACTCTCGTATAACAGTTTACCGTGTGAGCCACTGAGCGGTTGGTTGTCTTTTAAGTTGGTTTCTCTGAGGGAGGGAGTGGTGGGGAGTTTGTTCCCCCCCCCCCACAAATCGTAGACGGGGTACATTCTTTTGTTAAAATTTGAGACCAAAATGGGACCTTCGCACGATCCGGTCACATGGTACAAAATTAAATATACTGGTGAGCAAGTTGCGCAGTGGAACTTCCAAAACAATGGCAGGTCCAGGTGAACTGGTACGAGTTGCATTGTTTTGGAAGTCCCACTGCGCAACTTGCTCACCAGTATATTTAATTTTGTACCATGTGACCGGATCGTGCAAAGGGCCCATTATTAGGAATATGGATATTTTACATGCTTCAGTTGCCATACAGACTGATTTAGTGAGGTATGTGGTGCGAAATGGGGTTAAACAATATTATTGTCACTCACTAGATGGGGGGTGGGGGCGGCGGCGGGGGTTCGTATCACAGGAGACCCTCTTCCCCTTCCGGCAAATGGTACCCTGTGTAAGCTTTATTAAGGGTGCGTTCCTTTGGGGTGATCTGGATCAGGATCAGTGATCCAAGATCTGTATGGGCCATGGTGCATCAATGGAACCGGTGAATCCATGGCCAGAGTGGATTCATCGGTTCCTTTGATGCACATGATCCAGACAGATCTTGGATCACTGATCCTGATCCAGATCACCCCAAAGGAATGCACCCTAAATCTCAAAGATGCCGTCATGTCGTCAAATGGTTATAAACGTTAAAGAGCCCGGATTTAACTTCCTGTTTGCGGTTTTCTAATAGTCACGCGAGCTGTATATTTGTCAATTTAAAGAATATGAACGTGAACTGGTCCAAAATTATTTATAATATTTAACAACAATCGTTCACAAACTTACTAACGTTAGTGAGTTCCTATGACAAACAAACGGTTGTTTATGACAAGTCTTTTTTTAACCAACGCTTTTCTTTAAAATTTGTTTGACAGCTTTTTTTCCCTAAATAAATGAACTTTATTTCTTGACACTTCGCTAACTTATTTACAGAGAACGAAAAAACTATAGTTTTTTCTATAGGTTTCTTCTCTGACTGTGATGATGTGTTTTAAAACACAGGAGCTGTGTTGGCAAGACGCCTCATTCGTCTGTGAAAGAAAGACACAATTCGTATTAAATATACAGTGAAACTTTTCTTAAGCAAGCACCCTTGAGGCATTCTACAGGGTGTCCGCTCTAAACTGATTCTAATATATTGTGCAAGAATAGTTATTTATTATTTTTTTTTTCAAATTGATTGATTGATTGATTTTTATAAGTGTAGCACAGATCAAAGACTGCTCATAGCACAATGTCCAGTCAGTCAATGCATCAATCTGCAATAATCTACTTAGCTTTAACACGATATCGCTAAACAAAGTTCAAGGAGTCAGAGCTGAGCTTTTAGAAGTGAAAAGCCTGTCAAGTGTCAGCACACTGCAAATTTTTGTGCAACAACATAGCTTAACCGCGTCCACTCAACAGGTGTCGGCTGAATGCAATTTATCTTACAGTAAAAGTGGGAGGGAAATTTAGGGACTCCTGCTGGTGTCCACGTAATATGGGGTCCGCTTAGTACAGGTTTGACTACACCTTAACCTATAAATACATGTAGTGTGACTCGGACTGGGAAAGTTCTTCTAGCTCTGTATACATCAAGCTACATTTTACAGGTGTAGGTGTTTCTAACAGCAGTTCTATGTGAGAAACGAAACTTTATCTATTTAATAAAATTTCGGATGAACTCTTTTTATCTTTTTTGCTGTTGTTATTATAATTTTGGAGGGTGTGGGTGTAAACAAGCTAGGACCTCTAATACGATTTGCAGTTCCAGATAATATCCATACTCCCCCCACAGAAGGGATTGGAAAACCCTGGGGGGTTGGGGGTGGTCTTTAAGACCAAAAAATTTAAAGAAATGCATGAAGCTTAATTGGATTTCTAGTGGGGTGGGGGAGAGAAGAATCTTTGAAAAAATCCCTTCCATGGGGGAGGAGTGGATATTTTCTGGAACTACACAATGCGTTTCAATATTTCCATGCATTAAGGAAGTGCTTAGCACGAGGAATTCAATGACTGGCTGGCACGAAACCACCCCCCCCCCCCCCAAAAAAAAAGTACAAACCTGGTATTCCTGTCCTGGTCACGCAGCTTCTTCTCCATCTCGGCATCTGTCAGTGTCTCAAGGTAAGGACCCCAGTTATCGACATCTGTACCTGATCTAATGGGTGTCTCTATAGTTGGTAACGGTGCCTCACTGAAGGCATATGTTTTTGAATGCCAACTTAGTTGACCACGTATGCTGTAAGCAATGGCTGTGGCAAACTCACCACCAAGCCCCAAATCAGAACACAGGCTGAGAGCGAATTCTTCAGGCGTGTTAAGCGGTTCAGACAAATCCCATTCAAACTGATCCATTAATGAAATGTTACCCACATGGATATTTAGCTGTGTGGATGAAAATTACAACTCTCTAAATAATAAACAGGATGAATGGCCACTCTTTATTTGGCACCAAAGAACACCAGAGTAGTTTTTCAACAAGATTGTCAACTTTCACAACAGCTATTTTTTATATAGTTATTTTTATCACAGTACAGCAGAGTGCAGTATAATGTAGGTCTGGGGATAACTCCAAATTCCCTGGAAAATGGCATGTTTTCTAACATTTCATACCCATATTTTATAGTCAAGTCTATTTTAAAGGAGGAATTTTCTTACTGGACTTGCAGTTTCAGCTTAAACCAGTTTTGGCCGAGTTGGCTTTCAACTGAAAGGTTGAGACCTATCGTTCAACCTCTGCAACTTGGCTGTCTTCAGGAACTTGCTGAAATAGTTGCTGGCTTGGCGCCTGGCCCTTAATGAAAACCCTGTGGTAATTCTGTCAGTATCAATAAATTGTGCATGTTGTTTGCTTATTTATAACATGATAATGATAATAATCACTGCTTTGATTTTAGCTTGGAGTCATTTTAAAGACGATTGTATCAATGGATGAAGCTGCATTTGCACAGTTTGCTACAAGATGAGAACACTCAGCCGTAACATTTCATGTACCATACCTTGATTATAACTCTCTGATCTGATTGTTTATCCACTGTTATCTCAGAATCTGTGTCAAACTGTTTAATCTGCTGTCTTATAGCCTGGACCACAGCAGGCACAAAAGATGCTGGTGGCAAATCAAGATCATCACACAGCACTTCAGCAAACACTTCTGGTGAGATCAGCGTCTCTAGTGGAAACAGGAGTTAGCAAGAGTTCATATCTCATGTGGGATTCGAACCCATGACCTTTGCAATACTTGTGCAGTGCTCTACCAACTGAGCTACTAAGGCCATCTGGGAGCTGGCCACTTTGTGATTTTTTGTTCAGGCTTTAATTTCAGAACTGTTTGAGTTGTGTGCATAACTGCAATGATCAATCATGTCTACATATATTTCTTGGCAGTTCAAATAATAGTCTTTCATATACTCCTTTGTATTCTTTACCATCTACAGGTACATTACAAACTCACAAAGTGACCAGCTCCCAGATGGCTTCATAGCTCAGTTGGCAGAGCACTGCACTGGTATCACAGAGGTCATGGGTTCGAACCCCATTCAGGCCTGAATTTCTCTAAGGCTTTGATTTCACAACTGCTTAAGTTCTGTGCATAACTCCGATGATCAATCATGTCTTTACATTTTGATTCATATATACTGAAATAAACATTCTTTGAAAAAAATGTCCCCGTTGAAAAAAAAAACAGATATAATATTACACCCCCACCTCCTAATAATGCCCACATCTCTACAACGGCCACTTTACTCTGCCCCCAAGGTGGCCAGTGCGAAGGGGTTTGATTGTAGTCACTTATTAATGCTATAGAATTCAGGATGAACTCCAGCAAGATGGGACACATGGCCCAACACAGACTTAACAAGCATCAAAATGGCTGGAAAAAATATTATTTCAAACAGCGGTGAAAACACCAACCATTCTTGTTCCATGTGAATGTATCTCTGAGTTTCTGCCCATCAATGTCTATATCAAGCCTAATAGGTACCAAGACTTCAGGTTGACTTGCTGCTTCATGGACGGCAGCCATATCATGGTCATCATAGCTGAAAAAAATAAAGTAATTCATCAATATAAATGTGAAAAATATTTGGTAGGTACACTCAGTCTGATGCAATGATTACCTTGTGTATGCATATGGTGGCTGTGCCTGTAGTAAGAATAGAACTCAAAACCATGCTGTCCCACTGAAACAACATGACTAAGTATTTCTCTTTTTAGCGAAAATCATTAGGTCAGTGCTAAAGTTGTTTTAGCTATTTTTAGCTATTCCTAATACTTAACTCAAGACTTAACAAGTGACAAGATATTTTGGTTCACTGTGTTAAGACACTTTTACTTTCACAGTGTGTCTCTCCACATGCATAAAACTAGGGTGATGTAGCAGCTCTCGTAAGGTGTCACATGAATGGCTTGCTACCCTTTGAGAGTACAATTATAGAACAACCAACAGAAACAATGCCCCTAGCCACAAAACAATACCAGCTGCTTACAGCTACAATGATAAAACAAAAGCAGCTTATGACAGCTGCTACACTACTGTAAAACTATGCCAGCAAAGTGCTGCAGCAACCTTATAGAATGCTGGGAAGTAACCTATGATAAACTACTATCCCATACAGAGTGTGGAGACAGTAGTTATGTTCATACTGTAGGAAGGTAAGGTAAAGGCTAAGTCTGCATACTAGCCTAGTGGCCCATCAGGCTGGAGCTTATCCCGGTTTCCTTTAGTTAACATGAAGCAACTAGGAGTATTTCTACTCCCCATGCTAATTACTAGGGAGTTGCAGACTTTCATGAAGTAAAATTATTGCATGACCTGGAAGATTTGCAAATATGCTAATTTCGTCTTGAATCTTCTCACATATTTATTAGTATTCACATCACCCTGATTAAGCAATTTATTTTAGTCGTTTCAAAATTGAGTCAAAGCATGCAGAACTTAAAACATCAGCTGTACTAAGTATCACTGCTGCAGAGCGAGCGTAGCAGCAGTTCATAATTTAAATATAAAAGAAAGGTAGCAAAATTTGAGAATTTCGCTGTGGTTTTTAGCCTCGCTTTCAGCGGACCACAATACTCTGCCTTGCTTTCAGTGGACCAGAATGCACTGCCAGAAGTTAAGGTTTAGTGGAGCAGCGCCCAGTCCTTGCTGTCGCCACAAGCAAAAATTCTTCAGGCCTGACAAACAATTGTGGGATAATCTTTAATTACATAATTACAGCCAGAAATATGGCATTTGTTTTAACCTTTGTTGTTAAAATATCCGTACTACGTGTACCCATGTCGCATAGAATATAGAAATCTAGTTCTTGCTTTCGGTCTTAAAACTTGTAGGAACACATAGGAACACTAGTTCCTTCCAGCAACAAGATAAGCACGGGATTCTGCTCTGATTAGTTCCTATTTCGGTAGGATTTATGCAAGTGTTCACCCATATCTGTAAAATTGCGGTTATGTCGTAATTAAGTTGTTTATGCCAAGGGAAACTCTTAAATATTGCCCTTTGTATTTTGTAACACCTATAAGTTAGCTACCATTGTGTATGTCAGAATCTTGAATCAAGCAATAAAGTAGATTCAGTTGATTATACAGCAGTGGAGTGTCCTTCTTTCCGTGTGTGAGCTCACGAAAAACCCTGTATAAACCTTTGTTGTTAAAGTATCCGTGCAAATATCTGCACTACGTGTCACGTGGAATATAGAAAACTAGTTTGTGCTTTCCATCTTGTAACATGTAGTTTGGCACGATTTACGTAAGTATTCATCCATATCTGTAAAATTGCGGTTATGTTGTAATTAAGTTGTTTATGCCAAAGGAAACTCTTATTATCCTCTGTATAAACAAAATAACTTGATGACAACCATTTCTACACAAGCTCTATACATTCCCCACTTCAATTTGCAAACAACATCCCAATTTCTGCAGCACTTTCATAGCCCTGGCTAAACTAGTATATAATTTATTGGCCCAAGCAAGACTTTTAAATTAGTAAAATGTGAAAGAATGATTACTTTTCTGTTCGTTTTTTTCCCTTAGAAAAAAGCAAATAACGACACTGTGGGCTGCTAATGATTAGTCATGAGTAAAATCAGGCAGAACTCTGGGGATCATGTTTCATGCACGCAGCATCTGGAGGTCACATACACTTAAAAAATTGTAAAAATTCCCAGTTGTTCAAAAATTGAATGGCTTTGGCAAGACGGTCGTAAGTGACTTTTTCGGGTAAAAATTTTTTTCCTTCAAAAGTGCCTGAATTTTTGCATGTGCTTTTCAATAAAGCAGAAAAAGATTCTCCTGTATCTTTTTTGGCTGAAATGCTCTACTTTTTCCACTTTGTTGCGTTCATTGTGCACGCTTTGATATTTTGACTTCGTTTTTCTCAGAGACAAAGTGCAAACCACCCAAAAAAATTACATGGGAATCTTTTACTACTTAATTGAAAAGCACATGCAAAAATCCAGGCACTTTTGAAGGAAACAAATTTTTACCCAAAAAAGTCACTTACGACCATCTTGCACTAAGCCATTCAATTGATGATGCCTACGTATATAATATTGATGCCTGTGTTTGCAACTTGTAAATAAAGTTAAGATGGAATGGATTATTGTGTTCATAAGAAATTGTGAATCAGAATTTTGAAAGAAAGACATGTTTTGCAATGGCAAGTTGTGAAGTTCTGTTAGAATTTCTCAAGGATGCGAAAACTTTGGTTTTCATTGTTGTGCTATGCCTATAATTATAACATCGATGCCTATGTTTGCAATGTATAGAGTTAAGTTGGAAATATGAATTATATTGTTCATGAAAATCGTGAAAGAAAAGAATGGTTTTCGGGACTTATCAAAACTAGGCTTGCTTCCCCAGAACCCAAAACACGTAAATATCCTGCACTGATTGTATTTGTCCTAGTGAGCCAGCTCGTTTAAAGGCTGGATAACGCTAACACTGCATAAATTACCATCCAGTGGATAAGTATATTGGCAAAACAAACCACAGCTAAACTTCAGAATACCCGGCCACAATTATGTCACATTAAATGCCTGCTCCAGTAGTCCCACAGTCAATAAATATTTGCATATGGAAACAAAAGATAAATACTTTATGTATAGATGAAACAAGCGTGCTACACATGAATATACCTTGTTTTAAAATCCATCAGCCGAAACTGCCGGAGTGCGGGGCTGGGGGAGCAGTAGTTGTAAAACCATTTGATATTCATTTTTTTCCACTATGGCAGTGCGGGAGTGTGGGACTGCGGGAGCACAAGTTCTTTGACCATTTAATATTCTTTTTTCCCACTACGAGACTGCGGGAGCAATAGTTTCATTTGTCTTACTTTCATTATTATTCAACTTCAGGACTGCGGAAGCAATAGTTTTACTGGCCTGAAGTTCATTAACTTATGAAATAATTTTTTCCTTTAATGATTACAACATGACTGCGGGACTACGGGAGCAAGCGTTTAATGTCACGCAATCGTGGCTGGGTATTCTGAAGTTGCTCCCAAACCACGTTATCCACTGGATGTTGATTTATCCTCTGGAAAACACTATTATCCAAGAACCTAAGAACTAGTAATTACAATCAATAGGTCATGTTGATACAACCTACTGCAATATAACCTTGTTGAATAATCAGCAGCTTCCCAAGCTTCCAGTTCGCCTTATAACACAAAAATCTATAAGCCTTTTTTAAATATTTTTCGCTTTGCATTTTCGTATGCAAGCTTTTTAAATGGCAATCCCAAACGTTCCACTCTTTATAAGAGATACATCCACAAAGAGATTCGTTACCTTTCATCGTCAGTATTCTATGTAAAAGAACAACAATTTACCATGTAGGAAAGGTTTTGATCCTTTTCGGTCCTATCCGATTCCTGTTCACTGTCGAGGAGCAAGGCACAGCATCGAGATGAAAAGAGTTACTAGAAAACAACGTTTGTGGCGCCCAGGTCGGTTGACTTCCTCGTTTTGACTTAGTACTTTGGTTCCGTGCCGTTGTCTCGGGTGTCTCTGTAGAAACTTTATACTTTTCGTCTTTCCCTTCAAGGATTTCGTCCACTTCATGAGATTTCAGTAACGTGACATTTGTAGCGATGCTGTTGTGTCCTAAACCCAGCTGCACAATTTGCTTTCGTTCATCAAGTGTCGCAAGTCTTCGCCACAACGAAGGGTACTTCTTGTATAAAGAACCCCTGAACATTCGAAGAAAGTTTCCTACTTCGGATCCGATCATGTAGTGTTCTCCATCTCCTAACTGAAAAGAACTCGGTTTTTGACCGTATGTTCTCACCGCCATCTTGCTTTTCTTTTTGTCAAGTTTACCCACAGTGCTTGGCGAGATCCCTCATCGTGCCTAGTCTCTCACGCTAAAAATATTTACCGACGGGGCGGGGGAGCGGATTGGGGAAGTGGGGGGCGCTTTCGGAATATTTTCGCTAATATTTCACTAATTTAGTTGAGAAAGGGTAAGGAATGAAATTTAATAGATAGACGCTAGATTTTTGACGCTTCTTGGGGCATTCCATTTGTTTCCAATTGATCTTGTTGGTTCAAAGGCGACTTGCTTGTAATGAATATAAGCAGCGCAGGAAGAGAAAAGAGGCATTTACTTATAATCCACGAATCTGGTTTACAAACACATTCGGGGAATTCAATCGATACCATTTGTTGTGGTTATGCAAACCCTGCAGTATTTTCTTGCTTCATTTGCAAAAAGACGATAGCAAATTGAGGCGGTAATTATTTTTTCTAATAGTATGACGCTATTAAAACTTTCCTTTCTTGGAACGGGAAATATAAAAAAAACCGAAGTTGCCTACGGTAAATGAACACAACTTTGGGAAATTCCAAATATACTTAACTGTATACGTATAGCGATGTTTCTCGTTACGTCACCTATTGTCATTAATGTGCCAACCAGAGGTTTATTGGCTGTTGAAACAATGCATGCTATTGTTCAGTGGCTAGAAAATTTGAATATCAAAAGAAATGGGACGTCAATGTTTGTAAACAAGAAACATCGCTATTATTCTCAGCATCGATTGCACGGTCGTAGCATCACAAAAAGGGAGTTTAAACGGAGACACCGAAGACAATGAATTTGTATTTTGCCTAAGAATCTCGGGATACTCTTAATTCATGTACTTTGGTTATCACTGTCAAAGCTTTCACAAAACTGACTCTGGGACACCGCGATAAATTTGAAATAGAATTTTAAAAAACTTGCCGTCGTAGCTCACGTTCTCTAGACAACGCAGAATTTGGTCATTTCACGTTGTTGTTTTGCAGAGGACGGCAGAGAAATGTACAAAGAGTTATATTGCACGTGCACAGCTATTGTTCTGCTCAGTAATCCTTTTGTCTAGCAACGCTACCTTTGCCGTCGCCGTCTTGGTTTTCTTAAATTCCCTGTTGCGCCCACAATACAGTTACTGAAAACTAGGTATGGCACAAGAAGCACATGTAATACCACGTCGGCAAAACTCTAAAATATATAAATCAGTGATTATTGTCAGTGATTTTACAAACAGACAAAACTATGGGACCATCTTCGGTAATTTTTCTGACCGCTTGGGAAATTAATGGTACGAATCATGTTATTCCTTGCCAAAAGAAGATCGGTCATATAGATAGAGATTCGAGATATATATTCTTACATTCCACCCTATTTAAGCCTAACATAAGAAAACTTCTGAGACTTTTTTTAGAAAATGACTCTGTAAGCCCTGTCCATTGGCGACCAAAACACGGTCAAACACAGTTTGGTGACCAAACACGTTGATGATGATTATGTAAGCTTACAGAGTGGCAAATCTGGTTATCTTGATTACAACAACTAACTTAGGTTTTTATTCAACACTTTCGAAGGGTGCGGCTTTTGACCCATATCATTTTAGGTTAGAATTTCACTGTTTTTGACTGCATAGATAAAAAAGGAAATGTCCAATTCAAAGGTTACAACAATTCTGGTAGGAAAACATTGTCGGGCAAA
Source organism: Catalaphyllia jardinei (assembly GCA_022496165.2). NCBI lineage: Eukaryota > Metazoa > Cnidaria > Anthozoa > Scleractinia > Caryophylliidae > Catalaphyllia > Catalaphyllia jardinei. Next base: position 10,472,256 of record CM042753.1, read on the forward strand.
CTCGAAGCTAGAGGTGTAATTTCGATGGGGGGGAGAACATTCTTCTAAATGAGTACTTTTATACACCTTGCTGTAAAAAGAACATGCAGAAAAAGTCAATGATAATGAGATAAGCTGTACCTTGTATGCAATCGTCGCCAAAGCCCCTTACAAATTTTCTCTTCACCAAGTAAGCTGAAAGTTTTTTCGAAAGTTACGATAACTTCAAAGGTTAGCTTACCTTTGACTTGGCAAGATCTTTTTCCTCAGTTCCTCTCGAGCTTCCCAACTAAATCTGCTGCAAAACTTGGTACTGGTCTTTGTTTGATATGAAACTGCGTTCAAATGTTGAACAGAAGAATTGAGCACTTCTCGCGAACAATGCGCAGGAAAATGTAATGGACCAGCAAAATTTGGTCGCCTCATGCGCTGAGCAAACTCTTTCAGCCCTCGCTCAGTTGGCGAGTTGGGTTGTTTTTCCATGTATTTCTCTCCAACACCCAAGGTGACCTTTTCAACCTCAGCTGCCTTTACGAGCATGATGTTTGAGTTTGACATACTGTGGTAGCCGACATTCAAAGATAGCAAAATTTTCCGTTCCTCTATGGTCGGAGGGCGGCGCCAAAGCGAAGGAAATTTCTTGTACAAAGCTCCTTTCATCAAACCCATTTGGTGGCCAACTTCGCTTCCAATCATGTAAAACTCGCCGCCTTCTTTTAGCTGAAAAATTGCTGGTTTTCTACTTTTTACTTGCAGAGTTTCCTCTGCCATTCTGACTTGGAAAAGTGTTATTTTTATGGGCTAGCTGGATAACTCTGTCAGGTAACTAGCACTGTTTAACGAAAAACCAATCAAGTGTAAACAACACTGAATGATTGATGGGTTCTATTTTTACCGTGGGAAAAACGACAGGAAAAACAGGGTTTATTTTAGGCGTCGATAAAACGAGGAACATGGAACATTCCGGAACTTCCCGGAACATCGAATAACTATAATAACTATGACAAAAATACGTAATATTACATTTTCCAAAATTATGTTAAACAAAAATTAAGTGGTATCAGCTGGGAATATATAAAAAAAACAAAACAGAAACATAAAAAAAATGGAAAAAATGAAAAAAATAAAATAATTGCAATGAGTGAAGGCTCGCAACTTAGAACACTGTCTTAGAAGACTAATCGATTCCTTCCAGTAGTTCGCCATCAGGTAACTAAGGTGTTCGAACTCTTTAATCAGACCGAAAAATATGGGTACATATGTGTGGTTTCTTTATTCAATTTATTACGTCAATTCAAAGATTTGCGTATACACGATTTCCCATGAAGAAATAGTTTCCCCCCATGAGATAGAAAGAGAAACTCTTCGGTGTTGAGTTTCTCGTCCAAGCCGGCTAGTTCGGACTGCTCGAGCTTTGATGAGTTATTAATAATAACTTGCTTATTACTCGGGATTCCGGAAAGGTCGAGTCTGAACTTGGTCGGTCATAGTGCCAGGCAGCGAAGGAGTCACGGATCAACAAAGGAAACGCAATGAATTACCTGGCATTCATCGATTGTGTTGAAAATATTTCTCTCATAATTATCCTAATCACTCATTCGATCTTCCGGGGGTCTTCCGGGATATTCCGGAATGTTCTGGGATGTTCCGCGGGATGTTCCATGTTCCTGATTTTATCGACGGCTCTTTTATTTTGGCATTTTGAAAAAAAGAAAGCCATTTGACCTCAAGCGAAAATGAAAAGAACTCACATGAAGTCGTTTTCAGGGCTGCCGCACAAAGAAGACTGACCTTGTAAGTGATTCACTCAAAGCTGTCAAAAGCTGAAATTATTTTTTTCGCCTTGTTCTTATTGTGTTATCAAAAATTGCAGATATTTTTCTTCCTTTGAACTTATGGAAATGAATACGATTCCTGGAGAAATAATGATCTCTGAACGCCAAAAGGGCTTTCCAAATATAAAAAGAACAAACAGAGCGCGCAGGCTTTGTAAACCTAGGTCACGTCATAAAGAACGCGCGAGGACGAGAGATGATGCTTTCTCTTTGCTGTAACTGTGGATTTGGTTTTCCAACGATTACCTAAAAAACAATGAAAAAATCACTTGGATCTGTTCAACTCAAGAGATGAAACTTGCTTGGAAAATTCCATTACTTCAGTTTGACCGTCAAAAGGACAAAGTTTTAAAATAGCAAAGTATTTCTTTTAAAATTATGAGTTCTAGTCGAACACTGGGGTCAGCCTTTGTAGGTCTTCGTACCTCAATGACCTTAGAAGAGGTTGACTGCGAGAGAAGAGGATACAAACTGACAAAAACAGTTTTAGGAGCAGGAGCTTATGCCAAAGTCAAGCTGGCTTATGTCATGGAAAATAAGATCGAAAAGGATAGAAGGCTCGCCGAAGATCTGCTCGAGAAAGGACACAACATGGTATGGAAACTGTTGTAGTAGTTCACATTTATTTCCAGCTGCTGTTGGTTTAACAAAAGATGTTGCCTTGGTCGTCTCGGTTTTATCTGCCGGCGCCCTAATTCCCAGCAAACTTTACACGGCCTTTCAGTCGTTCATGTTATTATTTATATGTTATGCCAGTTGATAAGCGTCACTGGAGCTTGTAAATGGCTGGGAGGATAATATTTTTGCCTAGAATTTTGACTTATACCTTTAAAATGTTGCTCCCTAAAATACATACATTTGACCCTCTCTTTCTCCTCATACCCTGATATATCTGATTCATCGGGGAACTGAATCCTTTTTTAAAGGAATAGAGCAGCTCATATTGTGGATTGAGAAATTTTCAACGTATACGTATACTTTTTTGTAGGTGGCTATTAAACTTGTTTGCAAGAAAAAGGCCCCACCGGAGTACCTGTCAAAGTTCATCCCGCGAGAGATTGACTCCCTTAATGCAACTTGCAGACATCACAATGTGGTACGAACTGACGGTTCACTTAAATAAAATAACATATTTCTCTTTCCTCTCTGTCTACCATTTTTTTTTTGGAGCTTTTTTCTCAGTGCCGGACCGACGCTTGAAATGAACATATGTTCGTGAAAATAGCGGAAGAGTTTACAATTCTTATTTTCCATTCAGAGGTTACATAAACGCTTCGGATTTCTTAGCAACGATCGGCTCCTCCGAAGATGGGACGAAGATAGCCGAGTGTGTCTCTTCGTAGACAGACGAGGCAGGATTCTATCTGGGGGAAAGAGCAAGTTGTAAACGTTTTTTCCAGCTGTACTTCACTCGATATGATAACCTCTCAAATTCTTCCACAGATTCAACTTTACGAAACATTTCATACAGACACAAAGATTTATCTTGTAATGGAGTACGCTTCTGGAGGCGACTTGTTGGATTACATCAACGCGCGATCGAGAAGAGGAATAGGGATCGGTGAAGAGTTAGCTAAAGGCCTTTTTAGACAGCTGGCTGAGGGTGTGGCACACTGCCATCGGAGAAATGTTGTACACAGGTTAGATAAACCATATTCACGCTTTGATGCGTAGGCAAATGTGAACAAACATGTAAAGCACTCGTAACGAAGCAGAAAATACAGAAGCATCGTGCGTAAAAATACCTTAGAAGGTACAGTGGAAACAATGAATTGAATGATTTACTCTAATAAAACGTTCGAATTATATTTAGAGCTCTACGATTCAACTTTTTCAGTTCAAAAGTTTAGTAGAAAAGTCATAATTGCATCAGAAAATGTATGTATGTATTGATATGTCAACTTGTAAATTAAAACTTCGAGTAATTTTTCATAATTAGAGCTACAAATGACTTGAAAGAGACAATGAACTCAATCCTTCATTCATAAAACATCTGAATGAAAAGAATTAACGTGTCCCGATATTAATCTCTCTCACAGGGATCTTAAATGCGAGAATATCTTGCTTGATCAAGACAAAATCGTCAAAGTATCAGGTATGTTCGGCGTTTAAAACAGTTATCATAGAAATATCATTTACACAGCAATGACAGGAGCCTATCACCCGTAGCCTTCATCTCCCATACAAACCCTATGAAACAACCTTTGCGCCTATTTTTCTATTTTCAGAAACATCGGGGCTCTTAGATTCGCGTGCACAATGTGCCACACAGTACAATATAATACAATACAACACAGCACAACACAACGCAATACAATGCAATACACAATATACTTTCTTGGGAATTTAAGCTAGCTAGCTAGGGGCGAAAACTGTTCTAAAAATAGAAGGATGCCCGCAAAGGTTGACTCAAGGATATATAGGAGATGGAGGCTCCAGGTGATGGGCTCCTGGCAATGATTAATTCTACTTGTATTTAGAAGTTTAATTTAGAACTGTAAAAAAATATACACGTCCAAAACCCTGGTAGTTGAAGCCTCTAAGGCCAGTTCAGTAACGGTACAGTACTACCCCGAAGGCGGGGCTAAAGTACAGTTCACAGGTCACAGGTCACAGGTTACAGGTTACAGGTCACAATGAGGTCACAGGTTGCAATGAAAAATACTTGTGAATTTGCGACATAGGACGAAATCATCAGATTAGTAGGGATGAATAGAGAATACAAAATAAAAAAAATACGAAATTAATAGATACAAACCAAATACGAACTCACCGAAAATTCACAAGTATTTTGTATTGTGACCTGTAATCTGTGACCTGTGACCTGTCATTACGCTCCGCCGCAATCCCGCCTAACGGCGGTTCCAACATAAGCTTAGTCAGCGATTTTCTTCATCTAAAAAACCCTTTAATACGGTCATCCCTTTTTTGCGGTCGGATTTTTGTAGCCCCTTGGTGATGGGATTAGCGGGATTCACCATAGCTACATCCATCAAAATACGACAAATGTTTCATAAGCTAAAACTATGCCAGCTAGCGAAGCCACCAAAACACTACGTAGCGTTTCAAAACGTTTTCCTTTGTACGAGAAGTCCACTTAAGGTCCCGGATCTCAAAACTAAGGCATGACGGGATGCGTCAAGCAATCTAAACGACTAAGAAGGCGTTACATAAGGGAAATTCAGTTAGAAATAGCTTGGATTGGAAATACAGTGTACTCTTGAATATCAATAACTCTGTACACTTCTAGTAAAGTGCTGCTAGCATGCATGCCGCTGTAGTCAGTTCATTGCAGTCTTTATTTCAGACCTCATCTGTTTTGTTGTGTATCAGATTTTGGATTTGCCACTCGTTATCCCACTAACAAGTGTAAACTACTCTCGACGTTTTGTGGATCATACGCATACGCTGCGCCCGAAATACTGCAGGCGCAGAAATACGACGGAAAATGTGCAGACGTGTGGAGCATGTAAGTAATAAAAAGCTATACTTAAGTTCTCCTTATCGCTTACTTCCGGTGGCGACCCTGGAACTGGCCGGAAGTAGAATGGGTAGTCAGGCCAGTGTTTGTATTCAAAGTTTCTCAATTTGTTTTGTCTCAAATGTTTCCTTTATGTTACAGGGGAGTTATTTTGTTTGCCATGGTGTGTGGTAGATTGCCTTTCAGTGACAATAGTTTGCACTCGCTAATTGTACAGACGAGAGGAAAGCTAACATTCCCACCTAGGAGTATGTGTTCACCAGGTAAAGAGAAACTGTTAATACTTTTTGATGAAATAAGCCTTGTTTCGTCGGCAAGAGTAATAACGGGAGAGTATTTCCAGCTACTCCCGCGCGCATGCATCCACGTTATCGGACACCTGCGTTCTTTGCGCATGTTCATCTCGCATGCTCTGCGCAGGAGCTCATCACGTGATGATCTTAAAGGGAAGGTTTCACGGCTTGGCGCAAGCGCTAGCTACAACGTTAATCATTTAATTTAATTGTTTGTAAAGTAATCGGAAGCGTGCAAATGACGCCTATGAGAGATTTGCCTTTAAAATTTCACGGTCAGTCGCGAAAACCTCACGATGTAGGTGAGATTTCGCATTAGAATTCGATCCTTTCCAATGTTCCGACCCCATGCATAAAGTACGTTTTCGTATCAATGAGATGTATTTCAGAAATCACAGACTTTAATTTTGTGAAAGTGTAATGATAACCTTTGAGTAGCTACACGGTTACACGAAGGCTGGCAAAATGTCTGGTGTCCAAATTTTATTGGAGACACAAATAGATTTAGACAGAAAATGGCGAATTTAGCATTTATTATTCGGGCCGAACCTTTCATTCTGGACCAGACGAACGGGTCATGTACTGGCATCTGATTGGCTTATAAACAATGGAGTTGAGTGGGGCTACGTCACAGCTTGCACATGCTCGAAGTGTAAAACTATCCCTTTATAACCTTCTGAGACAGGTTAGACAAGTTATAGAACGTATGCATGTAACGTCACAATCGCCATGTTGGTGTCCCTAAACGATGAAAAGTCGGCCATTTTGGTGTCCCAGATCAATTCTGAAGAAGTGGAACTCTTTTGTGATGCAAAAACAACCTCATATTCCCAGGGTCTCTCACCTTACCACCCCCTACATCCGGGAGGGCGGAAAGATGAGAGACCCTGGGAACGAGGTTGTTTTTGTTGATGCAAAAGCCTTCTTTTGTTTCATAAAACAGATATGACCGCTGGTCACGTGAGCGCATACATTCTCTACTTTACAAAAATTTAACTTTTCACTTAACTTTTTCATTGACTGTCATAATTTTTACTCTTTTTGTCAGAGTGTCAGCAAATCATTCGTAGCATTCTTGCATGGGACCCTAGGAAGAGAATAACTATGTCTCAGGTTTTTAATCATGTTTGGTTATCCGGTGAAACAAGCAAGGTATGAGTAAATGTCTTCTAAAAAAAACTGCGATGCTATTTTTTTTAATGGCATATTTAAACTATTTTTCGACATTCTAATCTTTTGATCCTGTTGACTCAGGTTAATCGACCTTTGTTTTGAATTGATTTGTTTTGTAATGCCGAGGTACAATATTTAAATCTAAGTCAGTTTAGGCAAATTTCGGGAGTTTTTTTGACAACTTAAAAGTTGTCGAAAAAACAAACTCCCAAAATTTGCTCAAACTTAATTAAGAGTTCCATTGTTGACCAGGGTTGTTGATACGACCGTGCCTAACAACCACAACAACAACCAAAAGGATCAGCCATCTTTAAACGCGAAGGCAATTTCTGCCCCATAGCTACTCGTTATAAAAAAGAAGTAAGAAACTGGGCGAATTTCCCCTTTCAACAAGTACTCCAGATACAGGGCAGCCGAGTGGTTTAGGGCGTTGGTGTTGTTTACATCCTCCGTTCATTCCTATTCAACGAGGCAATTATGCAATAGAAATCTTTATGTAGCCTCAGTTATTACAACCCAATGTGGCCTACGTTCCCTAAAAATCACTGGTCCTCGCCTTTGGAATTCCTTGCCTACCAGTATAACTAATTCACATTTTCCTAGAATATTTCGTAAAACCTTGCAGAACTCTATGCTTAATTGTTATTCTATCTAATTATCTACCTTAGCGCATGAAGAAGAACTTTTTTTTTTTATAAAAAAAATCTATTCTTAATTCTGTCTGTAACTGTATTTTATTGTAGGGGTCATCCACTAGATCAGCCTTTGCTATCGCTCCCTATTTTATTGTTACATTTTTTCTTTTATTCCTTGTAGCGGTACTGTGTTTAGTTGCCTCTGTAAATCTAACCTATATGTCATGCAAAACTGAGCTGAGTTAAATATATGACCTTGTCATCATCTTCTCTTGGTCCCCAGTTCAACTCCTCGGTCACGCTTTGTAAATAGCCAACTGGTCTGCCTCCTGCCAGCTGGGAATTTAACTATGTTACGTTTTAATATTTGAAATATTTTTTTCCTTTTTTTCAGTGGCATGCCTGTAAACTAGCTAAGCTTAGTGGTTGTATAGCTAAGTACATGACCACTATAAATTAGATTTACATTTTTTACATTTTACATACAGTGCGGCTGTAAATATAGCATAATCTCACAAACAATTCTTTTTTTTTTAAATAAAAGCCCGGTATAAACACCTGATAAATCACCTTATGTTTTGTTGTATATTTTCTGTCATCTTAAGGCCATGCTAGTCAGTGGTCAAACCAAACCTGACACCAACCGTGTAACACTGTCATCGATTCAAAAAGAGATCGGGCAAGTGCTTGAAGAAAAGAAGATTGCGGCCAAACCAGAAACAACTGCCACTGTGAAACAATCTGAGCGGTACAGTGCCGTGAAAACACCAGGTAACTAATAGCCATGGCTAAGACTGTAATCTATTTATTTGATTACACATTTGTTACACTTGTTCTTTACGATTGCCAGAATATACTCTGTTGCAAATCATACGAAGATTGCCGACAATATCCCAAAATAAAACTACCCATTCCTGCATACATCCACTGAGCCCTTTCAAAGTTTAATTTGTAATAAATTCATGTTTTCTATTGTTAGACTGTTGTATTCTTAATTATGCCGAAGAAAATACCCTGATTAAAAATGGTATTGCTTTTTTGGTCTTTAAATAACTCGGAATTTTGTTCTTAGTTCCAAAACGTGGATGGGCCTCCTCAGGTAACACACCTGAGCCACATACCGCTGCTAAGCTCCTGCATAAAAGGGACTACAGACTTGCTTCCAAGTCCCCAGCGATAGAGTCCTTTAGACTCGACGTTCCTGGAAGTGAAACCCCGAATGTGGACCCAGCTCGAAGCACGACACCATGTCCTCGAAGTTTTACACCCTCGCCACAAACGAAGATGCCTAAAAAACAGGAACTGGCCGTAAAAGTAGCGCAGATTGTAGCGGAGGCTGGACACAAGAGCCGACCCAGCAACTTCAGCCGCGAAACATACGTGATTATGAACAAGGCACTGCAGGGATCGCAACGCACTGCGCAGACTAGGAACGACATCTGGGATAACTCGCAAAGGGTACGAAAGTACATGACACACCTGTCATCCGATGGAAGAGCAAGTGGGACACACAGAGGTAAGATGACGCCATCAAAATAATTGATTTTGGATGAGAATGCAGTTTTTAGAAATATATGAGAATACTGTACTAGTTATGTCTCACTTTGCAGAACCTGCTGTCTCGCCGTCACCTAAGCCCATGAACCAGGCCCCTATGAGTGCTAATCTACCGTCTGTTCCGGTGCGTCCGAACACTTTAACTCCCACTCCACCAACAGCGGAGAAGCCAGTTAAACCTGTGGTGCCCTGGCGACAAATAAACTTCTCCAAAGAGCCAGCGCGGGAAGAATCTCAACAAACACGGGGCACCGTACCAGCCCATATTCACACGACCGCTGGTCAAGATAGAATAACACCGGCGGAAAGAGAACAACAAACAGCCAAACCCTGTAAGCCGTACTTGATGCGGTTCACTCTTGAAAATCGAGGCAGTGAGAAAGCAAGAGTGTTGCGCCTTCCCACTTCAAGGGAAAATTCCGAGAGATACCCCAAGGTAAAACAGGTTGTAAACCGGTCTCTTCCCAGTAACAGGAAAGGAAGACTTCAAACCAGCTCGCATACGTCTTATTTAAGGGGTGGATTAAAGAAAATTAGTGCTCCTAGTGGCCTGGACAGAAAACACGTGAGGTTTCAACAAGATACGCGGCAAACATAGGAATAAGAGCGCTTTTAGGAAATGCTTTTATTTGAAACGAATGAACTGAGAATGGAAAGAGATTTCCCGGCTTAGATTGATCAAGTCTGTCATATTCTCCGTAATCTGTGTTTACGGACAATTTAATAGGTAGAGAGTTATATTAAAATACTTTTTGTGTAAGTTACACTCAGGTTGACTCAATAAAATATTTCGTGTTTCATCATATAAAAAACTCCTGTGTTCTATGTGGGAAAGTAATCAAATTAATTTCGTTAGTCAACGAGGTGCACTGTTTCATTCCATAAAGTTAGCAAAGAAAAGCCCAATTTTTTAGGTGTCTTTTATCACTTCTATTTAACTCTCGGATTAGGAGCTAATAGGCTAATTCCGCTATATTATGATTCAACCAAAATCGATTAACCTCAGTACACTGTACGAAGCTCTGGGGAACTCCTCGGGCTGAGGTCTATTGTTCAAAGCTGGACTATTGTCTAAAACTCAATCTAAAGCGCGGCCGCCATTTTGTTGTTTGGCTACTCCAACCTCGTTTCCAGGGCTTCTCTTCCTCCCAGACCGTGGGAACGACGTTGAAGCTACTCATTATCTACAGCAGAGATTAGATAGCGAGAAGCGTAGCCAACGGCTTTTGAAAGATTTATACAAATTCTTACCGGTTTATTGAATTGTAAATCAATCAGATAAGCTAATTTCCATTAGTATAATTTTACCGTAGTCTATTGTGAATCCGTGAATTTGATTGGTTATTCTACCGTTTTCTATCTCCTGATAGAAAACAGTTGCGCATCAGTGCACATTGCGCATCACGTTTGAACCTGATGTAACATAACAAAACAGTTCTTTTCTACACGTTACTTGACATTTTTTTCTCTTCATGCAATGAGACTACGACAAATTTATACTAAAACAATCAGACTACTCGCCCTCGCATCCTTAAAGGAAAAAAAATGAATTTGCGCTTCAGGCCTGAATTTGGAACAAAAAAGAAACAAAGTGAACAAGACAGTTGCACAAATACACTAAGGGTACCCAGTTACAAGGTGAAGACCTTGTACCCGGACACTGCTTCTACGAGCGATAGTCAACGAGGCGCAGCCGAGTTGACTATCTGCTCGTAGAAAACTCGGAGTGTAGCGACAGCAGTTAAAGTTGTGCGCGCGCGATGTACGACACCTTAAGCGACGCGCGCTTTAGCAACAAATTCTGCACGCGCAACATTGCGCAAGTTTTCAACAGGTTTCGTATTTAAGCTGTTTAGCGCTCAATTACTAGACTTTGCATCCTTAAGATTACTATTTCTAGTTGCTGGAAGTTTCTGTATACGTGTATTCAGTTATTTAAGGCTTTTCATGCGTATTAGTTTCGAGTGTGCGCTACCCTTGTTTCTAGATCTTTCTAGTAACTTCTGTGGTGTCGCAAATACTCACGCGTAAGCGCCGCGACACCCAATTACCGTTATAAAAGATTAGTTTTATCGTTAGCAAGATCAGTTGACGCAAGATCTGTTGATTCACCCCAAGTTAACGAGTTCCTCCAAGTTTATCATTGTTCTGGTGATTAAGGCAGCACCAAGGTAATTATCTTTGACGCTATTTTAGTTTGTTAATGTAAGCGGTTTGTAGCTTTACTCGCTTAAGTTCAATTTCATCGTTTATATTTGTAAATTTAAGATTTAAGGTTTCAGATAAAGTCAAGTTGTATACGACATCGTTTTACCGTTATTTGTAAATCGATCTTAAGTTTTCCTTTCAGTTTTGTAACTTTCGAAGCGTGTAAAATGTTTTTATGTTCTGTTATTTTCGCAAGCTTATTTTGTAATTTATTTGTATCTTTTATTTTAGTTCTCACGGTGTTTATAGAGTTTTCAAAGAATTTTAATAAACATCAGTTTGTGAATAACGTCTAACCAAATCACTGGAGCAATACGGGGTCGTAGTCTAACTGTTAAATAGACTATGAGGAGTGTACTCACTTTGATTAGTTGATGGTTGCCTTTGGAAAACTTCATCCAGTCTCAAGCTGGTTAAATCAGACTCAAAAACTGAGTACAGATAACCTCAAACTCAGATTTCCGACGGCCAGTAAGATCTGTGCACTCTTACTCCGTCAGGTTTCTCAGACGTTCACTCAAGCGCACTGCAAACACACGTTTTACCGGGTACTCACAGCAGAAATCGGGCGCAGTGTCCGGGTACAAGGTCTTCACCTTGTAACTGGGTAGCCTTAGTGTATTTGTGCAACTGTCTTGTTCACTTTGTTTCTTTTTTGTTCCAAATTCAGGCGAGAAGACCCTGCCTGAAGCGCAAATTCATTTTTTTCCTTTAAGGATGCAAGCATTGAAGACAGACAGGTATTCACTGTCAAAATACTTCTTTTATTTCTTTACCTCTTTTGATAAAACTAACTTTTTCTCGACCTTAAATCTACCGGCAATTTCATGTCCACATTCTAGATGTACAATCGACTGACTGTATTTTTGCGTGCAGTGTTTTTGAAACGTTGCTTACATTAGTTGTAATTATTACAAGTCATTAATGAATTAATTCCAGAAGATTGGCAGACAATAAAGTGGCAACCTTAGTTCAAAGATTCTGCTAGCAAAAAACAAGAGTAGCTAACTTATCAACCAAGATCAAATCAAATTTACATTTGAGGTTAAGCTAACTATTACCCATACTTTTAAGCTTAGCTTAATAAAAAGAAAACCATTAAATTTACATAATTACCAGTACTGTACGAAAAAAAACAGACTGCGACACCTCAGCGTCAGTTTACGCCCGCTTTCAGTGTTTGGTGCATGGGCGACATCTTCGTTCATCTTTCGACATGCCATTTAAACGGCTGAAAGACCGTTTAACTATGAAACAGGCATTTTTTCGGATTATTAGCGGAAGAAAAGACAAATAAATGGTAATTACTGACCGCACATGGCTGAAGAAGATTGTGAACATTGCATGTCTCCACGTTTACGGCATAATTAACACGATTTGCGTGCAGTCTATCAGCTCTCAATAGTGACTTCCGGTACAATTAGGCCGCTACCGTGTAAAGTATATTCGCAAGATGTAAACTTAATTCAGTTGATCTATCTCTCACAGAATGAATTCTTGATACTCCGAACCTTTGTTTGATGTCATATAAATCCATCTAAAAGCCGGGTTCGACGGTAAAGAAGTCCGATGTGTTAGCATTTTGACGTAGGGCAGGTTACATAGCGTGTAGAAAGATGGAACGTCGAAAGATGTCGCTTATGCACGTAACACTAAAAGCGGGTGTAATGAAGTAAATCCCCAAGAACTCCTTTACAGTCTTATTTATATCGCAACAGCAGTATTCAGACTCAATAGATCACTTTCGACATATTAAAATCAGCTTGATAGTAAGTCCTTGAGGAAGGAATAAACATATCACTCAATTCTCTTTGATTGTCCTCTTGGCTTCACTGCCAAGCTGAATTTTAATATACAAGTATATCGAAAACACAGTCTATAAATGCATTTGATGAAATATCTACATACACTGCAAACACGTGAAATTATATTCTCTAAAAAATTCGCAATTCGCAGAATAAACCGACATTTTAACTTCCTGGGAGTCACATAATTTTATGTTAATTTATCTTTCAGTGCTTTAACGTTACACAACGAATCGAGCGGATAAACTTTCTGCCCTCTTCGTACACAGAAGAAACGAGACCTTATTACATTCAATACTACCATAAATATATCATACTATATATATCCAGTTAATAAATTGACGACTTTTAGCGTCTACGTCACGTGTACGAACATTATAAAGTAAGAATGGATCTTATTGGATCGCTAAGCCGTCAATCAATCTCCAGATGACCAATAGATGACAAGCGACACGAGAAATTCAAGCCCGAGACGTATCTGGCCAACAAATTTCAGGAAAACTAAAAAGCTCTTCAAGTGGTAGATACGAACAAAATATTGCAAAAATGTCCAGCTATCAAAACAATCCGTATCAACATTTCACAGTCTGATCTGTTTTATTAAATAGACATTATAAATAAAGGATAGATATGTCTTGATAAAAAAAATAGGTCAAGTCCAACTCAAAGGCTCAGGTTATCCCCATGCCCCGCGCAGCCGTCTCCGTGGGAACGAGGCTGTAGAAATCCCGCTGGAGTCGGACGGACATTGAAACCCTGGAGTTCAGTCTCCACTTGGCACTTCAAGATGGCCGACATCGAGAAAAGACCATAGAACTTTGCTCGTAGTCTCCTCTGCTACATCATAACATGTTCTGTCGTCTGTTGTTACCACTGTTCCAGTGCCAACGAGTTGTTCGAGCAAAAGCCGACAACCGCCTTCTTCTCGCGTTGTCATCATGCTCTTTAGCCGCTGTTTTCATCTGTTTTTGAACTTGGTCGTCTATTAAAGAGGCCATGTCAAACTGAAGAGAAAGCAGAATAACAGTGGTTAATTCACGAGGCCATGCACGACTTCTCAAAGTAATTACAATTCTGTTCTGGTACTCTTGGACTGAAAACTGCAAAGAGACCTGACTGATATATAAATGTAAATGTTTGTCGAAATATGTCTTGAAAGAACCCCAGAGTTTCCCAGAACATTTTAATGAAAGTCATTCATCTCAATAGTATTATAAAAAAGTATCACTTGTAGAGGTCACCGCAAACGAGGTAGCGCGGTTGCGGAAACACCATTTCCCTAGCCTCTTCTAGGAGGTTCAGCTAGTCGGGGTGAAGGGCGAAAAATAGAAGCACTATTCCCACCAGGCCTCTCTATTCTCTTTTCGCTATGGGCGCTTTTTTGCCAACTTACTGAAAATGCCCTGGTTTTGCAAAACGTTCAACCGTTTGCGCGTACATGAAACAGTTTTTGTTGCAGCATCACACACTTCCTAGAAGCTAACCATGTTTCAAACATTTCACTTTTGTTGCAAATACGTCCCCATTTGCGCGGTAAGGAACACTTTTTGGAAATAAATGTTTCCTCGTTTCGGGGACCATTAAAACAAACCATTCCTTAATGTGGATATCTGACGTTTAAAGTTCTCATTGTTTCCTAACCATGTAATTTCTATTGTACCCCTAGAAAGTATTGCGCAATCTCGCCAGTACAACGCAGAAACTAACTCGTAAAGAAGAAGGTCAAACTTAGGGAACAGTGAACGGAGTGAATGCAAAGCGTTAACTTGCCTGCCAGTCTTCTAGTTGTTTTGACAGCTTAATCTTCTGTTCAATGGCCTCCCTCAGTTGATGGTCGAGTTCATCTCTGTCTTCTTTCGACTGCTTTAATTCTTTTGCTATACTTTTTACCCTGGAAACAAAAACGGAAGTCGTTTTTTATTTGGGAAAACAACATGCCAACAACAGGCCAATATTACTCCTGGACCATGTACTTCAGAACGGCTTATAAATAAAAGAGTTAAACGTTTTTTGTTACAAATTTCAGGCTTCAAAAACGTAAAATTTCACTGAAGAAGTATATTTCTAATAAGACCCATTTATACAGCAACACTCCCGGGCGGATTAAATGACAATAGTATCCAGTATAAGGATTTTTGTGGTTTGCAAACCAATTGTTTAACTTTCTTCATGCTGTTGTTTGTTTTTGTTGTTCCTGTCACTCTTAATCTGACCAACATCAAAGGTGATTGGCTGACGGACGTTTTCGCGCGCTTTTTACCGGCTGCACGATTTTTGTTTCGAGTTTTGATTGGTTCATTCCGTAGTTTACTTTTGTTGTTGTCAGACGCGTCTACCTTTTGGTTTCCCGTCATTGGAAAACTAGTCTTAAACGAGTGCACACATTTTTCAAGCACTTTACCTCTCATTAGCGCTTTGCCTTTCTTGCACAGCTTCATTGTAAATAATATCGTGAGCCAGCTCTCCCATCGCTAACTTGTCTCTTTGTTCTTTTACGCGTTCAATTTCTTTGTCTTTCTCGTTCAAGTTCTCTTTTAAACTAGCGACTTCTTCTGCTCTCTTCTTCGCCTGTGAGTTCACTGCAACAAGCTTTTCTTCCAGACTATCGATGTTTTCGTGGGCTTTACATAGTTGTTGTCTTAGATTCTATAACAAAAATTTAGGTAAGAGTTAGATAAAAGTGTTTGAACACTCAAATTAAAGCTACTGAGAAGTACTTTGAAGTGAGTAGAAGATTATGTTAAATTTGCGCTTTCTTAACAGGTAAAGTTTTACTACTGATAATGTTCAACTTCATTCTGCAACAACTCACCGATGTTCTCGTACTGTTATCTCTGACCATTTCTTCCAGAACGTCTCTAAAATTCTTCACAAATATCGTGAGGCACCCCGGCTTAAAATCAGAGTCGGGCTCCAAATCGTCTATTTCGACTGAGTCCGAGCTCGCGTGAGAACTTCGGAGCTCCACGTACAATGCTCGCAATTCATCGTGCGCTTCGCAAATCTCCTTTTTCAGCTGTAAAGGAAAGAAGGAAACATGTAAAATGTCTCTATAAAAAATGTCTATAAAAGAGTAGAAATATACTCCTAATGTAGCAGCTAAAGTTGCAGGGAGGATAAAAGGACAGAAGCAGTCACAAGTGTGTACAGCCGCTCCCTTTCCTTCTCTCCAATTTTCTTCAGTGTCACTACTCGCTCGATCTCACGAGCTCGCTTCGTTCGCCATGTCATAACAAGGGAAAAAAAACGAAAAACAACCAGGAGACTGGGACCACTTTTAAAGCTAAAAGTGTGAACCTCCCGTAAGCGACAACTTGACAGATAACAGAGAGGAAATTGGATAATAACGTGTTGCAACATCATCAAATTCCTGGGGAGTACAAGAGACGGAAACCTCTCAGTGGAAGGTATCGGATTTTTGTCCTCGAAATTGACTTTCTACATGAACAAAACATTTAAAACATGGGTGAAGTCTCTGCAATTACCCTATAACAACGAGGGAAAATTTCGACCCACCTTGGTCAAAGCTCTCGTAATAAGCGACCACCTCCTGGAAGTGACCACCTAGGCTTGACATTTGTCGCTTATACGGGAGTTTGACAAAACACCAAATTCTCAGAGCCAATAAAGGATATCTGATAATTTGATCGTCTTTCATCGTCCTACCTGAGCGTTTGCCTTCTCCTCTTTTTCAAGCTGGGCGTAGAAGTCGCTCTCTCTCGTCACCCCTCCGACCACAATTTCGGGTTCATCGTATTCAAGTTCACTATCGTCTGACTCGTCGTCGCTGATACTGCTGTACGGCCTCTGGCGCTTGTTAGAGCTCTGACCCAGGCCCATCGACGAGGAAGCCTGTAAAGGCTTGGGACTACCGTGGAGACTGGCAACTGGTCTTAGCCCAGCACCAATCTGAGAAGGGAAAAATTCTTAAATGTGAACTCCGAAGTTTCGTCTCAAATGTGATATAATTTGAAAATCGCGAATGGCTTGAAGACTCAAATCGATCACAGGGGAAGCTATCGTTGAGGTGTTGCGTGACCACTAAAAATAGGTGTTGCGTGACCAATAAGAGTAACGGCCTGAAAACTAAGACATATAGCTTTAACTCACCCTATTTGGTGACGAGTTTGCTACAAGATGCTTGGAGTGATCTACATCATCGACTCCTGTCACCGACAAATCGGACAGCTCGGAAAATAATGACGTCCTAGATAATTGTTCCATTGATGCCTACGAGTACAAGCAAGAAAAACATGTGAACAACGCTGTTGAGGTGTCTAAAACAACTTGATTCCCAAGGGTATTCCCTGATAACTCGCATGGGGGAGGGGGGTTACAACGCACTTTCTAAAACCTTCCTTCCCGGGGAGAACTCCTATGTAAAAAGGACGGAGGTACCCGTCGAATATTTTGAAAAAAACCCTATGAGGTACAGAGATGCTGTTTTGCGGGCGTGGCTTGAAATGTTCTTCACCTCTAAGAGATACCAGTTCTAAACAACACATAGTCTTGTCAGTTTTTTTTCAGCTCATTACCTTAAGGGTACCGTGAAAGCTCTCGCTGTGGATTTTTCGAGGCTGAATACCAACAGAACGTATAAAAGGTACGAAGAACATCCCCGCCCTCTTTGTATTGGAGCTCCCCCCGGGGATTCCATGCCCTATTCCACCCCTAAACGAAAATCGACACCCCAAGTTCCCGAACAATAAGGTGCTACACTGTTACGCCAAGAAGAATAACAAGCTTACGAGAACTGTGCACTCACACATTTGAGAAGGCCAAGGTTTGGTAGAAACGTTACGTGTTCGTTTTCAATTCTGAACAGTTTTGCATAAAAAGTCTTGAGTAAATGTTTTAACTACCATGCCATTATGTCGCAAACTTGAAATCATCGACGACGGAGTAATTGGCGGCAGCCTGTAAATGTGGACGTATTTCCACATGTCGGATTTCCGCCCTCTTGGTTCAAGCACGCGTAAATCCTATTGCGTTCGCACGTTTTGTAAATGACTAGCAAACAAAGACAACAAAGACAAAGGAAATAATTGAAATCTAGAAGCAGACGAAAACACAAAGCGATATACCTCTTGAGTGCATCTATTTCAGTGTCTTATTTATGTGAACTTTGGAACCAATTTGACGTTAACGGAAGTTTACAGTACTCCAGACCCTTCAATTCAGTAAATGATGTGGTTAAAGCTATTTTACATACTAAGGACCCAGCAGTGCTAATTGACACTATTATCTCTTTTTATAGCCCTCAGGCCTTCGTCCTTCTTAGCTCCACCTCTCCTAGGAGACTACACTTCGTCATTGTAAAAGCGACATTCTGTGCTGGTTGAGTGGGAGGCATAAACAAAGAAAAATCGAGAGCAGAAAATGGCATGCAAAGTGTACTCTTAAATGACAAACTACCGTCTAAAATAAGGTTATAAATTAATTATGCCATTTTGGTCTGACACAAGTAGAATTACATTTTGAAATGAAAAATATAGGACCGTCTATGCTCATTAAAAATATTCATGGTTTTAAATAAACGAAAACCAGAGAAAAGAAAGTAACCAATAAAATTGATCACCAAGTGCCACCAAGAACCACTTTAGGGGTAATATGGGGTACTGCCTTTAAGGCACGTGTCAAAACAGCAAAGGAAAATCATATACTTAGTTTGCTTTAAAAATGTACGATTTCATTTTATAATAGCCACACAGATAACCACATCCCAACATATATAGGTTTGTGCTTTGTTTGTCCATTTACAATAACAAAAACAGTTAGAATGGAGAAATCTCGTTTAGTTAGATGATAAACAAAACATCTTATTCAAGGCTAGAAACTACGTAAAGATAAATAACCCCCACTGCGGCTTTACCACATGAAGCACAGTAAAAAAAAGTTACAGAAAAGTGACAGGCATGCACTTCAAGACAAGATGAATTGTTTGCTTTTTCAGCGATCTCTTTATATTTCTCTGCAGTTGGAGAGCTTCCCACAAGCTTTGAAGGCCCTGGATTATTAAGACCTGGCTTTTCCAGTTATACATACATGTACCCCTCCCCCCTTGGTACTAAAGATCACAATAGTACTGCTCTCTCCTCTCTCTCCCTCCCTCAAATCAGTCAGCACAAGAAGTAATATTAATTACCTGCATCTTGATTTCGTCAATCTGATCCTGGAGAAATGCATTGAGATCTTTAGACTCATTGAGCTCCTCTTCACAATGAGCAAGCTGAGAAGAGTGAAAAAAAAAAAAGTGTTTCACAACAAAGTCAAATCTCTGTTGATCAATACTCAAGTTTAGCTGACAAGACAATTATCTTGGTTAGACACCAATCTGTCGTTTATACCATGCCATAGAAATTACAGCCAGTCATGATCAGGATAGAGGGAAGCCGATGTAAAGTCGAGGATATTACATCCAACCTGCTCATCATACACCGCACACATGACGCACTCATTGTGTTGACCATTGTATTTTCTTTGGCATGGCATAAAATAGTTATGCAATGCTCTCTCGTGGTTTACTAAGGAATATTCCAGTTTCCACTATTCTCTTGGTATACCGAGAAAATACATGCACAAGTAACTCAAGGGATACTCCATGGTGCTGGCATGTATCTAACACTTGAAAGAAATATATGGCAACTTTTTTATTCATCTGCTACGCATGAACTTGCCACTCTTAAGGACGTTCGCGCCAATTGTTACCGCGCATCCTTACTGTGCACGCAAATTCACATGCCACGTCATGCATCGAGCGCGCCCCCTAAGTGCTAAAATGAACAATGATAGGGCAGATGGCCATTGCTATAGCTTTGCTTGGATTTAATAATCTTAGACGTTCGGTGACCCCTACTTTTCTTTTCAGAAACAGATTTTATTTATTGCAATATTTTGGGACTTGCAGCCACTGAGGCCTTCTTCCCTAACAAAGCTCGATTTACTCAGATTTAGGCATTCTTCCAGGCATGTTCTCTCCAAAAAGGAAGTCGGTGACCCCTCATTCTTTTTACATTTCTGACATCTCTAACTCATCATCTATCAATGGTAAAATTTTCAGAAAAAAATCAATGTCAGAAAATTTTTGCATGAACGTCCTTAAGTGGGTTCCATTAAAAAAAGGCGTTTTCAGAGATGTATTTATGTGTACAAGTGTTTAAATGGACTCATTGAGCATGATATGAACTTCACAAGACAGTAAGAACAACATGATTATAATACCAGAACTAAGCGGAATCTCAGACTTCCAAGTGTCGAGAGGAATTGGGGCAAACAATGGACTGCATTTCATGCCATCAAGGATTTGAAGTCGCTTAGCCAGGCAATCAGACAATCCGTGAATCTGAATATTTTTAAACGTAATCTTTTTAAATTTGTAATTTAATTAAATTAATTTCAATTGATATCTTGTACATTTTGATAGCTCTTACATATTTTAGATTTTTAATGTTTTTGCAAATTGTGTGTACTGGTATTTTGTATTTTTTTATAAGATCCTTTTTGAAAACCATAATTTATAGGAAAAAGTCATCTCATAAAGATTATTATTTATTTAGTTGGGAAGTTTAATTTTTGAATCTTCAGACAAGAAGAGTAGAAACAGATTCGCTTAACAGAACTTTTTTTGTGTCATACCTGCCCCTTGCTTGAAGTCAGTTTTTTCTCTAATGACTGATTCTTTGTTAAGAGTTCCTCTACTTCCTTAGATAGGGTCTCCTTGCTGGTTGTAAGTTCAGAGATGGTTTTAGTCAGGCTTAATTTTTCCTCTTCTAGCCTGGTGAGCTGATGACAAAAAGACAACAATGTAATTGAATTACTTGCAAACTGATCATGCAGCAAAGATCATTTTGTGCTACTACAAACTGGAAATTATGCTTATCTATAGTCAAAACGTTTAAGGAAAGTATGCGGCTAAATTAGCACAATGGAACACTTGGCCTGGTAAAGAGCAATGCTAGTACAAAAGGATAAGTGTACATATACTTTCTCTGGGACTGGCATATAAATCCCTTCAAAAAGGAGCATCAATAACAGAAAAGTTCTTAAATAGTTTATAACCTTTTCCCAGAGCTCGTCAATTTCCATTTGTTGTAACCGATCATCATCCAAGCTAATTTTTCTGCTAAGTTGTTTCCTGAGAAGACCAAGATCTCCTCTGAGTTGATCATTCTCTGCCTTTACCTGAAAATAACCGCAAGAACCTCAGTTACCCAGCAATCCTTTGATGTTCAAAAAAGTGTTTTAATTGTTCTTGTTTAGCGACTATAACCTTGAGTTATCTTTCACCTTGAATAGGTGCCCATACCAAAGGTAGGCTCAATTTCCGCCGTTCCCACGTGTCTGGTCTACCCTCCCCAAGGAGCGCAAGCTCCTTTCCCAGACAGCAGCTGGTAATTAAGCCTATACCAAGGGCAGAGAGAGTTAATATTAGCACCTGGCCTCAAATAAATAAACAATAAGCCTATTATGTATATATGAAATATTTGTTTCTTTCAGTTTAAGTGCCTGAGAACTACTGTAGCTAGGTGTGCATGGCTATAAGCACATCTTTCAACTCTATTCTGGCAAGTGTAGCTAAATCAGATATTAAATGTATTGCAGATCGAGAGCCCTGGTTTAGTACTTCAACATTTTATAAACAGTCAAGGAACTTTTTATCATTTGAGAATTTCTCGACAGTTTACTTTAAACTTTGAAACATCAGTAAAGGTATTTTTATTACTCAAGGAAATTGACAGTGGTGACAGAACATTTGCCGGGCTTAAGAATGCCTTTCAATAAGATGAGGAATTACTTCAATTACGAACACAAGCAAATTCTGATGGAAAAAAAAACAGGCTTAATAATTTCTTGACAGACAGCTTCTTCCACAAGACCCCACATAAAGATAGCTACAGTTTTGAGTGTTTCAACTGCTTGGGAATGTCGTGCTATGTTTACATCAAAAAGTACGCCTACCCCCATTTTTAATCAAACGAGAAATTTCTACCATCAAGAAATGTGCTTATTGTCTGTCAAATTTTTTCAAACAGTGAAGTATTTGACGCAAAATGAAATGGTCATGACTCCTGTTCTGTCCACAACCTATAATTAAGAAATAGAAAACATGTACCGTGTTTGTATCGGGTTATACAAACACGAGTGGAAGTTTGGGAGAACGAGAAATGCTGTGGGAACACGAGCCGCAGGCCAGTGTTTCCACAGCTTTTTCGAGTTCTCCCAAACTTTCACGAGTGTTTGTATAACTCGATACAAACACGGAGTACATGTTTTCTATTTCTTTTAGAAAACACCAAGACGAGAAAAAGGAAAACAACTTGTAAACTTTGATTATCAAAATGTAAATTCTCTTTGCTCGCGCCATCACTACGTCAACAGCGCGCGCTTAGTTCTGTGTCTCCATCGAGTTATACAAACAGGCTTTTTAACCAATCAGCGCGCGTGCTTCCTTAGGACTGTTTTCTAAATAATAATAAGTTACTTGCACGCCATATGTTTTAATCAGTGGAAAACTGTCACAAGTTGAAAACCTTTTAAAATAAATTTGTCACTCAACATTTTCGTCCATCCAGACATGACATGAAACAACAGTAATGCGACTGTCACATTAAAATGCTAGTAATTTGAAACTCCTGCCTCATATAGTGTACACTGAAATGTCAGAAAGATTTATGCCACTTGACAGCTAATTATTAGCAAATGGCACTTAAGTGCCACTCAGGCTGGGAGCAAAGAAGGATGTCTGTTTTCACAGGCTAAACTGTATTTGGAAACTAGAAATCTAACTGGACTTCCTAGTAATTATAATTCACATATTTAAAAATAACTTCAAGCCACCAGCAATTGTGCAAATCTGAAGACTAACACTGAAACCACAAAAATCAAGCACTACCCAAAAAAACATGGAAAATAGTTAATTTTCTGTAAATCTTTATTCATACCAGTTAAGTCATTGACCATGAAAACAAGGCAACTGTTTGACTCAAATATCCTGTTTTCTTGGACAACTTAGAAAAAGCTTTTACTGTATCTGAAAACCTGTATAGCAAATTTAGAAACTTGAGGTTAATGTGGTTGAAAAATGTGATACCTTCAATAAAGTAGCATTACTTAAATACCGGTAGGTGATTCCAAGCCACAAAGTGATAAATTACCAATGGAACTGAAATTTGTCTTGTTCAAAAAAACTTGAACTCGATTTATAGTTTGTGCAAAAATTCCCTTTTTGTTTCTTAAAAATAATGGATTCAAGAATAAACACTTCAGGGTTCTAAATGGCTATCAACTGCATAATTTTTTTCACAGCATATGTATCATTTCAACAAGAGTTCTTTTTAAATTTTGTGTTTCTCAGTTAAGGTTTTTGAAAAGCCTGTTATTATTTAAAAAATATCATTCTTATAGCGAATGTTTTTTAAAAGGCCTTAGTGGTTTTGGTGGTGAGAACAAAAATTCAAAATTCTCATCCTCCTTTGATCAGTTAAATATTACAAGTTTGTACATTTCCACAGTCCTAGTCACAGTAATCAATAATAATAAATTCAATTTAGGAGAATAAATCTAGAGGTTAACAAATGCCTTGTAATTTTAGGTGCTGCTAGAAAATAATATAGTTGACACTGTTTTACAAGTGGCGGATTTATTTTTCATCTTGAAAATACTTCTATGAATACACAGAGCTGTAAATAAAATATACAAAGGGTGAGGTTTGACCATACTTATGTGCAATTTCTTCTCCAGAGAGCTCACAATAATCAAGGAAATTGCTGTTTTTTTCCTGTCACCTGCTTCTCCAGTAATGATAGACTAAAATTAATGCTTTGTCAACTTCTGATTAAAACTACTATCAAAAACCTTGTGCATCACTGTGCTAGCCTAGGTATAGACATGCTTTTTCCCTAAATTTATGTATAAATTGCATTTATTTTCTAGATACAGAGTCTGCTGGGAGTGTGGTAAGACTTGTCTATTAATTGAAGGCATTGTCTTGGAATGAGTCGTGCAGTTAATGTTATTTGTATGCAAAC
Organism: Catalaphyllia jardinei; assembly: GCA_022496165.2. NCBI lineage: Eukaryota > Metazoa > Cnidaria > Anthozoa > Scleractinia > Caryophylliidae > Catalaphyllia > Catalaphyllia jardinei. The sequence continues at coordinate 10,496,249 of CM042753.1, forward strand.
AGATTTTGCCAAGTTATTTTTTGTATCTGTTAGGCTGTCGTCTAAGAAAATTTACAAGGAGGCCAAAGATTCCAAACCGTGAAACCCTGGGCACCCAGCACTTAAGCTTTAATCTGAGAAAAGCACTAAGTTTTTCAGTCGTTTGAAGGTAATAGTCACCTATCATTATGGCACACGGACACTTCTCCAACACAGCACTGTATCTTCTGAAAGCCACTAACCACCCCAGGTCAGAGATATTTTCAGTAGACAAGGGGCAATTGAAAGTATTGATTGAATAACTTCACATACTGTGCCCAAACTGAATCCCGCAGAGACATTTTATATTCATGTTGTTGCGCTTAAATCAGAAAGGCTAGACTGGTTCATTAATTTCAGCACTACTTCAGTTAAGGTAACTATGTAGAACAAAGAATTTTAAAATCCTTTTATTCTTTACTCTGGTGACAGCTGGAAAGGATTTTGAGAAGGTACCTAAACAGTCTGACACATGGGCTCTGACCACATGCAATGGAGCTTGAAACATTTGTGCAATGATTTTGATGCAGTCAGGAATCAAGGGTAATATTATTATTGTTCATAAGAAGGTAGCTGAAAGACTACCCTCACATCGTCTCTGTCTGCCTAGGCACATATACTGTAATGGAACAAGACAATAATTATTGCTGGGGAATTCAACCTGTCTATTCACTTAACATGTACAGTTAAAAAGTGTTACTGAAAGTATCAAGGCTTTAATGAAGCTGGAAATATTAAGCATCATGTGTTAAAATTTAGCAAATCTTATGTATACATTTTTACATTTTTTTCACATCTTGTCCAGAGAGCTCTCATCAGGCCTTTAATTTACAGGCAGCAATCAGCTTTGTTTACACTAGAGAAATAGCCAAGAGCTTGCTGTTAGCTTCTGCGATGGGATTTAAATTTTTTGTAGTTTGCAATTAATGTAGATTTATCCTGCTGCGCACAATGCTACATAATTTGTCGAAACCTTGAGGTAAATATCCAGTCTTCCTACTTCATCAAGAAGCACCCAATATAAAGTTCTAACAAATACATGTAGAGTGGTTATGAATCTGATCCTTATATATAATGTAACCATTTTTATCAGAAATATTGTACAACTTACATTGGTTGATTCTAGCATGCACAATGGAATGTTTTTCAAATTTTGCATTAAAACAGTTGTCTACATGTGTTTTTCTAAAATAATTATAACTAGTCAAAATCACAAAGTAGATGTGCTATGATAAAAACGTAAGGGATTAAGTATATCTGGAAACAAAACAATTTAATATAAACCTACACAACTTAGGAATGAAACTTTTAGCCTGTTAAGGAGTCAGCTTGAAGGCAGAAACTTGCAAATAATCAAAGAGACAATTTAAGCTGCCCGGCAGTGTGGAACTCAGCAAAAACGGAAATGACTGCCTCAATCTAATCACTCTTTTAGAAATATTTAAATTCTGTTGAAACTTTGATTTACAACCTGTGACGTGTAATCCAGAAACAAGTTCATTTGAATTACATCACTTCTCACAGAATTAATAAAAATCATGTCGCACTTAGAAGTTTCTAGTTTATATAATTTCACCAAGAATTTCAGCTTTAGTTTTGAAAGTAATGTTGCATGACTTATTTATCTGACAAATACAATAAATGAAGGCACCCCATGGAGGAATTATTTCTTAGATGGACGCTTGTAATTTCAAAAAACAATCACAATTTATTGTCATCACATAGCTGTTCCACTGAAACTGTGTTTCACATTTACAATATTTCCTTGCAGTCCCAGTCTTAACTACAAGAAAAGTCAATTCTTCACATTACTAATACAAAATCTGAAAAAAAATTACAGAGCATTTTTTCAGCATATTGATCACAAGATTGACCATGCATTGCACCCATTTGAAGACCTCTTTGACAAAGAATAATAAACAAAAGAACTAGCTCCTGGCACATGGTTTACAAAAATCTCACAGCAGTATACAGATCCTTTGTTGAACGAAGGAGCTCACGATGTTTTACAGCCATTCTTTGTTGTCAAATTCATACAAGACAACTATCTCAGTCAAAAAAATATAAGGTGTTACTTCTGAAACCCACTCAATATCATCATAACTCTGTATTGGCTCTAGCATCAGTTCTAAAGCCAACATGGAGGGTTTTTCAACAAAAATTCAAGACTATATCAATGCGAGATCACTAGTAACTAAATAAAGCCTGATACAAAAGATATGTTTTTGGTTTAAACTCATGTAGTCGGAAAGCCAATAAATGACATGGTCTCCTGCGATTTACCGACAGTAAAAAGATTTTCTAAGATGCCCGCATGTTACATGAACAGTTACAACGGGCAATTAAAGGGTGACATGCACAATAATAATTGTCCCTTCGAAGAAATGTACATGACAGATTAAAATCAGCAAGTTGCTGGTTTCACGAAATCGAATTTGAGAGCAATATAAGCTTACCTAACCCGCTGAAAACGACGGTCATGTTTTGAAATCCTCTTGTCGTTTCCTAGCATTCAAGCAACTTCTTTTCCCAGCTTTTCCCGAACGTTCTATCGCTTGCAAGAGCTGGTACGTAAGCTTATAAGCATTCATATCAGAACTAGAAGCGGCTAAAATTAAATTACATCTAGAGATAAGGATAGACCAGTTTCTAAATACAATTTTCGTCATCTAAATCACTTGTGCGACGGTGAATCAGCGAAAACAGAAAGCGTTTCAGGCAGATGTACTACAATTTAAGGTTTAAGCGATTCTCTCAAAGTGAAAATAGATTTACTGACACGAGTCAATTTGCAATTTCGACCACAACGAAAATCTCCCGCGATTCTTATGCAACAGACCCATAAAAAAGCAGTCATAAACAGAACTATAGCTAAGACAGATTTAAAGATTCCATTTAGTTACAACAGAAGCATATATAATGTCTTACTATGATGCGGCAGAAACAGTTCTCCTTCGAAAATCGGCTTCAACGCTTTACAGCGCGCGCTACAACCTTCCTGCTTCTCGAATTACCATCGACTCGAGAAGGATCGAATTTCTAATAAGTAAAACCTAACTAGACGAAAACTCGTCATTGCCATATATTTACACATAAAATTTCCGGTGAAAAAACCACAACATTTCCTTTGTATTCGTATCCTCGAGAACTGAACAAACTGAGTTTAAGCATTACCACGATTTTAAACTTGGATGCGTTCCTTCTCTGAAATGTCCCGACTTCGGAGTTTGGAAGCCAACCCCCCCCCCCAAAAAAAAATCAAAACGTTTTACTAGTTTACTACTTCAAAAACTCACCTTTTGAAGATCTGAATGAAGTTGCTCATTCTCTTCCGTTATTCCAGCAAACGTTTCTCTTTTGCTTTGTTTGTCGTTCATCGAGTTAGACTGCAATGTTTTTAATTCATTACGAAGTGCTATCAAATCAGCCTGTAGTTCCTGTACGCGTGAATCGTTCCCGTCTTCCAAGCGTTCCACTTTTAATTTGAGCTCATATTTATCTTGTTCCAGTTCCTAAACGAATGACAAAACTTGCTGTTAAAACTTTCTGGTGATAAAATTTATCCTACTGTAAGTGTACCTACTTGCAACCTGTTCCATGACAAAGCAAACTGACTCACGCAAACAACACTAAAAACCGACTAAAAGATATATTCAATGAAACGACTTACTTCGACAACTTGGGAATACTCTTCTTGTAATAATTCATACTTCTGACTGAGCTCTTCATTTTTCTCTAAAAGCGCTTTTCCCAGCTCTGCAGCTAAGAGAAGATCCTTGTCTTTCTGGGCCAACTGCCGATAAACATCGTCTCCATCCTCCTCATCGTCGTCGGCTAAAATTTCCCTGTTTTCTTCTACACCATTACAAAAATCCCTCTCGAATTCATCACAATCCTCTCCAGTTACATCTTTGTCACCATGAAAATTGTCAACTCCTATTTCATACTCGTTCATGTCCAAAGAGTAAGCTACTTCTGTCGGGATCTTCATTTGCGTTAGCTCCAACCGACCGCCATAACTCTCACGCATGAATAAGACCTCGCACATGACCAAAGAGGAACAGACGTAATGTTTTGCGTGGAAGAAAACCAAATTTGCATGAACCTTACTTATTGTTTACCGCTGTTACGCGATACAGTGTATAACTCGGCACACTTCTTTATAGTCTGAATGCAAATTAAGTGAATTTATATTCAAGGCTTCCCAGTGTATTTGCCCAGTCGCGCGTTTTTTCCTCGTCGCTAGCCAATCAGAGGTGATATTGCGAATGGCGGAAATATGGACACAGCCGGCCGTTTCTCGCCTAAGGTCACCATCAATTTACGTCATCCGATTGCCAAGTTGACTACATTAACAATGCAGTTTTTATAATAACAATAGATTTTTTTCATTCGTCACTAACAGACCAGCAATTCAATCGGAGAAATAGAATTTTTATCACGCTTCGTGTCTCGCGCCTCGTAAAATGTATAAACTGATGAATATTCGAGAGAGCTAAACAAAGAGCTGTATTTTATCAACTTGAAATATCGCGATGATCTTTTGAAAGTTTTGATTTTTAATCCTAACAAGCAAACAGGATGATAATTTTTCAAAGAAAAACATAAGTACATTTTTGCCTTTTGACATCACCAAGAAAGTTAACACAAAAAAACCCTGCTCTTTTTCGTGAGGTGTTTGGGAAAATTACGTCGTGACGTCAGAAGATTGGTGGGAATAAATAAATTCACTTATCTCATCGTCTCAAAAAAAGGTCAAGACTCATACAAAAGGACATTCGATTCCCATTATAATTTTAGATTCTTAACATTTTATGGTGAAGGGATCGATAAAGCTACGACTCAGCGTAGAGCTTGCTCACTATAAAAGAAAAAAAATCGTTTCAAGCCACACTGCAGTTGCAACAACAACGAAACGTTTAACTTTTCGCTTAGAAGGTCAAGGCATGCAATTCACTAATATAAATGGCTGTTCCTTTCAACATCCTGTTCTAGAATTAGAGATTTTCAAGTATTAGTCTTCCTGTTGCAAATAAACATAAGGTTTCATATTTCCATATCTACTATTCTCGACGAAGGATTTGTTTTACTGTCAATTTTTCGCTGATGAGTAATAGCAGTAATTTTTAGTAGAGTAAATAAAGGAGTAGTTGATACTTATAACCTCTTCCTTCTCGCAACACGTTTTGAACGTACTCCTTCGTGTTCCTCCTTAGCGCGAACCTTTGTTTCATCGCGTTGAAGCTTCTTTCCAGCAAAAATAACTTGTGTCGTAAATACATCAAAATATCTCATTTAATTTGCTCATAATGAGAACAAAATAAAATCTGAGAATTCTTTAGACATGATGCTGCACCCCGAGCTTATGTTTTTAGCCGCAATTTCAGTTGTGCCTTTGCAAGCGAGGATGGGCGACTGAATTTTGTGGCGTTTTCTTACATGATACTTTTATAGCGGCGTTAGGAATCGAGAGTTCAGTCATGGATGGTACTATGTACAGGAGACCATCATGACTGACTCTGACCCATGTAACACAATCACAAACATCTCGGAAGTTCTCATAAACGATCGTCGCTACAAGAAATCTTTTTCTCCCATGGACTCAGCTCGTAATTGAAACATAAACGTAAGCTTTGAACACCGGATCCTCGAAACAAGGGGCAATACGTGGGGTGAGCTTCCAAGACCCCAGGGGAACTCCCACACTAAGGTTGTATACGGAGACGAATCGATACAAGGAAGTTTTGAAGACTCAGAGGGCTGCTCGAATTCATATTTGACTGTTGGAGCCCACCGCTCTAACACTTGTAACACACTCCCAACGTTCTCGGAAGTTCTCATAAACAGTGATCATTGCTACAGCAAATATTTTTCTTTCACTTTGGACTCGTAATTAAAACATGAGCTTTGAAAACCAGATCCTCGAGAACGTCTGCGTGGGAGGCTACGAAATGAGGGGTCGATAGTCTTATGGAGGTGAAATGAACTTCCATGACCTCACTTAGGGGACCTCCCACGTACACTTAAGAAGGGAACAATATGGGACAATTTTGAAGAGGTCAGAGAGGAAGGCCCGAATTAATTTTTCCAGTTCGAGCAACCAACATCAAAACAAATTTCAGAAAAATAGCCTCGATAGAAATTCTAGAACACATTCCATACTCGCACCAAGCCTTAGTTTATTTATAGTAACACTATCCCACTTTGCAGCCTTGGAATAACTAATTTTGATTTTGTGACATGTACGTTATGTGTCATTTTCTCCGGTTCAAGTAAAATACTTCTGAAAAAGTACCGCTTCAACACAGGAAGGGAAATTACGAGCCTAGCTTTCCTCGGGTTCCTTTTTCTAACAATTTAGCGAGGCCGTCATTTTTTCGTGGGGTTGTAGACTTGCCTGTTTAGGGCTTTGGCAATTGTCCATGAATCAGTTCTCTTCCTTGGCATTTAGGGTGTTTATCAATAAATATAATTCGGCAATAAAAACGAAACAAATGAGGTAAGTGCCTTGGTTTGCGACTTTCTAGCTACGTCCCTGCTGTTTTTTTTTTTTTCAGTATTTCGGCTGTCGGGTTGATAGCAGTTGCGTAGAAGGAACAGCTGCAAATATGACTTTTATCACCATACTTTTATCTGGATACGGGTAACCTAAATAGACATGGTCCAACATTAACTCACACCCAGCTTTTTTGATTTATTTATAGTAAAACTATCCCATTTTACATTTTACAATAACTTATTTTAATCTCTGTTATGTCATAAACGCAGATTCTGTTTGATTGTGTTACATTTTTTTCAGTTGACGTAAAGTAACACGCCAAAAGTACCACAGCAACAGGAAGAGAGAGTGGGGATCTGGCGTTCCCCAAATTCTTTTCCTTAAATATTTAGCAAGGTCGTCAGTTTTTCCCGTGCAGTTAGACTTGGCTGTTCTTTTGACTACCGGGTTGAAACACCGCTAGCTGCAAAGATGACTTATTTTTCAACTCTTTACTTAACATAGTAATGGTCGAGTACTATTCTATTGCGCACTGACGAGACTAAATATTTAGTAATATCACATTTTTGCATTTTGCAATAATTTATTTTTACTCCATGAAATGTAATTTTTTTCTGATTCACTTAATGCAGCACTGAAAGAAAGAATCGATCAGCAACAGGAAGGAAGACTGATCATGAAATCCAACTTTTTCCAGGTTTCTTTTCCTAACTTAACCAATTTAGAGTAAGGCCCCTTCTACACGACGCTGGAGCAAGGTTTATTTCTACGGCTGGGCCTACCATTTACACAGATCCGTCCCGAAAACGGAGCTTTTCTGGCAAAAACCCTCTTCAAACCGGACTAGAAGGGTTTCCGTTTTCGCGTACGGAAAATTAGTAGTTTAAAAACGGAGCTTTTCGAAAACCATGACATCACGATGATCACGTGATTTCCTGACTAAGTTTCCTCAAATTCCTCAAACACAAATCCCAAATCACCGGTGACCGTTTCTTTTGCGGCGTGGAGAGTGAACTGGGCCCAAAATGACGTCACTTTTTTTCGTGCGCCAGTAAACACTTCGCGCAAAGGAAGTTAACACTTATCAATTACGACTTTTGTGTCAGGAACACCGTCACATAACGCTTAGAAAACCGACACTAAAGTAATCACACATGGCAAATCGCAGTAAACGAAAATACTAAAGACAAATGAGTCGGTCAGATATCGACATCACGACATGTGCTATCAAACAGCAAAAAACGTGCATTGTGGCACACTGAAAATGTTGCCGATGGTTGAAAACGCAGAAACCGTGTTTTCATTCAGAGCCTCTCCAACATCGTCCAGTTTTGACCCTGCTGTTTTTAGAGACCCTTTAGGGTCCTCCAGTTTGCAGCTTCCAAACAATGACGATAGTATCTGTAAGTCTTTCATCACAGATAGGCACCTTACGCTTCAGTTTTCTTTTAACTCCAAGCTTTGAGAACTAAACTGATCCAGGTGATATTTGTGTGTCAAGGGTAAAATGAATTATTTAGAGCTCCTACTGAGATATTCCCAGCCACTAAAACGCCCCTGCGACCTCAAGTAATTAAAGCGTAGAGTTTGCGTGGATGTACAATTCGAATCATGATAGAAGAAATTTCGCTTTTACATTTTAAGTGAATAAAAGAGTCAAATACTCTGTGTTGTACTGAAGTTCTGTGGCTTTGTATCACTTCTGAAAGTTACCGGTAACCGCTGTTTTTAACAGTTTTTCTTCTCAACAGTCTAAGTTTCTAGCACAGCAAGGTATTTTAATTTCTCCCTGTTTGATCTGTCTTTAATCATAAAGATAAATTTTGTGGAAGATAGAGATCGATTAAGAGCCACGTAATATTAAAGCTAGCGCAATAGTTACTTAGCAACTGTACAGTAGACATTGATAAATTTCGTTAATTTTTTTTCCTGCGGATTTTTACATTCTACGCTTTGTTGTACGGTTTTATTACAGCTGCAAATTACTCAGTGTACAGAAGTGGGGCCAGTCGCGAAAAAAACGAACTGATAACAAGCGGTTGTGTTTGTGCGGAATGCAATATATAGCCGATCCATTCGATTGCGAGTACATTATTTTAAAATATAAAAATCAAAAGGAGTTGTTAGTTGAAGTGTTTAATTTGTTTTGGTGGAAGACGTGCGATGAAAGGCGTCAAAAAGATCATTGACATGCAATGTTACAAGATGGTCTCTTGATTGTGAACAATAACAGAAGAAAATCGACGCCTAAACAGAGCGGCATTACACAGCACGGCAGCTGTCAATTATGTCTCAAAACAATGAAATAGAGGCCATGTTGGAGTTCCAAACCAATCCTGTGGGATTTTAGTACCGCTTGATGTATTTAACGAGCAAAAAAATTGTTTTAATAGCATTTTTGAGTATCCTGTTACTGACATGCTCAACATTTATCGCCGAATCGTCGTGTTTCGATTGTTTTCTTCAAATTATGACACATCTTCTGTTTGTTTGCTTGAGGAAAACAAAATGTATAGAAGATAGCAATTATTAAAAAAGATATTTAAAAAGTTGACACTGGCTGAAAGATTTGTGTCGGACGTTTCGGCAACTGCTGTTGCCTTCTTCAGCAGAAGGATAAAATTCAAATGTCTAACGGCGTCCTGATGGTATATGATGTGTGTAAATATTAAATCGCACCTCGAACGAATATTTTACGAGTAAACAAAGGTCTCTAGAGTATTCCTTATTACTTCTACAAAATCTTTATGTTATTATAAACGTTTGGAAGCGCTATGTGTTCGTTTATAGCGTTCATGTCTCGCACGGAATGCCATGCCTCCAGAGTAAGTCTTTGTCGCCATGCCGATGACCTGTCAATAATTTCAACGCTCACCAAATCTATTTGGCGATTGTGAAGCATGTGGTGTTTAGCCAACAAAGAGTTTTCATCTAATGTTGCTATGGCCTTTGCGTGCTCTTTGATGCGTGCTTTTAGCGCGCGCGATGTCTGACCGATATAAACATAATCACAGTCTTCACATTTAATTTTGTACGCGATTCCTCTCGTAGCCTCTTTCTCGTTTTTGTCTTTAGGCTTTTTAAGGATGTTTGAGATTGTCCGAATAGGCTTATGAGCGACCTTAATGTTGAAACCTCGAAGAACTTTGGCAATTCTCTGAGAGAAACCTTTGGCGTAGGGCAAAATAACCATGCCGCGCTTGACGGTATCATTCACTTCTTGTGGTCTATTTAGTTGGCGGCCATTGTAAATGAAGTTGGCAGGGTAGTTATTAGCGGTAAGGGCTTCCGCTACTCGCTTAGCTTCTCGTCATGGCTTCTCGTAATGCTTCCTCCTCGGTGAATGGAATATTCTTTGCGCGATCCAACCTAAAAACAAGAACGAGAAAGAGGCTACGGGAGGAATCGTGTACAAAATGAAATTTAAAGACTGATTGTGTTTATATCGGTCAGACATCGCGCGCGCTGAAAACACGCGTCAAAGAGCACGCAAAGGCCATAGCAATACTTCCTGTAAAACTGCCAACCCCAGAACAAAAGAATCCTTTGTTTTGACAGCCAATAAACCTCTGGTTGGCACATTAATGACAATAGGTGACGTAACGGTGAGTATCGCTATAGCAACATTAGATGAAAACTCTCAAATAGATTTGGCGAGCGTTGAAATTATTGACAGGTCATCGGCATAGCGACAAAGACTTATTCTGGAGGCTTGGCATTCCCCATGCGAGACATGAACGCTATAAACGAACACATAGCGCTTCCAAGCGTTTATAATAACATAAAGATTTTGTAGAAGTATTAAGAATACTCTAGGGACCTTTGTTTACTCGTAAAATATTCGTTCGAGGTGCGATTTAATATTTATACGCATCATATACCATCAGGACGCCGTTAGACATTTGCATTTTATCCTTCTGCTGAAGAAGGCAACAGCAGTTGCCGAAACGTCCGACACAAATCTTTCAGCCAGTGTCAACTTTTTAAATATCTTTTTTAATTTTTAACATGCCTGGCTATACACCAAACATTTTTATGATAACAATTATTCGATAAAGAAAAAGCAATCTGCTTAAAATATTTACAGTCTAGAAGTAGCGTCAGCCAGTACACAAGCTATGTTTGCGTCAGAAGCATGCTTCTTTGTTTAGCTTTGGCTCAGCATTTTAGAAGAGCGGGTTGCCAAAACGGGGTGGGGGGGGGGGGGGGGGACCAAGAAGTAAAGCAGAAATCACCGACACATATCAGAGATTATGAACAGATGGTAATCTCTTGATCAACAACATTGTTAATTTTCCATTTGAAATTCTCTACATGTCATATCCGAACATTCAAAAATGGTGTTAAAAGACGTTCTCTGAAGAAGGCTCCAAATACCCACAGTTTGAACAAAATGGCGGAAAACAAAATATATCTTTGATGACGCTTTATATTGCATCTCGAAAAAAAATCTCTGATATTTAGGCAGCACTGATCTAACCTGTCAAAAATCTCAAGTGCTTTATCAACATAAAAAATTACTTTCTACAACAAGAAAACTTGATCAATGTTTTATCTTGCTATTTAGATAAGTACAGCTGGAGCGCTCCTTATGCGGGAAATCTTCAAGAGACACACACCTCTGTAGAGCTTAGAATTCTGAAAATGTTCACTGTCGACTAAAAATAGCCCTGCAAGTGTGTTTTGTATATAAATAGCAAGAGCTCACCTGAGTAAAACTAGAGAGGGAAGAGAGTGGAAACACAAGTATTTACACTATTGAGCAACTTGAAAGTTCTTATGAAAGTGAAGAATGATCATCTCATATGTGAGCAAATGTTGCCATAGCTTTTGGCTTCAGCGATAAAATAATTGAAATTTTCTCCCCACCTGCAAATTACACTATTGCATAGTTCCATCAAATATCCATTCCCCCTCACTAAAGGGTTTTATTCTACGACCCCCCGCCTATCACACCGGAAGTTCAAATTGAGCCTCATACACTTTCATTAAGGTGATTATTTTCCAATGCGGCGTGTTATATCACACAGAGTTCGACTTTCTTTAAGTGTTTATTCATCAACGTCCCAGAAAAAATGGCTTCAAATACCCTGCATTATTAATTAATATTTCTATCCTTTAAAGGAAACGTAATTTGGACTTGCTGTTGGGTCCGTTACGTCTCTATCTGTAGCATTTATTTCATTTGCCAAAAAGGTAGCCATAGATTTCTGCCAATTATTGAGGATATTGTTCTCATTGAATTTATAAAATAAAAAATGGGGATCACCGTGCTCGTTTAAGAGAAAAGGAGAATTTCTCGAGCTTAGTTTGAGGGAAATCTCTGACGTTTTGTACGCGCGCGCTCATGACGCAAAAATCGTGCGCAGTAGGAATGCGCAATGCAAAACTAGGGAATCACCTTAAATTTTTTGGTCTCACAGAACACACCACCCCCAGGATATTCTACGTCCTTCTGTGGGGGGAAGGGGGGGATGGGAGGTATGGATATTTGTGGAACTGCACACTGAGAAAGGGAAGCCCCATAAGCTTGGCTGGTTTTTATGAAAGTCCTGTGTTTTTGTTGAATTGGAATTTGGGGTTGTTGTTTTTGTGGCGGGAGGCAAACTGAAGAACCCAGAGAAAAACCACCCAAGCTAGCAAGGCAAGAACTGACAACAAAGGCAATCTATATCCACTGTGCTGTAATCAAACCCACACCAAATTAGCAAGTGCTCTAACCACTGCACCATCCCTGCTCCCCAAAGTTGCATACTAAATAGCCTCGAGGGAGCAATAACTTATCTGTTGAACTACAAACATCACGTTTCATTCACCATATGATCTGGCAGGTGACACCCATAGTGGCATGCAAGTTCATAGGCTGTGTCAAATGTGAAAGATTTATTTTATTAGTCATCTTAAAACTTCAGAATAAAATTTATTACTTCATTTTAAATTTGCATTTGCATTACATAATTTATATTGTCATCTTCTTTCTCCAGATTAAAACATTCCATCATGATAAAACCACTTGTGTTTGAAGTTAGCCATTAAAGAACACAATGCCAAACTACAGACAAGACTTCGCTACATATTTATTTATCTACAAGACTCCTTTTTAGTGTCCTATCTCAAATTCTTTTGCAAGTTGAAGGTCTTGAGTTCACACACACACAAAATAATTCTATTCACCAACCCTCATTCGAGTCAATAATACAGCTGCTTTGAACTGTTATGCGATCAAATGAAAACCATATAACCAATCAATAAACCACTCAAGAATCTGGGAAATGAAAGATAATAATATTATTATTGATATGTAACAAGCCTAGCCAAAAAATAAGGTTGGTGTGGTTTTTATTCAAGTGCTATTTTCCAACAATTTTACCCAAATTCATAGGAGTTAGTGTCCCTCAAAGTGGCATGACTATGGCAGCCATAGAGGAACAAGACATCCATGATGAAGTTTGCTATTAAAGGACTATTTATTAAGCAAAAAGGCAGCTGATCATAGGTTTCCACTTTAATGTCAAGCAACGCAAAAGTTCAGAAATTCAAGTATATTGTAATACAAATCGGAAAAACCTGTCCAGTTAAATCTTTCCATCAAAGCGTCTTGTTTTCAGAAGATCTTACATCTAATGAAAATAAGAACTCAGAAGGCTGGGTAATGTTTGATTCTGGTATAGATGTCATATGCAAACCAGCAAATGGTGCATTCCAAAACTTTTCTGCATCTGGGGACACCCTAGTTTTTTGTTGTCGAAGCCTTTAAAGTTTGCATCTGAGGGGTTCAAAATGTTGTCAACTTCTTTGAAAAAATAATACAACAGGCCCTGTGTCAGAGGTTGCCCTCCATAGGTGGTGTGTGGATAAAAAATGGAATGTCTTAATGTCCCACTTACATGCAAACCTGTCGACAAAAAGCATAAATGCAGTTATCCTATTCTATCTTAATTAACCTTACACAAAAGACAGAGTAGCAATGAATTCCACAGAAGAGAAACTACTTAAGTCTTTCTTGTCGTCCATCACTTGCATATTTATATAAAGCTCGATCCTTATTCAGTAACGATATTTTGTGGAATAATCTTTAGGTGAAACTACCAAACCACGGCCTTTCCTCGCTCCACGGTACACAGTCTCTACGATATCGACCATTTCCTGCTTGTCTGTCAGGGCCCAGTTGATCTTATTGTTGTTTCCAGTGCCCAAGTCAATCATGATGTGTTTGTTTCGGTAGAAGAACATGGTCGTGCAAGGGTCGTACAATTCATACATTTTATTAAAGTCGGGAACTTCTGTAACATCCACTAAGTAGATCACCGCAAAGTTCTTCACTTTGTCTGCAATAGCGTACAATACTTCGTCCATTTTCATGCAGGATGGATCCCAATCGTGGCCGAAGCGGATAACGACAACTCTATCTTCCTCTCCCATGATGGCTTGGTCGACTTGCCAACCATTTCTGAGATGTTGAAGCATGTATGACATATTGGAAGCTGTTCTTGAGTAAAAACGATTACAAATCGATTGAGCTAGGTTTTTAGCGTCTTTTGAGTATGAATTGTTGCTTAAATTTCACCAATTCCTTGCTATTACAGGACTGTCTTAATGACGACGTTGCTTCGAATGGCGGAATCAAAGTAAATCCCATCATGCATTTGTTTGCTAAGGTAGTTCCAGTCTTTTTCAGCAGGCCAGTCCTAGAGCTCCCAGGCCCCAAGAGGAAAATGATTAGATCCACGTATGCCCACGTACGCTGCGTGCTCGCGATAATTTTTCTTTTCGTAGGCGACTTTAGAAGATAAAGTTTCCTTGCTAAAATCAAAAAGAAAAATTTAAAAACTGGGCTCATCTCGCCCCAAGATCTTATTCGGCTCATAGATAGGCCGGACAAAGAGGAAAAAAAAACACTAGCATCTTGCTAGAAATTCTCCTTATCAGTGCCTTAAATTTCTTACAGGACTAGTAGGAGAATTTGTATTATATCAGTAGATAGACAATTTTAAGGGTTGGCTCTTGAGCACTTCATTAATGCATGACTTTGTGGTGGGTGAGTGTTACATTTTAGTGGAGGGCATCGACTTCAAACATTTTATTCCACATTCTTGCTCAGTCAATGTTAAATCACCCATACCATGTACAAGAGACAAGATTTCTGACCTGAAAAAGATTCAGCATTCCAATGACAAATACCTATTTAAACAAGCTTGCGTAATCTCAACAGCTGATACGAGTTTTTAGAGCGCCTAAAAATAGATAGCTATGTATTTTCGTAAATCGCGATACAGCATCCGGTTCGGATCGGAGAGATGGTCTGCGTGTACGAAATAGTTAGACCATGCATGTAACGATCACCAAAACCTCGAATTACATAAGGAGTTGAAATTTTCAGTATCAGGAACTAAACATATAAAGTAGTTTCTTACATATCTATGAATGAATTCAGTCATATTCTAAACAGAAGATACGTAAGCAACGTAAAGCTTCTGTTTTCAAAGATGCGTCCAACCGCCCTATTCCTCTATTCCTCATAAAAATTCTGTGATTTGGGCCATTTTAGTTTCAATAGGAATAAAACGCAAACAGCAGTTACAAACATTTGCTTGAACTGCATGACTTTTATAAATTTGTTTAAAAAATAATTTTAATTTACAGAGCATAATTCTGTACAAATACTACTTACACTGCAGGTGTCAGTTACGCTACTTTACTTTCATAACCATTCTTACTTTACTTACAATACGGGTTAGTTATACAGAAAATACAATTACTCAATTACTTGCAATACGGGCTATTTATGCTACTAACAATACAATAATTTACTTACGTCACCTGCTGAACATACAGTTACTTACAATTACTTACAGTGTGTTTTGACTTTGAAGAGGGAGGAGAACTTCTCAATTAATCATCCGATTAAAGAAACATTTTCAAGGTCATACTTAATAAGTAGCTTACTGATAAAATCCTGAATGGAGATGGCGAGGCTATTTAACTTGCTTGAATAAATATAATGGCGCATAAATAAGGTGGTGTAATTGAATTTCCGAATTGTTGTTGTGTCTAGGGCGCTTGCAGTAATGCCGAATAAGGTCTCCTCTATCGTGGGAGAAATTTGGCACTCATTAACTTGGTTAAACCAGTCCAAAACATTTTGGGTAAACAATTTGGTAAACGCACATTCGATAAAAGAGTGCTCAATTGAATCTTTGTTCCCGCGGTATAGACATTCATCGTACGTCTTTATACTAAATCTGAATAATTCTTTCAAAGAGTGACTATCGTTCTTTGGATTAATTTAAACTGAAACTCCTTTAGTTTAGTTTCCTTACAAATATTTCTCAGTGATTTAAAGATCCTAGTCCACATGTCTTTATTTAAACGTTTAGGACCCGTTTGATCTTCGGTGTGAATCTTGACGTTAAACAAGTTATAAAAGTTCTTTGACAGCCTTGTACAGATTAATTTGTGTCGATTCGTTGAGTGAAAAGAAATTATCATTTTGGATAAAGAATGATCTGTTGATGGTGACGGAGCATTTTGCTAGAGACCATGAGCGTTTCGCAACAGCGCTAACAACTTGATAATACTGTAAAAAATTGGATTCACAGGAATACTTATCACGGAACTCCTGGAATGTTAAAACATTGCCAGTTGCATTTAATAAGTCATTAATCGATAGAATATCCTTTCTGAACCATTCACTAAGGAAGACGGGTTTCCCGTCCACCAATATATCTTTGTCATTAAACAGTTTTAACTCCTGCTTTTGATCGTACGCGTATAGAGTTTTTAATTCGTTGAAGGACTCTAGTATCTTCTTATTGAAGAGCGGGAGGTCGTTGAAGAAATTCGTGTCATAGTTGCACCTTAGCAGAAAGTTTAACCCTCCCTTTCGTCTGAAATGATGTTTTGGAATGAAACACCAGTTACTATTGTCTGAAGTCCTAAACAGTCTCGGGATCCACGTGAGTTTTAGGGCTTTTAACATAATATCAAAATCGATCATGCGTATTTCACCATTCCGCCTCATAATCTTGGTAAAGGCCTGATCTTCTTATTTTATCCTTTTTGTTTTTCCAGAGGAACTTAAAAGATTTTGTTCTTACAATTTCCACAATTCCTTTGGGAGCATCCAGATTAGAGGCCGAGTAGATAAGTTGCGATATACCCAAGGTTTTATTGTCAAATCCCGTGAACTCCACAGCATATGTAGCTTAGTTTGAAACTTTTGGCTCTTTTGTCGAAGTTGAGCTCGTTATTTTCCTTAATATTATACAAAAAATATAACCCCAAAATCTCAACAGGGCTGTGGAACCATTTTAAATCCAGAGGCTTATTTCTATTATTTTTCCATTTTCCCAACCAAAGCGCCTTCGTTTTTATCACATTTAGAGACAGACCAGCAATTCTTCCGAAATCCCCTTCAATTTTCAAGGCCTTTTCTAAGGATTCTATGTCCACATTGAATAGAGTAGTATCGTCAGCGAATTGAGACAGCTTGATTTCCTTACCGAAGACTTTGATGCCTCTCACATTGGACTGTTGACGTATCCTATTTGAGAGTACTTTCGCAGAAACGATAAATAAATAAGGGGAGAGGGGGCAACCTCGTCGAACTCCTTTTGACGGTTTAAACCAACTGGTTATAAAACCATTGTTTTGAACCGCACTTTCTATGTTGGTGTAGAATATGTTAACCCTACGCTTGATGCCTCTACCAAAATTAAGATGGTCTAGCGTCTTCATCATAAAGGACCATTCAATCGAATCAAAAGCTTTACGGAAGTCTAATGACATTAGAATGCCAGGTAGGTTTTGTAAACTCGTATAATCCATTATGTCACTTATAAGTCGGATATTTTCTCCGATGTATCTCCCCTTTACAAAACCAGTTTGGTCAGAGTGGATCAGGTTTGGCAGTGTCAGTCCAATACGTTTAGCCATTGCTTTCGACGCTATTTTAAGATCCACATTTAGCAGTGTAATTGGTCTCCAGTTTGAAAGATCTAGAAGTGACCCATCTTCTTTCGGTATTAAGGTAATTAATCCCCTTCGTAGTGAAATGGAGAGTTTAACTTTCTCGTGCGCTTCATTAAAACTTGCTATTAAATCGTTTCCTAAAAGCTCAAAAAAGCAGGTATAAAATTCGACGGTAAATCCGTCTTCCCCCGGTGCTTTATCATTCTGAAAAGTGTCAGGTATCTTTTTGCATTCATCTCACGTAAGTGGACCCTCCAAGGTTTCCTTCACGTCCTCTGAAAGCTTTAGGGGATTTAACATTATCAGTGAATGTGTCACACGCAGTTTCAGAAAAGGTGAAGTTCGAGGTGTATAAGCTACTATAGTAATTTTCAGTTAATTAGCTCTAGAATCACTGTCTCATTGCGCGTAATAGAGTCGTCTTGTAAACGAGGCTCACTTTGACGGACGTTGTTGGACGTTCACCATTTTCTATCCCGCGGCATTTTGCTCTAAACATTGCTTGTTTTCCTTTTTCTTCGTAAACTGATTTAAGTTCCGTTTTCAGTTCGTCATACTCCCGTAGTACTCCATCGATGTAAGGGGAAGAAAAATTGTCGCAAATAATAGCATCTAGTTGGTCTATCCTGTGCTTTAATTCCTGTTCTCGGTTGCTGATACATTTTGCTTTACTTTTGGAAAAGGCAAGAGTCGCTAATCTGATTGCCATTCTCATTAACTCCCAAAAGAGCCTCTTATCTGTCACATTGCTATAATAACTGCACGCGTGGGCGTATGTATCACGAACCGTACTCACATACTGCGTATCCTTCAATAGAGTGTTGTTAAATTTCCAGGGTCCTGGACCGGGTTGTTCAAAGCGGCCCGATTAAGCTAACCCAGGGTTAGCGAGAATTTCAGTTTTGTATCTTTTTGGTTAGGTAATCTGTTTATATTGTTTGGCCTTCAGTTTTGAGCTGTAGTAATCTCAAACTACACGTAACGTTAGAGGTGAAAAACATGTTTAAACAAGAAAAAAGAATGCATCACTCAACGTTTAATCCTGGGTTAACGTTAACCGGCTTTCGAACAACCCGGCCCTGGTCCCCGAGGACTTTTTATAACTCGTCCTATTCCTGTTTTCACAATCTTTATTACTTTCTCGGTTGCCGGAATGGGGCTATAGTGACAAACAGGTAAATTTAACTCTTAGTTAACATGGTTACAGAGTCACTGCACACGGAGAAAAGTGCCGACCGGCTTAAATGAGTATGATATAGCTAAGTACAGGCTCCGTGCTTCTAGAATCACGCTAGCACAGACCTACTGAGCAGCATTGCATTAGAAGTGCTGTTAGACTTACTGTTAGCATCGCTGAACCACCGACACGGAGTTCGTTCAGGAAAGACTGCTTTTCCACTAGAAATCGTTGAAATTGAGAGGAAACAATTTTACCAAATATACTTCCGGAGCAATTCCTTAAAATTCTTAGTTTCAAACGCCATGCAAACGTGCTGGTTTCTGCACGTTATTTTGGCCTCACTTAGTTACAAGGAACGAAACGAATAAACCATATTTCGGAAAACCGTCATCAAGTAACAAGCCGATGGTGGAAGTTCTCGTGAGAATCAAAGCAATTATTGGCTTTACATGTAAAGATACCCGAAATCTAGCCGGTAACATAAATGTAACAAACGAGTTTTTGTCGAAAAGGAGCTGCTCGATCTGAGATCAATGACTATAGTTACCAAACTTATATTCTTTTGTTTTCACTTCCGTCACCTGGTGCTGGTCTACTTAGGGACTAAGAGGCTAGTGAGGATCGTTTTCAGTCGTTTCCTTTCCCTATAGAGGCGTACGCGTACATATTCATAAATCTCTTTTTCCTCAAAGAGCCGAAAAATTCCTTTTTCAAAAGGATCGCTTACCATTTGAATGGAATTTTCGGTAATCCTGGGGGGAATTCAAATAGATCGGTTCATCCCGGTGAAAATTTTCGGAAAAACGGTAATACTTTTTGAGGTATTACCTTTTTCTCGCTTTTACTGGAAATTTCCGGAATTGTCCACAAGTGCCAGGCTTCTCACGGTAATACTTCCGAGAAAGAATTCTAAAGATCTGAAAGATGGCGGCGGAATTCCAAAACGTTTATCACGGTTACAATGTGTGTCTTTGCTCGTCGGTAGTGTTGGCGGGCGTTTTAGAACACAAGTGCAACCTTGTAGGTGAAAGCGAATTAAGTTTTTTGGTCGACACTTGTGTTTTTCTTTTACTTGCACGATTCGAGATTCCACCGTGCTTCCGCCTGAGCCACATCGAGGAAAAACAATGTGGATACTGATTGCTGGTTTCCCTGACGAAATGTCGATGCTGGCAGCAGCCAAAAGAAGAAATTGTCGCCTTCTTCTCCACAAAAAAAATTTCCAAGTCGTCTGATAAGACGTCTAGCACGACAGGAAGCCCAGCCGCCATGTTTCTTGTTGACATTCTGATCAAATGATACGGTTCGATCTATTTCGTTTCCTTAGTGGAAAAAGTGCAATTCCATTTGTCCAGAAAAAAACTCCAGAAAATTCCATTTAAATGGTAACCGCTCGAGGCCTCTGTTTTTATTAGTTGTGTCTATCATCAAGAAAATTAAGAACTGCTTTCGAAGAGATATCTCAAAATTACCAGCGTTTTAAAACTCTCTTTTCTGTTAAATGAATTGACTCCGAGACCATCGCCAGTCTTCAGAGTAGCATTCTTATCCCCAGAGCTGATGATCCTTCAGGTATCGAGAGCTCTGGCTTAATTGTCCAACACCAGAAGTACGCGATTTACGGTCTTCCCGGCAAATCTGGCAAATCTGATTGGTTGAGAATACGAAACGAATACTCTGCACATGCTCAGAAAATCGGGTCAAGCCAGAGCTCATTCTCGTCCCCAGAGGCCGTGGTCCTTTTGGTCAGCACCAAGAATGATTGCCTCTGGCCAGGCCCAACACCGGAAGTCCCTCACTCTGCGCCTGCTCACAGTCAAATCTGACAAATCTGATTGGTTCTGGTCTCAATCTATTGTATTTACAAAGCCATTCAAAAACGGAATGTCGTTGAACTGAGCCAGAAGTCGCGATTCTTGGTGCTGACCAAAAGGAGCGCAGCTTCTGGAGACGAGAATGGCCAGAGCCCTCGATCCCTGCCACAGGCCACAAGGATAGTGGGCCCTGGGACAAGAATGAGTAGGAAAACGTACTGCGCAGCTTGCCTAGTTCCAGTACGGGTCTCCCCTGCCTGTTGAGAGGCTCTCTTTCTTATATCTTCAATGGATTGATTATAAATATGCAAAATGTAACGAGTGTTTGTGGATAAAATCTCTCTTCGCACCGGAATCTTGTGTACCGCGGGAACTTCGCAGGAAAATAAAGGGTTCGGAAACCGTCTTTAGGTTAAGTTTGTCCAAAAAAAAATTTTCTCCATGAAAACAATACACCAGCTTTCCATTATTGAGGTTAAAATGTTGCTGCTTACTGGGAATATTTATAAATCATACAAAGTTTGTAACCATTTTTGTTTGGACAATCGACGAAAATCCCGCAATTCTTTTAAACTTGGAGTCTCAGTCAAAACTCGAGCATGCTTATTACGTTTCCCCGGCATTTTCATTCTAGTTCCCAGAGCCTCTGTTTGTTTTAGTCACGAAGTCGACTAAACGGACATTTTAAATAAGACGAGTAGCACTGTTGGGTGGGGACGAGAATGCGGCATTTTACGTTAGTGTAATTCCAATAGCCCTTTTCAGGGATAGTGTATTACAATGTAATCCAACTTGGATGCGAGGCAATTTTGGGCTAAAACTACAAAATAGCCCTAAATTGCCTTACGCACATGCTAGATTTCATTGTAACGCAAATGAGCAGGGTTAACCGTGAGAAGAGCTATTTGTCAGCTCCCGTTTACAACCTGAGAAAGAGCGCAACACTAAGTCCAACAACCTCCCTCGCCCCTCCCACTCCGGCGAAACAATATGCAGCCGAAGAACACTGAAGGTCTTGGGACATTCCAACTGTCAAAAATCAGCGAGAAGTTTATCTTGCTGCGAATGTAGATGGTTATTTGGTATTTCAAAGGAATTCATCGTCTCCTGTATTGATTTAATCCCACCTTAACTGTAATCAAAGCGATGTGCGCGCGTTGTTTAGGAATCTTCTCCGATATGAATTCAACTCCACACCACGGGTGAATGTTGCCCATTACTTTCTATTGACCCACGACTTATCCGCCGTCAAAACTGCAGCTGGGGCTATTATATCAGTAATATGAAACGAAAACCAACCAACTAATTAAGAGTACTACGGTAAGGATATTCAAGTCCGATATAAGAGCCGTGTTGCTATACGAATGTGAGTCATGAAAATCAGGGGGATAAAGCAAAACTAGACTGCTGGCAGCACAAGTGCCTGCGCAGACTTAAAAATCCAGTGGCTTATGCGAGTGTCAAATGAAGAGGTGCGCAAAGAAACTATCAGTGAACAAGTACGGAGAAGGAAGTGAACATGGATTGGACACGTGCTGCGGATGGATAACAGTTCCCTCCCATGAGTTGCACTGACGTGGGCAGCATAAGGAAAGCGCAAGAGAGGAAGACCCAGACAAACATTGTGTACAACAGAAGAGAAAGAGCGAATGACGATGGGTTAGTGTTCTTGGGTAGAGGCAGGGCTGTTGGCGGTTGACAATGTCAAAGAGAAGGAAATCAGTTTTGTCCTTACTTTTCGTAGGGAGAAATTGAACTGGAGCTTATCCCGTTTCCAGTAGCATTAAGCGACGAGTATTTCAACTCCTCCCTGCATGGGATGCTAGGGCATCGCAGCATAATTAACGATCAATCTGTAACTTTATTTTCATGGCCTGCATATGTGTGTTTATATTGACTTTGATCAGATGTTAAATGAAAATCAACGTTAGGTTTAAAATGGTTGACTTTCCATCAAGCCCTACTCTGTAAGCAAGACAAGGTAAGGCGACAGCCATAAATATCTAGACTTAACATTCTCTACGTGTAGAAATGTTTCTCATTTTATCAAATAACTACAGGAGGCGTATCCTTTCTCTCAGTTTCAGCTCCTGTGAGTTGACACGCAATGCTCCTCAGCATAATGTGACATATTAAGAGCTGCAAAGCAGTCTATTTCTTGAAGCAGAATGATGAACAATACACATTAAATGAGTTTTACAGAGAGCTACAAAATTCGAGGACAATCACTGTTTTTTAACTGTATTTTACAGAGATATGGTGGGATTTTCTGGCAAGAATTAGAGTAACATATTATGATCTTACTCTGAGCCAGAAACTCCAAAATCTTTATGAAAAACTATAAATTTTACAATACAGGTCTAACTGCTCAAAGCCGTTGCCAAATAGATGTACAGGTTTAATGAGATTCCACCTAACAGGACGAGAAAGAAAAAACAGGATAACAATGCATTATTGGACCAGATTGAGCTTGACAAATAGATTCCATGTTGCCGTGCGTCTGTTCGGTAATAGATCACAGATGATGTCAAAATGTGGTTGAACCAAAAAAATGGCACACGAGCTGTTGAGTGTGTACGTGCATACTTTCTGTGATCTATAACTAAAAGATGCATGGCAACATGGAATCTACTTGTTTTATTTGAGAGAAAAAAATGTATGAAAAAAAAACCTATGTGCCTGTCCTCCAAATCATATTATTATTATGGGCTAACCAAAACGTGAGATAAATTTGACTTATTAACATATACTTTGATATGGTACAATAGAATTATATAAATCAATGTAAATTGACTTTTGGGAAGGTCATTAACCTCTAAAATCAGTAAACTGTTCCTGCCGATAACGATGAGACAAATTCAGGTATTTAATATTACATTTCTACTCTAAAATCAAACAATTCAATATTCAAAAGGAAAACTGGAACGAATAGTTGAAAAAGCTTTGAATGGGTAAATACAGGACTCGAAGTTAACTTTTCAGTCCACTTGCAAAGTTTGGCCAGTAAGTTTTTTTTCATTTTTCCAAAACAATTCCAGCAGACGAGCAACTGGTTCTCACAGCTAGGAAAGCACTATTAAAAATAAACTTCTTTACAAAGGAGAACTCTCCACCAGATAGTCAAAACAGCTTGGCAAAATCGTCTTCACAGCTGCTCAATTTCCCTGGTGCTCTGCCCTACCTCTGTGTTAACTACATGTACCTGTAAGTGGCCAGTTTCTTTCAGATGTTTCTTTAAAACGAAGACTTATGTGAACTATGATTGATTTACCTCCTCAAATATTGTGTTCTGTGCTTCAGTGTACGCCAGGCAAGCAAGGGGAGTCAGAGTAATAGGCCGTCTCACAGAAGATGAGCGCTGAAATCAGAACAAGAAAGTGATGTTATTATAGAATCCACCAGACGTTTGACTAACAAGTGGACAAGAACTTTGATTAAATCAATTTTGTGCCACTATATTGCTCACTGGTGAAATGAAACTGATGATGAAATTTTACTTGTGTTTGCACAACATTTCCGTTGACTTTGAAAATTATTTTCTCAAATTTCTATCAGTGGGAAATTTTTTTTTTTTTTAACTTTATATGAAATCTTTATTATTTAAACTTACCATAATACAATTTACATTACCTACATTACAAATCAATATGATTACCTATACAACTTACAATCCAATTTGTACACTACTTACAAAAAATTATACGATACTTACATCCATATTGTAACAATGAGCAACAAAATAAAGACAATTTAATTACATATTAAACTTACCAATTTATACACTACTTGCAATATTGTACGATTACATATGCTACTTACGATGAACAACAACAAAAAAGGTACCTTCCAGAAGGGCATAAATAATTAAATTGGAGTGAGCACCCATTTCTTTTCAAAAAAGGTTTTATTGTTGATATTTTTTTCCGTGTTATATTTAATCTTAAGTTTTGATTGCAGTCCTTGGATTTTAGGAAGTGTTTGGCTTCTTCTGCAGTCCCACAAAAATAATTTTCCAATTACTATGCAATAATTCAATAAATTAGATAAAGGGCATTGTTTTGATAAAATTCCAAATAAAACGTTTTCTGCGGAAAGATGGATTGGCTGACTTGAAAGATAGTGCAAGTAAGATTCGAAATCAGTCCAGAACGTTTTTGAGTGAGGGCATCCATAGAAAAAGTGATACAAATTTTCAGGTTCATCATTACAAAAAGTGCACGAATCGTTAATTCGAAATCCAATTTTGCATAATTTGCTGTTAGTGTAAAGAATAGAATTAATTACTTTGTATTGAAAAGCCTTAACATATGACTCAAGTGCAACCAAATGTGGTAAGGAGAAGATTTCTTTTAATTGTTGGGTAGTGAAATTAAAATGAATCTTCAATTTGTGGACAATATTAGGAAGCTGAGCTTTTTTTGAAACCAGCAGCGAGTAATAATCTTTTGATTTTTTGTCTTTAATGTCAGAGATTTTATTTCCAATTAAAAGTTGTGATGGGGATATGGTTGATGTATTTAGGTTGATTTTTTTTAAAAGAGAAGGTACAGAATGACGGAGGCCCGCCCATTGCAGAAAATTGCTCTTATTAATTTTGTTCGAAAAATAATTATAGGAGTCTGTTGTATTTAAGTGGAATAGAAGATCGTGTATGTAAATGATTCCTGACTTAAAATAATTTTTATAGTACACCGGCTTATTATCTATTCGAATCTCTTTATTATTCCAAACAATAGTTTTCCAGTCACTTTCTGAAGCGAAAGATTCGCGGAATTCCGACAACCACAACAGAAGTTCCTGGTAAAATTGAGAAGATATCGTATAATCAGAAACTTCATAATTACAATTTAGAAAGAACTTACCTCCTGCGGGCTTTAATAAATGGAGTAAATACGTTTTCCAACCTTAGAGATTTAACCATGCTTTCCAAATCTATCATTTTTAGACCACCTTTCTCATAATCGTTTATTACCGACACGCGAGTCACCTTATCTGTACCATTCCATAAGAACTTGAATAGCAATTGATTCAGTTTATTCACAATTTCCTTTGGTGTAGGAAGTAACGAACATACGTAGACGAATTTTGGGATCAAAAAAGATTTAATTATTGTCACTTTACCATAGATAGACAGGCCCCTAGAGGACCAAATATTAATGAGTTTTTTTTATACTATCTAGCCTTTCAATAAAGTTCTTTTCCTTTAATAGTTTCTGGTCATATGTAAAATATACCCCCAGAGCTTTAACCGGGATTTTAGGCCATTTAATACCAAAATATTCTTCTTTACTTTCTTTTAATGATCCTATCCACATACCCTCAGTTTTTGAGCAGTTAATTTTAAGACCGGAAATGTTTCGAAACCGGTCCAGTAGTTCAAATAATACTTTGGCAGAGTTAGTATCCGCTAATATTGCCGTGGTGTCGTCGGCATACTGTAAAAGTTTCGTTTCTTGCTCTTCAATATAAATTCCTTTAATGTCCGAATTTTGTCTAATGGCGATAGCCAGTGTTTCTACAGCTACAACGAACAGATATGGAGATAGCGGGTCTCCCTGCCGAACTCCTCGTTCCAGCGTAAAAAAGCTTGAAGTCATACCGTTGTTCAAGATACAGCTTTGTATGTTTTTACAGAAGACTTTAACCCAGTGAAGGAAATCTGGGCCAAAGTTGAATGCCTCAAGGCATTTAAAAAGAAATTCCCATTCAACACTATCGAATGCCTTTTGAAAATCAATGAATAACATTAAACCGGGAATATTTTCTTTCACCGTAAAGTCCATAACATCGAAAATAGATCGTATAGTTTCGCCTATAAAACGGTCTTTTACGTATCCTGTCAGTGGGAAATTGATTTTGGTGTTATTTCTTTAGATTTTAGAAAATGTAAAATGATATATATATACTTTACCAGGGCTCGAAATTGCGACCGATACGGTCGCCAATGCGACTAAAACTTTTAACTTGGCGACTAAAAAATTAAGTTTAGTCGCCACTTTCGCGACTATATTACCCTTACAAATAAAAGATTAAAGGTGAGAAACAATCTCTTAAGCCTCATTTCCGCTTTTCTGCAAAGAGTAAATGTAAATAAGTTTGTTTACCTTTTTTAAAAAACTTGTACCACGGTCTCGAATCGCGACCCTTCGAGATGACATTACAGTGGCTTGATCGCGGGCGCAATATTTTGTTCAAAGGCTGCTGAATTTAAAAGCGTTCTGTCGCAGATTTTGTTGCAGATTTTGTTAATTTCTTGTCAAAAACTCAGTACAACAAATAAACAAAACAAACAGGAGTTCCTGGAATCGTGGCCCAGAGTATTAAACACGTCCTTAAAAAGCTTAATCCAACCAGCAGAATTACATTGAGATGAAGAGGTCTGGTCACGCATGTGAAAACATTCACGCATGGAAAACATTCTGTTAGATTTTTAGGCCCAAAATTATGGAGTAAACTTCCTAAGAATAATAGGGACGCAGAATCCCTTAATGTTTTTAAAAAACGAATAAGAGATCTTAACTTAAGTGAATTAATTGACGATGGGTGCAGAGGTTGCGGCCTGTGCTCTTCTTAAAATATAGTAATAATTTTAAAGAAAAAGAAATTTTATTATTTTATGTCTTTTTAGGCTTAAATTGTAATTTATTGTAAATAGTTTTTACATCTTATCGTACATAGTTTTTTCTTTTATTACTAGTAATTATTTATTTATTCTAATTTAATTTTTAGAATGTCCCCATATTAGTAAGGGAGATTTCTCCCTGGCTAGGCGGTCATTCGACATTTAAATAAAGTTTATTGATTGATTGATTGGTACTACTGTAAACGGCTATCTGCCATGTTTGAGTTTTTGTTTTGCCTTCGCATCGTACAATTTCTTGCATGCGATGACACAGCTTGAGTTGTTCCTGGCAAAAGCAACCCTGAAATGTTCTTATTACTTTGTTCGCTTATTGCCTGAGGTAAGATTGTCAAGCCAAAGTGTTCTTGTTTTCATGTTTTGTCATTCTGGATCGATTATTTCGGTCTGTCCCACAACGGCAGCCACAATCAACCGGAAGCCGAACAACAATGCTAATTAATTGAGGCTCTAATGCGAGTTTCCCTTCTTGTAGTACATGTATTTGGCGACTAAATTTTTGCATTTGGCGACCTTCTTTTCTTTAATAGTCGCCAAAAGGCGACTTGAAATTTTTTTTTATTTTCGAGCCCTGTTTACACTCTTCTGGTACAAGATTTTTGTCCACTAAAAACAGAAATCGCTTGACCTCCTATCGGATTTCGTCTTAATAGGCTTCGAATAAGTTCTGGAAAGGCTTTATAGACTCTTTTTCAGAAAGCTCATGATTGGAAGAATATCAATTTACATCTTTTTCAATGGCTAGACTTCAATTTTGAATGGATTATTGACATGCCCATAAATGCATCACAGTGTAACTGGTCATTAAAACTCACTTTAACTTGTCTGAAACACAAAATGTGTTCAGCTAAATATTCACTGCAATCCCAATTTTCAAACTCATAATGGAAATAAAAATTGGATGGTTGCTGTAGGTACCACTTTTCAAAATTTCCTGACCTTTCCATGATAAAATTGAGATTTCTTGACCAAATAAAAACAAAATGTCAGATACAGTAGCAGCTTCTGGCCTCAACTTACAGTCATCCTTTCTAATAACTTTGCAACAAATTTTCCTTCTTCATTAAGGAAATATAATGTCGAGGCCACAGTGATGCTAACTGTTTCTTTCAGCCTTCAATGGCATTAAGTCAGTCATGTTATAATTTGTTTCAATGTCCCACTTTTCTTTAATTATCAATTTCCCTGACTTTTCCCTGACCTTGCAGAATTTTTTTCCCTGATCATTTCCGGACCTGTAGCAACCCTGTTTGATAAAACCGGTAGTTTAAGAAATAAGGAATAAATTGCAGTGTTCAACTGTGGGAAGGTTAACAACTTTTGGTTCTAATTATCAGGAGGTTTGAAAAGTGTTGGAAAAATAGTGACTCCACTGTATATGTAAAATATTCTTGTCTCTACGACAGACTGGAATCAGCTAGTCACATTAGCCAACACTAGAGGCTCGAAGCTAACTTTTTAGTTCACTTGCAAAGTTTTGCTAGTAAGGCTCTTTCCACTAGCAAACTGGTGAGACCACTAGCAAATTCTCTCCAAATGTTTGGGAGAAATGGAGGATTCTAACTTGCAAACATTTGCTTGTGGATATCTTTCTCACTCGCAGATTACCAAAATCACTTGCATTTCCAAGCCCTGTTGACACCTCACAATGTTAATATTATTAGAATTACTGCTGTATTGTTAGCATTTACATCACCTTTCAATTTCTCTTTGGGAAGGTCATCCAGCTCTGTTTCAAATCTAAATGGCTCCTCGGCAACAGGCTGTGAAAACAACAGTTATTATTTTATTTTTTTGTTCATTATAGTAGAATAATTTTGTCTTCAACAATCATTCATGTTCGAAAAGAAAAAAATTCATGAATGAGTAGCTACACACATATATTTAAATGTAAATTTCTACAGATAACATCAGTTCCTGTAATGTACATACTAATGTAACACATTTTAACAGCAGTGGAATACACGCTAAATGGCAGCATTTTAAATCTGCATAAAATACAGTTCAGAGACTACCGTTATTATCACCATCGCTAAATACATGTACATTTTTTTTCATCCCAAATAACTTGACTTGTAAGAAAAAGTTTCAAAAATTAATAATCGTGGTTTGCTTCAATTTTTTTAGTTCTGGCTTGTGTCTGTTATAATCTTGACTTAGTTGTACCTAAACTGGTTCAACTCTTTACATAGTGAGGCATACAAGGTATGTAAAACCAATTTTCATGGTGTTAGCATTGCCCTAGAGAAATGCATGTTTACTGGTCATACAACAAGAACACATCAGAGATATACAGTGTAATTGCATTCGTAGAACGCAGTTCATAATGCGGTCTTCAGTCGAGTGTTATGGGAGTGACGTCATGGTAGGTTGCATCAAAGTTGTGTACAGATTTGGCCACCCTGCAGCAGAGACAAAACGAATTACATCATCGCCAAACCATGTGTACCATCAAAAATCCTTTTTTTCCACTCGAAATTCTTCTCGGAACATGTACAATTCACAAGGTGTATAATTTTGTATTTGTTTGAAAGGTCATTGAAATGACCATTTCTGGATATTTTTTTCTGTTGGGATAAATAAACCGGATAACAAAATCATCCCGAATAAACGCATTAAAAAAAAAATCTCTTCAAAAAATGACTTCAAAACGATATACCACTTTTGCGTTAATAGCTACCACACATAGGCAGAAGTAAAATCTATTTCTTAACAATCCAGCTTCATCACGTGGAAATTTCAGCAAAATCGAACATATTTAGAATTTGTAATTGATACCTCGCTCAAGTGCTTGAGAAAACACAGGGAGCCCCTGTTGACTTTAGAAAGCGAAAAAACTGAACACTGTCAGAGAAAAAAAAATTGAATGGGAACATCTTTGTCGAACTTTTCTCAAGTGATCTAGCTGAGAAAATGACCTCGGCGAGCTAGAAAAGAGAACAAAATAAAAACAAGGCAGCTCTGTGTGAAGCTGATAATTTATTCAATTTGTTCACCACATGTCCTTGGTCACGTACAGGTTAAAAAAGCCTTAGAAGCCAGTAGCTGGTCGCAAATTACTTTCTATATCATTACAAAAGCCCTGACCTCTTACTTTGAAAGATTTGGTCCCAATTTTTGAGTGAATATACATTTTGCCGATGGTGACGGCCATTTTGGTGGCTGGAGTGGGTGACAGGCTAGATGTAACACTGATTTTCCGTCATGCTATTAAGTCACCATGACTTAAATACTGGTGGGCATGAGGGATGGATAGAAAAAAGACAAGAACACACTCATAATCTATAATTACTTCTAGTATATATGTAGCTGTGTCCATCTGGTTTGCGTTCATTTTTTAAGGAAAATCAAAGATTGAAATCTCAATTATAAAATGGATTCTGTGTATCTTTAACTAAACACACAGGTTAAAGTGGCTATGAAGTAAAAAAATAATTGCTGCTTATTTGAAAGGCTTTTCAAAGTAAAGAAGAATGGCGTTTTCCTTTTGGGAATATCTTTTTTCTTTTAAGAGATATTTACGTTTTTGTATTATGCAAATGAGGAAAGTGATGACGTCATGGGTGCTTCCACTGAAACAATACAACACTCAATCAAGAATATCTCCAGAAATATTGGAGCAATGTTCTTCAAACTTGGCACCAGAAACGTACATCACAAAAGGAACAGAATGACACCTACTATGTTGTTGCCATGGCAACAATCTCGGCTCCAGCCTCTTTCTGTGAAAAATCAAATTTCCCCATTTGAAATCTTTTAAAGTGTGACAGAGGGTCTAGCTTGGCACTCAAATGGTTCCCATATTGCCTTAAGTAACCCCATTAGATTGTTGTGAGTGGATGATCCTTGTTTAGGATAAAATCTAGGAATTTTAGTCTTAATTAAAACAGGACCTGTGGCATAACTGTTGTCATGGCAATGGCCCGATGTAATGTACAGTCCTGATGCCAAGTTTGAAGAACACCGCTTTAATATTCCTAGAGATATTCTTGATTGAGTGATGTACTGTTTTAGTGAAACCGCCTATGACGTCATCATTTTACTCACAAAAACATAAATAT
The DNA here is from genome assembly GCA_022496165.2 of Catalaphyllia jardinei. Lineage (NCBI taxonomy): Eukaryota > Metazoa > Cnidaria > Anthozoa > Scleractinia > Caryophylliidae > Catalaphyllia > Catalaphyllia jardinei. The sequence goes on from CM042753.1 coordinate 10,527,432, forward strand.
CTCTAAAATGAAAAAAGATATTCTTAAAAGAAAAACGCCATTCTTCTATACTTTGAAAGGCCTTTTAAATAAGCAGCAATTATTTTTTACTTCATAGGCACTTAAAGAATCCTTGCTCAGACTGGATTCTTTGGTTCCCTTGATGCAACAGCATCCATGCGATCTTGGAGTAATCTGTTGTGTAAACAAATGCAAAATCCATTTTGGACTTGAGGATTCTATCTTGGTTGTCTGCAAAGAGATGCAGCGTTTGGGTTTGACTGTCAGAACCAGGGGTGGGTACTCCTTTATATGGGCTATATAGGCATGTGCGGCCCCAAAGGATATGTTATTTTCATCCACTTAGTTGAAAAATAGGGTATTGATTTTGGCCATTTTGGCCTCGAATAGGGTATGTTTTTTACATTCTAGTCTTGGATTTGGCATGCTTTTACAGTCTTTCCCATAAAACCGTGAACGCCAGAGAAAATTTCTGGAATGTTTATTGTTTTGCGACTAATCAAATGCGAGATGAAACTGCAAAAGATAACCGACAAACCGCAGAATGGATTAATCACAACTTCACACAAAACAATGAGCCCGCTTTTTCTTCCACGAGGAATCTTTAATTTTGCTGTTTTCAAATACCGAAATTTTTCTTTTTCTATTTCAGCTTTGTTGTCACCAAAGAATAGATATGAATGACATTTTACGGAAAAGCAAAGTTAATCAAGAAGACAGGATCAGAGACATATAGACAACGCATCTGAAAGCAAGGAAAAATGAGCCAATCACAAGCGATGCTTCTCTGTGTTTGTTTCACATGCAGTTCAAAAGGTCATGCTAGTTGGCTGTGATTGGTGGTTTTTGATCCGTATTTTTTTGTAGCTGAGACACCTTCACCCAAGACGCCAACCTGTAGCGTTGTAAATTTTCACAATTTGCAGTCACTTTTAGGGTTATTCGGTAGTTTGGTTTCTGAACAGATGGAATCAAGTGACTGGTGTTGGTTTGTGGTCAAAAAGAAAGATCCAAAGGGAAAATTGAAGATTTCTTGTGGAAGAAAAAGCCAGCTCGTTGTTTCATATCAAGTCATGACTGTTCCCTGCTGCGATTTGTTGGTTATCTTTTGCGGTTTCATCTCGCAAGCAGAAGCTACTTTTTCATCATTATTGAAAAGACCATCAATAAACGCCCTCTAAAACACCTTAAGACAAAGTCTGAATTAGGAAACTAATTATAATACAGGTCTGAAAAAGAGTACCTATTGATTTAAGGGTCAGGTCTTAAATGAGGTATCAAACTTTTGGTTCAGTCTTAAACAGAGTAGAGAAAAATCACAGATTTGGTATTAAATAGGGTGAGGGTTTTGGGAAGCGGGTCATGCTCCCTGTTGAGACCGTCAATATATATAAGCTTACAACAGAGCACCAGCTGTTTAATACATTCTGAGAATATACTGCTGCACCCACATGTGCAAAGTTCTCGTATTTATCGGGCACTAAACAGCATCACGTAGGAAAGACCAGATGTACAAGGGTAACATCTTCGTGTAAGAAACCCAGGATATAACACTCCCCCACCCAATTTTTCTGGGAGTACCCACTGGGTCTCAGACATCCCCTAAGAGGGAAGAGGGAAGAAAAGTCTTTCAGAAGTAACACATGTACAGTACCTCATCTGCAGGGTCATAGTATTGCTCTAGATATGGATGAGCCAAGGACTCTTCTATTGTGATTCTTTTCTCAGGATTGAAGGTTAACATCTTATCTAACAGGTCTAGAGCTGCCAACAAACAAAATTATTAAGATGATGAGATCTTGGTTACAGTTGTTCCTTGCAAGGCACAAGACGACCAGGGTCTAATTGCCCAGAACAAGTACATTTTGTTCTTGCGCAAAAATATAAAACTTCAGTGGCGTGGTGGTGTAAGTGAAATAAATATTGTTAGCCTCAGTAGTTTTTCAAGTCTGAATGAAAATAGCGGCTTGATAAAATAATGATAATTTCCAGTCAAAGGTCTCAGAAGCTATTTTAAAATTTTGTTTGTATTTGTCCTCTGGTTGCCACCATGCCGGCAAGCAGCATTTTTGTGAGAGGGGGTGGGCAAGTGAAATCTGACATTTATTACCTCAATGGGCTAGTGGATTTCTATTTTTTTCCTGCCCTCTTCTGTGTGAGGCCATGCATATTAACACAAAAGCATTTTTAAGGACAGGAGAGAAAAAAATAGACAACCATATACACAGCCAAGTGTCTCACTCTTCTCGTGTGTCCTTAAATATTTCCAATTGAATAAGAGCAAAAGCACAAGCTGCGAGCAAGTATTTCCACAGACTTCATTGAGTTCTCTCAAACTTTCATGTTAAGTATTTCTATAACTTGATAGAGACCCAGACAAAACACTTTCTACTTCTTTTAGAACAATGTAAGGAAGAAGAAAGGAAACTCGACTTGTTTATATTGATTATCACAATGTAAAATATTTTTAATTCTCTTTGCTTACAACAGTTTGAGCTAGTACTCTGTTACCATCAAGTTACATGTAAAAAATTTGTTCAGTAAGAATTAAACTAGTCAATACATGTACATTTAGTTTATTTGCTCAAGATTGGTTTCTACGACATGAAAGTTGATTCACCTTATAAACTAGCACCTAATAGAAATCTCAAACTCATAATCTACAACAATTGATTATTAATTGATTTCCTCCTTTGGCTCTGTGGATTGGCACACAGCCAGGCCAGGAAAAAACTAAGGTCCGATTGTCCAGGGCAAGTAAATTTTGCTCTTGGGCAAGTAAAAATGGAAGTTTGGTGGTCCAGTTGAAATTAGCCTCAGTAGTCTTGTTAGTGATGAGAAAAATAAGTTGAAAGCATGGATTAATTTCATATCAAAGCATACTTTGCTGGTAATTTTCCTCAATTATGGTCTTTCACAGATCTTAGACAGTATCTAGAAAATAATGTTGTTGATGAGGTATGAACATTGTGCGTTTACTGGGCAAAAAATAGTTTAATGGGGGTAACTGAATACTGAATTATGCTGGACCACTGGGCAACTGGATTACAATTTTCTTTCCTGCCTTGGCAGCCATAACAAAATGTCCCAGCCATTACAGGGAGGAGGCTGGCCATGGAGGTTCAGATGCACTACAGAATACAAGTACCTTTTGGATCAACAATGCTTGGAAAGATCCGCTCCCAAGGAACCTTTGGTTTGTAGGATAATGACTGAATATAGCTACGAGCCTGTGCAAAACAACAAACATACTGATTAAAGACCACATGATTACATCCACTCAGTAGTTTTTTGTCTCGTGTCCACATGACCAAAGATGCATGGACACAAAATTCAGTGCATTCCTGTGTACGACATTCCTGTGCAACCATTCTTTGCATTCCTAAAATAAGATTGGTAACAAGAACCGCGGTGCAGTTGTAACTGCGCTCTTTTATTATTTTTAAATCTTTATGCGAATGTTCAGCTCGTGAAACATGACATAGTTACCGCTGTCATCTACTGTTACATAACGACCAAATTTCATTATGCAAAATGTGACTCTCGCTACCTTTCAGCATATATATGCTGAAAGGCGTATCTGATTACATTCTTTGCATAACGTGAGTCTACTGTGACTTGTAATCGGAGAATTTTGTTTACTTCAAAGGCAAAAAATACCTAGGTAGGTTCATTGACCTTTCAAACGAATATATATTTACAAATGTTCCGAGATGTAGCGCAGTGCACATTCTAAAGCAGTCCTTGATGATTCATAGATTACTGTAGACACCACATCACTTCATGAACACAAACACAATTTTATTGCATGATTGCTCTTATTTGTCACATAGTGAAAGTGAACAGTACAAGTTGTGTGACTTAAAGTACCGATCAGGTTGAATATTTAATTCGCTAACTAGACAAAACTCTCTTGGGAGGAGGTATGAGGAAAAGAGCTGAGAAATGGGCTGTAATTGGCTGATGATGACATCATCTGTGGAGGTTTGGATATAGTTACCGACAAAACTAAAAAAATAAACCAAAGAAAGAACATGACCTGCGCACGCCTATTGCTGCATGGTTAAAAAGTCCCTAAAGCACACACAACTCTGTCAAAAACGTAAAACAAGTTATATCAAAATGTAAAAAACCCTGCCAAATATGAAGTACAAGAAGTACTAATAAACAATACTTGTGTTCAATCCTGGACATAAGTGGCAAGTAGACCTTGGAGACTCAAGCATTGTAGTAACCATTATTTACAACAGGCAGCTTTCAGCATTTTATTTTGTAACTGTTTAAACCCTTGGTTCTTTTACACTTGTTTGCATTACATCAAATTTGACAAAGAATAATAGACTTAAACGTTGAAGCTAAATATGACAAAGAGTGGATTAAAAAATAACCCTTAAACCACATTTTATGCAAATAAGCAAACAGATGTACCTGACAAAAATTAATTGCTAGGTTTACTATCAATATCTCAGTGTACATATACCACCATGGGTCAGATCAGGGCATCAGGCAGATCAAATTGCATTCATAATGCTACTGGAAGTGTAACACTTGCATTTTGATTACTTTACGTTTTTAGCATGAGGGTGACATGCATACATCTGGATGCACACAGCCTCTTAACTTTGAAGCAAATTGTGAATTACCCAAAGCTTAATCTTTCTGACTAGTTTTAGATTCTTTTTCAATTCTGATATCAGTATCTTTATTTTCAATCTACAAAATAAAGCAACAATCCAGGATTATAAGCACTAGATTTTTACCTTTTCATTCATGATGCACATCAAATCCTCTTGTGATGGTGAACCCAAAACACCCAAGATATGGTTCAGCTGATCCAGGTCTGTGTAGACGACGTTTGTCAAGGACATGAAACGTTTTATTAATTACTTGGCTGTGTAGGGCGTAACATTTATGAGCCTCTGCCTGGAAAGGCAATATTGTCGATCTGCTGACATCAGCAATCCACTCCACTGTATGTACAGCACAGAACCATTTTCAGGCAAATGCAAATCAGGCTCAGAAAGTTGTTATTTAAAAAATATCTGCTATATCTTGCAGCTTCTACACTCTCCAAGATTGTTCCCCTTTGCAGGCTGTACTCTAAAATTTGAAGTCGTTTTTCACAACTGTAAGCATCACACAAACAGTACAGATATAAACTTCAATAAACAGGGTTGGACACTTAATTTTGAGAGCATTCGCCATTCGGGCGAGTAACCCTCAAAATGCACTCGCCCAGGTGTTCACTCACCCAAACGTTTACCCCTGCCCCCACCCCATCATGACTATGCTGTAGCCACGGCCGGCAAAGTTGCCATTTTGCCGAAAACTTCCTTGCCCTGTCCCTTTCGTACTCTTTTGAATCACAGGCAGCTTTCGGGTTTTCTTTCTTTTCCTCTTTGACGACTTTCGGAACTCGGGAAATATACTTCCACATTATTTTTGGTAAGGAATCACTTCAGATTTTCAAACTTACCAGAGGAACACACATCGTTTTTAAAAAAACGATTCGCTTTCAACGTTATTGAGCATGTGCTGGACCGAGGGTTATTAATTCAATGAAAAATTCTAGTTTAAGACCTTAAACCCCAAGAAATCACACTTTATATTTCATATAGTTTTTTTATTGATGAATCTTTGTGAGATCCCTGCAGTTTATGGCCAAACGTGCGGTTCCAGCTTGGGCGCCATGTTTACCTGATCACCGATGGCTCGATAGTGACCAGCAGTATCACGCGTTATGTAATTATCACTACAAGGAAGCCATTATTGTTTACTCTTTTGCGAAGCCCAATGTTGCGCTTCAGCACCAATTTATTGGACAGTTTTGAATATAAAACTTTGCAAAATAGAAATGATCAATGGTAAGTTTGTGTTTGGAAATTTAAAGGCAAAACAGAATGTAAAATACATCGTCTATTTTGCAGTTTAATTACTTGGTGATGAAAAATCGCACTCGCCAAACGGGCGAGTGAAATGTGATTTGCGCTCGCCCGACACTTTAGACACTCGCTTGGGTGAGCGGGCGAGTGCTTATGTCCAACCCTAAATAAATAGTATCTGAAAGTATGGAAACTGGGTTGGGACAAAGAGCAAATGAATTTTAGACCTGGATCATTTTCAATGCACCTCCTGCAACTGGTTCCTATCACATGTCCCAGAACAAAATATTCATGTCCATCTGACCCCAGCAGTTAATAAGCTTATATCATTTATTAGACGTATAAATCTACTGGTGTTCTATCACAAATGCCGCTCTCTGATTGGCTACGCTACTCACTATCTATTCTATGATAGTGAGCAGCGTAGCAATGTGCCCTTGTTAACAAAACTGTGGCCACTTCTTGGCATTATTGAAGCATTTGATAAGACTATTCACTCTTGATTTCTGAGTGATAGTTGACTCCAGCTGCACCCTCATCAAACATCCTGCGATAGAAATCTTAAGCTCATAATCTAATAGCTTAATAGAAAGCATTCTGCAATTCAATGCCACTAGAAAAAGTTTTTTTTTGCACACATTATTTCTCAAAAACAAAGAGAAACCACGTGAAAAAAATACAGGGCAATGTAACTTCTTCAACTAAAATAAATGCCACATGCAAAAAATCAGCTAATTTGGAGCCCCCAAAAAATGACTCTTATCCCCTTTTATGACTAGCTTATTCACATACAAATCTAACTAGTATAGTTTTGTTAAGGATACAATGTTTTCCAGGAAATAGAGGACGGTTAGATAACATCTCTGCAAGAATGCATCCCACCGACCAGATGTCTATTGCCTTACTGTAACCTTTGGAGTTCAACATGATTTCAGGTGCTCTGTACCATCGTGTAGCGACATATTCAGTCAGGAATCCAGTATGATCATGATCAGGGTCTGCTACACGTGCCAGCCCAAAATCACAAATCTGTACAAAGAAGGTGGAAGTAAATTCATGTTACTAGCAATGCCCTTTAAATATTTTGAAGTACTGTGACAAGCAGAGTGACAACCTCGTTCCCAGGGTCTCTCATCCTACCGCCTAGGGTAAGCGAGGAAGAGACCCTGGTCTGGTCTGGTCATGTGTATACCAGAATCTGGGAGGTTACAATTAAATTGTTGAAGGGAGGAGCACCCTAGTAGGAATTTTGTCTATACTTAGCCTACGGGAGTGCGGAATATGTTGTTGCCAAAATAAACCAGGAACGGCAGTGACATTTTGCCAACGTTGAGGAGATATTATCCATCATTTGATAATGGAAATCGAAGTTGCTGTTGGTTGTGTGGTCTGGTTCAGCCGGGAACGTTATATATTGTGAAAATCTCTCAAGAAGGCAAAAGAATATATTGAATGCCACCGCCCGCCAAGACTGCGTTTGGAAGATCTTTGAGTCATCTTTACTGCCGATGAATCAAAACCACGTCTAAATGGAGGTCTTACGAGCGGTGATTAAATAATTTTAGAATATTCAGGGTCTTGATCACTAAAAGACGAAGTCACTTTGAAAGGAGCAAGACAGTGAAAAGATTTACTGAGGTGTCACTGCGCCGTTGGCATGCTGAACTTTGCAGAACACGAAGCTTAATCAAGGATGATAGAACGCCGACTGGTCGCGGTCTGCTTTTCGCCCTCATTGCTGATAAACTGGATTTATTTTCAGCCAAAAGGAGGCTAGAAAAAGAAAAATGCAGCTTTTATTGTGTCGTGTATAATAAATCAATGTACGTGATGGGCCTAAAAGACTCCAATGCTTCTAGACGACTGTCTCCAACTGTGCATTTGCCGTTCTATTTTAATTTTCGGTCTCTCAACGTTCCTTACTTCGCGTGTGTTTCCGAGGGGTACTTAATTATGCCATGTTATTAGGAAAAATGGAAATCATAAGTAGAGTGGAGCCTTTTGACCACGTTACAACATTTTTAGAGGTCAAAGATAGGTCTGCATGGTTTTGGTTAACTGCACGTCGCTTCACAGAGTTTGACTCATCATCTCTTTTAAATGACTTGATAAACAAAACACAAAGCGTGTGTTGGGGAAGTTGGTAGCCAAGTAGCAAGCCTCAAAATCGGGCAAGTGCCATATCCTTTCAGGTTACTAAGCAGAGAATTTTGAAGCACGAAAGTTGTTTTCTATGAGTGGCGTCACAGCTTTAAATCGGTTAAATTCATGACAAAATTCAGCTAGTGAGTATCTACAAGTTTCAGGTTAACATATATTGAATAAATGTTGATGTATTTCAACTTGAAGCTCTGATATAGAGAAACAGAACGTATGTTGTAAACTGTACTGCCATTCATTACATGTTCGTTACATTGAAAGACAATCATTACGCTAATTATTTAACTGGTGCTTGGGTCTCAAGTTTTGACCCATGTTTAAGTCGCGGGCGAATTTTTGAACTGATATTTAGTTCTTGAAAGGTCAACTTAAACATGGGAAAATACGGTAATCGTATTAAACTTGGGGGAAAATACTGAACAGTGACACAAAAATGATATATTGAAATTGATTCATGCCTTTTAAGCCATTGACGCCTGTGCCACCTGTAACCGCCCATGTGAAAAACCTCTCCATTTCCCTGTGCTGCCCGTAACCGCCCGAAAATATGCATGTGGAGAAAATTGACTTTCCTGCCCTCTCTGGAGACTCTTTGGTTCTCATATTGTTCTATTATTGTTGAGGACAAATAAACCAATAAGAATGGACTTTCTGCACATATTTTTCGAGGACTTTGGGGGTCCTAGAAAGGCGGTTTTTCTTCTCAAGACTGTGCGCTCGAAAAGTGCAGGTAAATCATGGCGCGTCACGGGCCAAATGTTAAACTTCCAAGATCTTGTTTTCCTTCCTAACGTGGAGAAATTACTTTTCTGGGTTTTAAAATAGAAAGACAAAATTACTTTACTTTAGGTGGCCTCAGAAAGGAAAATCAAGGAGTACAAAGTCCTCAAACCTTTCTGGTGAAGACGTTTTTCTTCCTACAATCGCTGTGAAAAATGAAGATCGGAGCACTTTCAAGTAAGTTTTCACGACAGATCACATATTTAAGCAGCTTTTCGGATATGAGAAACAAAAATGGTAATGTACATTATTACTAGCGAGCTTTAGATTTGACTTCGATTTGAGTTCGAGATTGAGTACGAGTACGACTTTCGAATTTCAAACCAGAGACATTTCCAGAGCCCTTCTTCTTCATGTTGGTTTTAGGTAGAGAGAGTAACTCATGGGATGAAATGGGTATGTGTTGTGATAATGTAAAGCCTGAAAACTAGAATTGAAAAGTCGTACACGTACTCAATCTCGTACTCGTAGTCCAATCTAACGCTCCCTACTTCGAAGTTGAATTCAACTTTCAGAAGGATTGGTATAGCAACAGACGCTAAAATGACAGCAAAAGCAGTTGGTAAAACTCCAGCTCTCACTTTAGTGTGAATAAATTAATTTGAACATGTGTTCGTGCAGGAAAGCACATCTGCAAAATTTGGAAAAATTTTCAGCTTTTAAATAGGTTTCTTCGCCTCAGCTTGAATGAAAATTTATTCCTTTCACATTTCATTCATTTGGTCCCTTGTATCTGCGAGTTTTAGGTTTTAAAGCGAAGAGCAACTTCCACGCTCCAATTCTGCATATTTAATTTAGGGCGACCACGAGGCGGTTTGTTTATTTCTTTACTTGCTTTGTTCAAAGATTTTTGGAGTCTTATTCAGCTACTACAAAACAAATGAGTAAAGAAATAGATGGGCACTTATTTAACACAGTTGAAATATGACTGATCTCTAAATAACTGGCTTGCTTTTTTTGTCTTTTTGCTTTACAACTTCCATCTCTCTTTGGTCATAAATATATGGATCGAATTTCTTCACATGGCGAAGAAATTATTTGATTTCTTGTTTTCATATTGATTTTTTGATGAGTTCTTAACTTTTATTTTCTGTTGTTTTCTCAAATGTCAACCCAAATAGTACAAGAAAGGAAATTCTGTTGTATTTGGTTTCGTTTTGTCCTTTAAAGTCAAAAGTTAATTCCTTTTGTGATATTCAATTTTCATGGCTTTTGTTACACATTTTGTTGCGCGGTAAAGAAATAATATAATTTCTTGCTTTTTTTAGTTTTACACATCAAGTTGAGGTTTTTTTGTAAATATTTTTTAATATTTTGGCCCTTCATTTATTCGACTTCAAATAAACAACATCTTGAAACCTGATCTTTTGTCTGTGGTTACTGTGCATATGGTTTATTTTTGTGATTTCGCTCGCTCTGAAATATTCCAAAAAATTCCAGGGAATTAGGGGTGGATTGCGGGCAATTTCATTCAGGCGTCGATGGGTTAACTCACTGTTTTGTTATCTTGTAGTCTCAAGTTTTGTAATTAGTTTTCACTAGGGTTCTGGGGAAAACTAGGTTTGAACAAAGTGGTAAGACTGTAAATGATCAACTTACATATAAACTCAACCATTCCTATGTCTGCATCGGGGACAAAATTAGAAATCCTGCAAATCCCGAAACTGTTTCTAGCTAAGGATACTACAATTCAAGTATGTGCTAAAACGTTTCCCATGACCTTCACATGCTGGTTACAGTTGGTATAGTGTATTTAAAAAAGGGACGATTTATATTGTTACAAAGGAATTATATGAGTACCAGTATCTGAACTAAAACAAGCATCAAACTTAGTTAAGTACCTTGAGGTCGCATGTTGTATTCAGCAGAAGATTACTGGGTTTCAAATCTCGATGAAGCACATTAGCTGAGTGGATATACTTCAGCCCTCGTAGGATTTGGTACAAAAAGTAACAGATGTGATCATTGCTCAGTTTCTGTGTCTTGAGTAACTTGTACAGATCAGTCTCCATCAGACTCTGGACAATATAGCTGATGGAAGTCAAGGGAAAATAAGACGCTTTCCAGAGTTTAAGACAGATTCTGATCAAAGTTTGAGCGATAAGTGCAAATATTATGTACCAAAAATCTACTCACAGCGCAATAACTTTTTGAATACTATTTAAAACATCTCAATGCTATACATTTCTCTATGTGACCCTGTAATTAAATCTAAAAATTTAATGTCAAAACTTGAAGAATGCTTAATGCCTGTGTTATTGTGTTTTCAGCTAATGTGAAACGTCTGTTTTGATTGAAATATAGATAACTTAGAGCTCAATTACCTCTTGCGGGGTCAGCTTGAGTGCTTAAGTCTCAATATCATCCCTTTACCTTTATTTAAAATATTACCATATTATGAGGTTTTTTGGTAATTTTACTTTTGCTATTATTGGTTGAATGTTCTACAAAAATAATCTTACAGCGCGTTTCACACAACCTTTGACAAACGATTTCCGAAGTTTGTTTGAAATTCCCGAAGTTTACTATGAACTTGGCAATTTCATTACGTAGTTGTCAATCAAATAACTTGGAAACGAAGTTGTGAATTTCACGCCAAACTTTGTTGGGAAGTGAAGAAGTTCATTGCACGAGAAGTTCATGCCATTCGGTGTAATTGTCTCAGAATTTCCTTAGATATTGTGGTTACGCCGATTAGGAATTAATGGTTTCAGAAATAGGTCTTAGAATAGATTATAAAATGCAGGGCTCGAAATTGCGACCGTATCAGTCGCATTTGCTACTTAATTTTTCTTTTAGCGACTAGAAAAAAAGAGAGTCGTCGCAAATTTGCGACTAGGTTTTGCCTTGTCTGATACGAAATAAAAGAGCTAGCAGTTGAGTTTTTGCTTAAATAACTTTAGAAATGAAAAGATTCAATGAATTTGCGACTTACAATTTTGTTACAATCTGAAGGTTTATCGTAATTTACCTGGAATACATGCACGCAATGATTTTCCTTTGATAGCCTGCCACTTTCAGCGGTTTCTTTACAAATGTATATCGCAGGCTTATATTATGTTTCGCTTTGCCATTTTGATGGTGGATTGCCGTGGTGTGCGAGTCATAGCACACATTTATATTGAATGGTTCAGTCATTCAGGGTTCTTTGAATAACCACTGTAGCAACACCCCTGAAACTTAAGGTGTAAAGTTTGTCCATATAAAAAAAAGAATTCATTACTTGTTTTGTCATCGGTGGAAAACCTTCGAAAGGTAGAACTACAAATGTAGGTAAGCTAATATTTCTGTCCAGTACATGTGTTAGGTTATTTTGCAGAGATTGGATGCATTTACATGTAAGAACTGCAGTTTCCAGCGGTAATATCTGTTCATGATTTGTAAATCTATCGCTTTGACTAAAATAACAGGCACTTGTGTGTCTTAATTTTCAGAAAGGGACACAGGTTCAACTTGATCGTTTAGATGGACTAGTAGTGTTGTCTAAGACGCAAAATGTTCTGTACTATTAAATCTCTAAATGACATGAAAGCTGTAGAAACAATGGAAATTAAAGCGCTACATGTTTCAAAGTCTATTTTTAATCACTTATTTATTAATTAAATGACCTCAATTAATTTTGCGACTAAAATTTTCAAAGTTGCGACCAAATTTTCGTAATTAGTTGCAAATTGCGACCAGACATTTTTTTTAATTTCGAGCCCTGAAATGTTGCAACCGAATTTTCCCAGATGTCACCTGACACCTGCCTAATAGAATACATTTTCTGTCCTGTTGTTGTTTATTCTCGGGTAGCTTCAGATAGAACTTCCATGCATAGTGGTTTAAAAGTATTTTACCTTAAAATCGATCAGAGATAAAAAACACCTTTACATCATTCTAGAAATACCACGAAAAAACAGAACATTTCAATGCCGTGTTGTTGAACTTTTGTATTTATATAATTTCTACTGTAAACCAGATGCTAGTCACGTCATCCGTTTGTGATGTGGAGTCCCTCTGTACCTCTTAAATAATTAACATTTCAGAAGTACACATCATAAAATAAGCCTTGCATTGTTAACAATTTTTTTCACTTTGTTTAAATTCATTTGTAGTTATACTACCAAACCAACTACACCAAATGATGTGAACCTCGCTCGCAATAACCTTTGCAACTTCCCAACAAAATTCTGTATGTAATTCACAAATTTGTTTCCAAGTTCATGATTTGATTGACAACTACGTAATGAAATTGCCAAGCTTGTAGCGAACTTCAGGTTGAGGCCAAAATACAACTCCAAAGCCTCAAACAGTACAATTGCAGGTCAACCATAACATGCCAAAAAAGCTGAATGAAATGTTGCAACTCTTTCTTG
>CM042753.1:10544943-10549943 GCA_022496165.2 Catalaphyllia jardinei
AAAAACTTTTTGGCAAGTAAAACTTGCTCTGCCTCTATCTCAGAAACGAAGTAGTCCGTTTGTCTTTTCAAGCATCCAAGACGCTTCGAAAGTTCCTTCTGCTCCATGATATTCGCTCCGAGATTTCCCGTCTTTATCTTGCTCTTGTCGCCCATTATAAATATAAGATTTTACGCGGTTGTGAGCGTTAACAGTAAACACGGTGGTGAAATTGTCTGTATAAGCTTCTTAATGTCAAGTTACTATATAAACACCAGGTTGCAAAATACGGTAATGATTTCGCGTCTAAATAACCTGCGTTTTAGTTCATTACGCCTATCCATCGTTTTCCGAATGAGTCGTTGAGACAATTCCGTTCTGGTTCCGTGAGATATTTCTTCGTGGCGCTCGATATAAAACGGATCATTCTCGAACTGTTTTGAAGGATATCAAATATTCTGACTGTAAGGTTGGTTGCTATGCGAAATATTATTCACATCGGGCAGCTGATTTTTAAGTTTCAATGTCTATCTCCTGGTATGAAAACAATATTACAGGCTGCCCAATCACATTCCCCTAAACAAGCGCTTTAATGAGAAATCATTCGCCTCTCCGGCTTGCAAAGACGTCATTAATACAGGTGGACTCGGAGTAAAGAGGCCCTCGTGTATACGAACAGCAGGTGTCCATATGTTTGTTTGGGTAAGCAATAGGACGCATATTAATTGCAATTGATTTGAGAACGCTGGAATAATTGAAAAACGCCGTCGGAGATATCAAAAAAGCCTAAAATTTGCGCTAGTAAACGTGACTGACAATGGCTTATGCCGACACTTGTTTGGCAGGTGATCCTACGAAGTAAATTAAAATTGTTAAAGGCTTGATGGGATCTTTTCTCGCTTTTAACAAAAAAAAGTAACTGAGTAAAAAAAAGTAACTGTGGTTGTCTCAAAAGCGAGAAATGATCAGTATTTCAGGTAACAGTGATCACTTTAATTGATACGTGAAAGCAGACAAATGTAAAGAAGGTGCTGGAATTATGCAAATGAGCGCACTCTTTCTGCGAAACTGTTGTCGTGTTTTTGTTTCTTATATTGAATATTCGTTGGAGATGAGTACAGTTAATTAATAAATCTTGCTGTTTATACTGGCTTCTCAGCAAGCATTTTACCCCTTTTCAATATTTTAATTCCGAGCAAAGTAGAGCGTCAATAAACATGATTCTAAGTTTTAGTCTGTAGATAACACCCTAGCGTGTGACCATTTATATGAAAGCTATTAAACTGTACTGTCATATGTTGCTATTTATTATGCAAAAGGTGGTTGGGGCAAGTCTCAGGTCTGTAGATAAAACTTTAGCGTGTCTCAACTTGAATAAAAACCTTACAATTTGTACGTTGTGGTGCTGTTTGCTTTAGAAAAAATTGAAAAATGATTACTATAGCTCAATTCTTTTGTAAAATTTGGTATGCATGCAGTTGATATATTTAGTCGCCATATCAACCATAGAAACAAGCCATGATGATAAAATTTAGGCAAGAAATGAAATTGAAGTTACCGGTACTTTAATTTGAGTTCTGTATAAAATAAAGTGAACGCATTTTGAACAAATATTTTAAACTGTCACGAAGTTTTTGTTTTCAAGTTGACCATCCTGTATATCATAGATGTGTATATCATAGATGTGATTTTACAGTTTACCCTTCTCCGTTTTGATCGTCTAAAGCCATCATTGTTGACTTCACAAAGCACCCAACTTTACTTATTTTGCCGCTATTTTTAACTTCGTTGTTAATAGCCTACAATCTACACTATACACTTTAGTTCTGTTTTGACGGAATTGACATAATATTAGTTGTTTGATGTTATCCTGACTTAGAGAACCTGTGCTCTACAGCGAAGAACCTAAATTTACTTGATTCATCGTCAAGGAGACTTCGGCCATTTAACAAGCTGAAAACTTCATTCGATTTTAAAACATGAATGCATATATACTGACACAAACACTACACATTGGATATGAAAAGATAATCAGCCGGATTACAATAATCGTGACAACCCTGTGGATTTTTACACGACTTTAACAACATTTAAGTTAACTGAATGGGTCGGAAAAATACTTGAATCAGAATGGTACATTGCTTTAGCATCAGTATAAATCTTACAAAATTTACCTGCTCACGAACACGTTACATGAAGTTAATCAGTTCTGAGCTTGAAACGATCCCTTCATCTTGCCCTGGTAAATGGACTTTGTCATATCTCACCGAAATTAAAGGTGAATTCTAGCTAGCTCGCTACTGGTCCGCGCGTGATTCCAATTACGCCGTCCCAGTCCTGTGGCTTAAGGCGGGGCTACACGTCAAGACTATTTTGATGTCGCTTAACACGGCCTTTCTGCCAATATCTCGGTCACGTTTCCAGCGACGCTAAATCTCTATGCTTATTTCATTAACCACTGTTTGACGGTTTTGTGTAAGTTTTTGGGTGATTTTTGGGCATTTTGGGAAAGAGATTTTTTTCTCAAAGGATAGGTTAATTTGAGCAAAATATGAAATGTTGAAGATTTGATTTGGAAAATTGAAATTTGAAGTGAAGAATTAGTAGACAGTGGAGCATTTCTTTTATTCTCACGAAGCGTAGCCTCGTTTTGGTGCCAAGTTTTTTTCGGTCCTGTTGCAAATTTACATTTTTGTGTCCAAATTCGGCAAGCGTGTTGAGCTCGTGCTATTCTTGATATCTTTGAACTTGAAATTGAGCTTGAATTTTCTGATAAGGATCGATTTAATGGTTAGCACACGCACGCTAGACCTGGATTGAGCTGTCCCGGCAGGCTCGAGCCCCGATAGGGGACAGGGTATTGTGTTCTTGTGAAAGACAATTCAATCTCACAGCGCCTCTCTCCACCCAGAAGTGCAAATTGGTTCCAGCGAATTTAATGCTGGGGGATGGGGGGGGGGGGGCGTAACCCTGTGATGGACTGGCACCCCACCTAGGAGGAAGTAGAAATAATCCTAGTGGGTAAGTGCTACAGAAACCGGGATAAGCTCCGGCCTAACCTGATGGGTAACTTGGCTCGGCACAGACTTTTATCTTACCTACCCCACCCACAGGGACAATGCCTACAAACACCCAAATGGTTTGTGGTGTGGAAATTAAGAGGTCGGTTACACATTTAACCTTTTAACGGGTACTAGCAACAAACGTTGCATTGTTTAGTTAATTAATTAGTAACTGTGTAACGTGTTAAATTCACGCCTAGTACAAGACAGATTACTGTCTTAGCTTGTTATAAAAGAGAAATAAAATTCAAAACAAGCAAGAAATAAGTCTCAATCTACAGGCTGTTTAAAACCTCGGGTGAAAATATCGAGAACGGAGGGCAGAAACTTAGCGGGACGGAACCCAAGCCTTTCTTCTCTCGCGCTCCCTGCGGGACAAATGACCCGAAAAAAAACAACCAAAAATACTGTAAGCTTAACTTTAAGCTGGTTCAATAACCACATGTTGTGCTAATAATTGATTTAGTTCGACACAAAAAACAGTATTCATTAGTTACACTTAGTTTTCGAATACAAACAATTTCTCATGTCTTTCCGCGTCGGAAACACACATGATGTGTTCTGTCGTTTGCTTCGTCTAGTTCTCTGCTTTACGCTCCAGTTTCCTGTCAGAGACAAGGTCTTGTCTGTTTACATTACGTCGCCGTCAAGAGGGGATTTCGCGACTTGTAAACTTACAGTGGAAGAAAAGGAAAAGTTCCTAACAGAACACAACAAATTTCGCGGACAGGTTAATCCGCCTGCTGCCGACATGGAATATATGGTAGGTACAGACCAAATGTCAGAAAAAAACATCAAACCAGGGGGCTTATTATGACTTGTAATATTTACACGCATGGAAAACCTTCTACGCGAACGGGGTTTCAGCTAAAATGCGTATTTCTGCAGGCGATACAGCACTGGTTTCTTCACATGCTTCTGTCATCAAGATTATGTTTTTAAAGTACCTATGAAATGAAATTTTAGCCCCCTTTTTTATTCCAGAAAATTTAAGTCTATGTTGCACTGATTCAAAATTTTCGAATTTAAGCTCTGGTCCGGCGCGCAAAATAATTTTTCTATTCCTCCAAAGTTGGCGAAAAATGCAATTGGCGTTTTCCGTGGCCTGGAACTAGTGATACCATAAGGTGTGTGAGTGTCAATTGCTTCACTTTGAGTTAGTGTATTCCTACAAAGTTAGACTCACTGAGCCGTCTTTTTGGCGGTTTTATTCAGTGGAAAATGTCCTCAAACGATGAATTATCCAGTGGCACATCATCTTCGTGTGATGTTGAGTCGCTGCAGTTAGCGGTAATGGGGGAAGGCTCTTTTAATTCGATCGTTCAGCGCTATCGAGTCGGTCGTGGAAGAAGGAGACGTGACGGAGGAAGACAAGGACGACGAAGATGGTATACACTTTGTGACCTTAGAATCTCGATTCGAAAACAAGGAAACAGTCTATGTAAGAAAATTGTGAAAGCACTGTTTGCTTTGGCAAAATAATTATTTAACCTGATGATTTATTAAAGGTAACGACTTGTGTCGCGCTGTTGTGTTGCAGTCTAAAATCTCCTTTCGGCGCAAATTTTGCCTCACATATTTGACCAAATCATCTCTCAAATTCTCATCTTCTTGCCAATTGACTCTCGCAGCCATTTTGTCTTTCCTGCGAAATTTACCGTTTGTGCATTGTGTTTGTGCACTTGGGCCGGTATATCCGAACAAATCGCAAACAATTTGCTCTTCTGACTTCGTCTTTCGAAAATATAAGCAAGACAGTGCCTTCCGTGTAAGTGGTGTTTTGCAGCTCGCTAAAACAGGCCCTCTGGTAACGAAAAACGTCCCACTACTTTGCTTATTCCTCTCAGATGCTATGATGGCTTGAAGGTTTTACACACCTTATGACGTCAAACGTACTAATTTGCATATTTTGACCGCGCGAGGAATGTCGTACATTTTGACTCAGATTGGCCAACTTTG
>CM042753.1:10552443-10556226 GCA_022496165.2 Catalaphyllia jardinei
TTTTCTATTATTATCCCCTCCCCACCCGGGGTGGGAACAGACAAGTCAATGGCATTTGCAACCTCGTTCCCAGGGCCTTTTCCCTGGCTTTTGTATTGTTCCGCTTCTGTTTCCTCTTTTTCTAATAAGGCGACACTGTGATTGTAACACGACTATGTCGATATTGGGAGACGCGATGGCCTCATGTTTAGTGCGCTCGAGTAGAGTAGTAGTACCCCAAGGGAAAAATCCCTGGGAACGATGTTGTCTGCACCCAGGTGTATAAATGGTACCGGCGAATTTAAGGCTGAGGGGTGACCATGCAATGGACTAGTATCCCATCCAGGGTGAAGAGAAATACTCCTAGTCACTTCATGCTACAGACATCGGGATAAGCTCTGGCTTGATGAGCCCCTTGGCTCGTATGCAGACTTTACCTTCTGTCGGTATTCACAGCAAGTACTGACTACTGATCGTATCTGTATATTTGCAGACGTGGGACGACAATCTGGCCAATTTAGCTCAGATGTGGGCAAATAAATGCATATGGGAGCATGGATTTGTGAAGTTTGGTGACCAATACCCTTATCCCGTCAACTTTACCGGAAAAATAGGTATTTAATTTCGTATCATTCGTAGTGGCTCAGTCGGACATATTCTAGCTCATAAACTATTCGATCCAGTATAGCATAATCGGCCTGATCGAGCCAAGGAATATCACATACTATGATAGTTCATTATAAAAGCGGAGGAACCAGGTGAATGGTGCATACTGGCGATTACCTCTCGTTCTCCGAGTGTTCCAACTCCCTCTCCATAGGATGTGAGTCCATTGCAGCATTTTCAAATTACTGCCTCGTTTTTGCTCATGGATGTGACGTAACATCTTATGGCAGTCACTCACTCGATTCTGATTAATTTATTCATTAAACTTGAATTGAACAATTTTCTCCTACCTCCGCTACTTAGTATTGTTTTTGTCCAAGAGTGTTCAGTCGTCTCCAGGAAGTTTTGACGAGGGGTGACTAGACAGGCGAACATTTTTGCCCGAAAAATGGAGAGCCTCGGTACGAGTTTGTCGAGCGCATCATATCAAAGATTATAAAGGCGGCCATTTTGGTTTCACGTGTATTTCTTTCGTAAAATATGATGCTTTCTGATTATCGGCTTTTGCTCACAAGTAGATGAAAACTGGTAGAGGTAGTTATGAATGTGGTGATGTATCGGTCACAACAGCACGGTCGGCGAGGTCAAGGAATTGTTACAAGAAAGCCAGAAAGTGGGATCCTGTTATCTTCACATATGGCCTTGGGAAATTAAGCTCGTACATGTAGCTTTTTCTCTTGGCAAGATAATTTGATGGTTTCCACTCGCTTTCTCTCCTTGTGGAGTCCAAGGTAAGCTTAAGTTCTTGTTAAGTTTCGGTTTCATTCTTTCGTTAAGATTTTATTTTGTACATACACACATTGAAATTCTGCCTGTGTTATGTACCAGTCAATTCCAAAACCGCCCATCCCCCGGGCAATCCCCGGGCATTTGACTCGCGTTAAGCTCCGTACTGGGGAATTTGACCCAAAATGAAGCCCGCCCGGTGGGGCATTTGACTTTCGTGTCAAAACATCTGTCAGCAGTCGGAAGCAAAAGGATTTCGCAATTCTTTGATTCAGCACGTGAGCCGCGTTCACGGCTCATTGCTCGTGTCGATTCCACGCAGATTTTTCTGTTGTTGTCGTTTTATATAGTTATATCGTGGAATATGCCTTTGTTTAAAGTGTGGAGCAAAGACAAGCTGAAAATTTTGCAGAACTTGTTTCCACAGTTGCTTTTACGTGCCTGTAGGGTGGGGGATTTGACCCTCTTGAAGCTCTAACGGGTGGGGCATGTGACCGTCTAAACTGGCAACGTAGCGGGGGAATTTGACCAAAATTTTTCAAAAAAGTCAAATGCCCCGGGGTTTGCCTGGGGAGGGCATGGGCGGTTTTGGAATTGACCGGTACATTAGCATCCGAAGGAAGTTCGGAATTTGTAAGCTTATTTTAAAATACTTCAATTAAGAAATTCAAATTGCAGTATCTTTTAGTTTTGTTGTCGATCACACTTCATTTCTTTTGTACTCCATGCAGTTCGTTCAGAAGGAATATTTCTTCAGAGGTGGTTTGCAAGTCAACCCACATGTACAATTGAGTAAATAAATATACTGCTAATTATTTTACTGATCATGGATGGACACGTTAAGTCCAAGAGACTGTGTAGATCTACTTTTTGCGAGAGAGAGATATGCTGTCCAATTGTCTCAAGCATAAGCTGGACGCATGCTGGCTGGTGATGTAGAGGGTTTTTTTACCTCTAGAAATGAGAGATTTAGACAAATTGAATTCAAAACTTGAAATAATCACGGAGAATAGAATGCTTGATACCTGTCAACATAAGTATGGTCTGTAATCATTGCAAAAATCTGTTAGAAGAGATGTATATATCTGCAATCCCTTTGAGAGTCTTTTGAATATTACTGCATTGCTAGTGAGATTAGCACAAACAGTTACCAAGATATATAGGAATAAAATACCGTGATTTGTGTTTCCAATAAAGATATAACTGTTATGTACTTGCATACACTTACTGGTAGCCTGTTCCAGGCTCTTCCGTAGTTGGAAACAAGCCAAAACGAGCGAGCGCCTTAGTCCTCCCTCATTTTTTCTCTCGGTCTGCCTTCCCCCCCCCTCCCCCCCCCCCCAACTACTGAGAGCCTGGAAGAGGCTAGCATACACTACAATATGTAGTACCCTTGTTATTAATTGAACCAAGTCGGGGGACTTTTTCTTATAGTTGACTAAATGTTCCCCCTTTTCATGCTGGAGGTATTATAAAACTTGACAGAACAGGGATTTGAAAGTTCATTATCCAAGAAATCAGATGTAGTAGGGCCACATTAAGTGTGTGAAAGGGGTTTCAAACTAGGAGCTACATATGAAAGAGGAGCCTTTCCTGTCAACAACACTCTGTAAAGCTGATAGGGTTTTGACCTTGGGGCAGCCTCCTTGTATAAAAGTTTGTTACTTTCCCTCCCCCTCCCCATGGACATAGTTATATAGTAAAAAAACTTATAAATTATAAATAAAAACATCCCCTCCACTTTGGGTTCAAGATTGAAACAAAACTTCCTGAAACTCTTATAATATTGAGGAAATACTTTTCTTTCTATAGATTTCCATTTACGAGTAAGTTAAAATCAAATAATATTGTTTAACATATTTGACAGAGCTTAAAGGAAACAAGTGTTTGCCAATATCCATCCATGTCTCACTTAAGTGAAACTTGGGCAAAATACTCTTGGTAGTCTTGGCATTCTCAAGTTGATAGTCTAAAATAAATGTTATAATCAGGTATTATAATTTTGCATAGTGTAAACTGAACAAGGACTATAACCAATTTACCTTAACCCAAAATGCACTGCCGACTCCCTGATATTATACATTTATTATAACCAACTTCAGTGACTAAGTGTCAATTTTGAGACAGACTGTTGTGATTCTTTGACACTACATCATGTGCAAGTTAACTTAAAAACAATGTTCCAGTTCCAATAATTATCCATTTTAAAAGTTGTAGGCAGTCTGTTAACAACCTGTTATTTTATTTTTGTATTTCTTTTCTATTTCAAGCAGTCTGGGTTCGAACCCTGGCTGGGAACATTGTATTGTGTTCTTGGGCCAGACACTTTACTCATGTAAATAGGTACTGGCAAATTTAATGTTTGGGGGAAACCCTGCGATGGACTGGCATCCCATCCAAGGGGGGGGGGGG
>CM042753.1:10556326-10591622 GCA_022496165.2 Catalaphyllia jardinei
AGTCTGTGTTAACAACCTGTTATTTGATTTTTGTATTTCTTTAGTAGAAATACTCCTAGTCGCTTCATGCTACAGAAACTGGAATGAGTGCTGGCCTGGTGGACCGCTTGGCACATACATATGTAGACTTAACTTCCACCATCTGAGTTGCCGCTTGCAGAACGAGTGCTTGTGCAAAACGTTTTACATGAAAATCACTTGATTTTCATGCGAATGACCCTACAGGTGACATATTTTCTTACCAATAGTTTTGCACAAAGACCCGTTTTGCCAAAGCTAGAGGCAAAAGTAAGCTTGGGATTGGGCTATTCATCCATGAGCTGCCCAGGGAGCCTTTGATTTTCTAGGTTGTCACAAGGATGGCTAAAGCGAACTACCCAATAAATCTTTTTTGATAAATGTTTGGGTGGTGGAAGTAGGCAATACTGCCGATACACTAAATCCCCCTGGGTTATTACCCAATTAAAGGAAATTTGGTAGTCTCCACAGGCCACAACAAATATAACATCAGTGGGGTGGGATCCCCATACTATACCCAATAAATCGCTGGCTAGCAAATAGCATAGATGAGTTTGTCAGTGTTGGACTGGCAGCCTGGGAACAACCGAGCCCCTGGTGTCGATTTGCTCACAGCCTTACGACAAAATCGAAAATATGCTGGACAATTTGAGCGAAGATTAGAGGTCTCAGGTTCTAGGGAAAGTTGTCAGAATTGTCATGTTGCCTCTCTAATTTACCATTTGCCAACCTTCTAATTGTTAAGTAGGCTATTAATATTGTTGTCTCATTTTTCACTGGTAGGTCAAAATCTCGCGCGTGAGGTTGATAAGCTGGCAAATCCAGAAAGTCGCGTGGAGAGATGGTACCTTGAATACAAGCAATACACGTACAGCAAGTTTGAGAGCCCAATGAGCGCCGCAGTCTGTTCCGCAGGAGTATGCGGACATTACACACAAGTAAGTCGTGCAGAAACGCGGAGAGTTGGCACGAGTAGACAAGGAATGAGGTCCCAGGTCTCCTCGGTCCTTACGCACGGCACAATCTCAGCGAAGTCGGTAAATTCAGTGATCATCAAGACGTATTCGAACTGTAGAAATAATATAATCCTAAAACTTTGTTCTCATCTCTGGTTAAGCCGGTGTTAAGGAGAACATACATGAACCCTCTTTACGCTCAAGCTGTTACTGTAGTGTTGTGTACATTGATTACGTTATCTGTAGGCGTAACCATAGTACCCGGCGCGGCCAACAATCCCTAAATTTGCTATGATGAAGTGACTGAGCTCCAAAAAGAATTATTACTTAACTGGTTTTCCGACGTAGTGTGAAAAGAAACTGCTCGTTACAGTTTTAACAGTGCATGCCTGGACTCGCCGAGGGCTCAACTCGACTCGCCAACCATATATATATCAGAAGTTCTAACATGACTCGGAAACTTAGTTGTCGCTTAAGGTAATTCCACTGAAATAAAAGTGACAATGGATTTTCGTTCAAACTTTGTCCACTGAATATTCATCATATGAGAACTTCAATTTTGAAATAAAAACGGGGTGTGCCCATGCTCATTAAGGAGCACTGAGGCATTGAAAATGCCCCATTTTAGCATTATTTAGTGCTTATTGGAAAAACGCATCCCCAGCAATAATTATAAATTTTTGTGACCCAGCAATAATTGCAAATTTTTGTGACCGAGACTTATGAGAACATGCAAATAAACATTTTAAGTTTGAATCAGACAGAAAGCTGAATCCTTGATTAAAATATGAACCAAATTTCTTGACATGGTTACCAAACGGCAAATAGAAAAGACCACAGTGTATATGCTTTTTTCCTTATTTATTCAATTTTCAGCAATAGAAATCAGATAAGTCTTTTCTCACGCAAAGTTTATGATAAGTTGATTACAATGACTGGAAAAAAAGGTGGGGTGCCCATGCTCGTTGGTGAGCTATGGCCATTTTTCAACTGATAGAGCTCAATATCAAGGCAAATCCGCCATGTTTTTAATATGCGCGTGCACGAGGGCGCGCTAAATGACGCCATAAATTAAACAGACCAAACAAAGAAGTTTGTGTAAAGACTAGATGCTATGATAGAATACGGGAACGTGGACTGGTCACGTGCGCTAGTATATGGAAATATTGCATGATTTCTCCATCTACGTAGTACTGCTCTGTTTGCGTAGCCCTTCATTTCTTCCTTCGAAATGATGACGTCAGTTAAAAAGAAAGTCCGTGCTTGTGATTGGTCACTGAGGTTCCTGCAGGGATCTGAATTCGCGGTAAATTCAAACTAAAAATAGATCGGTCTGTAAAAACACCATGACAGGAATATGGGGTAGAAGCGCGCTCCTAGTGGTGGGCTCCTGGTATATATATTGGTTAGTCCATATAGCTACATCCATACCTGAAATAACCGATACTGGCGATAGACCCTACAGGGCAACCTCGTCCTCGTTCCCAGGGCCTTTCATCCAGGGGGCGGCAAGATGAGAGACCCTGGGAACGAGGTTGCCTACAGAGCCGCTGTATAACTTGTCACTTCCTACCTACACGTAGTCTATATACAGCCGTTTTCCCCAGCTCCCCCGCCTTGTGTTTTGGTTTGTTCATATCCCACGCGTAGGGTTAAAATTTTGCTAAGCTTGCGATTTTGACTACCCACGCGCTGTTGGCGAGGTCTTTACTTAGTTCTGCCGCTTGTAAGGACATTTTACATTAAAAACATGTTAGAAGAATTTTTGTAAATGGATGCCTACATAACTCACTTGAACTTAAGCCATTTCTCTGTTCCATCTCACGGACTCATCGCATAGCATGCATTAATGTAATAATGTGTTTATACCCTTTTTATTATTACTGCGCCCTTTTTATTGTAAATTCGTCGAACGGATGTTTTGAAGTCTAGTTTTAATACAAAACTTACTTACCTATGCCAAATAATCATCAACCGTTGAAATGTGATTATTTTTTTGTAGTTAGATCTTGCAGAAATCAGTATATATAAAGATGCGAAATATAAACCAAGCGTGAAGCGCGGGTAAAATCAAAAACAACGAACAAAAAATTTCCATACATCAAGGTAGCAACACCTGTAGTTAACTGCGCGGCGTGACTGCAAAGTCGATGGAACGCACTAACTACAGTTACGGGTATGACGTCACGTAACTTGAGACTAACTTTAGCCACGTTTAGATGTGACCGCAACCAATGATTATAGTAATTGTGAGTGTTAAATTAAAATTGAATTGAATTGTAATACTGTGTGCGTTTCAATGGGTGTCTAAGTTTGACTGTACTTTCTCCTTAGCTTGCGTGGGCAACGTCCAAGTATGTTGGGTGCGCCGTTGCCTTTTGTCCTAACTTTTTCCAGAGTTATGGTCGTGGAGGGACAATGGTGGCTTGTGACTATGGCCCAATGTAAGCACGAGTTCTTTTGTACTTATAGTCTGGTAATTTGATCTGTTATTTCTTCCATGCTTTTCAAACTGTCTGACAACATCTATAACTATAAAGAAACGAAGAGCATAACGGAGCTTCATCACGGTCGTTTGCGTTTCTTGCAAAGTTTAGCCTAAATACTTAAAGTTTGTCGTTTGTAATCCGTGTTAATCTTCTCCATCCTTAACAATCCTTGTTGCTTTAAGGTTCATTAGGATCTCTTTAGTGTGTTTCTATCTTAGTTGACTATTATTTTCATGTTTTCTTTAATCCAAATTCAATTTTTACGTCTTCAAAATTACTCAACATTCCGTAACTACGATCCTTTGAGCGCGCAAACCATCCATAAACAGTGGCGGATTCAGACCTTGAGCTAAGGAGGGGGGGAGGAGGGGGTGGTGGTCTTGGTTTACTTGCCCTGCTAGCCTTTTTCTCTTCAGTCATTTCTTCTTTTTTTACCTAAAATAAGGGGGGGGGGGGGGGGCACGGGCCTTCCCGGGCCCCTCCCCTAGATCCGTCACTGATAAAGGAGTCAGAGAGGGCGTACATCGAACGAGATTAGTCTAAACTTTGGAAGTGGTATGAACTTCTTTAAAACAGAGAAAAGGTTAACAGTTGAGGTAAAGGCTAAGTTCAAACTACTTATTTACAAGAATTACAACTGAAGGGAATTAAAAAAACTGCACCAAGTGAAACCACAAATAATTCAAACAGTATTCGCGACACTCCTCATGAAATAGCGCACGGGATACATAAACATAGAGTTTATGGAGAATTAATGAATTATCTGAACTTTTCTACTAACCGCCTTAAAAGAAAACAAGGAAAGGCTTTGACTTTCTAAAAGAACTATTATCATGGAAATTGTTCCTTGAGAAACGGTATACTGGATTGACAAGCAAGACTGTTAAAACAATTTTTGCTTCTGCAGATGTCTTGTTGATTTACTTAATTTACTCCTAGAGGTAACATCATTGGTGAATATCCTTACAAGACAGGAACTCCATGTACTAAATGCGCCTCTGGTAAAGGATTCTGCTACAAGAATCTTTGTAGTAAGTATAGAATGGAAAAGCGTTTAAATCTCACCTATTTGTAACACATGGTGAAGCTTACCATAGGTTCTGTCTAAAAGTCTTATTCATCTCCAGCGGGCTGCGCTGTCCCCGGGAATCAAACTTATCGACATACAGTTAAATTAAGGTTGCCACACACTAGGGGACATATTGCAGGGACATGTTGCGGGGGACAAGTGCCAGGGACACGTTGCGATGACAGGTTTGCACTTATATACCGTAAGGTCCCGCTGCCACGCCACGTCCCCGTAATATGTCTCGTGTTTGCCGACTTTTATTAAGACGGCTAGCAACAGTTTCCAGAAGTTATACTTTGACGGATCAATATTACCACGCTTGATCGAGTGATGCCAAACAACGCAGTATTCCAAACGTAGCGTAATCTTTCTTTTCCTAGGAGAATGTGCGGACTTCGACGAAGATTGCGGTAAAACAGGTTTCCCAAAATCCATGTGTAAAACACATCCAGACTTAATGGAGAGAATGTGTCCAAAAATGTGCAACTTATGCAGTAAGTTAACAAGATTCAAATTTTAATAGGTGTTAAAATCAGTGCCCGCCAAATAACTCCACCGAAACCAAAGTAAAAAAAAATATTGTCGTGGTCTATTCAGAGGTTGTCGTAAGAGTCGGGATGGACGGAAAAAGTGTGTGTTGGAAAAAAAAGGGGGGGGGGCTGAGGCGAAGACAGAGAAGAAAAAATCCTTCACAAAGACAAGGGAGGGTAGGGAGAGAAAAGGTGAAAGAAAAGGTCTGTTGGGATTCATCTTTTGGGGAAAATAAGAGAAGGGGGTTTCTGTCACAATATGCGCGATCATTCGCCAAGGGACTGGTTCTAGTTCTGGCTGGCTTGTAGTTCTAGGCCATCTTGTAAATGTATACGTTTACACGAGTTTTAAGTCTTGTTCGTAATTTACCTCAGATTCTGGCAATACTCACACCCCAGTTTTCTTATATCCCCCAATGCTTGCCTTCTGCAAATGCCTATTATTGATCTGTCCAAACTCGTCGATCTAATATGATACTTTTGCATGAAGGCTCTTTTTGCAAGAATGTCAACCATATCACGGCCACCCGATCTGTCTTGTCTCATTAACTCTTCAGAGTGCCCTTTGAAATGCCTTAATGGCGGAACAGTGAACCTGCAGGAGTGTGTTTGTGTTTGCCCGTCTGGTTGGCGGGGTATGGACTGTTCAGGTAAACTACATGAAGTAGGCTCCTCGGTATGGAAAAAATGTAGGTTACGTATTTTAATGATATGGTTTGCTTGACAGGAGAAAAAGCAAAGTTGCAATAAGAATTGTGAAAATGAAGGCCTCTTTTTTAGCTGTACACTGTATTTAGTTTCAGATTTCATGTGCAAAAATGTATTTTGGACAAAGTGGTTATAAATTTGGCTCAAATTTTCAAGTAAATAAAGTTGATGAATCATATTATCTCCAGTGAGCAAAGCATATTTGTATCTATATCGGTGAAATATTTATCCATCAAACAGAACACACGCTTAGCAAAGTAGATTTGTTCTAAACAGATAGTCCCGGCGACATCCGCGAAGCTGATTGTAATGTACTACGTTCTCTGATAGACGCCGCTGAAGGCGAAGTGGGTGAAGAAAAAACAAACCCGATACTCAAAACTGTTCAACAATTCGCGAGGAAAAAGAACTGATGAAAATGAATGAAATTCCTGTCTACAGAGTGAATACGAATAGGGCCAAGAAAAGGTAGCCTTAAGCTTGAAAACTGTTAAGGTTATTTTAGAATAGAAGATCGATCATCGCAGAACTTTGCACATATAGAGAGAACGTTGAGCTTGATTCGGTCATAAATTCTAACTGTCTGTTTCATTTCTTTTAGCGAAGGAATGTCCGCCTGGATATTACGGAGAAAACTGTGAAAGTAAGCATATAGTTTTCCCCTTATTTGATGAGCCGTTGGACTAAAAAAGTCTCACTTTTAGCCATAAAGCTTAGACTCTATGAACATTTATTTGCATTTCTATCATTAGGCTGTAGGCGGCGCTGTTGTGAAACAGACGAAGACCGTAATGTTAAAAAAAATCTATTACGAATGATGATTTTGCCTGAATGATGATTGTGC
Source organism: Catalaphyllia jardinei (assembly GCA_022496165.2). Classification (NCBI taxonomy): domain Eukaryota; kingdom Metazoa; phylum Cnidaria; class Anthozoa; order Scleractinia; family Caryophylliidae; genus Catalaphyllia; species Catalaphyllia jardinei. Next base: position 10,562,941 of record CM042753.1, read on the forward strand.
TACGATTAGAAATTAAAAAGGCTAAACGGCAGGCAAACGTTGTTCAATGCTCTGTTTGCAGATCGCTGTTATGACCGTGTTGGAAAGGAAACCTGTGAGTGGCGCGTGGCGAATGGGCACGACTGTAAAGCGGTTTACATGAAGTATGAATGTGCTGCTACGTGTGGATATTGCGGTGAGCGCTAATTCCTTTTAATAATATTTTCAAACCTCAACAATTTGCAGAGGAACGAGGAAAAAGTTGCTCTTATTTAACAAGATGCCAGAACACTGACGTTATCGTTATTTCATACAAGGTCGCATGCTTAACGAGCTGAATAACGGGTCACGCGCACGCGTGACGAGAAAGACCCGAGGGTCACGCGTAACGTGTGAATCGCATTCATTTTCAAGCGTGATGATTACGGATTACGTTTCGCTGGTGAAGAGTATGAATCAGGAATCACGCGTGAAGCGAGTTGGCTTAATAATGCACTGATTTAAAGAACCATATTTTACTGAAGTCAAGCTCTCGGGAAATTTTTGGCGCGTTTTTCTTGCGATTATAAACCTCACACTTAAACCACAGAGCAATTTCCTTAGATAGGCCAAAAGCTACATTAATAATGCCACGGGATGGTAATTGAGTATCATTATGAGACCTGGTTGTGAAAAGAGAGTTGCGCTTTATGACAATAGCTAATGTACAAGTCAAATCGCAGCTTCAACATCCCGCGGGCAACCCCCGGGCATTTGAATTTTTGTAAAATGTTTGTTCAAATGCCCCCCTCCCCGGGCCGAAAGGTTTTCAAACGTCCACACCCTCGGGAAAATTACCAGATTACTGTTTTAACTTTTCAGTAGCTTCTATTATGCTTCTGAAGCTGTGTATGTGTAAACATGGTTTATTAGACAACACCCTTACATTCCACGAGATTCTGGGCATATTTCATATGAACACATCAAGTCAAACATCGTCGATGAACTCACTATTACTTCACGAGTAGCAGCTAAGTTCATTTTTAATATAAACTGATTCATCGTAGGCTTTACGTTGTTTCATGCAACAACACGTAAATACATGCCAATGCATCGTCGCAAAGCGTATTAAGTATTCACAAATACACCGGGTCGGTCAAAGCACGTCGCGTGATAAGATTTGTAGAGGTCAATTCGGTATTGTATTGAATTATTGTTTATGTTGTAAATATGTCTGGATTTATGAAAAGGGTGCTTAAGATTCGACCCCTATCACCCTTATGTTCCTTGATCTCACTTAACTTTTAGGCCGCTTCCAAGCCATGCAAACGGGGCAAAAAATAGAGAAAGGACTGCAATGAAAGGAGGATAACGGGGTTAAAGAAGGAAAAAAGGACTAACCTTCCTTTTAATTTTTATATCGTCATCTTTGGAGATCTTCTGGCGAGATAAAAACGCCCGCTTAGGCCGCGATGTCAATTCTTCAGCACCGTTTTCATAAATCCTAACATAACTACAATTTTAAACACCCTCAAAGACGGAACAAAGCTTGTGTAGGCCTTTGCTTTTGAAACAATCCGGCACGAATACGCAATCGTTTCCTTTGAACACTGTTTGTAATTCATCAAAGTTTGTCTCCGCAGTCTCGGCCATGATTTATCAACCCACATGGAATCAGCGTGACTCGTAACATGAAGTCCAGGCTAGCGATCAAATTCCCCACTCCCTATGTGTGGTGATCAAATGCCCTCCCTCCCGGGCAGGAAAAGGCGTCAAATGCCCGGGGTATGTCCTGGGGTGGGGGGGGGGGGGGAGTTGAAGCTTCGATTTGAATGGTACATAACCAGGAAGCAAACTTGATAACGTTGTTTTTACCTTCAGATGACGGCAGTAAAATCACAACTCCACATCCGGTTGCAACAGTTGTCCCAACAGCCTCTCCGGTAACAAGCGTGCCTATTGGTGAGATATTTTGACATGATGTGTTGGTTATTGCAGTTTAACATTCCATCGTTAAAATCTGCATGGTGCTCAATTTTTTCAAAGTTTTCGTTGATAAACGACGCCTGTTAGAAAGCTCAACTATCGACGGAAGCGTGTTGTTATACTAAGATTCTGTTTGAGAACTGATTAAAACCAAAGAAGCCAAATACCGTAGTTGCGATCAGAAACATGGAAGCGAGGCATTTTCGATTAGACTCATAGAAACGAGCCAACTTCGACCAAGAACACTGAAATGAGGCGAACGAGGCATTTTATCTTAAACATAGAGACAAAGCAGCTGTCACGGAGAACTGCTTATGTCCGTGATCTCAATTCTTGTACTCGATCATTTAATTAAACTTATTAACTTGAACCGAGAACTTGATTCTTTCTCTTCTTCTCTTCTCTTGATATGAACAGTTTCTCTCCCGGCTACTACAAAACCTGAAGTAGCGAGTCGTCCAACACCAGCTGCACCTCAAGGTAAGCATGAAATGTGAGTCAAAAGTGGCTTTACGACAGCAGTTAAATAGCCTCGGAGGGTCACTGAAGAACAGTTTGAAATGTCTTTTGAGTTGCTGGTTCCAAAAGCCAAATACCCGGTTGAAACAAACGCCCGAGGCTCTTGCGGAGCAGATTTGGAATCAGTTAACACAAGTTAAAGGACTGACATTTAGGACTAACTGGAAAACCTGTCTTGCAAGATTGCAGTGATAAGAGCCCTCTCAAGGAATAAAATCGGTGATAAAATTTAACATAGATAAAGGCATAACAGATCTCTTGTGCTGGCCTTATAAACAATAACAGTCTTTAACTTGTCACAGTAAATATCTTCAATTGCTTTTTACAGTACCGGTACCAGCGTGTACAGCCGATCTGGATTCTTCCTGTGAAGAATGGGCTGCGGTGGGTGAGTGCGAAATTAACCCGTTATGGATGATACCGAATTGTTGCGTCAGCTGTAAACACCACAATGCTCCAAAAGGTACGTTCCACTTGACAATCTAAATGGTGCACATTTTGTCCATAACACCTTCAAGCAAGCCTTTTCATGGCACAGTTCCTTTATAATCAGTTCATTTACTGCGCATGATAAAAATAAAAAAAGGTTTTCTTTTTGAATAAATACAGCAGTTGTTCCGTACCGAGCGGGATAACTTATATGGAACTGAGGGCTTCCTGTAGTAATGTTTAGGGGTTGAAAAATGTATACTTTGGTATCTTTTTATACAATAATCTTTTTACCTTTGCTGTGAAAGGAAAAATAAATTCCAGCACAGTTCACGACGTTCTGGTATCTTTTCAGGGGTCCATTTAACCATCTGCGATAAGCATTACCATTAGGTTTAAATAGAACATCCTCAGGGTCGACGATGCATCAGTAATGAAATTAATAATGAGAGACGAATACGCAAGTAAAGTACTGTATTATATTACCTCTTATTATATCTCTAAGTTAGTAGGCGCGCTGTGATTGGTCAATTTAGTGGGCCGTACTCTCCAGAACAAACCGCTAAAATTTTAAAGTTTTTTTTTTATTGCCGGCCAAACTGTTGCGTGATTTATTGCTAAATTTTCTCAACTTGAAAAGCAAATGAAAGTTTTAAGCTTTCCTTTACTCTAAATTGTGTACTAAAGCGTACTAGCAACTTTAAAACGATATCAAATTGATTCGGTTTGTTTTCGACCTGCTTCAAAAATTTGAAGCCGTTCTTCATGAATGGAAATTGTTCCCGAACCTTTCAGAGACACAATAGAGATATAATAAATATCTTACTAACCTCGTCTTCTCGGTCCGCACCGTAAGTTACGGATCCTCGTTTTTTTCCCCTACGATTTATGGCCCGCGCGTTTCGCGCTTGGGCCGTAAATCGAAGGGGAAAAATCTCGGTCCGTAGCTTACGGTAAGGACCTCGAACTCTGTTAGTAAGAGGTATTTCAAGTTCACAACGCGCTCTTCAACTTCACAAGAAACGCGCGTGTATTTGTGTAAACATATACCAGAAACGTTCATTATTCTTTACAAGTGATAAATATTATCTGGTTTGTAGATTGCATTGATTCATCTGAAAAATGCCCTTTGTGGGCCTTCAATGGAGAATGTGAACAAAACCGAGTGTGGATGACAAAAAACTGTAGAAAAAGTTGCATTGTGTGTGGAGGTAAGACCAGTATATAAACACTACACCTGAAGACCTGAAATCTCGAAGAAGGCTCGATCGAGTTGAATTAACCCCCGTTAGCACATAACCCTTGACGGACTGGATGAATTCCAGGAACTTGAGTATAAATATTTAAAGACGTATTTTAAAGAGTTTTGGAGGGGTCCTTCCCTAGCTCCTCCCCCCACCCTGACCCCACCTAACCGCGTAAGGTCCTGCCCGAGTTTATCATGAACAGAAAGGGTCGAGAAGTATCCCTTTTAGTCATCACACTTCGACAAAAACACAATAAAACGAAATTTAGTTATGACTGTGGTACAACGACAGGCCTCACAGCACAAAGACCCTTATACCTACTACAGTACTGAGTTTTATGAAATAACTAAGATACTACGCGCGCACTCATTGGCCGACAGCTGTGTTTAGATGAGTGTGTAAACATGGTTGTGACGTTTTAAATTCGCGCGTAGTTTTAAGGAATATTTTATAAAAGCAATAGAGCACTTTTTTCGTGTTTACGTAGCTTCATCTAGACCCTCGGGAGACTGGGAGAAATTCTCGAGAAACTGTCTCGAACTCTCCCAACCTCACGAGTATTTTGATGACGCTAGGCAAACACGGAAAAAGTGCTCTGTTGCTTAATTAGTAGCCACTCAGCTGTGTACTATTGGAAATCCGCGAATGTGATTGGTTCAGTCGTCTTTTTCTATTTAAACAATAGAGTGTTTCTGTCGAAGCCGGAACTATCGGCTGATAGTTGCCCCGTTATGAACGATACTTAACTCAGCTACGCCCGTAGAAAACTTGGGCCAATAGTGTAATATCATTGTCAGAGTTAAAGTTTCTTAATATACATCATGTAATGAAGTAATCAACCCTATTGTGCAACCCAGATTGCAAAGACACAGACGCCAAGTGCCCATCTTGGGCTTTATTGGACGAATGCAGCACGGGAAGCAGAACAACGTGGATGAACATCATCTGTAGAAAAAGTTGCGGCTTGTGCAAAGGTGGGAGTTGATCATCGAATTGTTTTGACTGCGCATTTTCTTTTTGAGAAAGCAATTTACACTTTTATACACCAAACTATTTTCAAAAATTCTTTTCTGACAGAAAAAGAAAAAGATCTTCTCAGCTTGGGTGATTTGTTTTCCATTGCAAAAATTATTCATTCATATACACACAACTGTTTGAAAATTTGAAAGCAAGAATTCTTACGAGTATTAGGAGTGTTATTATATGGTCTGATATTGGGCAACAAATCACCCAACGATTAAAAAGGCATATACAACTGTTTCAGGAACGGTTGTCCTACTAAAGTGTACTGAAAAGCGTACGCAACAATGCCGAAAGGTGTTATGGGTAATAGTGCCTAACGGTTGTTTGACTGAAGCTAAAGGCATTTCATTATGTCAGAGGGAAACAGCATAAACACGTTCATTTATCCTTTTTTCTCCTGAAACACTGTCGACGTCTATCAGGGAAAACCAAGCTATTACTACCTATAATAGTAATCGGCTTTGTCGCGTTAACTTTTACGCTTGTTTGCATTGGGACAACCTTTGTCGAAAAAGCTGTATATGGTCTTCTCCCATAACATTACAAGACTCCCACGGGTACACGATGTACACCCTTTCGGTCGCAAGTTTCATCAAATCTTATATGGCTGGCTGTGAAATGAATAATCTATTTTCGGTTAACACAGATCAGTAAACACATGTGGCTCTTATCAGAAACGCTATTGGTGTTGGGCGGGTCAGAATGAGTAAATATTGCTTATGCTGTAGTGCGTGGGGCCCGTGAGTGTGGGTTTCCTGTGGTACGTGAGTCGTGCAATACTCCTAGTAAATAAACGCTGAAAGGACAATCTGGAAAAATACTTGAATTGATTTCATACTTGGATTTTTTATAACCTTATAATCGTCAAAGATTTTCAAAAATTGTTTTTTGATAGTTTATGACAGACACAACGATTGCCCAGCCTGGTCGGCGATGGACGAATGTAAAAAGTCTAACTGGACTTGGATGGTGGATAATTGCCCAAGGAGCTGCGACGTTCCTTGTAAGTACATTTTAGTAAATTGTAAAATATCCAAAATCTGTAGCTAATTTCTTCTGACTAGGATAGTAGAATAAAAAAAGAGGCACATGACGAGAATTTGCAAGATTAACAAAAGGGCATAGCGTAGACATACAACCAAATGACAGATATGTCCAGGATTGAATGCTGATGAGATTCAAATGGGTCCTTTGCACGATCCGGTCACATGGTACAAAATTAAATATACTGGTGAGCAAGTTGCGCAGTGGGACTTCCAAAACAAAGGCAGGTCCAGGTGAACTGGTACGAGTTGCATTGTCTTGGAAGTCCCACTGCGCAACTTGCTCACCAGTATATTGAATTTTGTACCATGTGACCGGATCCTGCAAAGGGCCCATTCCTTATGATAAACATCACAAAGTGTCCTCATTGGTAAAAGTCACCAATGAGGACAGATCCTTCGTATACAGATCTTACGTATACAGGCAGCATTTTCGTTTGCGGTCCTTTACATCATTATGTTAAACTGTCCTTTTTTGGGCCGTGGGTCTTTTCAGATGCGATATGCTGCTCATTTTTAACATGGTTTGGCCATGATTTTCCCGCGGGACAGTTTGTGTCAGTCCGCAGTTTCCTTATCGCGGCAACGACATGATATTCTGCCCTTGTCACCCGTTCTGCATGTGACATTGGCCAACTGGCAAAGATTTGGATTTGGTGTTCATCTGAGGTCATCATCATCTGCATTTAGTGGGTCAGTTATGAATATCAGTCGGGCAGCTGATTACTTCATAACTTGCTACACCGTGCTGACGAGACCCAACAAGGTCGAAACAGCTGTTCACGGTTGCAATTCTTGACTTTCAGTTTGGACTCATCATGTCGTTGCCCCGTTAAGCTTTCTACGTAGTATCAGCTTGCTTCATTGTTTCCTACCAAAACATACACGATTTCGACAAATATGAAGTAATATGAAAATGTCAAATAACCCTGGAAAATATGAAGTACTAATTAAACAATGCTTACGTTCAATCCTGGAAATAAGTGCAAATGATCATTAAAGTAAATTGTCGATAGTGGAATCTGATTGGACAGATACTGATCCGCTGACCCGGTAAAAAAATAAGAACACTCGCGCGCATTGCTTTTGGAAGGAAAAATTGTTCTGCGTTTTCACGAAAAAATGTTAAGATTTAGCTTCATTTTCTGACTGCCATTCTTCATAACGCCTACCAGATCAGTAGCACATGTCGCTTTGGTTTCAGAACGAAAATCATTTTTTTCAGATTAGGACAAAAATACTTCCCATTTAATTAAATGACATCACTTACAACAATTCTCATATGATAAAGTACCAAAATCTCATTGTAGAATACCCGAGAATAATCATGTCACTTCCCTCAAGGCGACAGTGGTCCCCGAGAATTTAGCGCAATCAGTGAGACAAAATCATTTTTAACACCCTCAGTTTTTTCTTTTCGTCTTTTCTAGTTTCAGAAACTTCGTTTTGCGGTGGAAAGACAAATGGCAATTACCAGGCCCCCACCACGTGCTTAGGATACATAGCCTGTTCAAATGGCGTGACAAGTCACGTGGCCTGTCCGGCAGGGAAGAAGTTCGACACGGTTAAGAAAATATGCGAGACGGCGGAACGAGCCATCTGTAAAGTGAATATTCCGAGTAAAACGTCACAATGGTGGAAATTCATCTCCACTTTGTAAATAAAGTGGAGCCTTTCTCCAAAGGGCTCTGAATATTGGGCCTTATTAACGGGATAGAGTCAAACCTCATGACTATTCTAAATTGGCGACGTCTTAACAGATACACCATAATTGCACTAAACAACTGTTCTTTAACAGGCATCCGGAATGCACATAGAATTTTTTTTTTAAAATTTAAACATGCACTGTTAACATTGGAGAGATGACCATAGCTGGTTTGGGTACACCCATAAACGGGGTAAAATTTTAAATAATTGACGAAAATTAGCAAGGCTGATTACACAGTATGGGAGTATATTTTGCAATATTTCGAAAGGCACGGCCTTCCTTCTTAAGGGTGTTACAGAGGATGACTCTAGTTAAACGTTACAAATTTAAAATGTGGGAAATACGATATAACAAAAAAAAATATTGCAAAATATATTCCCGTACTGTGTAGTCAGCCTTGCTAATTTTCGTCTATTATACTCTTCTTTGTCACGGTGGTCCTTGCAGAAATTAACGTCTTAAAATTTTAAAGGATTATACAGGTTGGAATTTCAGAATATGGCTATTGAACGTTTCATCGAAGTTTTCTTGGGACAAAAAAGTGGCCCCCTATAATAACGATGTGACCGTAAGGCAGGATTTACTGTAGAACTCTTTAGCTTCATGTCGGTCATACAAGTGTTTGCAAACAAGACAAGGGATCGCCTTTTTTGCACCAACAACATCAGCAAAGTGAGGGATTTTTTTCAGTAGATGGAAATAGTAAGCTACATGATTTCAAATTCACTGGAATCAAGAGCGCTAGAAATCAGAAAATGCCCTCCATATTGCTTCAACTGTGTTACCCGCAGATCTGTAATTTTTAAAACTGCTCTAACATAAGTTAAAATAGCCATGAATAAATTACGTATGTGGTAATGCCAATACTTTATTATTGTTAATAAAGAAAAGCGAGAACACTTTGCTTTAGAATAGGTTTTTAAAAAACTTATTTATAATAACATTCATTTTGTATTTGTTGCATAAGATTTAACATTTAAAGCAAGGTTAAAGGTATACTTCACGGTTTCGCGTATCTTGAAAAGTTCAATCTTCTCCATCTTTAACCATCTTTTGTTTCTTTATGGTTTATTGTTATCTCTTGAAATGTTTTTTTTTTTAATTTTAATAAACTATTATTCTCGGGTTTCTTTCAATTTAGTTTAAGTTGTTTTTTTAACTGGTTAGAATAACTCAAAATACGTTGATTGAGCTCCTTTTAAAAGATTTCAGCTGCCTACCGCTAAAAAATCCCCCGTGTAACTTTATCGCCAGAAAAGGAAATAAAATTGTTACATTTGACTTAACAAACCACTTTTTCAACGTCTACGATTTTACTGTTTTCGTTGTATTCATTCAACAATTCATCTTTTACTTTAAGTATTGCAATCTTTGACGCTATAAAGGTCGCTTGATTTTGAAGGAAATTAAGGAGATTCAAGTCGGGCTTTTAAATCCAATTTGTGCAGCACATAGTGACTGATAGTATCGCTGCCCTCTTGAATTGATTGTTAGTCCATCCCTAGTAAAATTCTCCCTGCCCATTTCCCCCCCCCCCCCGACACACACCCACGTCATTTTATCAGTCTGCACAATACTTAGCATGTACTTATTTATACCAACTGGTTAATGCCGGAGACCCCCTTAAAATTTACATGTCTTGTCCGGAAAAATAAACATTCGCAATTAAGCGATTTGGCCAGAACTTGTCCCCGACCGGACCGTTAGCCCGGAACACTCTAACAGAACGAAAACTACACTCTAGAAAGCTCTTTAATATTGGCTATCAGGCAGAAAAATATATCGCATACGACAATGAAATAACTGATATTCATTTCACGCTGGTTACTTTATGAAACAAACCTGCCGGTGCTACTGCTACTAGCGCCAGCGATAAGTTTGAAAGCGGCACACTGAGCAAGATAAGAAGAAAGACGAGGGACAACAAACAGGTGGCCTAATCAGGTGGCGGTGAAAAGTGTTTTGATCAGCTGCGTAGTTTGAGAATTGCCGGAGAACAGGAGATTGTAGAGGAATAAATTTAAATCATGTATGACCACAAAAGTTTAAAACGAGTAAACAAAAAAGCACAGACATGTGACATGTGAAATGCTAACGGTAAAAAATTGTAAAAAAGAAATTAAAATAACACTTAACGTTTGTCAGTTTACGAAGTAGAAACCAAACAGTTATTGTAGCTAGTAATCAAACATACAAAGGGTAGTCACACGACACCAGGCGATTGCTCCGCCATACATCTTTCTGTTAAAGTCTTCTTCAATCTCTGGGACCACTCTCATAGCTGCCACTCAAGGCGGCACCGCACTGTATTAACCGCATTCTTCTCGCAGAAGGTACGGAAAGGACCGGCTTGAGAAAAAGGATTTGCGACTCCTTCGATAACACATGCGATTACACAGGCGAGGGAATAGAATATCTGAACACAAGCTATAGATAAACACAGCACATTCATAGTGTTATGGGCCATCATCTCTTTAACTGTATTAATAGAAGAAAACAAAGTCAGTCCGAGAAACAACTGGTAAAGAAGTCACGATCATGTAAGTGACGAATATGTAAACGAACAATTACCGATCATTTACGATTTGTGTTCGGAGACAATTCGGTCGGGGAAATCACATGAGTATTGTGATGTCATCGTTTTCAAAAATGTTGTTTTCCGTCAACACGAAAACGGAAAGCCTGCGATTTCAAATTCCTCGGGTTTAAAGAGCGTTTTTGAAAAGCTCCATTTTCGTGACGGATTGGTGTGGACGGGAGACCAAACCGTAGAAATAAAGCTATGATTTCAAATTTCTCCGGCGGACGGGACCTAAGTAACACAATGTTCGACTTACGTTATGATAACAAAGCCTGAGCTTGTCTTAGTCTTTCCATTCCCCCGAGAGCATCACAGCTTTACAACTCAGCTTCTAGCTCGGTGTAGAGCTGAGGCTGACCATGCCGCCTTCAAAGCTTTCTCATGGATGACTCAGCGAAATCTTCAATCAATCAAGTCTCGCCTGCAAAATATAGCGATACTCACCGTTACGTCACCTATTGTCATTAATGTACCAACCAGAGGTTTATTGGCTGTCGAAACAAAGGATTCTTTTGTTCTCTGGTTGGCAAAATTTAAATATCAAAAGACTTGTTTGTAAACAGTGAGTATCGCTATTACTAGCAGTAATCAAAGATTATGAGAGTGCGTTCGACACCGTATAAACTTTTATACAGATACCTTAAATGATTTCACTAGCTGACTTTCAACCTCTAAAAACCAACCTTTTTCATCAACAACCGGAGTTTTAAAGAAGGATATTTCAGTGACAAATTCCATGCCATACTGATTGAACAGGTCTCGGTACCAACTACGTTGCGTGACGGCGCCAGGTTCCGACTCACAAGTTTAATAGGATTAAAATATTTACATCAGCCTTCAGATTTCGTGCTAAATATTCTCACATTATTAACTTGTAATTTGTAAACGTATATTTTTTACGAACATTATTCTAAGCAGGAAGCTCAAATATAAGTATACATTTGCAATCGCGTGCTCGTTCATCGTAAACAAACTCCGTGTGACTGCAAAAATTAGGCGGGGTGGCCATTTTCGTGCCCTTACAGGAATGTGGGTTTTCCAGACAATAACCTTACACAGGACAACCAACTCTGCTGAGTCACAGGCCAAAATTAGGATTGCGTTCCACTTCGTCGAACGCAATGACTCCAATGACGCAAGCTTTAAGTGTCAGTTCAAAAACGCTGGCGTGGATTGTCACGAACACTGACGCACTTTGCAAGTTGCACGCACAACTCGCCTCACTGTCACGATCACTGACACAATGGCTTACCTGACAAGAAAATGCCATTCATGGTTTCATATGACGCAAATTGTAATTTGCAGTCAATAGGCCATTTCCGAGTCCTCTTGTGCCTCTGTTTCAAAACGGGTCTACGTGCGAAAACTTTCACATGAAAATGAGTTCTGCAAGCAGTTTCATTTTCATGCAAATCAAAGTCATTTTCATAAGAATGGTTTCGCACTTAGACTTGCTTTGAAACTGAGGAACAAAGGAACTCGGAAGACGGAGGCCTATTCTTTGGGAGGACTTTCGATTTTATTTACACATGCATTGCATCCCCACTCATTATAACAGGACACTTAAATATACTTGTAGTTACATTGGGATTTGGCAAACGATAAACAGTAAACTTCTGGTTCACTTAACATTCATAGAAAGGTTTTTAATTAGTGTCGAAAGTAATTAAGCAAGTACTTTAGTTTTGGTTTTACTACACCTGAGATTGGCTCAGTAGTCTAATTGGTAAGTATTTGGTTTGCTTTTGGATTCACGACACTCAATTGAAATACGTTTTATCAACAAAGACATGTTGCGGTAATCGCCTCAGCTCTCTCCAATGTTTACTGCTTTTGCGTAAAGCGGTTTTCTCCTGAGTGACAGAATTAAAATTAATGGTTTTGCACTACGCAATTGGCTTAAAAACTCGCGCCACTTTTTCGAGTTTTTGTAATGGTAATGGCACTGAGTGGAGTCCAATTCGGGCTGTAATCATACGAGTGATAGCAAAATCGGACGACCGCGAAGCGGGAATCTGATTTGCTCATCACGAGTATGATTACAGACCGAATTGGACGACACGAAGTCCTATTACCAATTACTCATAAAAATTGCAATTTTCGAGAAAAGAATAGCCAAGTTATGAAAAAAAAGGGGAAAATTCGCATTAAAACTGATACCTACAAAGGAGATGAAAAACCTCTTACAGGTAATTAGGCGCCAAAAACACAAAAGCAAGCGCGCGCGCACGCACGCACGTCATTAAACTTTGAATGTGATTGGTTGATTTAATCTACAACTTCGAATGTGATTGGTCTATTGAACTGTCCGATAGTCCGATAACAAACTGTCCAATAGCAAAGTGTTCAATAACAAACTGTCCGATAACAATGAATTAGTGGAAAAATAGGAGTTTTTTAAACCAATCACAATCGAGGAAATTGTAATTTTTATGATTACATTGGTTAAATGGTTTCCGTGTTTTTTATGATTGGCTTCGGTGATTTTTATAGCACTGATCTTACGACACTCGATTGAAACCGCTATATCATGTACATAATTACATAATACTACGAAAACAATCATGGAGGTGGACATGAAAGACGTTTGCTATAACAATTTTCCATTACTCTCTCTTGTATTCCATGATTTTGCCACAGATTCCCTGTAACAACAAGTCACAACAAGAAGATGTTCCGAAAATTTGTTCAATTGCCTGACCGCATGACTAATTCGAATATGGTGAACTGCCGCTTATAAGCTCCCCCTCGGTTAATTATTGGCCCATTTACCTGTAAACCTTAAAATACATCCAGTCATACCCCCAATATAAGTCCCCCTCTAGCTCTCCTTTGTCTTTAAATTGTTTTTCATGATTACGATGTCTTAAAACTTAATTACCAGCGCATGAAAAACCTATTTCGATGTACAGCTATCGCTCGTTTTGAAACGGTTTTTACTATTCCGGCTACAAGTCCCCTCGGATATAAGCCTCTCCGTTTACAAGCCTATCTGAAAACCCCGTACGAAGTTGTATAAGCCCAGGGGTCTGTTTTCCGAAAGCCCCGGAAGCTTTTCGCGCCCGTTAAGCCATTGTTGGTTCATCTGTATCTAAAAACGGAGAAGCGTATACGCCTGAAACGTCTTTTATGAAGGGAACCTCCGTTCATATTAAGAATATGTGAATAAAACAGCTTTGTAATCGTAAGGCTCGAGATTTTGCTCTGGCTTCGAGACCCCGAAAAGTTTCTGGGGCCTTCGAGAAACTGACCCCGCAGATTACTTCATGAATACACACACCAAACAGGTCATTCATGACTGATGTTGGACAACATGGAAACATTGTCAGTCGATTCTGCAAAACAGTTCGATTTGAGAGTTAATTCTCTACATCAATCCGTTATACCAGGGTTTGCCTATTAACGAGGCTCCATTTAATATACAGGGGAGTTCTAAGCAATAAAAAGGAACACATTTTTACTGGTACCAAACCAAGGAACATTTTATGCACCTGTACTTCCAACATGTAACAAGTCACAAAGGAAATATTGAGAGCAGAACAGTAAGTTACAAAGCTTTTGTATCGGTGAAAAAAAAAACACTTCTGCTTGCACGGAGTTACCAATCGAATAATTTATCGCGTTAAATTCTCCCTTGAAAGAAGCCAGACAGAGGTGTGCTAACTCAAAAACGCTATTTGACGCGTTGAGCTGACGGAGTTTACACCAAATGGCACGCTTTGAATTGACCTTGTGAGAAACAAGCATTGTTATAATATAAACAAAAACAAAAAGAGGCAATCGGATGTTTTGCTCAGGCAAGGAATACAGACAGGGCCTATTCATGTGTAATGCAATCTTAGCTGTTTTCGTAGCGCTTATACTGATGAGCGGAAATCACAACACATCCGCCATGATGACAAAGGTTCCGGACCGGCTAAAGCCGACGGCAGAGGACTTTGCCATTTGTGAGCTTTCTGCGGAACAAAAGGAAAAATTCTTGGACAATCACAACAAATATCGCGGTATGGTTGATCCACCTGCCGCGGACATGGAGTATTTGGTAAGCAGAGCATCTCCAGTTTGATTTTGTATTGCTAAGTCGCCAATGCGGTTAGCTTAGAATCTTGTCGAGTTAGCCAGTTTGGAAACACCACTTGGAGATGATGTGGGTCATGTCCACAACTTACTTTTTGGGCCAGGATAAAGATGACACGATAAGATTCGCTGAAATGTTAGTTATCTCTTCGTGGGCTCTTCGTCTTTTGACCACACCCGAACGACTGTTGTCTTTCCGCTAACCCTAACCCTAACGGTTACCCTAAGACTGTTTTCTTTCCAACGCAGATTGAAGTTTCTTGCAGTCCACTAGAATTACAAATGTACTTCCTCGCGTATTTTCATGCAACTATGTTAGGACAACACTTGGATTTAAATTGCACGTGATTGGCTAGCTAACGACGAATCGAAACGTCCCCAAATCTACGCAGAAAAATAGAAAGTGAGCAAATCTATGAGCTGATGTAGTTAAGAAAATCTTGAAATTAAACAACAAAACTCCTCCCTGACAACTCGAGTCTCGAATAAAATTGATGAATGCCCTTTTCTATGCTTGCTACAGCCACATATTCTACTGCATAGTTTTAGACGATTCTGAGATCATTTTCTTTAAGTTGAGTGTACAATGTATGTAATAAACAAACATATAAAGGTATCCTTTGTGCTTGCAGTTTTGGGACGAGGACATTGCCAACCTAGCCCAGATGTGGTCAAACCAATGTGTATGGGAACACGGGTTTGTTGAATTCGGTGACGAGTATCCCCATGCTGTTAATTTCAAGAGAGTGGGTACGATAATACTTATTATCCTCACTTGTATAACGGTATATTTGTAATCTCACACAAGGGTAACAATTTACTCCTTAACTTTGGCGAGAAATTTCTACGTTAATGTATAATTTTACATGTGAAATTACAAATTGCCATAGCAGCGTTTGGCAAGAAATTTCTCGATACAATAAACAAGTAAAAAACTCTCGATTGCGAGCGTAATTTGTTACCCATGATATTATTTAAGAAATAGAAAACATGTACCGTGTTTTTATCGAGTTATACAAACACGAGTGGAAGTTTGGGAGAACGAGAAATGCTGTGGGAACACGAGCCGCAGGCGAGTGTTTCCACAGCTTTTTCGAGTTCTCCCAAGCTTTCACGAGTGTTGGTATAACTCGATACAAACACGGAGTACATGTTTTCTATTTCTTTTAGAAAACACCATGACGAGAAAAAGGAAAACAACTTGTTAACTTTGATTATCAAAATGTAAATTCTCTTTGCTCGCGCCATCACTACGTCAACAGCGCGCGCTAGTTCTGTGTCTACATCGAATTATACAAACAGGATTTTTAACCAATCAGCGCGCGTGCTTTCTTAGGACTGTTTTCTAGAGGTAATCAAATGATATATTCGTTAATAAATGGTCCGTCCCTATAGAGTTCTAAAGTGATGACGTCACAAAAATAAAATTTTCGAAATTATGGGATATGATGCCATATTCTTATAGAGCATGCTAAAAGACGTCCTCATCCCAAAAATCAGCTCCGAATTGCAATTCCAGGTAGAGATATAAGGGATCAAAGTTTCATGGCATTCCATACAAACCCTTCAAAATTTGTTTCTGTTCTTTCAGTTTAGATCTGACTAAAAATTAGAGAGATTTATATGGGGCAGTATCAAATTTCAATCCTTCATATTTCAGCTGGGAATTACAATTAAGAGCTAAGTTTTCGCAAGGAACCTTTTTTAAGGATACTCCATTCGAAAATGGCGCCCAAACCCATAATTTCACAGATTTAATTTTTTGTGACGTCACACTTTAGAACTCTATAAGCATGTAGTGAATGACGAGTGCTAGGCTATAAGAATAACTTATATTGTGCCCTTAAAATTACTTAGCAAATAAGACTAGCAAACAACCAATCTCGTTTGATCATGTTTATCATATATTTATCGGACTATTTTCAAAACAGGACAAAATCTAGCACGACAGTGGGGTACACTTGATAATCCAGACGACCGCGTGAAGGCCTGGTACCAGGAGCGCCAATACTACTCCCTCAGCAAGTTCACAATTCCAATGGGAGCTTCTTGTTCTAAAGAACCATGTGGACATTACACACAGGTATTTTAAGAGTACAAAAAAAGTTATAAATAAGAGTTACGAGCTTTTAATACATAATTGTATTGCTTAACAATCCAAAACCAGATCTTCAGCTCCGTACAAACTACACCAGAGTAATTTAAAAAAACCACAGCTTTATTTCTTCGGTTAGGCGTACGGTCCACACTAATTTGTCACGAAAACGGAACTTTTCGTAAACGCTGAGGAATTTGAAAACGTGGGCTTTGCGGTTTAGTATGAACGATATCACATCATGATAAACGTGTGACTTCCCTGTACGTCCGAGTTTTCCTTACTAAAAAATGCAAAATGACCGGTCACGCTTTGCGTTTTAAATTTTCTCCGGAGTACTATGAGACGAAAAACCATTTGAAGCGTTTTCAGAAAGAAAACGCTGTTTTCAAATTTCTCCGGTGCAGTGTGGACTTAACGACTTAAAACTGAAGCAGCATAATTTTCTGTACTCAAACTTTATACGCTTTTAAAACAGTTATAAAATCACATGAGTTGTTTTGTTTTGTTGGTTAAGCTTGTGTGGGCGAAAACGAAATATCTAGGATGCGGCGTCAAGTGGTGCGACATGGATTTTGACATACCTCACCCCTGGATTCCTGGGGAGACAATTGTCACTTGCAACTATGCCCCAACGTAAGACATGTGCACATTACTTTCAATGCAGTAAGAACAACTTTGAAGCAGATATTAATTTAACATGTTTTTGTAACGATCGATGAATGGATCATTTTGACGATGTCACACATTATCGTCAATTTTAAGTCAATTTAACACGTCGACTTTTGTACAAAATATGGAACCAAATTTGCCAATTTTTGCAAAGTACATATTCATTCAATTCTTTTCAAGTGCCTATGAAATGAAAAACAATTGCTACTTAATTGAAAGCATTTTCAAAATACAGAAAAATGGCGTTTTCCTTTTTGGAATATCTCTTTTTGTTTTAGAGATCTTGGGGTTTTTGATTTCGAGACCCTAGCAAGTGGGCAATGTGATTTACAGTGTAAAATCAAGGAAATATTGTTAATACGGGACTTGAAACCCTCTTTAAATGAAAACGTTGGTAGTGAAAAACTCTTTCTTCATTAATGCACACCGGATGTAGTTTCTTTTGTTAATTGTGTAGCTTGTTACCAATACCTCCCTCATTTTAAATTCTGTCGTATTTTGTAACTGTCACCGTCTGAAGACGTGTGTTGTAACACACGAAGCGTCGAGTCGACTATACCATGCGAATTTTTTATTTGTTACCGTTCCCTGTTTTCTCTTTCTCCTGAAATTGAAATGGCTGAAAAACAAGAATTTTTGTGAGGTTTTTGTATTATGCAAATTAAAAAAGTGATAACGGCATGAGATTTGCAACTAAAATAGTAAAAAACTGAATAAAGAATATCTCTGGAAATAATAAAGACGTGTTCTTCAAATTTGAAATGTACATCACAAAAGAAACCAAATGACACTCATAGTGTCGTTGCCAAGGAAACTATCTTGACTTCAGTCTCTTTCTGTCAGAAACCAAATATCTTGGATTTCAACCATTTAATTCTCATCATTAGATTGACTGAAGTAGATGGTCCTTGGTTAAGACAAAAGCTGGGAATTTTAGTTTCAATTAAGACAGGACCAGCGGCAAAACTACTGCCATGGCAACAGCAAAACAGGTGCCATTTTGTTTCTTTTGTAATGAACATTTCTGGTATTAAGCTTGAAGAACACTGCTTCAACATTTTCAGGATCTTATAATTTCAGTTGCAAACTTCATGACGTCATCGCTTTCCTGATTTGCGTAGTACAGAAACGTCAATATCTCTCGAACGAAAAATAAATTCCCACAAAAGGAAAACGTCATTCTTCTTTATTTTGAAAAGCCTTTCAAATAAATAAGCAGCAATTACTTTTCGTGGATTCACTCTACTAGTCTGGCTTGTTAGTTATTTTCGTGACCAGCCAACAAAATAAAAAAAAAATTGTTGTTGATGTTGTTGTTGGTCAATGTTCACCTAGTGTATGCTTTTATAGTTATCTCTATAAATTGCTCGAGAGACATTCCTAAATCAGCTTGGTTTTCTTAAAGGGGTAACATCATCGGTGAATATCCTTACAAGACAGGAACTCCATGCACTAAATGCGCCTCTGGTAAAGGATTCTGCTACAAGAATCTTTGTAGTAAGTATGAATCCAGTGGTTTGGGTAAAGACGATTTCCGTTTTAAAGTCTCTTCCAAATCACAATTTTAAGAAACAACACTACGTTTTTAAACAACATGTTTTAACAGTATCTTTTGTTTTCTTCAGTTTAAATTACAAAGTACAGAGTTGAATATATAATGTGCTCAAAATGCTAATTGACTATAAGAACAAAAACATGACAATGTAAAATATTACAAAGAAAGTTCTAAACTAACATGATAAAGTTGTCGAGTTATATTTAAAATCACTTTGTCTCGAAATTTCGCCATACATTTGTCAATAGCGAGTTCATTTTAGAATTCCTTGAGGGTAAAAATTGAATTGAGCTAACTCCTTCCAAAATTGGTTTGATTACCTATTAGAGGTCTTTTCAAATTTCCAAAGATCATCCACTTCACTTAAACGTAAGAGCTCACCCCTGAAGGTCTTACGCTGGCATTAGACCGGAAATTATCGTCTCCTTTCTACTGCGTTATATAAAGGAACATTAGCACATCATCGCGAAACTATCAAAAATTGGCAGGCAAACGGCCTTTTCTTAAGCACAATTAAAATTAAAGCTTAGTTTCTTATGGCGTCGTGCAAAAACAAAAGTTTGCAAGAAGACAATGCAAGAAAGAAGACAGTTAAGCCAGCGTCTCAGCGCGCCAAATCTAGAGGATACCTACTTGCATAGAAAGCAAATTTTCCAGCGTTTTCAGTGTAATGTAATTTTGTTCTTTAAGGGGACTGTGACAACTTTGACAGCGAATGCGGTAAAAGTTTCACCCAGGAAATGTGTTCTTTAAGGCGTGAATTAATGGCTAAGAAATGTCCAAAGATGTGCAACTTGTGCGGTGAGTTAACCTTTGCTGATAGACTTCAATAAAGTTTGCAATATTGCTGTAGACCATATTTGGATTTCCGGTATACATTGGACTGGAATTAGTTTGCAATGGAGGCTCATGAGGGGGAATAGTCAGAGCGGAAAAACGTAATTAGCATGCGTGAGTTTTGACTGTGCGCCAGCTCTAAGTTTGAAAAAAAATGGCGGGATTTTCGTCGATCGTCTAAACAAAAAAGGTTACGAACTTTGTATACTTTCTAAATATTCTTGGTAACCAGCAACATTTTAACCTCACTAATGGAAGCTGGTGTATTGTTTTCATGGGGATTGATCTTTTTCGGACAAAATTAACCCAAAGACGGTTTCCGAACCCTTTATTTTCCCGCGGTACACAAGAAATTTCAGTGCGAAGAGAGATTTTATCCACAAACACTCTTTACATATTGCATATTTATAAGCAACCCACTGAATATATAAGCAAGAGAGCCTCTCAGCAGACATGGGGAGACTTGCTTTCTTAACAGTGAAATGCCGAAAAAATAAATAAAAATAAATAAATCAAACGAGCGACATCTTCCCGATCCTTATTACAGTACGCAGCTGCTTCCAACCAATGCAAACCATTGCAGCCTACATTATAACCTGAGCCCGCAAGTAGGGTTAGTGGGGATGCACAGAAAGCTGTGCAGTACAGCTGCGCAGTGTGTTCTCCGTTCTGAGGGAGAGTATCAGTAAAAAAGAGGTAAAAATCATTTGTATTTGAAGACGCCATACATTAGCCTCAGTTCCAAGCTAGTTCCAGTCTACAACCGAAAATATGAATGCGGTCTATTGCAAGTTTTATTAATTAAAATACTTTTTCTTCATCCTTATAGAGTGCCCTTTGAAATGCCAAAACGGTGGAAGGGTGAACCTCCAGAATTGCGTTTGTTCATGTCCTTCTGGTTGGAAGGGTCTAGATTGTTCAGGTACATAACTTGAGGTAGTGACATTATAAAAGAATGTAAGAGTATGGACTGCTCGGGGAAACTACATGTAGTAATTACTGAACAATGGTAATATTGTCAGTTTACTTTGTTTTGTGTTTTTTCTTCTGATTTAGACAAAGAATGCCCTCCTGGCTATTACGGAGAAAACTGTGAAAGTAAGTTTATTGAAATTACCAGAGTTAATTTGCAGCCAAGTAGATTAATAAACTGCGCAAAGATATCATTAGGTTTTGCAATGTAGTTTTGTGGGTTTTCTCACTGATTCCAGTGTTAATGATTTGGTTCGCAAAAATTGAACGGGTTAACCAGTTGGGTTTTAACGAGTCGTTCAGAACTCCACTAGAAGTTTGATATTGGCTAAAACCCAAAATATCATTCCTTTCAACCTCGAGAACAGACCCTTTGCACGATCCAGTCACATAGTAAGGAATAATGATTATGCTGGGATGCAAATAACGCAGTGGGACTTTCAAAACAAAGGAAAGTCGGGCTGGACTGGTACGAGTACCATGTAACCGGATCGTGTAGGGAGCCTATTAGCTTTAAATCAATGTTTAGGAAATACTCTTTGTGTTTGTTTTTTCTTGCGAGATGTACCTGGAAATTTATTGCTTACTTACGGAAATGTTCTCCGTTATATCATATTATTAAAAACTGGATCATTGGATAATGCAATTCGAGAATTTTCATTGGCTAAGCCATCATGGTATATGAGCCATTATACCATGATCTACAAAAATGACGTGCGTATGCGTGATTTTTTTTGGCCTTTTTGTTTTTATTGTAGTCTAGTTTTCTATATTTTGGGGGCGTTTTTAATAAAACAATTATTCCACTCGTGCTTGTTGGATATGAGATGATTATAGCCAACTCGGCGCTACGCGCCTCGTTGGCTATCTATCATTTCATATCCAACGCGCGCTCGTGGAATAATTGTTAAATATACTTTATATAATAATATTTCAAATTGATTTTAGTGCGTTGTTATGACGTCGCTGGGAAAAACACTTGTGAGTGGCGAGTGAGCCATGGGCACGACTGTCAGGCGTTCTACATGAGGGTTGACTGTGCTGCGACCTGTGGATACTGCGGTACTGACCAGTAATCCTGTAGCTCTTCCATGCCTGTATTTTCATTCGTCTGTATATATGACCTGTAGCTTCCTTTGTTATCAGTGCTAGGGGCATTGTTTCTGTTGAATCATCTATTGTTTCGTTCTCCAATCACAGACCGCGTCTGAAAAGCTACAGGCTTGCTCGTACAGAAATAAATGCTTGAGAAAAAAATAGATAAATAATACAGTTAATTTAATTTTTCATAGGGAGCAAATGCTGCAGCGTAAACAATTTCCATTAACCTGTTACATTCCATTAATATTGAAGGTATTAAAATTTTCTTCGCGATTTTCAAGTAGTATATCAAACACCAGAGACAGTGTTTCATCGAGATTTCCAAACATTGAGAAAAGAGTTGAAATTTTGACGAAATTTGAGGTGTTTGGATAGACGATGAAACACTGTCTCGAGTGTTTGATATATTTTCTCAATCAAAACAAAAACTAAGGAGTAAACGGAGAAGTAAAATCGTCAAAATCTATGCTAATTAAGACCGGGTATTCCAAACCTCCTTCACACTTATGATTTTCCTTGTTTTAACTTAATGAATTATTAATGAGTTTGAGAAGTAATATTGAAGATTTTGAGGCCGTTTTATGTACTTTTAGATGATGGTAGCAAAACTCCCACCACTACCACAGCTTCCGTAACAAATGTCCCAACATCTCTACCCACAGCAATAGCGACTACAAGTAAGTGAGGTTTCCTTGGCAAACAAGTCGGATAAATTGCAAAGGGCGTTTTTTTTTCAAACTTCAGTGTCTTTGCTTCCCGTAAGTTCAGAGAATCTCTTGAAAACTTTGAGGAAACTTTTGACTATAGCGCCACCCTAGACCCTCAAGATGCAGAGAACAGTGCAAGTTGAAATAATTGAGCTCAATTTGAAATCTTTCCTCCTCTTAAAAAAGTGCAATGAAGCATAGGTGAACTATGACTAATGCACTCTCGTCCCCAGAGGACGCCTCCTTTTGGTCAGAACCAAGAGTCGCGACCTCCGGAAAGGTCCAATTTCCTGAGTATGCCCAGAGAATGAATCGAGGACTTCCGGTGTTTGACTTTCTCAGAGGGCGCGATTTTTAGTGCTGACCAAAAGGAGCTAGGAGGGTAGTCTCTCGAGTTTGTGACTGGTATTAATTTAACTACGAATATCAACTTCTACTATTTTTGATGTAACAAATCACGTCATCATCGGTCAGTTTTAAGTCATTAAGAAGATGAAAAATAAAATCTTGTGATCTTAAGCCCTGGCCAAACGATTGCAACATTTCAACGCAACATATCTCAACATTGTTGGGCGCAACAGGTTGCTTGCGTTTGGCCACCCTGTTGCAAGGTGCTGCTAGGTGTTGAGACATGTTGGGTGTTGTTGGCTCAAATTTGAAACTGGTCAAATTTTTTATGCAACATTTGTGAATGTTGCATGATGTTGTAGTAATTTGGCCAGGTTCGTGCCACAATGTTTCACCCGGGCATGCGCGCTAGTTCGATTTTCAACACCCAACATGTCGCAACACGTCGGAGCAGGGTGGCCAAACGCAAGCAAAATGTTGCGCTCAACAATGTTGCAATATGTTGTGCTGAAATGTTGCGATCGTTTGGCCTGGGCTTTAATCTTTAATTTGTTTCAGGTTCTCCATTAACCACTGTAAACCCAAATATTCCTACGTCCACACCACAAGGTATGCTGGAAAAAAAATAATTGAAACTTTCTTACTCTGGTAATAAATGCAACGGTTTTCACTTCCGAGAAATGATGGTTACTTTCAGGAAGTCATTTGAACCATCATTTCTTTTGTTAACGACTGTACTAGTATGGAAAAAAGAGAAATCAATGCTGATGAAGTAGGTCTTCAGAGCTCCGTGAGGCGACTCTGACTGGTTGATCTCCGCGCCTTTGCAACAGAGGCGCCACGCACCCTTTCGTAAGGTTTAACAGAATTGGCCTAGAAAACAATACAATAAACAACAGAAACAATGACCCTAGTCCTGAAAACAATAGAGGTGGATGAGTCCGGGAGCAAATAAAATTAGAGGTTCCGAAGAGGTGGGTGACTACTGTTGTAACAACGAGTGAGGCGCAATGTACGCTTTGCAGACCTACCTATCTGACAAGAGCCGATAACTAGGAGTGTAGATACTTTTTCTATAATCTATTTCTAGAAAAAATGATATAATTGGACCTTCCTGATTCGATACAGGATGTCTTAAAGCTATTGTTAATTACTGAGAGATTCTGTACTTATAATAGACAGATCTATGGAGATTTGGTGAAAGTTCATGACATTGATTTTTGTCTACAGAATGCAAGACCAATCAACATTCTAGCTGTGAAGTGTGGGCGGCTAATGGCGAGTGCGAGAAGAACCCGCTTTGGATGATACCGAACTGTTGTGTCAGTTGTAAATATCATCAGATGCCAAAAGGTATTTTGATCAAGTGCATGGGCTGGTATGAATTAATTTAGAGACCTTTAGATCGGAGGACGAGGACGACTACGAGTACGAGTTTTCCATACTGAGCACGCGCATAAGGTTTCGAGGCCATTTTTCGAAGTCTGCGTGTTCAGAACAGAAAAATCGTACTCGTAGTCGTCCTCGTCCTCCGATCTAAAGGTCCCTAAATTAACGCGGCCTGAGTCGGCTGCAATCAATCAAAAGCTCCAAATTGCTCCCCTGGCAAAGTTATCGTACGACACAACTGACAGCTAGGGGAAAAAAACAACAACAACAAAAAAAACAGGAATAGTCTTTTCTGGGTCCTTACAAGGATCCTTTTGGCACAAAAGACTAATGCTTGACTGCGATTTCCTCAACATGAAAAGACCAGGAGCATCGCTATTCCACTTGGATGCGAAGTCACTGTAGCTTATCGGGTTACCCCCCCCCCCCGCCTCTCCCACATACACACACACACAAGCTTTAAACTGCAGGCTACCCAAACTATGAACAGGCTTCCAACCCCCCCTCCTAAACGTCGTACAGGATACCCCTAGCTAACATCCAACAGAATACGATACCCTCTAGATCTCCCCCAACGAACTTCAAGCAACTAATTTACCTATCGTCTGATTAACCAGGTTTTTTTGGCCCTTTTCGAGCCCGGAAAACTCAATCAGGATTAAATCGTACCAGGCAACTGCCGCTCCACAGGTTGTTTTTTGAACAAAAATATTTGTTAATTAATTGCAGCTATATCCAGAAATCAAGGAATAAAAACAATGAGAAAATTAATTAATGCGACTAGTTGTAAAAAGTTAAATTTCCAAAAACTGTTCTATGCCCTTCCAGACTGCAAGGATGCATCTCCAAACTGCCCTGTGTGGGCTTATACTGGACAATGTGAAATAAATCCCTTGTGGATGTTAAAGAACTGCAGGCAAAGCTGTAACCAGTGTGGAGGTGAGACCATCAAACAATACTAAACTAAATGCTGTGTTGGAGTTCACGTCTACTCAGTCCTCGTTGAATAACTGTTGTATCGTGTTAAAGGGGGTAGAAAGCATGTCTTCAGTAGATCTATTAGACTTTAAATTGATACTGATACGCTTGCAATACGTCTTCACTCTCAACAAAACCACGCGGTTGTCCGGAAAGTCTGCGGTAAAAAGGAGACGCGTGCAGATGCTGCAAAAACTTTCGACGTTCGGTTTTCCAACCGTGCACGGAGAGTTGTCTCAGGACTTGGCCTCTTACACAGACTTCCTTATCGCTAGTAACGCAATCTGTCTTCGCCGTTGGGAAAGAAAGATTGCATGTCAAACCTTAAGTACGTCTACGATGGCCACTCAGGTCTGGGTGCCCCAAGATGATTTAATAGCTTAGAGACTTTCCGCTCATACTTTTTTTTCCAATCATTTTGTTCTCGCCTGATAAGCATATTCCAGTTTCTGGCGACAACATGCTTCAGTTAATGACTCACTTATTGCTGTTTTTAAAGCTTGTAAAGACACAGATGCGAAGTGTCCTTCGTGGGCGCTATTAAAGTTGTGTAAGACGAGAGAAAATATGACTTGGATGAACAAAAACTGTAGGAAAAGCTGTGGCTTGTGCAAAGGTGAGAGCTGTTATGGTACATCGCGTATGTTGTGGAGTGCTTTAGCTGGCTAGGCAATAAGTATTAACCTCCTACTTGTCCGTGATCTGTGTAATACAATTTTCGGCACGAGTTTTGTAAAGGAGTCTATAATACGTGAGTAGCACGTGATCCGTCTTCAAGGCGTATGGGATTCGTGAAGGGGCCTATTTCACGTGAGTGGCACATGATCCGCGTTCAAGACATTTGTTCTCTGTAAGTAAAGGAATCTTAAATTTGTTACATGTGAATGTGAATGGCACGTGATCCTTGTTTTAGACCTTTGTTCTGTGTGAGTCTCTTAACCGAGGTTTTTTAGTGTATATTAAGACCGCTATCAGACATCTTCAAACCGAGCGTTTTAAACCTCTGGATTCAAGCTTTTTGACCCCTTGATATCTTTACAGTTTACGACAAACACGAAGAATGCCCAGCCTGGGCTGCGATGGACGAATGTAAAACATCTAACTGGACTTGGATGATGGATAATTGTCCACGAAGTTGTGATGTGCCTCGTAAGTAAAAAACTGTGGGTGGAGCAGTCTACAAGGGGTTATACAGCAAATTTAACACTAAAGAGAGAGAAGGCGGACGTGACGACCAAAAAAGGGAATTCTAAGGGTATATATTTTCCTGAGTCTTGAGGGAAACTGATATAATTGAACTGAGCTCAACCATGTCCTGTTCCTCACAGTATTTTGACGATCTAACCTTTCGTTTTAACTCTACATGAACCTAATATGTAGGGTACATGTTGTGTTCTGACCCTTAATGTACCAACATGTAGGTCTGCGAAAAATAGATGAAAGCAAGGCTTATTAACCAGTATGGGAATATATTTTCCAATATTTTGGATGGCTCGGCCTTCCTACCTCAGAGTGATACAGAGATATAGGATATGGGAAATACGACTGAAACTGAGACTGAGTGACTCGGCTAAGTAATAAGTAACGACGGAAAAAGTGACTTAAATATTAAAAAAAATAAAAATGTGGGAAACCGTTACAGCCTGAAATGTAGTAATGAGAAGCTATACTCATCTTTCTTATTATTAAGACCACGAGGTTCAAGGGTTTGACCTCGTTAATGAGGTATGCTTCTCTTGCTCTTCGTACACTGTAACGATTAGATTGAACGAGTTCAAGAGGAATAAGTTAAGGTCAGTGAAAGCTCAGTACCCTCGTTTATTCTGTCCCCAATTGAACGCACATGTAGATGAAGCGATTAATATTCTATTGTTTTACATACAGTATGACTCTTAAACGTTTTTTGTAGCTTCAGAGACCTCGTTTTGCGGCAACAAAACCAACGGTAATTACCAGGCCCCCACCACATGTCAAGGATACATTGCGTGTTCAAATGGCGTCACAAGTCACGTGGCCTGTCCCGCAGGACAGAAGTTCGACACAGTTAAGAAAATTTGCCAGTCAGCGAATCAAGCAACTTGTACTGCGGTCTGTCCAAGAATTCAAATTCGACTGAGAAGCAATCTCAACACGGAGTTGTGCAAAAAGAAAGGAATGAGGAGAAGCCGCTTTTGTTTGAAACTTTCGACACTCAAGAAGAAACAACTGCAACAATTACAACAACACTAAAGCATTTCGCCCAATCCATCCAATTTTGCTATTTTTAGAATGTTTTGTTATTTTCACTAATAAACTTTCCAAACCAAGCTCAACATGATGATGCCTGGAAACTTTTATTCAAAAACTATTATTAGTTACAGTAGCTACAGGAACGTAACTTGCCTACATTTTAACACTTTATTTATCCTGCGTCCGGCGACCGTTAGAAACTATTTGCCTTAACGCTTACAAGTTGACGTTAGCTTGGAAAGGTCTCTGTCAAATTTAAACTAATTAATATTAATCACCCACCAGAGTCAACTTTACTTATTTTATCATCTACACCTAACTCGTTTGTCAGAATGGTTTCAATCGATCTTAGCAGATGCAAAGCATAAAAAGAAGTGGACACTCTGTTCCCACTAGGAATCTCCGCTACCGATAGGCACAGGCAAAAAAGCAAAAAAGCGAAAAAAACAAAACAAAACAAAAAGCAATTTATAACTGTTCGTTATCCTTGTTTCAGGGCAATGATCCCTGCCGGAGACGTCATATAGGGAATCAACTGACTCGTCCCCAGTCGTCTTCATACAGTAGATACAGCGCAGGGAGAGATGGGTACCGAGAAAGGGAGCGCAAAGTGAGATGGGTACCTCTGCTCTTCCAATCTCGCGCGCTGCCGTGTGCTACACGAAGACGACTGGGAACGAGTCAGGGGAACCAATGTGTCGCTTTATGAAGTACTTATGCTGAAGACTTTGCTTAGGTCGCTGCCTTCTTCACTATTCGTTTTCCATTAATATCAATGAAAACTTAGGTGTTTGACACTTTTTTCGTTTCATATCAAGGAAATACTGGACTCCTATTTTAACCTCTGAGTTTTATTTTGAGGCCTTCGTTCCTAATAAGCTAAGCAGGGTTCTTTTTTATAGTGCACTTTCATACTAAGATCGAACACAAGTTAGGTAATTAGTGTAAAGTTTTAGCTTATAGCGCTAAAGTTGTGTAATGTACTGTTCTTCGGTGCGGATATCTGAGGTTTGCTGAGTTTAAGTAAGATGTTGGAACTTATATTCCTGCTGTAGCTCTCGGCCTAACCAAAGCATGCAACCGGTCAGATCAACATATGAAGCCATGTTTTCACGCATACAAAAACCCTGGGACGCTTATCACTTTTAAGTTTATTTCTGTTAATTACTCAGATAGATAGATAGATAGATAGATAGATAGATAGATAGATAGATAGATAGATAGATAG
>CM042753.1:10601736-10614236 GCA_022496165.2 Catalaphyllia jardinei
GTTTAAGAAAAAGAAAACGCATAAGGAAGAAAGGAGAAACGAAGGAGAGGAATTGAAATTAATAGGTTAAGATAGAGCAGAAAGAGGAAGGTAGAGAGATGGGAAAGTAAAACAACGAGGTAAGAGTTGGGTAAGGAGAAAAGGAGAGGAAAAGCAAACTACAGGAATGGAGGAAGCTAATTCCTGGTGAAACCTTGATGGAACATTTGCAAAGACGCTACCTGCGAAATGGGCTTCACGAGAAGAAAGCACTTTATAGTTACGAGCTCCAGTACCAACAGCGGAAGAGCGCTGTGCTACAGCACTGGGGTGAAGACCAGAGGGAACCAAGTCGTCCAAACAACGAAGAAAGGCACGCACCTGGGTGGCAGCTATGAGCGAGCTCCAACAGCAAAATCGAAGTGGATGGAAAGAGGATGTCAAAGCCTTATGCTCTATGGCATGAAGGAATACAGCAACAAAAGATGGAGAAATACAGGTATAGGTAGGTAGGTAGAAGCCTCGGAAAGCCTTACCCCGGTGCATAGTCACACACCACTTCAGTCTCGGTCCTCGCCCACGGGTGAGTTGCTCCAATGGGCTTGTCACAAAACGAAATGCCACAGCCCAGGTATCTGGTCGATGCCCAAACAATCTGAAAAGAAAGATAGGATGTTAGAAGAAACTGACTCTACTACAATGAGATAATTTGGTTTTATCAACTGAGTTGATAATGTGAATTGGCCACCGTAAGGAGATTCAGAAGCTGACGTTTCGAGCGCTAGCCCTTCGCTCCGACGAAGGGCTAGCACTCGAAACGTCAGCTTCCGAATCTCCTTACGGTGGCAAATTAACATTATCAACTCAGTTGTTAACCAAATTATCTTGTAATAGTCCCACCGACGCAGCACCACAGTTTCTTTAGAAACTTACTCCCTCTACTATAATGAACTCGTTTTTTCTTTTATCATGGTTATTTCGACCAGCTGAATATTTTATGATTTCGGAAAATAGAATTAAATATGAAATTCATCCTTTATTCGGGATTGTCTTCTTGCCAAAAATAAAACTATAATCGCATTAAAAGTTGTATTTGGCGGTGACGACATGGACAAACATAAAAACGTCATGTATTCGGTAACAGGTGCAAACGTAGACAGCAGGGACTGACTCAAGAAAGAATGATTAAAAGGATAATTCAGTAAACGGGTTGTTGGTTTAACTGTAACTAATTTTAGCTTTTTGATTAAACACGTCTGAGATTATGGTTAAAATTTTGCAAGTTCATATTAAATTAACTTCATAGAATGAAAAACGGCTTTGACTGCTCGCGCCAAAGGTTTCCTTACTTGTCACTTGCACATTTTTGCCAAACAAAAAAAAAAAAAGAGTTAAGACGAAAATCAGCTCTGTTGAAAAGTTAACAGATTTCTACATCCATTTTGATATTATTTTATAATAAAAGTAGAAATAACTTCTACAAGTGCGAAACGCTTTCTATTTTGCGAGTTACGAGGGGCAAAATATAATAACTTGCAATTAATAGCCATCGCTAAAAAATCATTTCTCATTAAAATTTTAATACAGAGTTGACAGGTGAGAAAAAACTACGATAATTATTAAGGGAATGCTTTGATGATGTGCCTACTGAAATCGCGAAACTGGCGACATTAATCAAGGCCCCGTCCAAAAAAATTTTGAAAACGCAGTTTTACTTCTACGTTTAGGCCTGCCGTCCACACAAATCCGTCACGAAAACAGAGCTTTTTGAGGACGCTCTTCAAACTGGAGGAATTTGAAAACGCAGGGTTTTCGTTTTTGTGTAGAGAGGAAACATTTTGAAAACAGAGTATTCAAAAACGATGACATCACGATAGTCAGGTGACTTCTTTGCCCTTGTTGCGTCTTCGCTTTCTCCAGCGTAGTGTGGACGGAAAACATTTGATGTGTTTCCAGAGTGTAAACGCTGTTTTCAAATCGCTGCGGTGTAGTGCGAACGGGACTTAAAAAAACACGCGAATCTTTAAAGGGACACAGTGAGCTGGCGCACACGCGCGTTGGATAGCATTTCATAGCTAATTTGCATATAACAGAGACGCGATAAATACTGTTTTTAACCAGGTATGATTAAAATAATATCATTACATGAGCAAAAGGACACTCAAACACGTTTTTCAGTAAACGACTAAAAATCAAGCAAAACATTGGAAAATATTGGAGCAGAGTTCTAGATAAACTTTGATTCCAGGTTGGGGTGAATTTTTTTCATGGTGAGAAAACTAGTGTCCAGGTCGGCACGGTTGCAAAGCTGACCGCGTCTCATTAAATCGCCATTGAAGAACAAGACCATTGTCACAAAACGAGAATTTCCTGTCAGAATCGATGACGTCAGTAGAGAGAAGTCGGCCGCCTTGATCTGAAAACTAAATCGAAAAACAACAGAAAGGTAGAGCATTTCATATGCATAAAATATCACCGAAGAGTATATTCATCGTTCCGATTAGAAAATCTTAGTCACGTCGCTCGGTAAAATGTCTCTGCTGAGCGATGGCGAGTTCTTTGGGTTAGGTACAAGCATGGTAGTCTTGTTGACTGTGGGCTGTGCGTTCCAGGCGTTCACGTTGCTGGTTTTGATGCAGCCGGCATTTAAACAGTCTGATTTGTCTCCATATTTCCTTAACATCATGCTTGCCAATAGCGTGGTCATATTAGTTGATTTTCCACCCACTATCGCGTCCGCCTGGGCTCAAGAAAATATGCTTGGAGAGATATATTGCCAGGTAAGAGATCAGTGGTAATGTGAATTCACGTCTCGCTAGAGTGAGGGGAAAATCTCATCGACATCTACAGAAACACAGAAATACATGGACAAGAAGATTGATTTACTAATGCGCTATACCAAACTATGTTTAATAATTGAGGCCAATTTTCTTTAATTTCTTCTTAAATGCCAACAGCAATTCTTCGCTTAGTAAATTGTAGGTAATTACCGACTACTGAACGAAGTACTTGCTTCTCATTAGAAACGATTTTTTTCTATTCCACAATGAGTTAGCGACAAACCATCGGGTCATACTTCGTGGTTATCAAAACACAAGTTACTTTCATTTTTTTTTCGTTTTAGAATAATATCTACTTAATCGAGATCGCGACCTGACTATGAATAACTGAATGATTTTTCAAGTCACCATTTCCTTGCAATGTCGCATAATATCCAAATGGAAAAGAAAGACGAACTGGCAACATTTTCTGTTCCTTCGAAAACTGGCAATTTTTTTGGTAACTGTACGTCATTCAGGAACATCTAAAGATTATAAAGGCCTGGCTAAACTGGGTAACATTGTTGCGGAAGCATTGATGCGGAGGCAAATGTTTCCCACTTTAGCTACGCGGGAACATATGTTGCGGAAACAAATTTTGCTTCTCGGAAACAAAAAATATTTTTGCCTGAAGTCAAAAACATTTTTGCTTCCCGGACACAACTGTTGTTTTCGAAACATATGCTTCCCAGTTTAGACACCAACCCCGGCAAACAAACAACAATGGCTGATCGCGAAGTCGAAGTAGAAGAGAAGGGAAAAAGGAAAGGATTTGGAAGCACGAGGAGAGAGAGTTACTCATTGCTTTGTATGACTGTTGCGGGATGTAGCTCATGAAGATCTAGACTGCATGAATAGGGACAAAATATGGTAACACAAGGTCAAAATGTATGAGGGAACAAGCCCTGTAACAAGTAAGAAGTCTCCACAGACTTCTTCGAAAGTCGTTTTATTATAATGCGCATGAGTGATCCTTTGTTTTCCGAAACAATGTTTTCTCGTTTAGCCACCGGGGCAGCAGAACATTTTGTTTGTTTCCCGCTAATTTAGCCACCCCAGGAAACATAACAAGAAACAACATTTCCGCAATATACAATGTTTCCTAGTTTAACCAGGCCTTAACTGATTCTCGTAATTTGGCATTGCACACTTGAGACATTGCCCGCCATGATCGTTGTCGCTAATGTCGGGCACATTCTAGTCGCATCAAGAGTCAAAACACTGAGGAAGCTGAACTGTCAATGTCATACTTTTTTGCGGGCCACGGTCCTGATACTATTTAGCAAAAGAACATATTCTGACAACACTACTTATACAGCGGAACCCGCTTATCTCCATCGTTATACGACAACTGTTTTTGGTCCTATTTTAAATAAGAGCGCCTTCAATACCACCACCTCGTTAATATGACCGAATTCTTGGTGGCCAGTTGGCGGTTTCACTGTAGCCATATTTCGGAAACTCGTTTCTGCTGGACAGGAGAGTTTGACAATATGCTCTTAACTATTTTATTTAAAACTGAATCATTGAATAATGCAATTCAAGAGTTTTCACTGGTTAGCCATCATGGGTTATGCGCCATTACACCATGATTTACAAATATGGCAAGCGAACGCGTGCTTTTTTTTATAGGCGTTTTATTATTTTTTTAGATTAGTTTTCTATATTTTGGTGATGTTTTTAAAACCTCAATTATTCCACTCGCGCTTGTTGGATACGAAATGATTATAGCCAACTCGGTGCTACGCGCCTCGTTGGTTATCTACTATCTCATATCCAACGGGCGCTCCTAAAATAATTGTTAAATGTTGCAGTCGAGTTTGGAGATCTTGAAATCGTGGCCAAATGTATGCCTGTATGGCCCTGGCGTCATGTCATCACACGCAGGGCCATTGGCGGCCGTCTTCAGTTTTCGGATAGTAGCCTCCCACCAGTTGGCCGGCTTTTCAGTTGACATCATGAGGAATTTGAAATATTTGAAATATTACTTAAATAAACACAGTTTAACAAGCTCTAAGCTTAACTATCATTCCTCACACGGGAAGAGCGAAAAATATAAAACTGCATACCAAATCGTGTGAAAATTATAAAATCCGAAGTTCACATTTTAGGGTTTTATCAACGCTACCCTTAACAGTCTTAGGAAGAACCTTAACAGACGCTGCTGGTAGACTACCGTTCACCTTGTTTTACAGAACGGCACACTTCACGAGAGGCTTGACTAAACGACAAAGCAATGTGCCAGAAACAAGTTTATACGTTTAGTAGTGAGAGGAGACTTCCTTGTGAGCAAATCTTGCTTGTCGAAAACGATAGATAAGATTTATCATGCTTTTTCATCACAGTTCAACGTGAAAACATCACTTGTTTCCGCGACGGTGTTTACTCGGTCAATCCGGGCCTAAGGCTGCAGCTGTTAGTTTTGAAAAGAAACTTGTTCTACTGATTTAATGACCAGTGGTAAACGTCAACATTTTTGTCGTCGACTTCTTGTTATGACAAGACACATTACTCTTAAGGAGCCTTCCCAAGAAGAAGTGAGAGCAGCCCGAAAAATGCTGAGCAGTGGCCTGCGATGAACTAGTTTCCTGTCCAGGGGGGAGTAACCTTAGTCCTTTCGGTTTCCAGCTACGGAAATCGTTCCGCCAGTTTTTCTTACTGCGCAAGCTTGACGTAACAATCGACTCTAGAGCAGGGCGGAAAAAGGCATAAGCGCCCTGCTCTAGAGAGTTCCGTTTAAGGCTCCATTTTCATTAGTCTTAAAAACAATAAACTTTAGCGAAAGTAGAACGTTGTCTTTCCAGAGTCATTCATTTCTCGACCGCTGGTCAAGTGGAACTCTGAATACGAATTTGAGCGCGAGCGTTCCCGTGTATTAATATTAGAACTTTCGTACTCCTTATCTGAGGTACAGTTTCATTTTTTTCAGATCGTAGGTTTCCTGTCGTGTGTCGGATGCATAGCAACTGTTGTCACGTTGGCGCTGTGTATCCTCAAGATCCATCGCAAGCTGAGCGACGACGCCATGGAACTTGAAATGGCTTTTGCCGAGAGAGATACCTGGGAGCGTCATCAGATCATCAAGACGTTGACGGGCACTTGGTTGTACGGGATTGCCATAATGTTCCCTCCCCTGGTAGGCTGGGGCTCATTCAATTTTGAATCAGGTGACACAGTCTGTGCTACAAATTGGCGCGAGAACCACCCCGCCGGGCGCATCTACTCAGTACTTCTGGTCATTTTTGCCTTCGTAATTCCCCTGGCTGTTTCCGTAGCCTACTTTATCAAAATGTACCAGAGGTCATCGTATGAGCCAGAAGTCAACGCAACAGTGTCGAGAGACCTTAAAAAGGCAAAGAAGGCAGTTATATTTATATTAGTCGGTGTAATCATCTTCGTTGTGGGTTGGACGCCATATTACGCATGCGCCATGACGTCCGTGTTTGGTGGCCCGGAGATGTTCGATCCGGCGACATCATTCATTCCTGGAATACTCGCCAAGGCTACTGCCGTCTTCAACCCGCTTATCTGCCTGCTTGTGAGCAAACGGTGAGGAGAATTTAGAAAATGATGGAAATATGTAAATATGACATATATTATGACCTGTAACATATCGAAACTATGCGCTTCCAAGTCAGCTGCCAACCAGGGTGCTTACTGGAAGGAGAGCTAAAATGACTCATGACAGTGTTTACTTTTGAAAATGATGTCTGAATTGAACGGAATCGAAGCCCAGTTAACTAAAAGTAAAACCTCTAGCGGCTCAAACCATAGCTAACGTACTAGTCTACCCTAAAAAACCAACAAATTCCATAACTTTCAATCCAACACTAAACCGATACCCTAAAGGTATTCTTACGTCTGGGTGTTGGCCTTTGGCTCTTATTTGGGAATTAAGGAATTGATGACGGTGACACCAAGAACCAAACCTGAAAAAAAAAAATGCTTTGATAGTTTGCCTTTGAATTTCGCAGTTATCTAGATACTGATCCGTCTTAGACCCTGCTCAAATTAAAAATGTAATGCAAGAGATCATGTGATCATGGCTCGGGTTCTCCAAAGCGGTGCAGAATTTGGTTATTTCATTTGTTGTTTTTCAGAGGACGGCAACTAAATGTATAACGCACGTGCATATATTAGCAATTGCGCTGCTCATTAAACCTTTTGTTTGGTTCCGTTCTCGTCATGCTATTGCCGACGAGGTTTGCTTAAGCTTCCCTATGTCGGATTTTCAACCCGTTAACCGTTTTGTATTTTTACAGTTTTAGAACCGTGGCTGTTAAGGTTATCTGTGTGTGCCGTAAGATTGAGACGGACGAACAGGATGACCTATCTCACAACAGGCATCTGCCACCTTCCATGTTGATGCGGCGTGACCTCCACGAGGAACTGAGACGAATGCGGCGCACGCGCCGCTATCAGCAGACGCGTGCCGAAGCACGGCTCATGAGAATATATGCGATGGATCGCCCAGAAAATCGTGAGACGTCTGTTTAGATAAATTTGTTTGGTTAAAACCGAATGGAAATTAATTAAGACATGGAATAGAAAAGTATTGAGATGAGTTTCATCAAATAGAGCGCCGAAAGAAAGCGCACAATCTGAATTGATACCAGTTATCCTCCAGATGATTTTTTGTTGTTGTAGACGCCATCTTGGATTGGCATACAGTGGGTCAGTCGTTTGCCCTTCTCTTATTCTCCTGATGGTTTTTGGTCACTTCTCCCGCCCATCCTGTCTTCCTTACCTAAGATAGTGGTCTAAATGCCCGAAATATTCAGTATTTGCTTGCTTAAAAAATACACACCTATATGCAGTATGAAAACATAAATTAATGGTCAACTTGGAAGTCTAATTTGCACTTCTTCTTAGGAGAGAAAGTGGTAACTGAACTTGCTGCATTAGATAAACTACCGCGGTGATTACTTCGTGAATAGTTTTATCTCTCATAAAGTAACAAACGAGTGCCTCATAGAAAGCTGTGTTATTTTATTGACTGGTTTTACTGAGGCAGTACCCTCGTGTAGGGTACGTCTGTTTGGTTGTGCAAACAATAGTTTGCAAAATTTTATTCCTTGCTTTTATCCCAGTTTTAACATATCGCTTACCCTTAATTAGCTTTAACTAGAGTTATAATATCCTGCTATTCCCCAAAAGCATTACCTTCTATAGGTTTGATAATAACAGGAAAAATAATATTTTCCGTACAAACGTAAGCTATGGATAAGGTTTTTGCAAAATGCTTTTGGTTTATGTTGTGTTATTATATCCCATTTTGTAGATAAAAAACACTCCATACTAGTATAGCCTTAACATATAACCAACCCAACGATTATACAAATGTATGATTTACATGAGTAAGCAATTAATTTTTACTGATTATTTAATGGAAATTAGCAGCTTAAAAAAATTAAGGTGGCTCTGAACACTCTGTACAGATGTTTTTTAAAACTTTTCCAAAAGTTGCGTCTTATCATGCTTATTAAAATTTCATAATATACAAAACCTTCACCGCGCTGTTTTTAAATTATGAGTTAAGCTGTAATAAAGGGTGTTTTTAGCGGGTCAATGTTGCTATGGTAACCTATTGTGTCCTGAAAGTGATAAGTGCAAGTGAAGAATGATCATCGCAGTTAATTTTCCAATTTAAACAATTGGAAAGAAGAAGCCTGAAAAAAATCAGGGCTTCAACGGGATTCGAACCCATGACCTCCGCGATACCGGTGCGATGCTCTACCAACTGAGCTATGAAGCCACACATTGGGAGCGAGGTCAAATTACTGAGTTCATATCTTCCCGTACAGTGAAATGATGTGAAGTATATATAAATAATTCTTCTTTCCAATTGTTTAAATTGGAAAATTAACTGCGATGATCATTCTTCACTTGCATCTACAACCGCAGTTCAAATATGAATTATTTCATATCTCACTGCTGGAAACTGTTCATTTTGAGCCTGCTTAATCGTGATATCGGAAACGGACATGTTTCATGTAGCACATATGACAGTGTTGGTCATAACGATTTTGAGGAGTTAGTATGTTGCGTGACACAGCATTTAAATCTGCAGTCTTTCGCTGTAAGCTCGATGTGCGAACAATTTCATCCCGAGGAGGTCATCAATTAATGAGCGGGTAATAGCTCACTGTAATGAATTCATAGATGTTTCTTCATGAACCATTCATCAGTAGTAAGGTTTCAGGTTTCTTTTTTCTTCCTTCGAGCATCTAACAGATGCAAATCTGAAATAATTTGCGAAATAACCCTTCAAAAGCGTGAAGCCTCTCATGGGATTTTTGGTAAGATTTCGGTTGAAAGTTACTGCCAATGCGGTCAATGGTTCCAATTATAAACCCAGCTTTGGTATACCAAAATGTCTGGGGGCACTTGTTCCACTCCAAATGAGTAAGATCATTTCATCCCTTTAATAGCCATTTTCTTCACAAAGGTCAGGCAAATGTCGCCCCTCTCGCAAAATACCCATGGACTGACCATCGACTACGCTATAACTCGATAAAAAATGAGTATTGAACTGAATGCTAATTCATACGAAGGACAACCCATAAATGATGAAAAGTCTCATATACATGTTCATGAAATTTGTTTCAGTTTGAAGTTTCAGTTACGTAAGCCAGTATCTGTCGCTATTTATACATTGGACACAAAAAACGTGTCGGCAACAATTTACAGATACAAGGATGCTGTTAGGCCTCAGCCGTGGCTCAGCAGAGGCCTTACCGCAATCAACAATTTAACAGTGTAAAACGTGATGGACATCTGTATTGGGTATTGTTTTTTTGCAGAGAAAATATCTACCTTTGTAAAAAAAGTTGTTTCTTTTTCCCTTTTTGACTACAAATAAACTGTTGCTGTTGTTGACAATTCACTCTCGTGTTTGCAATAAAAAGCCGCCTCACTTAACGCAAAGAGTAGGGCACGTAGTTCTCTGTGTTGTGTTGTGGTCTGGCTTTGTCTCACGGGTTGATGCTTCACACAGGGTAAATCGCGTTCACCTTTTTCCCTTGGACAGAATTGTCCAAGAAAAATTGCTTTGTCTATAAATTGCGTGCAAATTTGGGCCTCCTTCTGTTTTCAAACATACCTGTGTGTATCTTCTGCACGGAGGTCTGGAACAATGGTTTGGAACCACAGGTGCAGAAAACTTGCTGAACGTGCAGTTGCTGCTTTCCTGATACCACAGCATTACGCGATCAACCGGATTCCTCAGTCGACTCCATTCACGTGCTAGGTTCTGCCCTAAGCGATACAGCGAAATAGGAAAAAGATCAGGCTTAGGCCAAAGAGAAAGCAGCGCTGGTACTTATCTCATTAACCGGAGCTTAGGGTGAGAGAGTATACACCTTATTCCAAAATGGCCGTCAATTTAGTATTTTTTTATTTGCTTGCAAATTAGCCCTTGTTGCCTCGTTTAACGGAAAATATTCTTTTGAATTTCGAGTTTAAGAACGAGGCAACCAGGGCTAATTTGCAAGTAAACAAAAGAATACTAAAATGACGGCCATTTTGGAATGTGTATTGTTAAAAAAGTTGTTCTCCCTCCACCCCCCTCCCATATCAAATTTCCAAATCTTAAGGAGTGAGAAGATTTGGGTAAGAGATCACTTTAAATCTCCAGTCCCATCCCAAATTTCCACGCTATTCCAGCCTGGGTCACAGACGGCCTCTTCTTTACGCTCTTCTTGATCATTTTCGAAACGCAGCATTTTTCCCTTCGGCCTCAAGCTTTAACGCAGATTGTTTTGCTGTTTGCGCGAATTCATAACTATTATTATATTAGCGTGCACCTTGGGATAGAAGAGAAACGAAACTGACTGTAATATCCTTGTTTATAGAAAAACAACAACAAAAAGAAACGAAATATAGTGGGACTTTTCTCAACCTACCAACTGGGCCTTTAAAGGGAGCATTAGGATACATGTCTCCAAATTCTAGGAACCCGTGATCCCAGGTGCACTTGTTAGCCCACATTTGGGCTAGGTTCCCTAAGTCGTCATTCCAGAACTGTAAACGAAAAAATCGATAATGATAATGATAATGACAATGACAATGACAATGATAATGGTAATGGTAATGATAATGATAATGATAATGATAATAATAATTATTTGTACAGGGTAGCACGTAATAGCCACATAAACTTGTGGCCCTGATTTAATCAATTAATTACAAGTTAAAAATATAGAAACATCACTTAAAATTATGAATAAACACATGCGAATTAAATAGTCGAAAAAGGATCTTATAAAACTCGATTACTAAATATAAAAATGATGTAAAAATTGCTGGTCCCTAAAAAACTTACTCCACATGTTATGCTTAAAACATGCTAAAGAATCCACTTTCCTAATCTGTCCATTCACCGCGCACTCGATTCGTCGGTTGAAATTTTCAAAAAAAATCTGGTGTTTCAAAAGTTTCCACCACTTAGCTTGGGTAAAGAAATCTCCTTGCACCCTAAGCAACGCCACTAAATGTTCACCAAAATGATGTTGTTTAGTGAGTGTTATATGTGTTATAAATGTATTATACAAAATATAGACGGCAAACTGATCCCAACGGCGGATGTGACTAAAATGAAATAAAAACGGACTAGAGGACTAAATTATTTTAAACAAAATTGCTCTATATTTCGATTTGCAATACAACCCTTCCTGAGGGGCTGAGTAGAAAAAAAATATTTGAAAAGAAAACCGTTACAAATAAAAATTTAAATGAAAATACGTGACAATGATTGGTAGGCTATGAGTAAATAAATAAGTGTCAGACGTGTCACTGGCGTGCTTCATCCCTTCTGTTTATGCCAAACGGATGTAATGTTTTGGCTTTGTTTATTAAATGAGCTTCCCGAGTCTTTCTTACTAAGTCACGTTCAATCGGGATGAGGCGGACGTCGTTAATAGAATGGCCAGCTTGGTTAAAGTGTAGTGATACTGGTGTAGTTGTTCGTGATTCAGGATAGAACGTCGGTGTTCCCCAAAGCGTTCATTGAGTTGACGCTTGTTCTCTCCGATGTATTGAAGGTGGCACTTTTTACATTCTATCAGGTATATGAGATTCTTTGAGTGGCAAGATATGGAGTCGGTGATTTTTCTAGCTTCGTTAGTCGCAAAAAGTATAGCTTGTTTGACCCTCTCGGAGAAAAGAACAGGTGAGGGAGCGTGGGTGGTTGCATTTTTTAATTCCTGCGGGTTGTTGGCTGGAGGAATTTTCGCGCGACAGTGTCGAATGGACTAGCAAATCACGCAGGCTTGCGTTACGTCTGTACGCTATAACCGGTGGGTTAGGGAAGGCTTTTTTGCAGTCGGCAGTGGCTTGAAGGAGAGTGGTATACTTGTTGACGACAGATGATATTTTAGGGAGCGCAGCGTTGAAGGATGTAACAAAGGGTGTTCGGTCAGTCTTGGTGGATTTCTGTTCTTGCGGTTGAAGGGTTGCGTGACGTGGAATTGAGCGAACACGATTCCCATCTCTTTGCAGTGAGGTGCGGCTATATAACCACGTTTGGTGAGGTACTCAGTGACACATCTGATACTTATTTATTTACTCATAGCCCACCAATCATTGTCACGTATTTTCATATAAATTTTTATTTGTAACGGTTTTCTTTTCACATATTTTTTTCTACTCAGCCCCTGAGGAAGGTTTGTATTGCAAACCGAAATATAGGGCAATTTTGTTTAA
>CM042753.1:10619236-10626736 GCA_022496165.2 Catalaphyllia jardinei
CCAAGAAGACGCCAAAAAAGTGAGCTATAATTAGATTAGCACCCCTTGACTCAAATATATGAACAGCCTTGAAACACAAGTCCAACGTTCAAATTTATCCTTAATTATGCCTTATTTTGATTACTGCAGCCCCGTC
Source organism: Catalaphyllia jardinei (assembly GCA_022496165.2). Lineage (NCBI taxonomy): Eukaryota > Metazoa > Cnidaria > Anthozoa > Scleractinia > Caryophylliidae > Catalaphyllia > Catalaphyllia jardinei. Next base: position 10,619,373 of record CM042753.1, read on the forward strand.
TGGGACTGTTTGAGTGCTTACTTGAGTGATAAGCTCCAAAAATTACAGAATCGCGCAGCCAGAGTTATTACTAAATCATCCTTTGATGCGAGCTCAAACCACCTTCTTTCCACCCTCAACTGGGAGAAGCTATCTCTTCGCCGAAAGAAACAAAAAGCCTTAATGATGTATAAAACCATGAATGACCTTGCTCCGGAATATCTACAAAGTCTTTTCTCTCAGCGTCACTCTGCTTACAACTTAAGAAACTCTGCGGGAAGGCTGACCCTGTCCAAACCAAGCACCAATTATTTGAAACGAAGCTTCTCTTACAGCGGGGCCATGCTATGGAATAACTTGCCCAAAAACTTAAAAAATGCTGCATCCGTTGAGCATTTTAAGCGAAATATCAAGAAGGTAGCTGATATATCGGATTCCCACACGGCAATCATGTAAATCAGTTGTAATTAGTCTTAGTTTTTAACTTAGCTTAACTGATGATTTTCCGTGAATAAATAAAGATTTGCATACATACATACATACATCCTGTACTGATATATACCGGCAAAAAATAATCACCTTGAATCGTACTGTACTTCAGTCCTTTACTGAGCTGTAATTTTAAGCTGAAAATGTGATCTGACCCGCGAATCCTTCGTTGTGTAGACAGATTCAGCTCGTCAGCAGAAGAATTATATTTGATCATGATAATTACAGTCAAACTAAGTGAAGCGTACCCCTTAAGACTGCATTAATGAACTGATTATTTGAAACTTGAACCCGCTAGTCGTTTCAAGAATGCAATAATGAATTGATTATTCGAAATTGAACTCGCTCGCGCGATCGAAGAATACGGCTAACGGGTTCCGTTTTCGAAAAATCAATTCAGTGTTGCGACTTGTAAGTTTTAAACCTACTAGTCTTTTCTAGAATGTAATAGTTAATTGATTTTTCGGAAACGTAAAAGCGCAATGATGCGGTAGTAAGGAAAGCTATATAGGCTCTGAGTGCAAATTACCAGATTTTACCTCAACGGCAGCCTGGTCCATTGCCCCCTAACAGGTTCATACACTTCCTCAATACTGGGACACGAGCATGCATTACATGATCCGAGTAAGGACCTCGTCACATAATCACGAAAATGCTTTGATCTGGGCACTGGTTATCACTATAAAGGTAGTAAAGAATTTCCACATTGGCAACAGTTTAATTTCAGTGCGCGCCAAAATTTGAAAATCTTGGCACCTGAGCTTTCACTCTCAGGACAATTACATCTTATAATCTTCACTTATGCAACCGTATCCAAGTAGCTTCAAGTTAGAGTTTTCTGACTTCCCATCGAGGGGTAGTAAATGGTGAGTGCGAAATTATGCGAGACTGCGCGATTGGCGTTTTCTTTGCGCGTCTGAGACATTTTGACTGTTTTTTTTTTTAATGCTAGAGGGAGTAAAAAATACTTGTAAGCTGGTCGGGTTCGAGATTTTCTTCGTCGTCTTCAGTCACAAAATCGAGACCCCGAAACAACTTTGTAACATTATCAAGACTGCGAGATGCACATAACCGCTAAATAAAGCGAGACTGGTCGTGAAATTCGAAGAAAACAAGGACCATTCACTACCCCCTCCTTGGGTTTACTGTAATGAGATCTTTATTGACTTAACTGTCTACTCAGCGATAATGGGCAAACGTTTTATCTCATGATAGAACCTTTCATTTCCTGATATCATCAATTCCTACTTTTCATTGTCAAGTGCATTACCATTTGAACTCTTCCAGACGCAATTGAGAGAGGTCAACAGACCATAAACAATTCTTTCGCTATAATTTCTTGCTGCAAATCTACTTCAAAATATATTTTTGCTCAAGAAGAGAAAAATCTTAGAATTCAGAGAACTACTGCTCAGAGTCAGTCCTTATCAAGTCAAACCAACCTTTAAGAAGACGACGAAGAAGAAGAAGAGAAGGAGAAAATGTATCAGTCCATTTTTGTCAAGTTCATTTGGGCGGTTTCAAGATAGGTGTTCCACGTGCCGGGTCGTGTGCCGTGGGCTAAAACATATTTTGTGCAAAACAAGAATTTACACGAGAAGTGCCGTTGAAAAGTGATACCACAGGAATGTTTATACGTCTTGTAAGTGCCAACAGCTTCCAGAGCATAGACAAGTACGAACATTCGACGGAGTTTTTTTTCTCATATTCGAACGACATGGGACGTTTTTTGCGTGCTTATCTGTAATTTCAACGTAACTTGTGCGTGTTTTTCTACGCTTCAACAAGCAGTTAAGAGATGCAAATTTTTCAAAAACAAAGTTTTCCATCGACACTTACAATATCAATTCAATCTTCTTTTGTATAACAAAGTAGTCAATGTGGCGAGAAAACTAAGCGCGCTGGTAAGCTGTTGTTCATGAATCAACAACTTTACGTGTGTAACACTGAATACTTGTCACGTGTGTAAATGTTTCTGAATTTCATTACATTTAATAAACATCAATATTATTTACACCTATGATCAGTTGTGTCTGAAAAGAAGCAAATACGCCTCACCTTCCCATTCTGACCTTCCTGATTTCAAAAGATTACATTGTCTTGAAAAGAAAAGGCGCAAAAATGCGCGAAAAGGCGCGAAAAATGCTACAAAAGACAAAAAATCACGACATATATGCTCATAATGAGTTTACAAGATAGCTTTGAACACAAGGCGGTGACTTCCTTAACGTTCCAGTTTAACAGATAACAGTTTTATTGGGCATGCAAACTATAAAAGTGCCTTTCATTCCAGCTTTTCCGCGCTACTTCATCCCAGTATGACATCTAAAAGATATCGCGTGTCTGACATCAGCGCCAAATTCAAAATTCTGTATAAAAGTAACCTTTGTTCCGCTCGGTATAAATAAGCCGGCGCCGCAATTGAATCTCTGATATGCGATCAGCTTCCAACAGGCAAACTCGGCAGAACAGTGATCCAGTGAAGGGAGATTTGAAACGATCTTCTCATACCACAATGGCACGTTTAGGACTGTTTGTTGTTCTTCTGGCCTTGGAAAGCATCACCGCGAAATACGGTAAGTACAATGTTTATTTATCGCTATTTATTGATTTTCAAATTTCCGAACTTGGTCAAATTTTGCAAAGTGTTCACTGTTGTTCTGCGGTCTTCCCGCCAATTTGTGCAACGGTTCTCGTAGTACGATTCGAGCGCGTTTTTTCAAATGTGATTTATCTCATGAAAACATTTCACTAGTTTTAGCCTTGGCGTAAGAGGCGCAATGCAGCAAATGCTGGCAGATTAAGTTTTTGTTTTGTATCTTTGCTCCTTGGTGCCTTAGTGATTCTCAAGATTTGCCGTTCACCGCTTGCTGTTCACAGCGTGTGCTTGATTGATTCACCCAATCGCTAATTCTAAGGAGATAAGGAGGGACATGGTGACGAGATTCTTGGTGTCAAATTTACTCATGAATACTTGAAATTTATTTCTAAATAAATTCCTTAATTTTGTGTCCAAATTATTTTGAAAATATCCTTTTACTTAGGTCACGTTTAAATCATCACTAAAAATTTTGCGGTTGCGGGGCGTTAATGGCCGCGATTTATTTAATCAGATTTCTCAATTTTACGTGTTATTGATTACGAACGTTCATTCCGCGCAACATAGTGACAGTAATACACCAACATATTAGAAATGAATCACGGAAACTATGGAGATAGAATATTGAAAACAAACAAGTTGCTTAAATAAATAAATAATCATGACATAAATTGACCTACAATACCAAAATCAATGGGCTAAAATAATTCTTCTGCGTGTCGCGTCTCGTCTCCGCGTCTCTTTCACACTGACAACACTGCCCTAAAATTCCAACATAGGATACTGCGCGAGTTAGCAACAACAGGAAATCTTGCTAAGGAAGATGAGATTCAGCGCCTCAAATTTATAAATTTTAAACATCTACAGGATCTAGGAGTTGTGCCATAGTCTTTTTATAGCGCGTGACTGAAACGCTAAGAGGCTAAGGACAAAGTTAGTCAACCCCTACAGAATTAGCCAGTTGACACCCCAGCAAGCCGAAGGATAAAAAAGAAGAATTAAAATTATAGAATTAATCTTATTATAGAAAGTTCTAAAATATGAAAAGTAAACAAGGGTGGCGTTGGGATAAAAATGTTTTGAGTGAGTTTTCGCGTCATCGTTGCGTTCTATTAATGGAAAATCAGACGTAAACTATTTTATAGTTTACATATTTTTACAATAATGGAAGGAACAGGAGGGACAGCGTTGACAGTTAACGGAATTATAGCGGAACCTTATCTATTTGAGGTATTATTGTGGGTAACGCAGCCTAAATGTTCGCCGAGTTTTTCAGTAACATCCTCGCACCGGCTTTTGTCCGTTGAATTGTGCCGCACCCAGTTACAAGGAAATGATGTTCATCAAAATTTTCGGCTTCCTAGCTATAGTTAATCTTGATGACACTATTAAATGGATTTAAAATCTTAATCGCCATTCAGCTGAAATTTTTATTGACAGGTCGGCCTAATAGCATGTGAATGCGACATGCGACACCTTTAGCATAAACCTGCATGAAAGAGAACCATTGCGTGAGCTGAGTCACGCTATCGATCTGGAAGTCACGCCATCGATAAAAAAAGATCTCACAACAATGTCTCAGTGAATTTCACTATATTATTAGCTCGAAAGCCTTTTTTTACTGCCAAATTCGACCTAAATTATCGGTTGCCACGTAACGAATTTTATAGCAGGGGAAAAATGTGGTCACACGTAAACAAAACCATTGCAACTCGTTTATGACTTGCCTTAGGTTTGTGGTTAAGGAGTAAATACCCTGGTGTTAAACGAATCTGTTTTTAGAGTTCGTACCCATTCTAGGATCTCTAGTCCTTATTTCCCCCGGTGTGGCATGGGGCAGCAGTCCATTGTAGGATACCATGAGTATTTTTAAACTGAAATAATAAGGATTAAAATCACGAGAAACTACAAAAATGAGAGCTTTCACAAAAATATAACCAAGTCTTGTTCGCGTTCGGTATCTTCAAAATGCTCCATGTCCAGCTTGCGGGGAAAAATGGAGGGAACTGCTGGAGAGACTCGATAAAGAAGAAGAAGAAGAAAAAAAACAGAAAAATTAAAAAGAAAAAGAAACGAAAAACAATCGTGTCAACTAACTACTAACTAATCTGAAGTGAAAATAATGAAATATTTTACTCACTCAGAAGGCTCTATTTGTGATGCCAGGTCACGATATCAAAGTGAAATGTCAGTTTGTTTGTTCCAACACAGGAAGCCGCTTAAAAACAAAATAGAGAGAACATTTTCATAAGCAAGAAAAAAAGATTAGTGGCTATAAGCAAAGTAACACGCTATTATTCATCGCATAATTCAGTTGTCAAGGAACTTTAGATTCTGAGTGGGTTTTCACTGTCAGCTTATAAAGGACGCGCTTTTTAACTCATGACTGAGATTTGATAGCCGCACAATCTGCTTAAAGGCTGGAAAAGGAAGTCTGAAACTTAAACTGATCTGAAAAATAACAAAAACCCTACTGGTATTTCATAACATCACGGGCAGTAGTGATTTCTTTCCCAATGATGTTTTTTCAGTTATACCAGCTCTTCCACGCGATGTTCCAGAAAGTGAATATGGCGACCTCGACCTCCCATTTTACAACAAAGAAATGCATATTTCAGAGCAAACATCGCTGGCCGAGATCAAGCGCATGTTCGAAACTCTGGATCAGATCGATCAGATGTCCGTCCGTGCTCACGTGTCAGACGATTCTCACGGTCCGGTAGCCTGGTACGAGCCACAACAAGATGAGTTTATGTACGACGATGGAAGTAAGTTTTTTTAAACATTTCAAAAGAAGTTTTGATTTTTAGTCAGTTACAACATTCAAATTCAAACATAAGTGCGCGAAGCACTATATTCAGTGCAGGAGCCCATTACCCGGAGCTTCCATCTTCCATACTGACCCTCTGAGTCAACCCTGTCCCGTACCTTTTTATTTTTTAGAAATACCTCCCTTAGGGGTTTTCGCAGGTGTTTTTAAAATAGCCAATCATAAGAGAGCTGTGGTCCTCAATTGTTATACTACACATACAGACCACGCGAACGTATTTTAAGAATGGCAGAACGTGAGGAAAGTTTATCATTCTTTTAAGATGTTATAGCTTGTTTACGCAGAAAATTAAAGAACTCCCGCAGATATCACTGCACTAAAAATAAAAAGACAAGGGACAGGGTTGACTTAAGGGTGCAATTCGTATGGAGGCTCTGGGTAATGGGCTTCTGATTCAGTGGTGATACGTGATAAACAGAAATTAAGCCTGCGCAAACAGGCTCCCTAGCTCAATTCTCTAACCCATCTCCCCTCGGCCGCTTCACTTTCATCCAGTTCCTTCTCGACCCTTTCAGCCGCGGTTGGACCCCTCTAGCGGGCGACTGTTCACAAGCTAACAGAAAAGTCTATTATTGTTTTTAAAATGTTTATTCTTTAACTTAGTCCGTGCGTATGCTTGCTACATTGTGAAGATGTCTGAAGTTTCCCGACTGCACAAGATGGCGCAAAATTTAGACTGACCATACCTTGAAACAAAACTGACCATTCAGCAGGAATAAAGGGCCACATAACGGCAGTTCATCAGAAAAAAGCGGTAACACTCGCAAGAGAGACTGACTCGGAAATTTGTCACGCCATCAGGGCATAATAAGGTCACGTAAGTCACGTAGTTTAGGTGGCTCAGAACAGCTCTTACAGTTTCCAATTAGATTTTGATGGATCGTTATAACCAGTCTTTGTCACCTGGTGCTACAATCATGGTATTAAAAATCTCCTTAATTTGGTGAACACGTTGTTACCGTTTTCGTGACACAATAGGTTACCAAAGCAATAAGAGGACCTGCTAAAAACACCTTTGTTTACAGCTTTAGAAGCTTACAATTCAAAAACGGCTCTGTGAAATTTTTATGTTATCAAATTTAGAAAAGCATGATAAATCGCAAATCTTAGTAAAGTTTAAAAAATTCTGTACACAGGGCTCAGAGCCACCTTAAACGTTCTTTAGCTTCTTCAATATTCACACACCAATCGTAAACCCAGGTTTGTTTGCCGGGATTCACTTGTAAGGAGTTCGTTCTTACAAGTGAATATATATAAAAGTCCATATATTTAATCTTGGGTTCAAAACGGTTCGTGGACAACAGACAGTATATTACGAACACACAACGTGGAACAACCTCGTTACCAGGGCCTTTTCCTTGGCCAGGGAAAAGGCCCTGGGAACGAAGTTGAACGTGAAGGTCATGGGTTCGTTCGGGCCTGATTTTTTTTCAGGCTTTAATTTCACAACTGTTTAAGTTGTGTGCA
>CM042753.1:10631092-10643190 GCA_022496165.2 Catalaphyllia jardinei
CGGGGGGAGGGGGGCGGGCCCCTCTCCTAGATCCGCCAATTGGTGCATGTTAAAAAGAGATTAAGTAAGTAAGTAAGTAAGTAAGTAAAGTAAGTAAAGTAAAACCTTTATTTATGTGTCAGTAAAAGCCTAAAAAAAACTATAGTCTTAGGCTTTAGGGTCATAAAAAGAGCCATTCAGAGAAGGTACACGTTAAAAGGAGAGCCTAAATAACCTATAGCCCCAGGGTTAAACGCCATAAAAGGAGCTATTCAGAGATGCAGCGCTCATTTGGTCTCCAAACAACAAAGATTGTTGTCAGTGCTTCGTACCAACACAGTGAAAGTGTCAGGGATTCCGGAAACGGGCGTTCCTTTTCTCCGTCCGCTCTAAGATTACGCCAGAGTCCAAAAAGAAAAAAAAAACAGAATCAACACGACGGAGAGACCGAGAACAACGTTGATTAAAAAGTGAATTTATATACTCTTCGCCGCACTTGACCCGGAAATTGGTCCGTCAAATAGCCAACTCTCGAAAGGGAGACTGCAGAGCCATTTTACTTCCGATTGTTGCTAAATTTGGCAAGTGAGATGACATCATCATTGGCGAATTGCAGGCCATTTTTCAGCCCTTTTCCTCATATCCCCCCTCAGGAGGCTTTTGTAAAGTCAGTAATATTAGTATGCATAAAATCATCATGGCGGTCACCGTCGACGTTTTTTTTCCTCAAAACTCGGGGCCAGATCGTTCGGAGATGGAAGCCAGGGCATTTGCAAGTATAAAGAAAGTAACATGGGAAAAGTTGCTGGCTTCTTAGGCCGAAATTATCCACAAGTAAGCTTTTTCATCTTTTACGTGCCGAATGCGAGAAATGAATAAATTATCGGCTCTTCCCACCTCGCATTATGTTTCAGTTTATGTTTTTCGTTTCGTTCGCTTTTTTAGCCCGCTGAGGTCATGTTTTCGTCTAAATAACCTAACAAAAGTTCGAAAAAGATTTTCCCATTCAAGTTTCACTTCTCGGACAATTATTGTGGATTTTTTTACCGAAATGTCCGATGATGTTATGTTTGTGTGTTTTGGTTGCTATTGGCGACTGTCGCTTCCTTTGTTGCGTAAAAGGATGAATAAAATTCTAATTAATTCCGGTTTTGTTCGATTTCGCTGAAACTTTAACATGATGAAGCTGGATAGTTAAAGAATAGATTTTACTACTGCCGATGTGTGGTAGCTATTTACGTGTGAGTGACAAAACGCTTCAAATTCGGGGTTTTGGAGAGAGATTTTTGCAAAGCATAAGTTCGGCGTGATTTTGTAATTTGAGATTTTTGTGAACCCTGAAGGTAAAAATATCCAGAAATGTCTACTTCATCGACGATTCAAATGAATATAAGTTCATATATGTTCCTCGCACAATTTCTAGTGGAAAAAAATTATTTTTCATAAGCGCTTGGGGTTTAATTTTTTTCCTGCGAAACTTGGTTGCGAATCTCGCTATCTATCACAATTAGAGTTACAATAGCTACAATCTTGAATGCTACACAACTTTTAAAACAACTTGTGCCCTCAAATCTCGTACTCGAATCTAATTCAGTTAATATAATTATCTAAGAAATGGTTTAAAATTCAATATCCTCGAATATTTTCTATCTTAACAGCTTGCGAGGACGTGTATGTGAGAGCGTGCAAGTTGTTTGGCAAATGTGATTCTCCTTTCTACAATGTGAGGAAATTTGTTGATATTAACTGTCCGAAGACATGCGGAAGATGTGGTAAGTAAAAATGTCAAAAACGTATCTACAATCACAAAGGGCACACCCAATCCAGTGAAAAAAATCAATGCTCGAAATAATTACATACTTGTGTATACCACACAAGTGAATAGTACTTTTCGCGCGCGCTGATTGGCTAGCTCGGATGTGATTAGCCCAGTACTATTCACCTCCGAGCAGCCGAAGAAAAACAAAATGGCTTTTGCCGTTACATTGTCACAAATAAAGTTTCTCTTTGGTCCGCTAGTTATTCAGCTTGTGTGGCATTTATTAAAACGATTATTCACATCAGTGTCGGCGAAAGTGGAGGATATTTACCTCCACTTCGGTGAATAATTGTTAAGTAGCTAACTTGAAGCGCGGGAAAACGAGGGCAGGCGAGTCATGTTTGGCTTTGGTTTTACTTCTAATTGGATGAAAAGTTGGCACGAGGTTTTTTAAGCGAGTCGTGTTGCGTAGCTGATGCAGAACTAATTACGTCTCGTCACTCAAATGAAAACCTATCTATCAACGGAAACGTTTGAACGAATGACTTTTCGTACTTACAAGTGTCCGATTTTTTTCCATCCACACAAAACTTTAGATAAAACATTTGGTAGTAGGGAAAGCATACTCAATTTTTTAAAATACTGGATGACTGGGAGTTGAAATTATCTGGTTCCCCTTTTTCAGGCTCTAAGTTTTTTTTCGTTGCCATGTGCATGACCAATAAGTCGGTTTTGAAATACCATGTGGAGGAAAACGAATGAGATAACGTTTCAATCTTTCTGAATGAAAAGAGAGTGGTTTGAAGTGTTTCAAGAAAAAATGTCGAGAAACAACGTTCGAAATACGACAAAATAGTCCATAAGATTTCTTGTCGCGGTTTGTCATCCGAAAATTATAAAATCAAACATCCTCCTGTTGAAGTAACTGGTTCTCTTTTGGGAACGAGAACAGACCCGCGCAAAAAGGCAAATGATGGAGGTCTTTTATCCGTTTTTGCGTTTGCCGCTTGTGCTACTGACGTTTTTTCTCAAAATACCATAGCCTCGTACTTTCCACACTTTGTGGAACATTACTTTACAAAAGTGAAAGAATAGGACACAAATTTGAGAGAGAACTTAAAAAATCATAGGTCATCATTGTATAGGTTGAAAAGAAAACACCAGGCTTGTGTTTTTAAAGTTTAGGTCAAATTTCTTTAAACGCCTTTAGCAGAGTTGTAGTTTTGCTGTGGAAAGTACTTTCTGTCACTAATGTGGTCACGCGCATCGTTTGTTTCTTGTGTAGGAGTGTGCGTTGATAAACAGTTGACATCAAACTGTGAGAAGTGGGAAAGACAAGGCTTGTGTATGACTTCTGGGGGCTGGAAGGAGTATATGGAAGAACACTGTGCGAAGACATGCCTCTTCTGCGAGTCCAGCGGTAAGTAACACTTTAGCATGCGCAATATCCCATTTTTGAGCTTGTTATCAAAATTGTTTTATTTTTATTTTTTTCCAGGAAATGTGGGCGTGAGGTCAATCCTGGGGCTGTAAAGAGGACATACAATTTAAGAGTTTAGGCATGACAAAAATAACGCTTGGGGAAAAAATAGTTTTGAAACGTGATCAACGAACACTGTGTAAAATATTACTAAAATTCTCTTAGCAGTGCCTCTGCATGGAGTAATTTAGCGCCACCCGCTGGCGACTTAGTTTGATATGTTATAGTAACCACCATTATTTTGGATAAATTTATAACCTTACGGATAGAGTGGTTTTTAAAATGACTGATTTTAAAGCCAAAACCCAAGAAATCACAGGTGACCAAACACAACGAGATGAGCCATTCAGAGCTCGAAGAAAACGTGTGCAACCGTCGCCAAGCGCGGGAAAACGTACCATGTTGTTGAGACAAGTCACTGTTTATTAGTCATACAACTTGTTATCTTTTAACGGTTAAAGCATGTTTAAGATGGTCTGGACCAAAGGCCAAGCTAAGCAAACAAGAAACCAGGAGGCAAATACGCGACAAGAAATATGTATCTGAGGAAACGTTGTTACATACATGTAGTAAAATATTCTTGTAAGACAATATTTAAAATAAAAACTAAATATATAACTGGGATTTTATGTGTAAGGATAGTAAGTTTACGATCGCTTGATGACGTCCAACTTAGAATAAAAAGAGAGTGACTTGAATTTTATTGCACAGCACTTCGAAATTAACGCCTATCGAATTCCTGAAAAAAACAGTCCTTGGAGTCTTCATAAGCTTCTTCCATCTTGTCGAGGAGGAAAGAAGTAGGGCAAGACCCCGGTACGGGAACTGTGGGATGCGGGATGCGGGAGACAAAAGGGCGGGACGTGGAATTTCCGGGGAAGTAGAGAGTAACGGAGGAAATTTCGAAAATGTTTGCAATATTGCGTACACTCCTTGTTCCCTTAAGAAACGTTTCATAAAAATATTGAGGTTGAAATTGCGAAATTACAAGAATAGTTTAAGAATAAATGTGAGGCTGAGATTTTGAAAAGAACCTGGTATAATATTGTGTAAAATAACTGTAACCACATTAAAATGATTACAAAAATAGCCAAAAAAAAAAACCACTAGCCCTATGTTCGATGCTGGCAGTATTTCTGCAAGACGTTGTAAGTGTCATATCAGGCTTATTATATAGACACAAGTATTTGCTGGAAAATACACCACTCGTAAAATTTCGATACGAAACTACACTCGGGACTCGAGTGGCGTATTTTCCATATCCTCACTAGTGAAGATATCTATGATTTCACTGATACAAGTTTGTCTCTTAAATTGTACTTAAATTCGTTGGTGTATGATCGAAACGTCTTCAGGTCTTCCTCGAACTTTTTCGTCAATCTTCGGAAATTTTCGGAAAATGCTCGGGAATGTTCGTCTAGCCTTGGGAACAATTTTGGAAAATCTTCGGAAAATCGTCAAAAACGCCAAAAAGAACATTACACGTTAGCTCGAAGAAATGAATTTTATGTTCTCGTGCCGCGCTCACTCGTGAGATATTGTTCTTGGTACTCGAACATATGTAAAATTCACATCTGTCACATCTTCTCGTCACCGTGTAATACTCCTTATTTATCGCCTGCATGCAGTCTGGCTTCAAAATTACTTCAAAGCCTCTAGACACAAAACACTTGTAATCGATAGCCAATACATTCTTAAACGGGAATGTCCTATTTTCAACCTGAAATCGGCAAAAATAAGACCATTCCCCCTGAAAAAGGCCAGAAAAAGCAATATTCTCATTAAACGGGGTGATAACAGTATTATTATAAATCTATTTAACCAAAAAAATCTACGAAAGTAAAGCAACATGACGTTTCGAAGACTTCTTGTCATCATTGTAAAATGAAGCAATTCAGAGTAACGGAAAGGTATATTTATAGAAATTAGTATGTGAGGAAAAAAATAGTAAAGTAATAATATCAATGCATCCAGGCAAAAGGTTTCACGTAAATGGAATCTGCTTTTGTATTCGTAATCCACAGCATTTCAAAGATCAAACATTGGAGTTTGCCACGGTATTTGTTTCCTTGTTCATGTCTTTCACATTGCAAGGTCAACTTTTGGCGGCGAGTCAGACCACCTTGTTGCTCAGTGTGTCTAAGCTCATCAAGTTTACTCTCCAAACGGCTCCTGTCTCCAAACAATCTTTGAACGCTACACCAAACTGAAAAGCGGGGGATGTAGCGACCAGAAGAGTCCACTTGAATTGAAAACTGAGAATGCTCCATTTCTCTTAGCCAACGGACAGATCTCTGCCTGTCCTGAATGTGATTTTTTCAGGGTTGATGCCAACCTCGATCCCAGGGGCTCTCCATTTCCCGCCCCTGAGAAAGAGGCTGGTTTGATGCTTCAAGACAATACTCGTTCCATTGAACGATATTTCCTTTCTCTCGTCACATTCCTGTGTGACAATGCCTTCAAAAAGGTAAGCACAATCATAAATTAGCCGATGTCCAAGGAAATAAAGTTTTACTTCGGTGTATATATACGGTGAATAAGAAACAACACTTCCTTAGAAACACTATTGAAATTTGTCTTTAGAAAATGTCGAAGTCTGTTTGTAATCAGCAAGGAGGCAGCGTGGGCGAGTGGTCAGCGTGTCGGATTTGTAATCTATCCAGCGCCGCGGTCGCGGGTTCGAGTCCCGCTCTGACCACTACCCGCTACTCCCAAGCTTGTAAATACCCAACTGGTTTACCTCCGGCCTGTTGGGATTCTTAACAATGTTATGATCAATTCGAATTATTTGTTTCAGTTGTCTGCTCGGCCCCACTAGCACTAGCTATAAACACTGCTGAGGGAAAATCAAAACCCTTTTCGACTCTCTCCCGGTTAGAAAAAGTTTTTATGATTCTTAAGATTTTAAAACACAGCTTTTTCCTTTCTGAAACACGATTGAAGAGTCATGTTGTTCAAGAAAAAAAGCCTGAAAAAATGTTTTCTGCCAGGTAATACCAAGTCCTCTTTTACTATAAACCATACAGCATTGTCTCTGATACACAAAATGTTCCCTAGAATTCGAAATAATAATCCTCTGTAGTCATAAAATCTGTCAAGTGTATGGGAAAGCAGATGTATCAAGTGAAACCCAACTCCAAAGATCCTTTGAGTTGGATCAGCCAGAGTGTAAATCCACGCGTTCTTAGAATAACCCAGGTACTTTTCCTTCTGCAAGAACAAAAAAGAGGAAATATCTCAACAGAGACATCTGTTCGACTAAATCGAACATTAAAAAAGTGTGTAACTTGGAAGGGAACAGTGAAGTTATCTGATCTAGTTAATCAATATTTATTTTTATTCTAACTTGCAGGTGAATGACGCGTACGTTAAGGAACTAGAAAATAAACCATCCCCGAGGAATATTTAGCTATCATTGGTTTTCATTACTTCAACTGAATCAGCAACCTGACTGACCACTGAGTTTATGATAAAGAAACCTCCTTTCGTGGGATTACAAAGAAAACCAAAAAGAATAAATCCTGATGGGTTTTTCTCCAATTATGACAAAAAAACTAAAACGAAAGCTGAAAGATTTATGGCATTTTCCACCTGTCCCGATGTAGTGTTCGTTCGTTAATGTCACGTTTTTCAAAAATTAGATTTGCCGCTGCTTAGAACAGAACGTTTATCTCCGCATGAAAGTTCCGGGTGGGTTCCCGGCTGGTTTGGATATAATTAGATCATGTTTGTCCCGTCAACTAATCAGAAAAAAGAACTTACTCCAAATCACTTTTTTTACATTGAACATGAAATATGCTTTACGCGATAGCAGTCGCATTGAGTTTATTGTGCCTCTAAAACTTGTCTGAACACGAAAACAAGTTTTACTAAAAGAGTTGCGTGATCAATCCAAGGAATTGAAACTTTAAACCATCTCATTTGATTTCTTTGAGCGTATTCAACACAAAAGCAAACGCAATTATTGAGAAAGTTGAGACACGGGGGTCCTTAACGAAACACGACCACCAACCCTATAAACTTCCATCCATTGAGGGCTCTTTCTGCTATAAAAGAAGTCAATTGTTCCATTGCCTTTCAAAGTAGGAAGAAGCAGATTTCTTTTCGGTACTCCACCGCCAAAACTGTCTTGACGCTAGCAAGCTATTTGGATCCCTCTGTCCTTCTTACCTTAACAATGCAATACAAGAGAAACTCAAAGTTGTTGGTCATTATCGTGGTTTTTCTCGTGTACGGGCAGATCACGAGAGGAGAATACGATCGTAAGTTCTTTTTACATAGTTTGGACAGGAAGTGTAAGTAACTTCGTGCAGTCTGAAGGTTTGATTTGTTGTAAATATAATAGTTATTCAGAAATTAAGTATCATTATATTGAGATTTCATTACTTTTCTCAAGAACGCCAAGTTATAGAAGTGACCGTTTATGCTTGTCTGCAGCCGACAGAGTTTATTATCTACTTGCCGGGATGCTTGGCAAATGATATTGCACGGTTCACATCTAACGACTAAACTAACGAGTATCAGTAAAGTAGCTTAAAAAGCAAATGCAGTACCTCCTTAAAATCCAGCCACCTTATCAATTACACCTTAAAATGCTTCTATGTTTTCATGTGTTTCCTGTTACCAATTCTTCAACTTAGCCTGTCAGCATTGGCCATTTCAAATTCGGAAGCTGCAAGACAAACACAAAAGCCGCACCCATTTCTATTACAGCAGGATTACATTTCTGTTGTTAGGTTATTGAATAATTAATTATTTTAAACTCGATTACAAGGAATACATTTCACATTTTGAAAACTCCTTTGTTACTGCTCTTGCTGTATTTAAAGCTTTGTGGAGATAAACAACAAATTATCACGGGTTTTTTTGTACCCTACAATTTATCGGTGAAAACGAATAAAACAAAAAAGGAAATAAGCAATCAAGCTTCAACTTGAGTTAAAATAAAAACCCTCTAGACAAATCAAACAGTTAAAGCAGAGAGTTCTAGCCTCCCTTGAATGCATTTAATCATTAAACAGAAATTCAGGACGTGTTAATTGGCTTAGACAGGATGTTAACGCCATGCATGACGTAGAAAGGGCACAGAAACGGTGCGACTCTTCGTTCTAGGCAAGCATAGCTTCCAGTTTACAAAACCACATTCACAAAGCAAGTTCCTCATTGTTTTGACCACGAATGCGACATTGTTTTTATCTGGCTTTGGCTAGAAATTTCCTAATTGTATCGAGAATCTTAAGCTCCCAAACGGCTTTGGCGAATTCCCAATTATATCGCCATATCTTGCATTTTCTGCTCCCAAACCGCGATAAACAAAACCAAAGAACACCTAATTATTATGATTGTAGTTTTTACTCGTGAGATTGAAAGCAAATGAGACGAAGTTTCGACTACATGATGAAATAGAATGTATATACGAATTTTAAATCCTGTTCAAGCTTGGTTTTTTTCTTTTGTTTTTTCATTTCTTATCACAAGTAATTAAAATGTACATTAAAATGCGATGATCTCTCCTCTCGGATGTGGCTTTTTCAGCCATTATGCAAGTGTACATATTATACTTTGTCGAGTAGTCGCTCTTCAATACAAGGTCACGAAAATAATTTTTAACTAAGTTTACGCAACAAACCAGACGTATAGAAGGGGGCATCTGAATTATTGACTTGACAGTCGGTAATACAAATGACGTGCAGCAATTGAAAATAAAATAAATCTTTAAGAAAGAGGCGATCAAAAGCAGGTGCCGTCGAATAAAAACTCCAGCTCCTAAATAACAGACTCTTTAGATACTTAACTCGTGATATGATTACGTAACCAACATACAGTCAAACCTCTACCCCTCGCAGGCCCCCCCTCGCAGGCCCCCCTCGAAGCACCCCTCACAGCCCCCCCTCTCCAAAGCGACCGCAACCACTTTAGAACTAAAAACCACTTTTAGAACTATAAGTTTGAAATTGTTTTTCGTAGCAACCACTTGACAGATAAAACAGGAAATTGGATAATACGGTTTTGTGACGTTCCAGGGCAGTGAAAATTTCTCGATTGGAAGTATACCGAATTCATTCTCGAAATCGACTTTTGACATGAATAAAACATTTTAAACATGGGGTACATATCTGCATTTATCATATGCTAATGAGGCAAAATTTTGACCTAATATGGTCAATGTGTTCTGAGCTCTCGTGAGCGACCATCAGTCCCAAGGCTTTACGTTTTTGATGGTCGCTTATTACGTAATCCTCAAGAAATATTAAAATAACGTTGTTCCAAGTTTCGACGCATCGAACATTATTATCAAGAGGGAAAGAACCGAGGTTTGAATATCACCAGATGGCTTTCACGCGTGCGTGATAATGCAAACAATCTGATAGAAAAGCTGCGCGAGAAGGAAGTCCGATTGCACGTTTAGTGATGATTTGAGCTCTTTTGTACACAAGAAATATAGTGGAAAAACTATTTTTACAGAAAGCAAGTATCTTGATTAAACAAAATAGCATGTACGAGTAGACGACAAAAACGTGCAAATGTGTCAATGCCCCGTATTCGCATGCACTGCACTCACCTGGTCCTTCTCGCCCGGTCACGCAAAGGGAACATGGTCATTCTCTAGGAGTCTACATCTGAAAAGAGAACAAAGCCGTAAAATGAACCATTTTTCAGTGGAAATTTCGAAATACGGCTTGATATAACCAGTCTTCTTATACAACTACTTGAAGGTGAGTGAAAAAAAAAAACTTTTACGTGAATAATATTTTTTACCAGTAAATTTTTTTAATTGTGCCCATTCAGTGATTATGAACAGTGGAGCTAATCATCCAGTTATCAGTTTTAAATAAGAGATGGCAATAATGCTTGCAGTCAATTCTTTGAAGGTTTCACTTATTTTTCTTTGACCAATTTCAAGCCATAGCGTTACATTCAGTTCTCGTAAGTGACGCAAAGAAAAAAGAAATAGTGTTTTACCGTTTCACTTCAGCGGGTTAAGCGACTGGCTTTGTCACACTCGTTCCTTTGTAGGGGACGTTTTCTTAAGCACGTTAAGACTGGGTTAAAAAATTCAACTCTAAATATAGAACACTAGGTCTCCTTTCTAAATCATAAATTCACATTTTAAGAAACCTCAGTAAATGAGAAATCATATTGTGCAACAAACCTTAGAAAATTACTTGAGCACTATTTGGTATATCACTGCTAGTCTTGAAACAGGTAAATTGAAGAGTTTTTGGTTTATTTTGTGCCCAATAATAAGGGTTTATTACACGACGCAGGCACTCAGAGGGCCAATAACTAAAATCAACCAATCAAAATGCTATATTGCCGGTCCAATATTTTCTAAGTATTGGACCGGGCATTGTCCCGAATGATCCCGCACTTGTGAAAAACCTGGGAGAATATCGGCCCTCGGTCTTTTTTGTACGGGCCTCGCTGCGCTCTGTCCGTACTGTCAAGACCTCGGGCCGATATTCTCCCAGTAAGGCCCTCGCGCTTGGTTAATAAGATATATTTATTGCCTGCGCCTGTAGGGGATAGGATAGTAAAGCAAGGTAACGGAAAAAACTGAACCCTTATTGAGGCACATAGTTAAGCTGAAGCACTCAACAACATGCACCCAACGTTAAACTGCTGACGATGAAATGTCTTAAGGCTAGACCCATTTAATTAAAGGGAGAGTATGAGAATTAATCCTCCATACAGGCTAATTTTAGAGATAGTGCCCAGTTCTCCCGCGGATAATGTTAGCAGAGCGAGGAGCGGATGTTTACTTAGAGGATGAAAATGCATGTAAGTCGTTTGGGCAAATTCGTCTCACTGGATTGGGGTTTCCTCAGTTGATAGCGTCAAGACCTATACGAGGGATCACCTCTGCCACTCTTCATGCTATCTTACTGAGGTAAGGTTGATAAAATTCCCGTTAACAATATTTTTTCAGATTGGTGTCTTGATTACATGTCCAGAAAATGTAAAGAGTGGAAGGATGATGGACGTTGTCAATCATCGATTCGCAACCGTGTGCAAGTAATGATACGGAGATTGTGCAAGGAAACCTGTAACTACTGCGGTAAGTTTTTACCCTCATTCTCTGATCTAAGGTAGGCAAAGCTAAAGTCTGCATGCGGGCCGGAGCTTATCCCGGTTTCTGTAGCATGAAGCGACTAGGATGGGATGCTACTCCGTCGCAGGGTTACCCCCAGCATTAAATTTACCGGTACTCATCTATACACCTGAGTGGAGAGAGGCACCGTGAGAGTTAAGTGTCTTGCCCAAGAACACAACATAACGTACTCGGTCACGGCTTGAACCCGGACCGCTCGCCCCGGAGTCGAGCGCACTAACCATGAGGCCAACGCGACTCCCGGTATCTGATCTAAACTAGTAGAGGCGCCACGCACCTCTCGTAAGGTCTAACAGGATTGGCCGAGAAAACAATAGAATAAACAACAGAAACAATGGCCCTAGTCCTGAAAACAATAGAGGTGGATGATTCCGGGAGCAAATAAAATTAGAGGTTCCGAAGAGGTGCATGACTACTGAACTAGTATATTACTATCTCTCCTTTTTCTCCGCTTCGTTAATTTCAATTTTGATTGAGAAAATAAACAAAACACTAAAGACAGTGTTTAGCCACATTTTCAACTCTCTTCCATTCATTCCGTTCATTTAGTTCGGGCGCAGTGCAAGAAAAGGCGCGCGGATAAATAAAGGAAGCGCGGCGAGAGGAGGCGCTTCACCTTATTTTTTTCGCTCGCTGTTTTTCGCGCCGCCCCCCAACTACTGAACGCTGGGAAGAGACTACACATTTTCCAACAAATCCAAGCTCGAAAAAATGTTCCACTGCGCGTGACTGCGCGTGACTGCGCGTGACTGCGCGTGACTGCGCGT
>CM042753.1:10646404-10659139 GCA_022496165.2 Catalaphyllia jardinei
TCCCGTTCGCCCCACCTCCCAATTTTAAAATCGTTCTTTCAAAAACTGTAACATGAACTCGTTGATGTTTCAATGATCGTAGATTTTTCAATGAATACACAGCAGCATTTTCTCTTTCCCTTTTAGATGATTGTTATGACGTTTTGCCACAAGTGCTCTGCGAGCGTCGCAAGCAGAAAGGCTACTGTTCAATTGAAGGCTGGAAGGATTACCTTCAGAAAAACTGCGCTTATACATGCCGCTTTTGCGGTAAGTGAAGAAAATCGAAATCAACTTTTAGTTCCATACTTTCTTTACAGTTCTGAGTGCAAATTGGTCGAGTTTTAAGGAGTATACTTAACAATTATTCCACAAACGCGCGTTGCACATAAGATGATAGATAGCCAACGGGACGCATAGAGCCTCGTTTGCTTTAATCCTCTTATATCCAGTAAGTGCGAGTCGAATAATTGTTTTATTAAAAACCGGAAACCAAAACCAAAATTATTCCCTGATTACTTTCAACAACCGCTCTAGCTGAGAAATGGTTGAGAACTGAGATAGGGGCAAAGGCGTAAACTTAAAGGTTTCAGTAGATGATATGCTGCAGTTTGAATTAACTCAGGCATGTGCTTGATCTCTTGAACTACTTGCTAGCCTCTCCTTTTTGTTTTTGCTCTCAGGTGCTCGTGATCAAGGAATGGTGGCCAGAATGTTCAAGGAATACTACTGAAGTTCTACACAGTCTGTCGTGTGTTAAAACCAGCAGTCAACCTCTGTATAAACTCAAATTGTAAAGTCACAATAAAAACTCTCATTAAGAAGGTTAATTGTTATGCATGCAGCAGTACGGAGATATCTTCAATTATCGTAACTGATTCATCTACGTTGACTCTCAGATATTTTTTGTCTAATGATGTACACCGACTGAGGGAACAACTGCACGCAATGTTTTTTTTTAAATCCTCAAGGACGTTTAATACTTATGTGAGTTGTCTTTACAAGAATAGCAGCAAATAAATGTCAATAAAGATATCTTCAATGATCGGAACTCTTTTATCCCCGATGAAGTATAAAGGATGGAAATAAATAGGCCGCCCTGGTTGAATGCTCCTGCGTGATACGTTTGGAAAGTTATGCTTCCCTTCCTTGTCTTGTATTGAATGTCTCATAAAACAGCTTAATTGCTAAGCATTTCGCAGTGCAGTGTCGGGTCCGAGTCAGTGCTGTTAGCATATGCACGCAAGAGACTCGATTATGAATTAAATGGAATTATATACATTTAAGTTACTTTTAGAGTTAGTCCTCTCCCCTCACTTGAAAACGCGGGAGCCCCCCCTCTTCCCCCTCCCCCCCCACCTTCCGCGCAACAGACTTGAAAAGATATGCTTAGCCACAAGCAAGAACTCACGGCTAGTGTATTGTTGTTTCAGCTTGTCATGCGCGCGAGCTGAGATGCACATTGTCAGTACTTTGTTTTTACATCACGTAAAGCTGTATGACAATGAGGCAATAGCTATGGTACAGCAGCCTGGGTCTGATTTTTATCAGCGATAATCCAAATTCCCCACGCGCACTTTAGTACTTTTTCACTTGAATAGACTAAAATATACTTGATATTTTATTTCATGGTATACTTTTCAAGTGGGACAGACTTAGTGGTAGCCTTTCTTGTTAATTAAATTATGAAGAGTTACTTCGTTTGGATGGAAATTGGAATTCCTAGAAAAAG
Source organism: Catalaphyllia jardinei (assembly GCA_022496165.2). Lineage (NCBI taxonomy): Eukaryota > Metazoa > Cnidaria > Anthozoa > Scleractinia > Caryophylliidae > Catalaphyllia > Catalaphyllia jardinei. The sequence continues at coordinate 10,648,116 of CM042753.1, forward strand.
GTTGGCCACATTCACGAGCGATAGAGTTTGAAAACTACGCTTTACTCAGTTCAGTACTTAAAAGGTTATTGCTCACCTTGGTATCTTAAATTAATGTAGTAAAGCACTTAAGAGACCAAAAACTTAGTGAAGGGGAATAAAATCAGAAATTGATGGCTGAAAATTATCTTCCCCGAACATCCCATGGCAGAATTTTCTTCAGTTCTAAAACGTTCTAGTTAACTAATTGAGTTACAAAAAGTTTCGAAATGATCATTCGAAAATCGTGAAGAAAAATAATCTCCAGTTGAGAATGTTTTAGGTGATGTTTCAGTGACTTGATTGTTTCGACATATCGCAAATATTCTTGGAGATCGCCACGATAAAATTTGAAATTTGTAGGCAACATACCATCCCAACGGATAATTCACGTACTCTTTGTTGACTGTCCCTGGATAATTTAGGCAAATAGCAGAGAAACTTGCAAAAAATGCACTGACGCGTTGTATCGGCCGTTATCCCTTGTTTTATTGTTAGCATTCAAGTGTTACATTCTACCCGCAGCTACGAGAAATTAATAAAATCATTCCATTTCCTTGGAAGCCTGTGACATTGCTCGGCGTCTTGAGTTGAAAAAACAAGCCCTGCTTCTGTAAAAAAATAAAAAGAAAAAAAGAACTAATAATAACAAGAAATGAAATAAAACTATACCGACGGGGGTTTGCTAGAGCCCCCTTCTGTCTGTCTGTCTGTCTGTCTGTCTGTCTCTGTCTGTATCTATTTATTTTTATATGTGGTATAGAGTATAAAATGTTAAATTTTCAGTACAGGGCAGACGATTTCAAGTGTGGTTAAAAATTAAACGGATTTAACAAGATCGTTTTGCACGACAACCTTCATTAGGTATAACCTGTAAACATTCTCTCTGCTTGGGGAGATTCGCCGCTCTCAAGATACGCTGTTTGGAGCGAGCGGACGAAAGGAGAGCCCGGCTACAATGGTCTCCATAATATTTGTGATTCTAAGTTCATATTACTGATTAGTCAATTAGACTGTGAAACTGCAAAACTACCGATGAAGAGAATTCCCTAAGTGCGCTAAGAGAACAAGAAGCAAAGCCATTTCTTTTTCTGCAAGGTTTTTATTCTCCACTGTATGTCACGTGCTTTAAAAATAAATCTCTCAACGTGGGCACGTGAGCTTACCAAGGCAACTGTACCATCATCAACGTTATCATTATCTTTGTCTTCTTTATTATTATAATTATTGAGAAAGATATAACACTGTGCGATATGTAGGCCAGTCAGTGGAGGTAAACACTAGCTCCCAGCTACACTCTAGGGAGAGTATTGCTCTGACAGGGACCAGCAAATGGCTAAATGACTTTAAATTCAATTAATTCTCAAAAGTTAAACATTGGAACTATGTTGATTTTGTTCTCCCCAATACAACAGACTGGGAATCTAATGGAGCACTTCCAATTCAATCTCGTGGTCTACTTAGCTCAAACCAGCAGTATTCCGTGCTCATAGCCGGTCATGTTTTCTCGCACCGGGCGGGAGTCAGGTTATTATCAGGAGTCAGGTTATTATCAATATTGTTATCGTTTTCAACGGAAAACACTTACCTCTCGAATTTTCTTGCCTACGTATTTGGTTACTAGGTTATTACTAAGCAGTTAAGTAGCTTTTGTTGGTATTGTTAAATTTCATTATTATATTTATTCCAATATTTAGAGGACTCCTCCGAGCTTATGCCTTGGAGTATACAGCTGTTCTGTCATTTTGTGTTCACGGTGTTTTATGACATCGATCTATTTCTGATTGACTCTCACGTAAAATTAGACAATTCCTACCAATCACAAACTTCAAATGCCGACTAATTTTTAATACCCTTGGGATTTCCAATCGTCAGTCGCGCGAGACATATCTCATTTGCAATTCGTCGTATAAAAATATCTCGGTACATTACATAAACCGAGTGGTGTAATCCTGGTTAGAGTGCCCACACTATCTTAAAGAGGCAAACGTTATTAAGGCAATATTAAGTGCGTGAATTGTAGTGATAGAAAAACAGCATAGTAGGAGTAAATAGTTGACTTGCTCCTAAACTTACCAATCAGACATACAAACAAGCACCACATGTAACAGGGCAGGCCCTTATGGCCGAAACAGAGGTTTGGCAAAGACCTTCATCTTGTATTGATTGACAATCACTACGGCTGTCATGGCATAAATGATCTAAATATATCAATTGAACAGACAAGTACAAAAATGTTAAGGAGACAACAAAAATCTTATAGTAACAAAACGCTTCTGAAGTCCCTTTGGAATAACACGGCAAAGACCTCAACATCAGGGATTTATCTGTATAAATCCCTGAAACGGGGGATTTATACAGATAAACCCCTGAAACGAGGGATTTATATAGATAAATTCCTCCTTTACAATCAAATTCAATTCATCAGCCCCGCTCTTCCCTGCCACATTATCAAGCCCTCCCCGGACATTCAGTTTGTTAATATCCAACAGGGTTGTAAGTTAAATAAACGTTGTTCAATAAAAAAAGAAAATGTGTCAATCATAAAATAAATATACCTACACCGATATATCTGCCGCACAAATTAGCCTTCTTCAGGGAGAGAAACGTAACAGGTTTTAGTCACCCTGAAGATGGCCGATTTGTGCGGCAGAAATATACGTGTAAACTGAAGTTGTGTCATCACTTCATCTGTGGTCTATACTTTATGTATCTAGATATTATTTTAAGGCAAAGAATTGAAGACTTCATCTGCTATAAAAGTGCTTAATGGTTAAACCAGAGCTGCAATAAGAAGATACGCGGAGATGAACTAATTCAGTTACATTCATTTGGCAGTACGAGTTGAAGACTACAACTGCCAAGCATAACGAAAACAATCTGAGATATAGTAATTTTGAAAATTTGAAAAGTAATCTAGAGTTACACGATGGAAAGAGATTGGCCCAAAACTGAACGAGCAATAACATTAAATTTCGTTTCAACGAGTCAGATGTTGGCCTATATGTCTTTTGCGTATACTCAACTAAAAGTCTCCGTAAGGTCTTTGCATGTATGGATATTTCTACTACGAGCTCATCGTTTGGTTAAAACCTCTTACTTGGTCTTTAAGCAGAACTTTTTTTTTGTTTCCATGCCAGAAGCTCCTTCCAAACACCATTAAAAGGTTTCTTAACAGTAGTACTATTTACTGATACCAGTACGTTTCCTTTGTGATAGGATCGACGTTGTCACAGTATTAAGGTATGGGACACAACTTCCTCTAAATCTAAAAGCCTTTTGGAGCCTCGTTAAGGCAGCTCACTGCTTGAGAGTTTTTACATAAAAGCGTTTTACTTACTGCATCCACCACAGGTATAGAGACAGTAGATATACACGCCCGATGGGTCTGTGTTGCAGTATCCTGCTGCCTTCCATTCTTCACATCTGGAAGTAAGTTCTCTGTCCGCACAGACAGGGGTCGAGCCTGGTCAATAATAATTTGTCGTTTTGCGTTAGTGATTATCGACAATAAATGGCTCACAGTAAAAAGGTAGAAAACGTTACAGGAACAAAACAATGAAATTGCAATAAAATTATATTTATCAAGGATACTAGGAGGCCCCCGCTAAGCGATAAATCGTTCAATTTAACAAATTGACACCAGTTTTTATGCGTCTGTTCTCTTATTGATGATAAAATGACGTCATGAGCCGAAGGGTTAAATGCATCGAAAAAATGCACACACTGAAATGTATGCCTCTTTTTAAACTGGCGCAATTTATGGGCAATGACTTTTCTCGTACGCTTATTGACTTCTATTGAAAATGACGGAGTTTTGACCAGGTTCAATTTAGTTTACCTTATTTCTTGTCTCGAGCACCACTTCCAGATTAAATCTAAGGTACTTGAAATCTTTAGTAAACTACTTTCAAAGAAAACTGCTATGTGCTTAATGTGAAAAAAATGGCTGTTAGTCTCGTAAAGGACGGTACAATAAAGTCGAAACACGGCTGTTAAACTAACCATGCTTCGAGCAACTCATAGCCCTGGCTGTTATTATTGCTTTCTGTCGCATTTTTCAGCTCATCTAAGGCGGACATGAGCTCTGAATCAGAACATTCTTCATCAAACGTCTAGATTGCCCCTTGAATTTAAGTACCCGAAACTAAAATCGAACAGTCCGCTAGTCCTCTATTGCCAAATATTGCCACTGTCAACATCGCATAAATTAAACTTTTTTGTGTCTGTACTCTCAATGATGGTGATAAAATTTAGCCAATCAGCGCACGAGAAATTGCTCAGTTATTGTACAAATAGTGTTTGATCGAAATTGCTTGATTGTTTGGCCGCGTACGTATCTCGATAAATGTATGATTTTGTTGAAAACGTTTCATCCAACACTTTGTTCGATAGAGAAATTCTTATATGTCTTACTCCCTTTGTACTGAGAATTAAGCATGGGCGACCAAGTCACGACCTAGGTTTCTTGTATAGTTAAGGCGCCAAAAAATCTCTCAAAAAGATTCAAAGAAGGTGAAGGATAATAAGTAAAGGCAAGCTAAAAAGCTCACAAACACATCGCAAAACATCGTACATTGAAAATACGAATTTATAGTGCATCTAATAAGTTACAGTACGTTTTGGAAGATCGGGAATATCGTCTTCCTTGTCAGTCTTCAGCTGATCTGCATGTTTGGAATCAGTACGCGCCGCACCTTCAACAAAAAAGAAATACAATAAACTAGATATCAAAATATCGATTAACAAGCAACGATAAACCAAACGGAAATTATTGATTTAAAATAATTTCCTCTTTATTAATTTTTTTTAAATGTTATGCATGTTAACTAAGATTATTGCGTAAGTTTTGGATGAGTTGCAGCTTACGTGCATGTAGGCAGGTGTGGAGTGCGAGTCCATATATGAATGCATGGGTTATTCAGTCTGCAAGTACAGACATTTGTACACTGATCATCAGAGGAACAGAACAGTACTGGCTGGTCAATCTCAGTCCATCTTTATAGAAATGAAACTTATTTTTCAGATTAACTAAAGGCGTTTGTTTGTAGACCGTGCTAAATGCTCGCCGTTTTTAATCATCCTTGGTAACTTGCTCGTTCTCTTTTGCATGGTCAATTATTTTTTATCGATTCGTTTACCTTTATTAACCTTATAATGTAAGACAATAGTAAGAATCTCTAAGAGGCTAACGTTACAGCGCTAATTTAAAATATTATGACGAAAAGGCTGGGAACTGCGAAAAGATTCAGGATAATGGGGTTTTCTCTTGCTCCCTTTTAAAAGAAATGTTATCCAGTGTAGTAATTATGTTTCGTAACGCGAAATCGAAAGTACATTACAACTAACATAGAGCAATCGATATTTTTTTGATGTCGTATACTAAAAAGTGTTCCGTATTTGAAAAATTTCAGTCTGATACAAGCGATAAAAACATGTTTGTGAAGAGTCCATTCAGGCTTAAAATAAAGCCAGGAGCCCAAAAATGGTTCTGCAAACCTTTATTTTTTTATCTTTACGTTGACTTTCAAAATGAACTATTCTCGACTTAATATTATACAATAATGAAAGTAAAACGCATTGGTTACTGTCCATTCTATCATGAAATTGCACTGCATCAGATCCTGTGTATACGAAAACTGAACCAGTTCGGTCAAACGCGTTGACGATTGTACCACATGTACATTGTAGGTATACTTTTCATCTATGGGTGAGTGTGGCCATACTTACAATGTTGGGTGATGTACATAAGCGCCAACAAAAACAATCCAAACTTGAAAGGCATAGCTGCAAACGTATCTAAATGAAAGACAGAAATGCAACCAATTATATCCTTGGCTATTGCGATGGGTGCTGCTACAGATTTAATTGAGGGCTCAGCCTTTAAATGGAACTCTTAGGCAATTTACAATTCAAAAAAGAAAACCCGAAGTTTAGTTCAAGGTAACAGAAACGAAGGAAAAGAATCTAAAACGCGATTAGACAAAGTTCACATATCTTACAATCATCTTATAATCACTACGACTGAGGCTTACCTTCACGGATTGAAAATGCAAGGAGTTGTCTTTACAAAAATCGCAAACAAGTAAAATGCTTTGTGTTATATATAGGATAGGGGCTCCACCTTTATATCATAAAACTTCTCATTATGCATGCAGCAGTGCACGATACGGCTGGAAAGTTATGTTTCCCTTCCTATTTTTGTATTGAATGTCTCATAAAACAGCTTAATTAATTTTTATGCATGCAGCAGTGTGGAGATATCTTCAATTTTTGTAACTGATTCATCTACGTTGACTCCCAGATATTGTTTGTCTAATGATGCATACCGATTGAGAGAACAACTGCAGGGTTACCTTCATGGATTGAAAATGCAAAGAGTTGTTTTCACAAGAATCGCAAACATAAGTAAAATGCTTTGTGTTATATATAGGATAGGGGCTCCTCCTTTATATCATAAAACTTCCCATTATACATGCAGCATTGCGTGATACGGTTGGAAATTTATGCTTCCCTTCCTATTTTTGTACTGAATGTTTCATCAAACAACTTAATTATTATGCATGCAGCAGCGCGGAGATATCTTCAATTATCGTTACTGATTTATCTACGTTGACTCCCAGATATTTTTTGTCTAATGATGCATACCGACTGAGGGAACAACTTCCCGCTTACCTTCACGGATTGAAAATGCAAGGAGTCGTCTTCACAAGAATCGGAAACAAGTAAAATGCTGTGTGCTATATATAGAAGAGGGGCTCCAGCTTTATAGCGGAGCTCTTGCGCGGAGAATCCATTCCTTAGAAATTTTGGTAACCCATCAACCGGAGTAAATTTGGTTATGACGTCACCGTACGAGCGAGGGAGCGAACGTCCGGGCATACGTACAGACTCCGGGGGAGGGGGAGTGCAGTCTTAAAGAAGCCCGAGCGGTTGGAGTTCATGAGCGCCATCTTTTCTTGGCGGGATAACGAAACTCTTTGCTACATTGTCTGCATTGCAGTGTCAACAAACGATCCATAGCGGAGTTGATAATACAGTATAATGTTTTCAAGAAAGGGTTTAACTGAGGCAGAAAGTGAAAGTGAAGAAACAGAAGCAAGAACTTGCAGTAACAAGAGGAGAAGTAGCCAGAAAAATCGCCAAAGAGGGCTGCAGACGCATCGAGGTCTAGAGAAACAGTACTGGAGAAATATGCCTTGAATTAGCCCGAGTCAGGGCTGAGAAAAAGGAGATGAGACAATATCGAGCAATGCCATAAAGCAGAGCAAGGTAGAGCTTAAGAAAGGAGGCGAAAAGGCCAACAAATTGTATAAGAAGGCTACAGTCAACTTGCCAAGTGAATTCGCCTCGAGATCTGGAGCCCTGCAAGGAAAGTCAAATGATGTTTACAGCAGAAAAGGTGGTTAATTCCTCGATCTATCGAAAAGATTAGTTCAGTTCAGTCTTCACTAATTTTGCTGCAAGCTTCTATCTGCAATTTCTTCTTTTACTCGATATTCCAATTGTAAGGCAGAGCAAGCATGATATATAATCTGTATTATCACACACAGAAATACGAAGCAACCAAGCAAAATACGAATTAAATAGCGTACAAAGTACTTCAAACCTGGAAATCATGAAGTGAGTTTTCTTAACACGAAAAGCTGCAGAAAAGCACTTAGTAAATTTCTTTGGTCACTGGCAATTGGTGACATTAGTATGAAGGGTTTTCGTAATTTCTGAGAAAGTCATAATTTAGTGAATGTTATTTTGTCTGATTGGTTTGTGCCGTATACGTACAGCATGCACCTTTGAAAATCAAAATCACTTAAAGTTTAGTTCGTCAGTTTACCCACTTTTCAAATGTAGACTAAATGTAGGTACGAGGTACTCCTTAAAAGAAAAGGAAAGACGAATTTTTTTCTCTATGATCACAGATACGAACAGTATGCCAAACGAAAAAACTATACGCTTCCACGAAAAATCAAAATTGAGGACTTGGCAGTGTCTTAACTGAAAATTTCTAATAAGCGGCGCTTTGGATGAGAAGCTACACGTTACACTAATACCCACCTACATTTATTTGTTGACGGTAATAGAGAGACTCTTGGTAAATTCTTGGTGCTTACCTTAAATCTTCTTGCCGGCTTAACTCCGGGTGTAGAAATGAAACCTTTCAGGAAATTAAAGACTGAAGTAGTCAGGATCACGTACACGCTTAAGTCGCTCAGTCTCTGACAGACAACTGAAGGCAACGTGGCAAATGATCATTGGCTGCTTATTCCCACATCACCTGAAGTTGTGTGATTGGCTCCGTGGAAATTGACAGTAATCGTTTTGTTCTATACCATTATGTTATCTTTGGAGTGTTTCGACGTTTCGACGTATCTATTTTGAGAGCACTTAGCTCGATGACAATTCCAGCAGAGAATTCCTTGTCATTAGATATCAAGTATAATTTGTATTTTTGTCCAAATTTGCTCCCACGATCAGCATTTGTGATGTTCTGTAATGAGCAACTCCCAAATTCTGTAAATTAGTTTCGACAAAGGTCTCGTCTACATAATCTCATGTAGACTGTTTGTTTTCGCAATGTACATTCAGTGTTATGTGCATATTTTTGAAGCACATTCCTCTGACTTAGATACACACCCTTAACATCGCCTGCAGGTTTTTCTACAAGTCCGGATATCGCCAAGGTCTTAAAGTTTTAATATATCAATAGCTCTAGTTTTGCTACTGAAATGTCTCTATTTCGTTCTCTTTCTTTAGAATGTAGAGGATTTAAATTTATCTCGGAAAATCAGTGCTCTTGTCTCGAAACTGTTCATATCCTGCGTTAGTTAATACAATTTTTGGTTTTCACAAGACGTAAAAAAAAAAACTGAAATTAAAAGTTTTACTTTTTTACCTTCATCATGTAAAAGGCATATTTAAATATATGGCTGTTGGCCTGTCTTAATCTCGGTAGACCGATTTGTTTTGAAAATAGAACAGGGTTTTTTTTCACAATGCATGACATATGCATTGTTTAAGGGTAACATAATTGGACCCTATTTGAATAGTATTATGAGGAATAATTAAAACTTCACACGTACAGGTTATTTTTGTTTTTTAGTATAATGGAAAGAATCAGGAAAGAAAGTGATCTGCAGAAAAAAAATGTGAGGGTCACCGAGCACCCAACTGAAATATTCGCGCACCAAGTTAACGCAAAGGTCATCACTGCTATGTTTTGTTGAGTTTTGACTCAGTGCGCGCGCTTGAAAATGACGTGGCACGTGTGTGCCTGATGAATAGCGTGCGTAGTACAGATGCGAAGTGGGAATGGGCGCGAAGGTCTTTAAGGTCATTCCCCAGTATTGCATTGCGCATCCCTACTGCGCATAATTTTACACGTGATTAGCGCGCGCGCAATAGAAAATGGCGCCCTTTTTTTACGGCTGGACCTCGCCAAAGAGGTAAATCGTCATTTTCTCGAAAACGACTACTGTGACCTATCATTTTTTTCCGTTGTTTTTAATTGAGTAGTAAATTTCTCTATGTTAAAAAAGGGGCCAATTCTCAGTGTTGAGCAAAAAACAATCGTCGAAAGGTGAATTTAGCGAGCAATCGTGACCGTAATCATGGTGCTATTGTAAGAATTTATATGGAATACACAAGGTGTTGTCACTCCTAAACGAACATTGGGTGGACCCCTCATTTTTATTTCAAAATTTAAGTTTCTATAATATAAACAATCAGTTGGCAAAGTGTGAGAAAAATCTCAGTGTAGTTTCTATTTCAGTGGAATGACCTTAAGGTATTAATAGCGCTGCGCACTAAGCCATAAACAAACCATTATTCCTTGTGGTATATTTCTGACACCAGTAAGCGGAAAACTATCCTATCTTGGGCAATTCGGTGCGATATTATAAAACACCTTCCAGAGTAGTTGTCCTTCATGGCTCAAGATGTTAGAGTAAACGGCGGTAGCTTTTATGAAACTTCTGGCAGCGGCCAAGTTCGCATATTTCAGGTTTCGTAGCGTTTCATAAGACCATGTTTAGCCGAAACAACATAGAGAGGGTTGAATGAAGAAGAAAGGCACACACTTGGTTGGCAGTCATGAGCAACTCTCAGGGCTCTAGCAGCAAATCGTATAGGGCGGAAAAAGAATGTCAAAACCTTATTTCTGAGAAAGTCATAAGTTAGTGAATGTTATTTTATTTGATCGGATTGTGCCGTATACGTAGATCACGCACCTTTGAAAATCAAAATCACTTAAAGTGTAGTTCGTCAGTTTACGCACTTTTTAAATGTAGACTAAATGTAGGTAGAGGTACTCCTTAAAAGAAAAGGGAAAGACGAATTTATTTTCTCTATGATCACAAATACGAACAGTATGCCAAACGAAAAACTATACGCTTCCAAGAAAAATGAAAAAACCGAAGAGAACTTGGCAGTGTCTTAACTGCAAATTTCTAATAAATAAGCAGCAAATTTCTCATGAATAAGCGGAGCTTTGGATGAGAAGCTACACGTTACACTCATACCCACATACATTTATTTGTTGGTAATAGGGAGACTCTTGGTAAATTCTTGGTGCTTTCCTTAAATCTTCTTGCCAGCTTAACTCCGGGTGTAGAAATCAAACCTTTCAGGAAATTAAAGACTGAAGTAGTCAGGATCACGTACACGCTTCAGTCGCTCAGTCTCTGACAGACAACTGAAGGCAACGTGGCTGCAAATGATCATTGGCTGCACATTCCCACGTCACCTGAAGTTGTGTGATTGGCTCCGTGGAAATTGACAGTAATCGTTTTGTTCTATACTGTGATATTATCATTGGAGTGTTTCGACGTGTAGTCACATCTATTTTGAGAGCACTTAGCTTGATGATCAGCATTTGTGTTGTTCTGTGATGACTAACTACCAAATTCTGTAAATTAGTTGTGACAAAGGTCTCGTCTACATAACCTCATGTAGACTTTTTGTTTTCGCAATGTACATTAAGTGTTATGTGCATATTTTTGAAGCATTCC
>CM042753.1:10659149-10664149 GCA_022496165.2 Catalaphyllia jardinei
TTCACATTAAGCACATAGCAGTTTTCTTTGAAAGTAGTTTATTAAAGATTTCAAGTACCTTCGATTTAATCTGGAAGTGGTGTTCGAGACAAGAAATAAGGTGAACTAAAATGAACCTGCTCAAAATGGGCGAGGAAGAGCTCAACGGAAGTCTCCGAAACTTTTATGCTGCAGCCAGGACCAAAACCCACGAGGATTTCAACCAATGGTCACTTGTCGGCTTCCTAAACTCCGATGAGTGGCTTTTAACGCAAACATGATAAGCCCAAAAGGGGATTTGATCGCATTTAAATTCTTGAACTGTGTTTCTTATTTAAGCAAGTTGGTGGCGTGACTGAACCTGTCAAATTTGTAGCCAACGAAACTGCATCATTTTTCAATAGAAGTCAATGGGCGTACAAGAAAAGTTATTGACAATAAATTGCGTCAGTTTAAAAAGAGGCATATATTTCAGTGTGTGCATTTTTTCAATGCATTTAACCCTTCGGCTCATGACGTCATTTTATCATCAATAAGAGAACAGACGCATAAAAACTGGCGTCAATTTGTTAAATTGAACGATTTATCGCTTAGCGGCGGCCTCCTAGTATCCTTGATAAATATAATTTTATTGCAATTTCATTGTTAACGATTTCTACCTTTTTACTATGAGCCATTTATTGTCGATAATCACTAATGCAAAACGACAAATTATTTTTGACCAGGCTCGACCCCACTCCCGCGTTTTCAAGTGAGGGGAGAGGACTAACTCTAAAAATAACTAAAATGTATATAATTTCGTTTAATTCATAATTGAGTTTCTTGCGTACATATGCTAACAGCACTGACTCGGACCTGATACTGCACTGCTGAATGCTTAGCAATTAAGCTGTTTTATGAGACATTCAACACAAGACAAGGAAGGGAAGCATAACTTTCCAAACGTATCACGCAGGAGCATTCAACCAGGGCGGCCTATTTATTTCCATCCTTTATACTTCATCGGGGATAAAAGGGTTCCGATATTTGAAGATATCTTTATTGACATTTATTTGCTGCTATTCTTGTAAAGACAACTCACATAAGTAATAAACGCCCTTGGTGATTTAAAAAACATTACGTGCAGTTGTTCCCTCAGTCGGTGTGCATCATTAGACAAACAATTTCTTTCCAACCGTATCACGCACTGCTACATGCATAATGAGAAGTTTTATGATATAAAGGTGGAGCCCCTATTCTATATATGACACAAAGCATTTTACTTGTTTGCTATTCTTGTGAAGACAACTCCTTGCATTTTCAATCCGTGCATGAAGGTGGCCGTGCAGTTGTTCCCTCAGTCGGTATGCATAATTACACAAAAAATATCTGGGAGTCAACGTAGATGAATCAGTTACGGTAATTGAAGATATCTCCGTACTGCTGCATGCATAACAATTGAGCTTCTTTATGAGACTTTTTATTGAGTTTATACAGAGGTTGACTGGTTTTAACACACGATAAACTGTGTAGGACTTCAGTAGTATTCCTTGAACATTCTGGCCACCATTCCGTGATCACGAGCACCTGAGAGCAAAAGGAAAGACTAGCAAGTAGCTGAAGAGATCAAGCACATGAGTTAATTCAAGCTGCAGCATATCATCTACTCAAACCTTTAAGTTTACGCCTTTGCCCCTATCTCAGTTTTCAACCATTTCTCAGCTAGAGCGGTTGTTGAAAGTAACCAGGGAATTACTTTGGTTTTGGTTTTTGGTTTTTAATAAAACAATTATTCCACTCGCACTTACTGGATATAAGAGGACTAAAGCAAACGAGGCTCTATGCGTCCCGTTGGCTATGTATCATCTTATGTGCAACGCGAGTTCGTGGAATAATTGTTAAGTATACTTCTCAAAACTCGACCAATTTGCACTCAGAACTGTAAAGAAAGTATGGAACTGAAAGCTGATTTCGATCTCCTTCACTTACCGCAAAAGCGGCATGTATAAGCCCAGTTTTTTCTGAAGGTAATCCTTCCAGCCTTCAATTGAACAGTAACCTTTCTGCTTGCGATGCTCGCAGAGCAAATGTGGCAAAAGGTCATAACAATCATCTAAAAGGGAAAGAGAAAATTCTGCTGTGCATTCGTTGAAAAATCTACGATCATTGAAAAATCAACGAGTTCATGTTACAGTTTTTGAAAAGAACGATTTTAAAATTGGGAGGTGGGGCGAACGGGAAGGGGGGGTTGGGGGGGGGGATGAACTTCCTGTGGTTCCCACCTCTTTACTTGGTGATTTTCGTATTTATTACGCAACGTTTCAAAATTCTCCTGGTTCCCTCGACCTTGATAAAGCCGTCACTCCCGTCTGCTAAGTCCATCTTCCTTCTTTGTAGAGTTCCCACCCACCATACTCCCGGTTTCCTGCCCCACTACGCCTCTGTCTCCCACCCTGCCGTGACTAAATGATAAAGAATCACTCACTCACTTGTGCACTCTCTTAAATCCTTGCAAGGAGAACGTGCCTCTGAAAATGAAACAATTAACATTCATGCGTGCATTAAAAAGGATAAGGGAGGACACGGTGCTAGTATTAGACCAGAACTATACGAGTCCATATTTAAATACCCTTTGTCGTGTGACTGTTTAAATTACTGAATTGTTTTGGCTGATAGCAGATAAATCTCTGCAGCTCAAACTAATGCACTAATTAATGAGAGCTCGAGCAAGCAAAGATTTGCACTGTTCGTGTGTATAATATTTGTAACTCTGTCAAAATCACATCGATTGGATTAGAATTTTGAGAATATTTTCAAATATTTCTCGTATGGTAAATCCTTTTTGTACTTACCTTTACACGAAAGGTACTTATTTGTTGCCCTTACTTTCCATTTCTGGTATCGATAACCAATTAAAGATAACGCAGTGATATTAAACCAAGAGAGGCGGTCTTGAGACGATATTTCCTAACTAACTGATAAAATGGCTTGATTCTCATCGCCCATGTATCTGATAATATATTGATGTTTTGAGGAGATATTAGATTTTGACCATTCCAGAGAACTGTCAAACTTATTGTTAGTTACTTCGCTTGCTGCATGTGTTAGTAAGCGAAGGACCTTTGTGGAAACCCTCCATATGCGCCACTTCTCACACTTTTTAACGTGTGAGGTTGATTGAATTTTAACTGACGTGTTTTGCGATTAGCTTGTCAACCTGACCTGACTGACTTTTTGTAGTGCTTCCACGGAACTCTAGGGTTAACTCAAGGGAATTAACCTACTGTATAATTTTCTAAAAAGATTAAGAGTTAGGCAGACTTGTTGTTCGCACTTCTGCAATAGCCGCAGGTTTCTGGACAGTTTTCCCTAAGAAGCCTATAGCTGCCCGGAGTAAAACACATGTCCTTCCTCATGGAGCAAAACCTTCTGGACTCTGTTTTCGCACACTGAAAGAAATATAATTCTCGTAAGATAAGCTTTAGTTAAGGTTGTACTTACAATGATTCCGTTTTGACGTATTTTCAGGTTTTTCTTTATAGGCATGCGCAACCTCGGGTAAACACAGGTTCGCTTTTGAACATGTACAGCTACTGAAAAACGCATTCGAAATGCTTCGGCTCCTGTAAACCTCCCTAACCTTCCTAGTCTTAGTCCTTGTCTTTTTCCATTTCCATAGCTTCAGTATACCATCAATGGCATTTTCTTGACATAAAGTATAGAACGTAGAATACATGTAGTCAGTGCTTGGGCAAACTAGTTACCAGGGCATCCCTGTCCATTTGGGCCGGTGGCAGCGTTAGTCCCGTCCCAGCAACAGCCATGTTTGGACACCTCGTGATTTTCATTATAGCACACCTCAGGAGATGGATGGTCTACAAATTTGAGTGGAAAAAAATCAGTCACACCCGCTTATTATTCGAACGTTTTTTTCGCATGATCTTAAAATTAGTTTTATAAAGTATTTAAAATAAGCAGAGTGATTGAAAAGGGGTCGAAAATAACTTCAATACAACTCATTTATGTGGTTCTGTTTGCTATCCAGTCTGGGGCTAAACCCCTATGTGTGACCGTTAAATTCAAACCTGACTGTTACTTAGATATGTTACTCAGGGTGCGTTCCTTTGAAGTGATCTGGATCAGGATCAATGATCCAAGATCAATCGGTGGAACTGTAATGTATCTCTAAAAACCCTAAGGTTGAACTGCTCAATAGTTTTCACTTGAATTTTCAAACATTAAGAAAATCATAATGAATAGCACCACATGGAAGAACTGTTCAGGAGCTTTCATTTGAATAGCCACACTACCTGTATTACTCATTGACTCTGCAGTGAACGAATTTTTTTTAGTCCTTGTCTTTTATTACTTTTGGAAAACCATTCAGTCGAAAATATACCCGAAAGAAATCACCTCCAGACAAGTGAGTAGCCAATTGTTTTGATAGCTTTTCAGATTTCTTCGATTCATGTTGCTTCTATTTTAAACAGTATAAATAACACAGACTACGCCAACGTTTTTAGTTTGCAGCCCATAAGCAATCCTAAATGAGGCCTAAAAATGACTACGGTTGCTTAAGCTCACTAATGCTTTTTATTGTCGACTCTGAGTGACAATCCTTTCTGTTCCATCGCTCCAAGATTAACTCCAAATATCCTCTCTAAATCGCAAGTATCCTTAAAGACACTTCAGCGCTTCCAGGGGAAGTGCGTTTCTATTTCTTCTTTGCGGTACCAGCCGCAAAACTTTTTTAGGGAGTTAAGTAGAGCTATTGCAGCAGCTAATGACAAGGGTTTCGTCTCTTTGAACATATTTCAAAGGGAGGAAATGTTACATTGGCGTTTTCTGGATGACTGGCGTCAGTCGTTTCCCTGGAGGGAAGAAAAACACTATACTGTCTCCCTCTCTACGGATGCATCTGGCTACGGTTGGGGATGTGTGGTTCATGGTTCACCTCGAGATCAGAGTTTTGGAGACTACTGGAATAATGAACAGAGGGAACTTTTTATCTCTTCAAAGGAAATGCTAGCGCTGGTTCATGC
>CM042753.1:10669149-10713298 GCA_022496165.2 Catalaphyllia jardinei
CATCAACATAGCAGATAATTTTTGCAGTAGTTGTGGAAAAGGTAAGTTTTCTCCTTTCTATAGTTCGGGGAGATCTTTTTGGGTTTTTTATTCGGGTAAATAGTTTTTAAAGTTTACTATAGCGAGGATTTCTCAAATTTCCCTGACGCTTTGTAAGACTTATTTATTTTGTTATGACTTTGTAGAGTTGAATGCAAATGAAGATTTAATCGTTGAAGAGTCAAGCAGTGATGATCATCACTCGAGTAGTGAACGTGAGGTCGATGAAGAGGCTCTCATTAACTTACTTTCAACGTGGATTTAGTTATGAAGAAATCCTCCTTCTCACTCGGGATTTCCACTCTTTCCCCTTACTTTTCCTAAAGCTTGTGAAAGACTTCACTTTGGTACTAGTAAAATCGCTATCTTCAGAACTTGTAAAATAAAGTTTCATAAAATAAAGGTTCATATTTAAAAATGATCCTTCAACACTACATGTTACATCACTGTACCCAGGCTAAGAGGAGTTGATCATTTCATTTGGCAATGAAAAGGAGCACTATAAATAAGCCTAAAGATATTGGCAAAGGGAGAAGAAATCAAGAAAACAGTGGAAAACGTTTCCATCACAAAACATCAGCATTCAACCATATTCAGTCTGTCCCATCTACTTGTCTACCCCTTTGAGCCGTCTTCAAAGTGCACTTAACAGCAACAACAACCACAGCAACAACAGTAAAAGCTTTATTTAGCCCTTATATTTTATTACTTAAATTACATAGTAGTATTAATTAAATTTAAATAAGGGTAACTGACAACCTGAAATAACCTATTAAAAATAGTTAACAATGGGAAGTTGCAACATAAACCACAATTAAGCAAAATAATTTAGCTTGCACTCCTAGCATCAATCCTAGCATTAAGAGAAAACTTAACTTCAAGCATTTCCACAGCCTCAAGTCTGCTAACATCCAGATAACATTCAGTACGGCTTACAAGACTCTTGACCAAAGCACATAAGAATTAGGAAGTCGTCGTTGCCCGCACAAGCATTGAAGCATGTGGATGACACGAATATTGCGCTATATTTTGCAGCAGAACTCCCCCGAACTATGTTTATTGAAAGGAGAAAACTTACCTTTACCACAAATACTGCAAAATTTATTTGCTATATTGATGCTAAATCCACAATTGGAGCAAAACATGGTTGACGACTTCAACTATCGACATTACAGACAATAAACCGAGAAGAATTAGGCGGGAAATCTACGTCGTGTCGATGGTGATGCGTTACACCACGTACTTGGATAACCGCTGACCAACTCGTTTTCTTTGTTTTGCCGTGAGTTAATTTTGTTTTGCCGTGAATAAATTTTGTTTTGCCGTGAGTTAAGTTTGTTTTGCCGCGAGTTAAGTTTGTTTTGCCGTGAGTTAATTTTGTTGTGCCGTGAGTTAAGTTTGTTTTGCCGTGAGATAACATTGTATTGCCGTGAGTAAAGTTTGTAGTGCCGTGGCTTTGTGTTTTGCCGTGACAGTTGTGGGCCACCGTAATCACGAAAGTAAAAGGCTGTACGGAAAGTGTGCAAGTAGTACAAACTTCATGTGCTTGGCGAAGTGATTTAAGGCAGTGTTTAGCGATAATTTCCCAAGGTTTTGCGAGTGGAATAAAGGTTAGTAACAGAAACGCTGCTTCCGAAATTTATTCAGAATTTATTTACTTATGCTGGCGGCTATGAAGTCTGTTTCTCTCTGTATTTTGCTAAATGAAGACCGTATTGCTTGAAAGCTAAGCTTATCGAAATCAAAATCATATATCGTGTTATGCATGAATGCGTTGAGTTTAAACTCAAAATTCCTAATAGAAAGAAATCTTTTCCCCACTTGTTTGACAACCCAAATTGATCAGTCAAGCCCAGCTGACTTCGTCCTCCACAGACCGTGGAAAGCACCGAAACAACGGTTTAAAACGTCATTATCTTAATCTCAAGCGTAACCGGAGCCGGCGTAAAAGTTTTGCCGTGGAAAAAAAGATAAAGCTTTATATGACAACCAGCTTCTGGTCCTGTTTTTCCTTGCAGGTTTCTATGTGTATGTTGAATGAAAAGATATTCGTGTTATTAATAGCTCAGCCAGTGAAAGGCAAAACTGTTTATTACATTTGCTATCGTTAGAGTTCCGAGTTGTTTAGTTCCCGCGAAGAGCAGCCATAGATCGGGAACCGTGGTTTACCGGTACAATAGAACATAGGTTTAGCAACTCTGTTGACCGATCAGAGCGTGCGTAGTATCTCAGTTATTTTTTTAACAGCTTATAACCCACGGAAACTTGTGGTCTTTTGCTTAACTAATTAAACAACACTTGCGTTAAATACTGTGATTGGTGATTGCCACAGGCATTTTGTGAAGTCATGTAATAGTTAATGAAACATAATGGGAACCCTTCATTATCAATTAATTACACAAGGTGGGTGATAATTTCTCACGCGATCAGTAGCACTAAATCGGGATGTTTCTAATGCGTGAAATTGTGTCATGGAAGAAATGAAATAGTATTTTCCTGAGGTAACCAAAACAACAAAGAACGGATAACATCCACAGCTTGCCATTGACAATAAACGTGTGTCATCGATGGCAAAAAAATGGCATTGCTTTTACTGTGGATAATATTATTATTATATAATTATTAATATGATGTATTATTTTACTTTCTCGATTTTTGATTATCTCATCATTGGCATAATTAACAATTATTCCATGAGCGCGCGTTGGATATGAGATGATAGATAGCCAACGAGGCGCGTAGCGCCGAGTTGGCTATAATCATCTCATATCCAACAAGCGCTCATGGAATAATTGCTTGATTAAAAACGCCCCCAAAATATACAAAACTAGACTACAATAAAAACAAAAAGTCCCAAAAAGTCAAGCATACGCTCGCCATTTTCGTAGATCATGGTATAGTGGCTTATATGCCATGATGGCTTAGCCAATGAAAACTCTCGAATTGCATTATCTAATGATCCAGTTTTTAATAATGTTTATTATAGGATTTATAAAAAGTAATTTAGGTCTGCAAAGACCTTAAGTGTTCTGTAGAAACTGGCCAACTGATACAGATATCGGTTATCGTTTCCTTTGTTTCTAACTGACCCTAATTTAAATATATATTTTTAAAAGATGATCCATCAAACTAAATATCTGTCTCTCAGATCAGTGTTTTTTTCTCCTACCTCAGGTAATGATAGCATGAAGGCTCCCTCACCTTACACTATTTTAAAACTCGTCAGACCTATCAGTTTGTTACGATAATGAGCTTTGACCTAATTGTTGACTTCAGCTTAACATTTTCAATTCTCACCTTTAAGTGCACCTCCAATCAGCAGTTAATATGTCGTTATTAAAGCGTTTCCCATAGGAAGGAGATGTCTTGTTGCACCTCATGCACTGAAGAGAAGTTGGGAATTACCTAATGTGTGTACACTGGTCTTCGTTGCGATTGATGAGCGATGATTCATGTTAATATCAACGATCACGTAGCGCATTTTTTCTTATATTTTATTGAATTGAGAACTCTCTGTTACCTAGTTTCAACATAATATATGAAATATGAGTACATCCCAGGAGACGTTAATTAATTAATGTAGAGAACCGGGAACTGATGACGACTTGACTTGCTTTGACGCCTTATCCTGGAAAAGCAACAAGTTTACCGTTAGTGACTATAATGACATCTAACACTGGATCATTCACAAACTGATCAGCTGTCCAGACGACATTTTACGTATAAGGATTAATTTTCCCTCGCAAAGTTATGCTTTAACAGCAATTTCATAGTAACTGTAGCAGCTTATTTAAAGCTAGCGCTGGAGGTCTCGTTTCTAGGCACGATATATCTAACTAGGTGACGTGACAAATCTGATTATCAAATTTAACGTGTTTTGTTAGTGCGTGACAAACTAATTTTAGTATGCGACACATCTCGATGTAAGCCTAATTTTATGATATGTGATATATGTATTTTGAACACATGACATTCTTACAACAGTTGTAAGGTTGCAATTCTAAGTTCAATGCATGCATGCATTTCTAGTTTTAATATGTGGCCATTTACTGATTTAGCCGTAATGTATGAGATTTCTACCAAGCGCGTGATATTTTCGTGTAATATTTCGAATTTCATTTTAATGCGCATGCGTACCAGCAAAGGAGCTTATCCTGCACTGCCCACATGTCAGGGGACACATAGTTTCCAAGAAGGTTCGCATGTTGTAAAACTTTGTTTTGCCGCATTGTGACTTCCAAAGTCTACAAGCCCTCTGATATACATCAGCGCAAGCTACACACCAAAAGTTAAAAAAAAAGCAAGCAAACAAATAAGAATATTCGTCGGCTATTTTATCCTGTAGTTATATTTTTTGTTTGACAAAAAGAGTTGTAACAGAAGAATATGAAGGAAAGGAGCATAACAACACAGGAAAAGTAATAATTAGGAACGGGGAACGAGCTGGAAGAAAACAAAGGAGTATACTTGAGAACGAGATAAAGAAGGAGAAGAAGGCAAGGCGAAACATTTCTTAAAAAAATAGGAAGGAAAAGGAGAAGGACTAAGGAAGAGGAGAAGAAGGAGCAGGAACACAGACAAGTTCATAAATCCCTATAACGTTCGCCAGCATATTTGCAGAGGAAAAACGGATAAACACAGCATGATACATTGGGCTTATAACAAAGAGCTGATGTGATAAAAAAATAAAAACTCACGTGGGCATCCTTGTTTGTTAGGTCCAGTGGCTTCTTGTCCGTTCCAGCAACAACCGTAAAGCGGATTGGTCCACTCACATGACATCCTGGGACTTGGTGACTCTATTAACCAAAGAATGAGAGACAAAGCAGTTCTATCAAAAACCCTGGTGAAGACCCATATAAAAAAGGCGCGAGTATGGTGGTCTTCTCTTAAATTGTTGTTGGTGAATATCAAATGGAACTTGACGCGCGCATTTTCTGTTTTATTCGATATTCTTACATTTGCAATTGTCAAAATGATCCTTAAAGAATGGAACTTGACGCACGCATTTTCTGTTTTATTCGATATTCTCACATTTGAAATTGTCAAAATGATCCTTAAAGAGCCTATACTGTATGTCCTCTTCTCGTAATTGATAGCTTCTGAGGACAAAGACATAAATGGAGGACTGAGTATTGTTTATCTATCAGTTAGGTCAGACATAAAATAGAATGTGAACTTCTTTATCGTCATTCAAGTCTGCTTATATCTATTATTTGGCTCATTTTTAGTATCTTTCTAGGGTTATGTGACACACATGATTGTTAGTCCTCTTTTTTTTATAATAACAACAAAACACCACAGTCCAATTGAATAAGCCGGGCTGCTATATCAAATACAAACTTACTACAGAATCCGCATGTATTAGGACAGTTTTCTTCCAAAAAAGTTTTCATTTGTGGATTGCTCTCAATGTTCTCATCATCACAGAGCATCTTGAATTTGTCACAGGCCCGTCTGTCCACGCACAGTTTTACTAGTAACAAAAAGAAAGTGTTTTTTTTGTGATCTTCAGTCGGGTTACTGTTTTCTATAGGCAGTGGTTATATCGCTAATCTTCTTAAGATCATGTATATAGATATGCATCATTTAAATATGTTCTGTAATTTTTCTCAGACTCATTAACAATTTATCAAGATAAAACAAAGAAAATCACTATCGTAAAGGAACTTTAGATACCCGGTCTAGATTTTGACGATTTTACTTCTCCGTCTACTCCTTAGTTTTCGATTGAGAAGATATATCCAACACTCGAGAGAAAGTTTCATCAGCTATCCAAACACCTCGAATTTCGTCAAAAATACTCCGCTGCGCGTCGCTTATTCTCAGCTGTCTTCTCGGTGTTTGGATATCCCGATGAAACACTGTTTCTCGTGTTTGATATATTACGTCTCAATTGAAACTTAAACTAACTAGAAAAAAGAAATATAAAATCGTAAGACATCTATGCTGAGAAATAAAATTCTCTGCCACCTACTCTGCCGCTAAGAAATACGGAAAACAAGGAGGGGTGGGCTGGTGGGAGAAAAACTACACGAATTCCAAAAACGATGTGACATTACGAGAGTGATAGGAACTGACATACAATACGGTATACGCTCAAAATAAGTAACGCCAGTGAATAGAGGGTGTGTTGAGTGCGGTTGCCAATTAATCCCTTTGAGCGAAGCCTGATTAAAGGAAAATTTTTAAATTTGATAAATTAGTAATGATTGAAAAGGGACTTTTAGCCTTCAGCGCTACATATGAATTAGCCTTTATTTTTTGGCACTTCCAGTCTCCAGGTCAGTGGTTCTCATTTGACTGGTAGCAATGTTAAGTAGATTGTAAATGAATAAATTACAAATAAAATGTAAGATTGCCTTTTCAGCCTGGTTGCTTTGCCGAAGAGTTTCCTTGCTTAGTCACCTAATGACTCGTCACCATTTTCTCTTGCTCTTCACCCTTCTTCTGGTTATGCCAAAAATGTTTGAAGGCTGATGTTTCCCTCGGCTAAGTCCCTGGGGGGAGGGATTCCCATAAATATAGCAAGGAGGGGATGCTCATCGGAGATTTTAAAAAGAAACCCTAGGAAGTAACACGATCCTGTCTTGTGGGTGTTGAGGAGGTACAATCCTAAATACAACACATTATTTCGTGTCGTATATTATTTTTTGGCTCAGGATCCTTCAAAGTCCCGCAAACGCTCCTGCTGTGGACCTTTTGGGAGGCTGAATACCCTAAGAGCTGGTACTAAAGTAGGAGTCTTCCCGGGGGAAGCGCTGAAAGCCCTAAGAGATACTAAAGTAGGGGTCTCCCCCGAGGGGTGCTGAACACCCTAAGAGAAACCAAAGGAGTCTCCCCCGGGGGAATTGCTGAATACCCTGAGAGATAAAAAGACCACCTTTTTAACTCCAAAAAGATACGAGAGCAGCCCCGTCCTTTTTATATGGCAGTGCCCCCCTCCCCTCCGTTCGTGAGAACATCATAGTGTATATCTGAGTATTAAATTCCGACCAGATATTTTTAAAGATATCAGATATATATATACTTGCACATCCTTTCATGGCAGGTCCATCTGCAAATGTCTGTCCATCGTCGCAACAACCATAGCGCCAGTCTTGACATTCTGCGGACGTGGAAAGTTCGAGAAGAAAGCTACATGAGCACATCTATCCGATTCCATAGCTACTTAACGTGGCTTTTCACAAAAAAAATGATCTTAAAAATAGCCATTCTCAGTAAAGGGATGATGGGAGACAATGGGACTAACTTTGAGACTTGTTGGAGTAAGCATTATTCTCATGGAATACACCATCTTCAACAAAAGATTTCATAAAATTTGATTTATTGAAAGGAGAAGATTGCATTTGAGAGAAACACCCTTCACTAGCCTTGTAGGCTCAAACTACTTTGCGACTTGAGATAGAGAAGCAAAATGACTGATTGTTTATGCTACAATTGCAAGAAATATCTCTGTCAAACGTGATGGAGCAACAATTAACAACAAAGACTTAAAGACTAAGCCTACTCTGGGACCTTAAGTCAGGGGTCTATTGCATCACACTTAGGGCCATTGTGCCTCCTCCTCCATGGATATGAAGTGGAGTTCACCTTAACCATAGTTAGTAGAGGGGACTGGTTATGAAAGTCGGCTATCTTCAAAGACTGATGTCTTTGTTTTGATTTTTGCCTAGTGATCTCGACAGTGCTCATTTTCAAACCATCCGTGGCGTCAATCGTGAGAGCAGTTTCTTGAATTGTGGTTCGATATTTGTTATATTTCTCCATAATTTTCATCAGTATATGGTTGGGATTTTGCAAGAATTATAAGAGTTATGCTAGGGGCTAATTGCGCAGTATACGGCTTTGGTTCGAGCAGAAAAGATCGAAGGGAATTTGTATTTCGAAGCTGCCTTTTACCACACAGCTACTACAAATGATTTTACTAACTATGCCCTAACATGACAGTTATGAGTCTAATAACCTTCTGAAGGGGCAATTATAGTGTGTTAATACCATTTTATCATGATTGCTTAAGCAATAGCAACCTAAGGCGACTTATGGCGACGTAAGGCGACTTAAAGCCCCAAACTAGGCCAAAGACCCAAACAACGACATCGAACCAGTTCCACCTCACCCAATACGATCTGACCTGGTTCAATAATAATTAATGCAATAACTATTTAGGACTTTGGATCTCGGAACCTCTATCGTGAAATCAATCGTTGTCTTCCAGATCATCATGGCCACCTTACCACAAAATCGACACGTCTTAGCGCATCGCGATCTCGTCCACTTTTCATATCTCTGATCTTGACAAGCTCCCGAAGAGGCGTAATACTCACAACGAGAAAAGATATCTTTGCATTCTCCTACCTCTGTCGAGGAAGTATAGATTTATGATTATTGCAAATGAAAAATGAACAAACAGAAAAAAACATTGTCTTGTTTAGGGACAACTGATTATTTTGTCTTAGAAATACCCGAGTACAAAATCAGGGAGCTATATCACGTACTTACCTTCCCCTCTTACAGGAATAAAACGACTCGTGAAAAATAGGATAACGAACATAGTTTTAAGGAAAGACATCGTTCAGTGGGAGAAAGTAGCTGATGGATGTTTGATTCACGTAGTTTCTGGCCTCACCTCATCAAGACCTGAAATTTTTACAGCTTTAATTACTAAACCCTTACTCTTCAGAAACTACACCAGCTGCGCCAACCAAATAATAAACATATTAAATTACTACATTCGTAAGCATGCGCAATTGAAATAAGGTCGAAAAATTGTTGTTTTGACATTTAACTTGAACATTTATGTACACAGCATCACAAAAGTACCGGAAACTAATTCAGTGAAATAACATTTTTTCCTTTTACGTGACAAACCTTTTGTCAGCTACCCTTTGTATCTTCATGGAAAGGAAATTCCTTTTTGCAAACAATAAATTTATTTTCCCATGACAACAGCTGAGATATAACGGAGCGAGCGTGATGGCACTTTTAAGTAATTAATTTTTCCAGCTATCCAATTTTAACATATCTAAGGTAAACATTTATTTATTCAAGCGTCATTTTTTTTATTGCTCTCAGTTACTTTTTAGCTGGAATTTCATTTTAATTACACGATCTTTGAAAGTAGAAAGAGTTCTTATTGGAAACTTTTAGAGAAGGCTTAATTTGACAATAAAAATTAAAGTGGAACGATTTTAATTTGAAAATATTAATGAAAAGCGAAACCATATGAATAACAATTTGGTTTAATCCAACCCATAAACTTGAAGATACGACTGCGTTAAATACATTGGAAAGGTCTGAGTATATATCTAGGCTTATCTATATACTGTATTTAAAGACTTAATTATTAACTAATTACAGTACACTTGCTGTACCGGACAAATTTCAGTGGAGCGATCAAGCAACCGTGATGGGGGACATGCCCTGTGTTTAAGACTAGAAATTAGGTCGCTTAAAAGATAAGAAAAACAGTAAAGATGGCGACTGTAAATTTTACCACAATACCATGTGAGCCTTACACAGTCCATAAAGTAGAATTGAAGGAAAGTGGTGTTTTGCAATATTTGTTCCTGTGCTAACGACATTGTGTATCCAAGGTTTGAAGATGTTTGAATTTCTCTGCACTTTTTTATTGGCGTTGTCAAAGATTTGGTGCATTAAGAATTACGGGTAAGTTTACCAATCGCCTTCGTTTTCCTCCGGAGGATTATTTCTGTAACTTACAAAAATTTTTGCATTCCACATTTAAATACCTGTGCGAAATCATGGTTCTTTAGTAATTAAGTAATTCTCCCGTACAACTTGAGATGCAAGACTGATGTATGCGCAGTGACTGGCGTTTGTTTGTTCGGATCAATATCAGTATCTGGGCAACTGCGCACCTACCCCTCCCCTGACCCAACAGTGATACTAACTTATTAACTTATTATAACATGTTGGGTTAGGGGAGGGGTAGGTGCGCAGTTGCCCAGATACTGATATTGATCCGTTTGTGCTGGGGTGGGTGAAGGGTGAATTCTCCCGTACAACTTGAGACGCAAGACTGATGTATACGCAACGGCTGGCGTTTGTTTGTTCTGGGGTGGGTGAAGGAGATGAAGATGAGTGGGGATTTGGGGTGGCCATATCTGGTCAAGGGGAGGGGTATGAGGTCTGTGCTGAAGTTTAACTTATCGATGAAATATTTGTCAAAATCTTACTGCGTCAGTTGAGAAAAGACGCGTTTCTCAACTCATAGCTGAGATCTTCGAACTAAATAAAAGTGACTGATAGCTGAGCTGAGACATGGCTATCATTTTTGCTGATAGCTCAGAAAGCCGAAAATCAAAGCGATAGCTGATGCATACCCTTCATTTTACTTCCCATATTTCTTCCCCGTAGTTCCATTCATGCCTCACTTGATGGCTCTCGGCTTGTTATGCTTTCTCTACGTAAAACAAATGTTTGCGCAAAATTACGCATTTTTCTTATAGTGTAATTTTCCTGCCTTTTTGGTTGCAATCATCAATCCACTCAAACTTTTCAAAGTGGTCTATCTGAATAACTACAGAATAATCACAATTTCTGCTTCCGAAGAGTGTCACTCCAAGTAAGGAAATGTCTCTGTCGACCTTGATAATAAGACAGTCTCTTTTACCAGGTGCATACGGATGACCTGAACCAGTGTCGACCACGGAACCAAATCGGCAAAAGCGCTCAACCAATTCCGTGCCAGTTCGTTTGGTCTCTGGAAAGCCTACTGGATTTTTTCGAATTGAATTCAAATATTTCACTATCGTAAAACATTCGTCTTGTGTCAGTATCTTGCAGTCGAGAACAACATCAGCAAATTCATGTTGGGTCATCACTGGAAAACCTATTCCTTTCACAATCCGTTCTCCGAGAATTCTTCTCTTTTCACTTCCAGCCGTTGACAAGCCTTGTTCTTCACATCTCGTTGTCGCCCACAAATTCACCGCTTTGAACAACTCTATCTCTGGAATATTCAAAGTGTCACGATCCACTACATCTTCAAGTAAGGACTTCTCAATTGTCACAAATCCATCTGATTTCACAACCTCTTCTGTCTGTTTATCGATCACTTTCCAGCATTGATCCACCAAGTTTTTCTCTTCGAATTTCTGAGCTTGTGGCAAGATGCTAAAAACATTCGATGGATCCAAGTCGGTTTGCAGATACCTGATGCATTTATCAGGAAGGGAAGGCACCATGTATTTCTTCGCCAAATACAACACTCCCATCCCATTACTCTCGTTCAATTGCACTACATCGCTGTACATGTACCGAAACAACTGCAACAGACTGTCGTGCTCACAGTCAGGCAGTTCAGTGGTCTCTCCAGTCTCTGCCAGCTCACCGTAAAACATGGCTTCAAACACAGGACTGCTAATCGAGAGCACAAACTTGTGAGCAGGGATCACTTGCTTTCTGTGTTTGCTTTCATTTTCGCCATTGGTCCCGCGCACAACAATCTTTACATCGCTCAGGAGATTGTTGTTGAACATAAACCTAATTCTTTGTTCGATAGTTGGATTTCCCCTTTGCCAGTTCATCTCAGCGAGTACAGACGCGCTTCCAGCGCAGGTAAGAATGGTGGTGTGATTTGCAGAGGGTGTTGGGAGTCCTCTTGAGGAGTAATGTAATCCTAATGCACCTATCAATGTCAAGCCCCTGTGGCGTATATCCCCAGGGTGGGGATTTTGATCGGACATCATGCATTTAATCTTTCAAATTTATAGAGTAGAAGGGAAGTAAACCATTTTTTTCTGCTAATTTTGACAATTCTTTTTCCCGTTTTTTAGGAAATGTCAAAATCCCCACCCTATGACCGCCCCCCCCACCCCCCTCCCTCGGGCGTGACACTGATAGGTGCATAAAGTTGTGGTAAAGAAATACTAACCCGTCACGCGTCACGTTCTTAGCTCTTTGCCGATGTCACGCTTTTCTGATTTTTTCACTCAAACGAATAATGGGCCTTACCGCTCGATCTATTATGCCAAAATAAAAAAAAATTATCTATGCGAAGTTTCATAAAAACCCTCTTCAAACTCAGAAAAATATTTTTACGAAGAAGTGAAAAACGAAATACTGCTTTGCTGATATTGCGAGACATCGCGTATCGGTTGGCAAAGAGGATCGGGAGACGACGAGACATTCTGAGGGAAGGATTCGCCTGGTCTTTTAATTTACTTATTGTGTTCTCCAGCAACGAGAGAACGCATCTTAAGTTCGTTCCGGCCTGTTTGCAGCCGTGAGAAATCGAGATTTTCCTCTAGCGTCGTTAGGCTCCTCTTCGTGAACATCGATACGCCATTCCTGTGCGTGTGCTCGTGTGCATTTTCTGGCTATGTTTGTCGTTGAACGGTGCATCGGTGTTGCTGGTATTTCTTCGCTGTGATAGCTGCTGTGATAGATAAGTTTATACCTTATGTACATTGTATATATTCATTTCCAACAGTACGCAATGTTATTCAAAAGTCCTCTAGGGTGCATTCATCGAAGTGCGAGGGATCTGTGTAAAACTCCCGATAAAGGGAACACTAAAGCCGCACTTATGTGCTGTATCGCAGTGCATGTGTCAACTCGTTCCATGAAGAATCACCATGCTGTTGTAACTCGCTGACCTTATGCATTGTACCAAACATATCTAACGAGCTATGTAGCTCTTTGGTTGTTGTGCAAACAAATTTGCCGAGTTATGTAGCTCGGCGTCCATTGAACCAAACAATTTCAAAGTTATTACCCAGTTGTCGTTAAAATGCACTTGCCCGTCAAAACGTGCCGTTAAAGTACCAGAAACCACCAGTATACTGCTGCCCCTCCCCACTTCCACTACCTCCTCGCTACGACGTACGTTACGCTACTGTCACGTGGGACATGGCTCGGTGCTTTCGCTATTGCTGGCTCAAGA
This sequence comes from Catalaphyllia jardinei, assembly GCA_022496165.2. Classification (NCBI taxonomy): domain Eukaryota; kingdom Metazoa; phylum Cnidaria; class Anthozoa; order Scleractinia; family Caryophylliidae; genus Catalaphyllia; species Catalaphyllia jardinei. Next base: position 10,682,099 of record CM042753.1, read on the forward strand.
CGAGCCCGCAACCTAGTTTGCACGCCATATCTCGATTTTGGAGGAAATTTGATCTGCCAACATCGGTCGATAAATCCTCGTAAACCAATCAGAATCAATTTCCACTTGAACACTGAAGATATTTTAAAAGGTGGCTGCCGAGACGGGCAGTGTGCGAGATCTTCAAAGCCAAAGTTTTACATCATTGAAGTGCTAATGTACATTTAAAAGATTGAAAATGCAAAGAAACAGTACGTTAAAAGAATACTCAGTTCTCGCTATGATGTCAAAAGAAGAGCAGCCACCAATGAAAGGTACGATTCGATTCGAACCGACAGTGGAACCGAAGCTTCGGTATAACCTACCATCATGTTCTTTTCACGTGAATACTCGACAGATGTGACAAATATCGCAGCCCATATCGGACATCCACAAACTCGACATGTGCGACAGTAACCTACCATCATGTTCTTTTCACGTGAATACTCGACAATAACGATTTTGAGAGAAAAGGTAGGCATTAGGCTCAAGGGTAATCAAGTGTTTAGATGAAGCTTGACGAAAACTACAATTTATAGCGTTGTTTTGTTGATTACGTGACGCGCGCGTGGTTGCCTATCATATTTCTTTCCAGGATAAAAATAGCCGCGTTGGGAACGAAAACGCTGTGTTTGTTATTTCTTAATTTTAGCAATTTCCTGCGAGCATTTTTCAGTACAAAACTTAACTCAACAACGAAATATTAGAAATAGTAGAAATTGTACGCCAAAACTGAGAAGTCGCATATTTATACCGCGAAAACGAAGCCAGCATTTTTGATGCTAAAATCCAGGTAAATCTCTGTTTTCGGCGAAACATGCAAGTTGGGCGCCGCCGCGCGAAATGAAAAGTGTTATCATCAAAAAGAAATGGATACAGAGAAAATGGATACAAAGAGAAATAGATACAAAGACCTCCTCAACGGACATATTTTTTCTGTGGGTCCAAACTTGAACAAGTAGATCCTGCATCGTACCTAGGAATTACTGTTAACAGTAAATTAAAGTGGTCTGAACACATCTCATCTATCTCAATCAAGGCGAGTCGATCCTTGGGGTTGATCAAGAGAAATCTCAGGAACTGCCCCAGGAAAGTACGTGAAACGGCCTATATCAGCATTGTCCGACCCAAACTGGAGTACGCAAGTGCCTCGTGGGACCCACACGATAAAAAGAAAAAGCTGCTCGTTTTTGCCTTCAAAACTTCAGCAAAACAGCAAGTGTGACAGACATGTTATCTGATCTGAATTGGGACACATTGGGACGAAAGAAAAACAGATTGCAACTAATGTACAAACTTAGTCATAACCTGGTAGACATATCCACAGAAGAACACTTAATACCAAACACTGAAAAAAGAACACGTAACAGCCTTGCTTTCAAGTATAGGGTGCCAGAAGTAAGTTTTCTTTCTTTCCTAGATCAATAACAGAGTGGAACTTACTACCCGCTGACTTAGTAAATTGCAAGTCATTATCGGATTTTAAGTTAAATTTAGGAAAGCATGTGAGTAAGTAAAGCAAATTGTAATTATAAATTTGCATTCATTTATCTTGTTACCTTGATATATTTACTTTTATTTAATAAATGTAGATGTATAGATGCAGATACTGAAGTAAGTCATCAAAATACTTTCAGAGTTCCTTGAGGATGACCTAGAATAGTGTTTCTCTGGTTCAAACGAAGAAGTTTTCCCTCGACTGAAACTATTTTTTTATTCACCCAAATGAAAAAATATGCTCTCGCCGACTTTTCAAAATTTGACACTGCCTGCATGTGTCAAAACTGAAGTGGGAAGGCGATTTGTTGTTAGTGAACATTCAAGGAACACGATCTTCGACGAATTGAACAAATTGACTCAAGGCTGTGTAATTACAAAGACACCCTCGTCTCAAAACTGTTCTAGCCCGCATTTCCTAACCGTTGGTTATTTCTAGTTTATTTATTTATTCATTTATTTATTCATTCATTTATTACAATCAATAGTTAAAAACCAAAGGATGAACTGTGAAGGAGTCCTAGCCCCATATTAAAACAGATCACGTAAAAATATATAACGACACAATTAAGTAATATTTTCAGAAAATACGTTGAAATATAAAAACTACTTAAAAATCACTAAAAAATTTCTTAACTCTAGACTTAAAATTATTTGCATTATCAGAAACACGAATGTCTAAAAGTAGTTTAGTTACTCTATGGAAGAAACTATACTTCAAGACATTAGTTCTGGCATAATTCTTCTTTAAAGTTAAATAGTCCTTAGACCTAAGTGAGAAGCGGCCAGCTTCTGAGTGGAAATCTGTAAATTTTACTGATGTCGATATCAATATTGCCATTAAGTACTTTTTATGAGAAAGTCACGTCAGTCAGTGATCTTCTCTTCTCCAATGACATGAGGTTTAACTTCTTCAAACGAATGTCATAGGAATCATCACTTTTTAGGATAAACTTAGTCACTTTTCTCTGTACTCTTTCCAGCTTATCAGTATTTCTTTTTCTATATGTGGACCACACTACTGAACAATATTCCAAGTTTGAGCGGGCCAATGAACAGTAAAGAGTACACAAGGTCTTAAGGTCATCCAGACCTTTGCAAGTTCTCTTAATCAGACCGAGCATTCTGTTAGCCTTGGATACTACGTGGTCTCAGGCTATATGTGGGTCCCATGATATATAAGTGTTGATTTGTTATAATCCCCAAGTCTTTAAACTCTCTTTAAACTAGAAGTGAGTGGTTCAATTTTCTTAGTAATTTTCATAATTTTGCATTTCTTGACATTAAATAAATATCCAGGTCTTGTTGAAACAATTCACGATCACCAGCCGTGTCAATGATTCTAGAACATTTGCAGTCTTCAGCATAAAGGGCAATAGTACCGCCAGGAAGTACTACTTCGGGAAGGTCACTAATAAATATAACAAAAAATGAAGGCCCTAATAAAGAGCCCTGAGGAGACATCGGACCAGGAAGAGGATATACCATCCAGCACAGCTCTCTGTCGGCGATTGCTAAATAACTTTCACACCACTGTAATAACAAGCCAGTGATCCCAAAGTTGTACAACTTTTGCAACAAAGGCATGGTTCACTTTGTCAAGCTTTGGAAAAGTCTAAAAAGACTACATCAACTTGTCTGCCTTTATCAAGGGAAGTAGCCCATTGATAATGGATTAAAATCAGTTGAGTCTCACAGGATCTACCTTTAACGAAACCATGTTGCCACTCAATTAAAAATGGCAAGAAATGAACACAGATGGCAGAATGAAGAGTACGTTCTAAGCACTTGGCCGGGATTCGCAATTACGAGATAGATCTGTAGTTGGTAACGAGCTCCCTGCTATCTCCCTCATCAATTGGGGTAATATTGGCTGATTTTCATAAAGGAGGCATTTTGCTAAGACTGCCGTGGTTTCGGGTCAGGAGACACTCACCAAAGTAAGGTATAATTCCTAAGCACTAAGTAGATTATTTTTTCGCCCGATGTGTAGTTGAAATGATTGATCTTCCCAAGAGTGTAGTTTCGTTGGGTAAAGCCATGTGCTTTCGTGACCTTTCTAAGTTTTAGTGTAAATTACGGGTAAAAAAACCTTTTTCTTACACTTGTTTAACTACACAGCCTTTCAATTACCCAAGCTGATTCCTTTACGTGTTGTAAAACAATGACAGAGCTTTCCAAAAATGTATTCTTCGTTTATCGCTTCCGTGTACCAAGGTTCGAAAATACCCTCAAAATGCCCTATTTTTAGTTTTTTTTTTAAAGTGCATAGACAAGCAATCTTAGGGCTCGTATAATTAAACCACAGTAAAAATTCTTCAGTGGGAATATTTTTACACCTTTTGGTTGTTATTTAGTAAATAAACCCCTTCAGGCGGCTGGTATGTCGGCTGATAATGTCCGCGGCTGAGAGATTGTCCGAAAAATGAACATTTGGCCGAGAAGCGAAGCTTCGAGGGCAAATGTGAAATTTTTCGGACAATCTCTCAGCCAAGGACATTATCAGCCGACATACCAGCAATCCAGAAAGGGGTTTATTTATTTTCATTTCGCAATAAACCGCTCGTAAACATGGTAAAAAAGCCAGTTGTGATCTGATGGCGAATGCGCGTGATTGACGTGAGGGGGCAAAGTAAATTTGATTGGTTTAACTAACTTTATTTCCACCCTGATTGGACCAAATTTGACAAGCTGTCATGTGAAATTAATTGTCGTAACGCCCCTTAGATCAAAAACTCGAAAACCTGGCGCGTTTGGTTCATATATTACGACGAACTGTTCAAAAAATTGACTAGAAAGAAATGTGTTTCAGTCTCAGAATTCAATTCATCTTCGAAACACAGAATGTGTAAAATCTGTAGCACTTGAAGGTGGACTAATTCTTCGTCGCTCTCTCGCTTGAGATAAAGTACTTCAGCCATCTTGTTGTTGTTTTGAGCTAAAGGTCACCGGGTTTCATCTCGCGTTGGTTTTCACGGCCTCTCTTTCCGAAGTAGAGAATGGTGTCAAAACATACCAAATTTGACAAATTTTCTGGAGCATTCAGACTCAGCTGACTTGCCGCATGGAGGATTCCAAGGTCTTTGCTGGAAATTGGACGCTTGTGCTTTGTGAAAGTCGCGCAAGATCTTTCAGTGATGGATCTAAAGCTTCGTTTGCCGGCTTGAATACTTATCCCGAATAATAGAAAACGGCTTTCTTTGAAGGGAACCAGAGAAAAATTCTGTCCAGCGCGGAACGAATTGGCTTTCACAGTGTTGCGACTGTATGGTTTTCCTTCCACTGACTTATTTGGCTTCTGCGTAAAAAAATATTTCAACATGGTTGACAATTCTGCCGACTCCATGATTTCAAGTGCGACTGGAATTTTTCTCTCCTTCCTCCACGTTACAGTCGGACGTGAACGGTTGGTTTGTTTTATAGTTAGTTATCACAGTGTACTAAATCTTCATTTTGTAAAATGAATCAGTTTAAATTTACATAGGACTAAATATTAAAAGTATACTCGTGACTTTCTCCACCTGAAAGACATTGCCAGCGTATTTTGGTGACTTTTTTGTACTTTCCGGAACAGCACTTGCCATTAGCTTTTTAATGTCACCATCGCTAGACAAAATACCACCAGTTTGGTTTCCTTCCATATTAAATAGGAGAAAAGAAAGGTTGAAATTCTTGTGCTGACTATGTTTCTCCTCGATGGAAACAATCGGAGGACAAATATCGAATCGGGCGGGGGTTATTCCGTGATAACTGTCCGGAGATTTATACTACGTGACGTAAAGTAGCCAATAAAATCACTCAAAAATTAATGGGTGGGTTATAATGTGATATATACATGTAAAAGATCATTTTAATAGACCGAGCCGTCTTTCTCTGAAAGTGATATGATTATTTCCAAGTTTTCGGCTGAATTTATTGCGGTCGCTGCGCGAAGACCGCAGTTCTACTTTTTGTTGGATTCAAAATCAAAAGTTTTTGTCTTATTCTCGAAAATAGTTCACCAAAGGGTTTCTCCTGGCAAAATATGAAGAAATCCGTGATTTGAAATTTGAAACTCAATTCAGGCTCCATGTTTACGGAGTAAAACGTCGGCGATAAGATGCACTTGAGACACTTGATCTGAGGAGTATCGATATGAACACTGCAGCAGAAGCAGCACTTCTTCGCTGACCAAGTAGCTCATCTGAATGCAGTCCACGTTATTCAAAGTGATTTAGCTAAGAAAGCTAAGAAAGCTACCTCTGATGAGATGTCAGGACTAGAATCTTGTATTTTCCTGGCAAAAGGAGCACGTGTTATGCTTACTATGAATTTGAAGACAGTTGTTGGCCTTTGGAATGGGGCAACTAGAACTCTAATAGACTTTATTTATGGAAACAACAGTGAGCCTCCTAACTCTCTCTTATCCACGATCCGCCGGATATCCACTCAATTCAGCGCAGAAGTCAGTAATTCGTGCGCGTTATTTTTGAAGGCCCAATCTGTCGATCCAAAAGGATATTCAACCGAAGCACCCAATCGTGACCCCTTAGGAATGCAAATTTGTTTGAATACCGCTGAATGAAAAATTAGTCCAACTTACTCAGTTTCCCGAGTTTCTTAAAAACAACGCGTTCCAGAGAGCTGAAACTCTTGCTGATTGTAACTAGAAAACCATGTCTGTGATCAAGAAAAACTGGCAAACAACAAAGCCGACTATTAGAGAAAGGAGCAAGCACATGTTCAACAATGATCTCTTCAGCGATGTGAAGTTGGTTGCTCGAGGGGCCAATGGCGCAAGTGAAAGTAAACAAGTGATTCCTGCTCACAAGTTTATGCTCTCGATTAGCAGTCCTGTGTTTGAAGCCATGTTTTACGGTGAGCTGGCAGAAACTGGAGACACTATTGAACTGCCTGACTGTGGGCACGACAGCCTGCTGGAGTTGTTTCGTTACATGTACAGCGATGAGGTGATCCTGAGCGGAAGTAATGTGATGGGAGTATTGTATTTGTCGAAAAAATACATGGTGCCTTCACTAGCTGATAAATGCACCGAATATCTACAAGAAAACGTAGATCCATCGAATGTTTTCAGCATCCTGCCCTCTGCTCAGAAATATGAAGAGAAAAATCTGGTGGATCAATGCTGGAAAGTGATCGATAAACAGACAGAACAGGCTGTGAAATCAGATGGATTTGCGACAATCGAGAGATCCTTACTTGAAGCTGTTGTTGTAAGGGACGCTCTGAGAATACAAGAGGTCAATTTGTTCAAAGCAGTCAATCTGTGGGCAACAAATGAATGTGTGAGACAGGGTTTAGCAACCGACGGCGAAATCAAAAGAAGAATTCTTGGAGAATCGATCGTAAAAGGAATACGCTTCCCAGTGATGAAACAAGTTGAATTTGCCACTGTTGTCCTTGAAAGTAAAATTTTAACACCAGAGGAAGTGGTCGCTTTTTTCAGATATTACAGTTCAGCACTGAATTCTCCTTTGGAATTTTCATTGTCCGCGAGATCCGGTTTCCACGAAGATAACATTTGCCGCTGTGGCAGATTTCAACAAATACAAGAAAAGGGATGGTGCTATAATGGAGGGTCAGCTGATTGTATTGATTTTACTGTGGATAAAGGCATCATGTTGCATGGACTGTGTTTGTTTGGAAGTGAAAACAACAAGTACACAGTGACCTCAAAGATAACGCTTAAGCAAACCGGCACTAAGTTACCCCTAGCGTCCAAAACAGGAACATTTCCTTCCAAGCAGCAGCAGTGCTCAAACGGGAACTATTACGCATTTGAAATTTTGTTTGATTCTGCAGTTGAATGCATGAAGAACTCTGATTACGAAATCGAAGCTGTTATATCTGGGCCTGTGTCTTGGACAGGAAGTGGCGGCGTCAGCACTATTGTTTGCTCTGGTGTGACATTTGCATTCAAGGACAACGTGAAAAGTACAAATGGAACTTCTTTTATAGAAGGACAATTTCCTGAAATACTGTTTTCTGTGCTGCCTTAATCCAGCGTAAATTTAAAATAATTTATCTCCTTTCCGGCTGCACTGACTTGAGTAAAGGACGTTCGAGTGATATTTTCTCTTTTGGTGACAATGCTACAGTTACTGCGTGCCGTGTTTCCCTCAGAACTGATTAGCTTCGGAAACATGATTGAAAACGTTGTTAACTGACTTGCTTTCAAATTCATTATATATTGTTTTTTAAAATAATACTGATAAATTTTCAGTTTGGTAAATTCCACGATTTCAAGCCAAAAGTAAACATATATATTTTATATTTTCTCTATATCAATTTCGCAATCAGTTTAGTTTTTGCATGAATTCAAGGTGTGGTAAGGTTAATAACCAATGTAATAACTAATTAGCTTCTACAGTGTAACGCAGAAGACCTTTTAGGGGCTGAAATTTTCGCTAGTAATGTATTTTTCATCTGATTAAGGTGTCTTTCCCCCCGGTGGGGGGGGGGGGGTTCTTAACAAAGTTTAATACGGGAAGGCTCCGCCCCGAGGTCCAACCCCTTTCCCTTTTATATACCATTTTGGCAGAAAAGGTACCCCTTTTATATACCGTTTATTGAACAAAGGTACCCCTTTCAGATACCTACTTTAGGAAGTCTTGTTCTGATTTTCATGTAGTGCTTAATAAATATACTGACAAAGCCACAAGGGGCGTCTATTCGAAATATTATAATTAAAGGCCCTTGTAAATACCTAAATGACCGATTTCCCTACCCTTTTATATACCTCATCATGTGAAATCCCTACCCTTTTATATACCTGAAGCGTGAAAAAGGTAACCCCTTTTGGGCGGAGCCTCCCCGTATAGGCCATTATAGGGAGTACCCCCCCCCCCCTTCCCGGGTATCAAGCATTCTTATTCAGGTGTTAAAAGTCTTTCATTCATGGGATCGATGAGAAAATTAGAGCACTTAAAAATAGATTAACCCTTGATATAATGGAGTTCTCAAGGAAATCAATATTTCCATAGAAAAGACGCACAGAAAAAAATGAAAACATACATTTTGCGCAAAAAAAACAAAATTGCTTCAAAGTACTGAAATTATGTTTTGAAGCCAAGAAGGTTTTGGTGGCTTTCTATTTTCAGTCGTAAATGCTAACCACAATAATCCGCAGGAAATAAAACAAACGTAAATGAGAAATAACTTTTGAAATCATTGCGGGCGACAAGAGGAGCCCGCAATCCTAATCTCAACGCTACTTTTACAAACGCATGCGCTGCAGTTGTGCAGTTTGACGCTGACTCGATTTTTCTCAGTTCGTACTAAGAATGTATGGAATGCAAAGAACGCTATTTTACATGCTTTTTAAAGCGCGCCATTTTGTATATCCACCCATTCCCTCATTTGTTTGAGAAAAGAGGGTGGATGTTAGAAAGGCCATAAACACGATTGGAGACTGTTGTCTTCTCCCGTTCTGTCTTTGGCTGCACTCGAACATTGCGTGACGAGCCCAAAGAGCGTCCGTGCAGGAGGCTACATGCTCTCCTAAAATGTGACAGTTACAATCAGCTAATGACGGATATAGATGCTTACGTCAAAGGGAGGGAGCGAGCTGTGAGCGACATGCGATGCAAAAGTACAGGTAGCTTTTTTCCGCTTAAACATGATGACGGCTGTGAGGGAAGGTGGGACAAACAAATCGGCGGTATTCAGGCATTTGTTATTTATTTATTTGTTATATAGTTTTGTCTCAGTTCTAATTCATTCCTCCTGACGGCAGACACTGTTCAGGGAAGCTTATTGCCTTGTTCTGGACTTTGACGAGACTAGGTATGCTTCCATTATACCGTTTAATAACTGCGATAAAGTAATGATATCCTGACGTTTTAAATCAGAACTACCAAAGGGTCAATTGTTCATCAATTTTCACTAGTTTATATGAGCGCTTATTTCAAAGACGATAATGGGAGATTGAGAACAAAATAGTCAGTCAATTTTGATGTCAAGAAGAAACGTGCTTTTTAAAGTAACATGAAACCTGTATTATTTTTGTTTTTTTTTCTACATGCACTTTCTTGAAGACACCAGACAATGAAACAACGGAACATGAAGTCTATGAATGATTTTTGACAAAAGGTGCAGATTGCAGTACATTGTCCATTTTTGTTCCAATGTTGAAGACCCTAAAGTGATTTGGCCTTTGCTCTGTTCCACGCAAACTTTAATCTGGACTCTTTACTGATGGACGGATTGTTGGAATAGCATTTGCGATAAAAATTTAACCTGAACTGTATTTGTGCGGTCGATAAAAAACGCATTCATTTATATAGTAAAAAGAAACTCAGAAAAAATGTCCTCGTTCAACGTTTGTTCCGCTTATACTATAACCACTTGATTTAAAATTAAATATAACACCTGAAAGTTACCATTATTTTAAAGAAAAAGCTAAAGCTGGGCCCAGAAACAGAAGCTTTGAAACGGTAATCCAAGCCCCTCTTTAACAAAACGGGTTGGTCAAAAAAAAAAAATTGAAGCCTTAATAAGAAGCTGATTCAGTTTATACTTGTTAAGACAAAACTTTCCTCATTGACCCTCATTTGGAATGAAGATATTTGCTTTCAACCAAATCTTTTGTCTATATCGTTACAGAATACGCGGTACTGTTTTTGCCTCTGTATAGTGTAACTACAGGTATGTCGACCTCAAGTACAAGACAGTCTTTTTGATAAGGTAAATAACGATAACCTGAACCAGTGTGAACCAGGGAACCAAATCTGTAACAATGATCAAACGATTCCTCCGGTCTGATAGTCTCTGGAAATCTCACTGGAGTGTTTAGAATCGAAAAGATTCGTCTTGTGTCACTATCTTGCGGTCAAGAACAACAGCAGCAAATTCTTGTGTACTGCAATTTTCTAACAGTCCGGGCTACAATCAGAACTGGATAAATGGAGACGTCATCGAATTTCGCAAAATGGCGCTTACCCTTAGGGACGCGATACGGGGACATATTTCAGCTCTTTTCTCGGCCTTGAAGTGCTCTTTTCCCACAGTACTTTGGGAACCTTAGGCCCGGTTCAAACGTCGAACTTTATATGTGCCGAACCTAATAATTAGATTCGGCACATGTAAAGTTCGACGTTTGAATCAATTAGGTTCGGCAGATTTGTAATTGGGTCGACCTGCCGTTGTATTCGGCCGGGCTTGTCGAATGCAACGGCAAAAGATCGACTTCGTTTCATACGTCGAACTTTTTCATGTGCCGAACCTAATGCATATATTACGAATACATTGAATAAACTAATTTTTACCAGCTTGTTTTGATCATTTGGAAAAAAAAATGGCGGGAGGAGCGGGAAGTGATATGTATTCCTCTTGCTTCGAGGGCACGAAATGACACCTACTTGAAGTGAACAATCCACTTCTGTAAGCGATGTTCCGTATGAAAACGAGTGTAGCGGGTTGGAAAGCAGGGAGTTCGGTGGCGCCCTATGAGTCATGTTTTTGAGAGTACAAAATAAATTAATCCTGAAGGAAACCGATGGCAAGAACGACCTGGACGAGGAACTGTGATGTTCCTTTGGGAATAAGCAATCAAGTAGAAGTCAAACCAAATTCAAGACTCGTCTTCGGTTGTTCAATACTAACTACATATGGAGTCGCCTTCTTCGACTTCTTCTACCCTCCCTGATCGCTCTTGCGAGAAGAGAAAGCCCCTCATTTCCACGATTTGTCCTTCGACCACATTTTCCGCCATTTTGGTCAGCAATAACCGCCGTTTGCAACAGTGTCATGTTCACTTTTGCAATAAAGTTCGATTCAGTCAGGTTCGACGTTTGAATCAACTGCCGAACTTAATTATTTGGGTCGACCCAAATTGGTATTAGCTTCGGCATATGAAAAGTTCGACGTTTGAATTGGGCCTTACCTTTGAATAATGAAGAAAGCACAGAGGGTGGAAAAATGGCGTCTGAAAAGGATTTCACGCGGTTTTATACGTGAAAGCATTGAAATTGGGTGTGTTTTAGGGCAAGAGTCTTCCTGACAAGGCACCTAACATCCAAAGAAAGAAAGAAGGTACTAAGCAATTTTTTCCGTCTTTCAAAAAATTAGTGCGAAATCTGTATAAAATTTCCTTCAATTTGGTGGTATTTTCGTTATAGTGCAAGACTTCCTCACATAGTGCTTTGATTTCAGACGTGCAATATGCAACACCAGATTAGCTGCATCCTTACAAGTGTTTGCGTTTCCGAAATTGATCGTGAGGGTGTTGAACAAAAGAAGAAATCACTTGCACCAAGGTATGTAATCTACTTTGAATAGTAATTCCGTCAGTATTTTCTACATTTGAATTCAAGGAAACTGCTGTACAATTCCAAGTTCCACTATAAGTTTAGTAAAAGTAAATTAGATGTAATGATATCGAGGTCAGTAAAATCTACAGGACAATTTAATCTTTGGTAGAAAGACAGTAGTTTAAAAGTAGACACAAGTTTATATTGCAATAAAAAAATTCAACTGTAGTCATGCTAAGGTGTTTGTATCCATATACATGCACTCAAAATAACTCATTTAAATATAATACATTTTGCAGGACCTAGATGATTAAGGAAAACAACTCCTCAGATCAGTGCACTCATTTGAGCGCTGTGCAGACATGCAGATAAGAGTAAGTTAACCATCTTCCAAATATAACATTTACAGAGCAATTACAAATTGATAATTCAGAAGAGTGGTTACATCTGGCCCTGGTCTGTTAGCAAGAATGATGATGATGCAATAGAGGGTGTCGCTTACTGGAGCTTTTAAAATTAAGTTTTGGATATGTACCAACCACTACTAGTGTTGTAGTAATACTATAATGCTAAACATTGTTTTATTTTGATGTGAAGTATATATGAAATAAATTCATATATTTGAGCTGCGGTTGTAGATCAAAGTGAGATTGATCCTCGCAAAAAATTTTCCAATTTAAGCAATTGGAAAAAGAAGCCTGAAAAAATCAGGGCTTCAAAGGGATTCGAACCCGTGACCTCCCCGATACCAGTGCGATGCTATACCAACTGAGCAATTGCTTATATTGGAAAATTTACTGCGATGATCATTCTTCACTTTGATTGTTCTATTTTGTCACAGAAGCCATTCGCAAATGTTCGAATCACTGCCACTAATGCTATTCATTAGTCTAAATTTATAAAACTTAAATTCAAAGAAAATGAAAGCACAGATGTATTTAGCACATTGGCTATTCCTTGGTATCTCTTTCTTTTTTCTGTCAATTAAAAGAATACAGACCACTGGCAGTGTATCCTTGTAAGTCTATATTGTATTTTCCGTAGTATCAAATGCAATAACTAAATTTAAATTAAAAACCATTTTAACAAACTTTTAGATTTTAGACCTCCCTGAAAACCACTTGTGGTGCCTCCTGCATAAAGATTGTTGTTTTTACTGCAGTTGCTGCTGCTGTTGCTACTACCACTACCACTACCACAAATAACAGTTGGTCATCAGACAATTGCCAAGCCAAATTTTCTCATGTCTGACAAAATCCCAACTCTAGTCGAGCATTACTAACGGGCCTTTTTTTTCCTCTGAGACAAACCTATATGTTGTGATGAATCAAAAATGAAATTTGACATGTGTTCGAACATAAGTTTTTTTTTGTGAAACACAATATTATATGTACAGTAGCCTTGTACTGCTACTCCTTCTGCTGCTGTTGTTGGTGTTGTCATTATTATTATTATTATTATTATTATTATTATTGTTGTTGTTGTTGTTGTTATCATCTTACTTGCTTATGTTTAATTTAATTGCCCATTTCCTTTAGGTTGTGATATGGAAGAATGACGGAAGGTGTGGAGGAAGATAAACCTATGATTTTGGAATTGAATGCATGATTTTATTTTAATGTTAACACATAGACTACATTTTTTAAAAATTACGTTTGAGGAGTATTTTTAATAGACCCATGAAAAGCATATTAATGTTGATCTTGTAACTTGAATATTAAATGACTGTCACTCCGTTTGTACTGAATTATTATTTTTTGAGGCCAGACCCCAAATAAGTATGGACTGGCCTCATTAATTACTTACAATACCATTTCGATGAAACTATTTTTCTGTTAATTATACTGGTAGTTCCTTCAGTGTTCCAATGTTTATTCGAGGTTCCTTTGAAATCACTACTATGCAACTGGTTATTGCCACATTCACATCATACTGAAAACATGCATCTCCATCACCCATCATAGAAAGATTATCATTTTTATTATCCTTTTATTTGATTGTGTGTGGCAAAATAAAAAAATGAAATGAAAAAAATGAGTATTGATTGGAGACACATCAAAGACTGGCCGAGGCGACTCAGAAACTTGATGCTGTATTTAAGTCTCACACCAGTAGATAAGTAATAACACATAAAAATAATCAATGTTTTGGGAACAATCCTTTAGTGGTACCTGATATTTGTGACAGATAAATATTCCAAGACTCATGATTTCCAGAGGACCATTCACCACTCCTACTACCACACCACACCACTAATATTTGCCCAGTAAGAATACATATCTCCTAATTTACACGTTTCTTCCATTTTGCAATGTATTTAGAATATAGAAGGAAAAGGAATGGTCCTGTTAAAGATGACAGAAAAAATAGCTTCTCAGATGAAGGATTTCACTCGGACAGAGACGATTATTCAATCAAAAGAGCGGATGCTTATTTGTGAAAACTAGACAGAATTATTTACAGATACGGTTCAAATGTTCCCATATTTGATAAGGCATTGTAGCATGCCATATTATCGGGCAAACACTGGTTGCAAACGGACTGAACTTTTCATATGTTCATGTCGAAACGGTATTATTATGCTGAGCTGTTAACCATGCCAGACAACTCGCCCCCGAGATAGCCTGCGTAGCTTGCGGTATTGTAGCTTCACTCCAACTACATCGGCGTAAACTACGCAATGAACAAATGGCAAAAACTCGAGAGCGTTGCATGCATCGACCTGGCGAGTGCGACTTTTACGTACGCACCAGTTAGCTGTGTTTGTGTCCAAGAGATTTCTTCAGACAGGTCAAAACTCTGCCGTAAGAGCCTACATCAGGATTATCGGTTCTCATTAGGTCAACGTTGTTTAGTAGGGGTTAATATTGAATCTTCATACGAAATTTAAGCTTGATGTGCCAATCCAGGTCAAAATATCTTCGCTCACAACAAACAGGAGACTAGTCCTAGACTTGCGATTACTCATCCACTTTCGAGGGATCGCTTCTCAACCCGTTTTCGCTACATAATATACCTCTTTTTGGGAGCATTCCTCTTAATTTGCTTCGGTATCTCGTAATATTTAAGCGTAGCGTATCCACTGCACTGGTGACACGCGTACCTCTTGCACACGAAGCTTCCTGAATCAACAGTATCTTGATATCTGTGCATCGCATCCTTGGGCAGATAAATTGTCTCGATCAATCCGTACTAGGGTTGATTTTCATATACAGTTGTGCTACGAACATTCTGCTCCTCTCGCTCTCGCATGAAGAGCGAGAGTGAGTTATTTACGTGGGACTTAGTCCTTTCGCGGTCAAGCCAATGTTTTGGTTTAGCATGTTAGCGAATGAAATTACAGGAAATTTTATTTTTGTGGTTGTGGCCCGGACTGGTAATGACGGAAAATATAGCATATTACGTAATCCTCAAGACATTTTCAAGTCTCTTCCAGGCGTTCATATAGTTCGGAGACGGCGCGCGGATAAATAAAAGAAGCGCGGCGAGAGGAGGCGTTTCTGATTTTTTTCCCAAGCCGTTTTTCGCGCTGCGCCCCAACTACTGAACGCCGGGAAGAGGCTATACATTTTTCCAATAAATCCAGGCTCGAATAAATGTTCCACTGCGCGTGACTGCGCGTGACTGCGCGTGACTGCGCGTGACTGCGCATGACTGCGCGTGACTGCGCGTCAGTTTTTCAGCGCTCTTTCCGACGTTTGGAAATGCTTTGAAACAGTCTCTCGTGTGTGCTAGATCACCTTTCGAGTTCAAGGAGCTATGTCACAACATTTTCAGTGATTTTTTTTTCCTGACGTACAATTAAAAACAAAAAAATGAACAAGTATGGCTACGACAAAACAAACATTAGTGAGCTTAAGCAAAACACCGTCGTCATTTTCATGCCTCATTTAGGATGGCTTATGGGCTGCAAACTAAAAACGTTGGTGTAGTCTCAATTCAGTTCAATAATGTGTTGTTTATACTGTTTAAAAAGGGCAGGAAAGGGCAGCCAGTTTTGTTGTACCTTATTTAGGTCTCCAAAGCGATGCTATTACACGCCGATTAAAATCTTGTGTCAATAAGTTTTATGGTTTCGTTAACCTCAGGGTTGTTTTTCAGAACACTCGCAGAATTAAGTCTTTCTTTCCTTATAAAGATCGTTTCAACCGGTCGCAGAAATCGAAGATTGTCTACAAAGCAAGTTGCTGGGATTCTGATGCTTTTTACATCGGCAAAACTAAAATACAGTACTTTTTTTGTAAGAACCTTTTTTTGAACATACTTAGAACATATTTAACAATTAGATTATGAGCTCGAGATTTCTATGAGGTGATAGTTGATGAGGCCGAAGGCCAAATCAACTATCGCCTAATAGAAATCGGGAGCGAATAATCTAATTGTTTTAGTAGAATTCTAACTGAAATTAGCCGACAGATAACGGTTTCCAATGATTTTCCAACGCACTATTGTTGTTATTATTCGATACGTTGCACGTATCGAACTGTCCTTGGCAAATTTGTTGTTGACAGTTGTTGATGCGCGTACCCGATTTTTCATTATTTTAAAGTTTTTAAAGTCAAGAAACCGTAAATGTGCTTCTTTTAGTCTTCTCAAGAGTTTAATTACCCGTTTACATCTAAAATTCCTACCAAAACTTCGGAAAAACTATTAAAGCATCGCATTTCGTAGACGACCGGCAGCCAACTGTACTCTAATGGCTGATAGCATACGAGTAACTCAGCCAATCAAATCGCAGCATTTGCATTAGTATACTAGTAGAATTCTACTAATTGTTTTTAGACTACGAGTAGTAGTCGCTAACTTTGGCGATCTTTATCCAATGAACACAAGCGCGCGCGAGAAAGTCACCTTTCGCGAGGAAACGCGTCGAAAAAAAGGGTGTCATATTACACCCCTACCTCCCCATAACGGCCACTTCTCCACAACGGCCACTTTCTTCTTTTGCCAAGGTGGCCGTTGTGGAGAGGTTCAACTGTATATCTGATTAGGTTCACCGTTCAGCTCATCACAGAAAATCGTCAGTTAAAATTTAATCATTCACGCAGGACATGAAGTGTGAAAAAAAAAAAAATCTGCAGTGCTGCGATAAGAAAATCGGCTAGTGTGCGGTGGCCTTTACTAACACAGTTGGCGAATTAACTAACCATAAGTTTGACAGTTCTCTGGAATGGTCAAAATCTAATTTCTCTTCAAAATATCAATATATTGTCAGGTATATGGGCGATGAGAATCAAGCCAATTATCAGCTAGTTAGGGAATATCGTCTCAAGTCCGCCTCTCTAGGTATAATATCACTGCATTATTATCCAGCTGCACTTCCTAAAGTACAAATAACGCCCAAAACGAGTACAAATATCACACGGTATTTGTACTCCAGAGGACCGGTTAGACTGGTTTTCTCGCAACGTGCAAGCGACGAAAAGGATTGAAGTTACGAAGTTACGAAAAAAAAATATCGGACAATTTAAATTATTTTTCTGACAGCGAAGAGTCGAAATGGCTGGCGAATATTGATCCAAGTTTATTACTTATATCAAACGAAGAAAAGCAGTCAAGAAAAGCAATTTAGTTAGCTGGAATTTCCGCGCCAATTCCGTTCCGCTTCGCACACTTCTGTCTCGCATTCCCCGTTAATAAATATCCGCGAAATTCGCGCCCGCATGAACATAACAATTTGGCGTTTTGGATAACAAATGTCTTATTAGACGTTTGTTGTGTAGTATCACTGAGAATTTTTACTCGTTGTTTGTATTTTCACTCGCCCAAAGGGCTGCAGTCGCCAAAATAGGGCACAACTCGTAAAAATACTCAGCGATACTACACAACAAAACGTCTAATAAGGTATATTTATCTTTAATGGATTAACGAGACGAGAAATGGAAATTAAGGGCAACAAATAAATACCTTTCGTGCAAATGCAAGTACAAAAAGAATTTACTATACGAGAAATATTTGAAAATATTCTTAAAATTGTAATTTGAGTTACAAATATTATGCACATAAACAGTGCAAATCGTCGCTCTCATTAATGAGTGCATTGATTTGAGCTGCAGAGATTTACCTGCTGTCAGCCAAAACAATTCAGTAATTTTAACAGTCACATGAAAAAGGGTATTTAAATATGGACTCATATAGTTCTGGTCTAATATTAGCACCGTGTCCTCCCTTATCCTTTTTAATGCATGCATGAATTTTAATTGTTTCATTTTCAGAGGCACGTTCTCCTTGCAAGGATTCAAAAGAGTGCACAAGCGAGTGATTCTTTCTCATTTGGTCGCGGAAAGGTGGGAGAGGGGCGTAGTGGGGCAGGAACCCCCAGGAAACCCCCCAGGGGCAGGAACCCGGGAGTATGGTGGGTGAGAACTTAACAAAGGAAGAAGATGGACTTAGCAGACGGGAGTGACGGCTTGTCAAAGTTGAGGGAACCTGGAGAATTTTGCAACGATGCCTAATATTTTGTAATAAGAAAATCACTAAGTAAAGAGATGGGAACCACAAAGGTATGAGCGCGCGGCATGCAGGAAGTTCATAGCCACCCATCCCTGCCTCCCGTTCTCGTCAGTCCTCGATCTTATCAATTTTAAAATCGTTCTTTTCAAAAACTGTAACATGAACTCGTTGATGTTTCAATGATCGTAGATTTTTCAATGAATACAGAGCAGCATTTTCTCTTTCCCTTTTAGATGATCGTTATGACCTTTTGCCACATGTGCTCTGCGAGCATCGCAAGCAGAAAGGTTACTGTTCAATTGAAGGCTGGAAGGATTACCTTCAGAAAAAACTGGGCTTATACATGCCGCTTTTGCGGTAAGTGAACGAGATCGTATGGTAAGACTGCGAAGCCATTTTGGGAGTCTGGTGGGTCTGTCCACTTAAAAAACATTCCCACCAACTCTTCAGGGGAAGGAATGACTTCAAAGGTGGATTTCTTCTTTAAGATGTTCGAGATAGTTGCTGATGGGTAGCCATTTGATTTTAGCGCGTTAGAAACGTGGGACAGCTCTTTCTTTACTCCTTCAGCGGTGCTCGGTAGGTTGAGTGCTTCGCAGTCTTACCATACATCAAAGGTGTCACTGAACCACTTACAAGAATTCTCCAGAACAACGGCATCCGAGCCACCACCAGACCGGTCAAGACCTTGCAACAGGAATTTGCGTCTCCCAAATCAAGACCTCCATCAGATCGGCAAACGAACGTTGTCTATAAAATCCCCTGTGCGGACTGCACATGGAATTACATCGGAGAAACGGGTAGATGCCTACACACTAGAAAAAAGGAACACATACGAAACACTAAAGTTTTTAAAAGTGGTTCTAATATTGCCAGCCATGCGTGGCTCGAAGGCCACACTATTGATTTTGAGAATGCACGCGTCATCGACAGAGGCAATTCACGCGTAAGAAAAACGCTGGAATCTTGGCACACTGCAATTACCAGCCAGGCAGACAACAATTCTAAGCAGCTACCAAGACAATATTCAATTCTATTGTAATCTTATCCTTGTTATTAGCATTTTCTTGTCGCACAAGTATTTCTTTTCTTTTCTTTTATATTATTGTATTTATTTAACATATTCACTCGCTATTCTCTCACCTTTTTGTACATATATATTTTATCTCTGCCTTTTATACCTCACTTTTTAAAGATTGCAGACTGGCAGTCGAAAGCTTAGTTTTTAAAACTTTTTAACCAGAGAACGTCTTTTAACTTTTTAATTATGCCTCCTGGTTATTCATCGATTTTTAAATATTGGTATTCACCGACGGCCCTGGGACGAGAGCCTTCTGAACATGAATACGAGGCTAATGCGGGGACCTTCGCTCGGATATAAAAGAAACATGAGGAAAATTACAGCTTGTGGGCCGGAAAACCAAAAAAGCATTGAAAGTTGCAAGTCTCTGGAGTTTGTAAGTGATCTGCTGGTTAGAGGAACACCTTAATTAAGCGAACATGCAAAACCATTTAGTAGGAGTTACCGGGAAGATTCACAGATAAATTGATCTGACAGGAGATTGCGATTTGCGAGTCAGTCGGGAGTCAATATCCCCAATCTGAAGCGAAATACTTTTTAGCTATTTTGTCAAAAAAATTTACTGAGCTGGTTCGGTTTAGTCTTTGATGACCATCTGATATCGCTTTCCACCAAAAGGGGGGAGATACTGGGGAAACTACAAGTAAATATATTTCTCACTCACCGGCACATTCGTGTTGAGTCAAAAACATCAAACCTTCGGTCCAAAGACCAGCTTTTCATTTTACTTTAGCGATAGTGGTGTCCACAGTTTGAAGATCATTTAATTTTCTCCCTGAAAAAATGTCATAAACTAACAGAATTGCAAATAGTAGAAAGTAAACAACTTGTGTGCGTGACGAGTACGAGTAGCCGTTCCAGCCTTCTCTGTCACTCCTGCCACATTTTTTGGGGGGCATTTTTGTTTAATACTGGTATTCCTCTTGCCTTCAGATCACTTATAAGCTCCAGAACCCTGAAGCATTTAATGCTGTTTTGGTTTTCCGGTACCCAAGCTGTAATTTTCCACATGTTTCTTTGTATTTCCGAGCGAGGTTCCCCGCATTAGCCTCGCATTTGTGCTCAAAAGGCTCTCGCCCCAGGGCCGTCGGGGAATACGAATCTTGTCTATTGCAATGAAAAGAAACAATTCTTCAGAAGCCATTTGGAAGTTCAATCAGAGCTTTTTCACTGACCTTTTAATGGTTTGTACATAGGGAAATCATCAGTATCTGCAGAATCACTGTGAACTGACACTGAGAAGTCTGAGAAATCGCTAAAGATGTTCACTGTTCCCGCGGCCATGTTTGAAATGGGCGGGAAACCTCGTTTTCATGCCCTCGTCCAGGCTCTGTGGGCCCAGCTTGTGCTTCTTTATTTACATTTTTTATCGTTTGTTTGCTTGTTTTGGTGTCGAGTTTTTCAGTTGCTTTTATTTGGCTATTTCAGTTGCCTTTCTTTCACGTCACACAATGCAACCCAAAGTGTAGAGTTGCGTGACGGTAAGTTCACAGACTTGTGAAATATAAAAAACAAGTTTATCACCTAGGAATCACCTAAATTCCGATAGAGAGTTCCGATAGTAACGACCCTCGTTACTTTTGGAATTAGCAGCCTTTGGGGGTCGTTACTTTCGGTTACAAAAAAACATACATACAAAAAACAAGTCTATCACCTAGGAATCACCAATCACATAAGTTCAAGACTACCGGTACTCCTTTAGCGCGAAAATTATGTCTGACCTAAGAATTAAAATTTTAAACTTGCCCTTTTACTTTCGCCAGTGATCACCAGTGTAAACATTGTGTTCCCACCGGGGAGAAAAGAAGACAAGGAAAAAGGCTAGAGAAGACAAAAGGCAGAAAGTTACACTTTAAGAAAAAATGCGTAATATTGCGTAAACATTTTGTTATACGTAGAGAAAGCATAGCAAGCCGAGAGATATCAAGCAAGGCATGAATGGAACTACGGGGAAGAACTATGGGAAGTGAAATGAAAGGTATGTATCACCTATTTGTTTGATTTTCAGCATTTTCTGAGCTATCAGTAAAAATGATAGCCATGTCTCAGCTCAGCTATCAGTCACTTTTTTTTTCAGTTCGAAGATCTCAGCTGTAAGTTGAGAAACGCGTCTTTTCTCAACTGACGCAGTAACATTTTGACCAATATTAGTTTTCAACTATAAGTTAAACTTCAGCACAGACCTCGTACCCCTTGACTAGATATGACTTGCATATGACTTGCATATATTGTTGACCAGATATCACTTGCATATATTACTGTAGTTGTTACTACAGTGTTCATCTTGGATATTTGCATATGCACAATATACAACTTGCTTCACCTGTAATACAGAATAAGATAATAGTCACATATTTTAAAAGGATATAAAAATGAATGCAAAAAATTATACATGTATATAATTAATGTGCTGCTGTTTCCCCTCCCCTCCCCCCCCCTCCCCTCCCCTCCCCTCCCCAACCCTCCCCTGCCCCAATATAAGCTACTGTCCAAGTGTTATTTCTTGCTTTCTGGGAAGGTTTTAAGAAAGAAAATGCCAGTTATAAATGGCATGCTAAAATAATTCCTTTGATCTGAAAAAATTATTCTTACATGTATGTGCAGCATCTGCAAAATTAATTCTGGTAGATGTGCATGTAATTAGAAATTTAGGAACATGAAAAGCAGAGGAAATTCGAACCATTCTTTGGTTGTGCCAATAAATGTTCTGACTGTTTTCTACATGTAACTCAAATACAGTGTAGTTGCTTGATACACTTAGATATTTATTTGGTATCTAAAGTTTGATGTTCAGCTAAATTAAATACTGTACATGTACTGTATAATTATGCAAGTAATGATCAGATCTCATATGATACACATCTGTGTGAGTTTAAATAAAAATTGACTTGACTTGACTTTTTAACAAATATTCAAACAGGTTTCATGGAAATATAAATAGGCTTATAATCCCTGTAGTAAGACTCCAGAGTACCTGCTGATTGTACACATTTGTGGCACATTGGTATAAACATGATCTATCTGTGTACGGTAGTCAGTAGTTTACTGGTTAATCAACTGAGTATATCCTTCATCTGTTGTAAGATATTTTGTTAGAGCCTTTTGTTCTGTATTTGCCTGCATTAGATCAATATTTAAATCCCCGAGCAGTACAGTTGGAATTGTAGGTTTTATTAATACCGAGTTGTGAAGGTGAGTAAGAGCATCAATTAAATGTGAAATTGTAACTTTAGTTTTCGAGCGATAGATACCAATGATATGAATATTTGGAATTGATTGGCTTAAAACCATAAATATAACGGTAATTTCCAAATTATTAAAGATACATCTGTATGGAATTTTTGTACAATTCAAATCATTCTTAATGTAAACAGCAGTTCCATAGCAAGTTCTTATGTTAGACTGACTAAGGTCATTTCTGTAAAGCGTAAATTGACTAAGTTGATTGGCAAAGTTTTGATTCGACAAAAATGCTGACATCAGCTTTTTGAATGTTGTAATCACTTCGCACATCATCTATGTGGAGGTGGAGAGATCTAACATTCTGAAACAAGACTGTTTTTATTTGGGGTGAACTGTCAGTCTGTAAAACTGCTAAAGGCACAAGGCTTGTTTGTGTTCTTAGTCTTCTCATTTTACTTTTAACTTTCTCAGTAACCTTAATTTTGTTTTCATTTAAATTAAGAATATGCAGTGTAGAGCTGTTTCGTACACGGCTCAAGCCAACATAATGCATGTGCTCTCTTGTGGATGCTGGAAAATCAACACCTGCCTCATTTAATGTGTTGCCTTGACAACGGTGAATAGTCTTGGCAGCAGCAGGTCTAAGTGGAAATTGGCGCCGGAGAATTTGGACTTGACTATTTTTATTGACTCGAAATTGTCTTGTGACTTCCCGGCAATACTGGTGTCCAATTTCTATCTATAGTTGCCTTGTACAAATGTGCATTTTCTCTGCGCAGGTTTCTGCCTATGTCAGGATGTGGAAAAGAGAGCCAAATAATACTTGGTCTTGTGGAATTTTCAACTCTGTAGTCTATGTTTTCTATGACACACTCTGCACCATTGGTGAGTCCATCAGTCACATCAACATTAGTTGTCAAGTCATATTTTTCTGCAGTTGCGACGGACACTAGCCGGACACTAGTACAAACCCATTGTGTTTGTTGGATCATCTGGGATTTTTTTTTTTCATTTGTTCTCTCTAGGTCATCAGAAATGTCTCCAACTATAATGTCTAAAGCCTTACTCTGAGCTTTATCAGCTTTAGAGAGGGTATACAGAGCATTGTTGTGAGCATCTACCGAAGCATTTGTGGTAGATAAATGAGTCATGTTCACAGCCGTAATTATCTTGTTCAGGCCTTACATTCATTTTTCTAAATGGATATATCATTTTCGGATTGATTTCCCTCACTTAAACGATTGAGCAGCTGAGCAAATTCTTTGTCATCTTTTTGCCTCATTATTTCTGTCAATTCAAAGAGGGTGAAGTACTCTGTCCAGATGTTAGATGCAAATTCATTATAGCCAGATTGGGAATTTTCAAAGATGCACTTATCAAAAAGTGGCTTAAGCTGGAAAAGATCTCCAACGGTTACCAAGCTTATTCCACCAAATGATTCATTAGTTCCCATAATTTGTTGCAACCTTAAGTTCAAAAAGTGGAACATGCCACTTCCAACCATAGAAATTTCATCGATAAATATCACCCTAAGTTTATTCAGTCTTGCTCTAATAGTATTCAGTCTGGCACTGTCTAGTGCAAAATACTCAAAACCTCTATTGGCAGGTATCTTAAAAGCAGCGTGTAGTGTATTGCCTTTAGTATTGAATGCTACTTTCCCAGTAGGGGCAGTCTTGACAACTTTCACATCATCTGGATTTTCCCCAGCGATACTATTAAGAAATCTGGTCAGAGCTTCATGCAATGCATTTGTCACAGTACTTTTGCCAACTCCAGCACCACCACTTAAGAATAATCGCAGAGGGTCATCTTTTGTTTTAATTGAATGTAAGACATGATAAAAAGGTGTCTTTGTTTTTCATTCAAAGAGCGGACAAGTCTACGATAATCATCATCAGACATGCGCTTTACAACAAGTTCTTCCGGATCATTACCTCTGGGGAAAATTCCAATATCATCAAGCAAATCATACTGATTATGCTGCTTGTTTTTGCCAGGGTCAAAGCAACCAAATAATTCACTAGGTTTGTCTTCAACAATACAGTTCTACTGATTCATATGCTCTGCATTTGGAGCGACATTGTCAAAGTTGTCACATTCAGCATTATTCATATCCTCCATTGCTTCATCTAGTATTTCTGAATGGTATTCATACTGATGCCTATTACTGATAACTTCATCCTTAACCTGCTCAAATCTCTTTTGGTAAGTATGACAGTCTTTAATCAAATCTATGTTTCCCTTCCGCCATGGTGTATAAAGCATGAGTTGCTCTCTGTAATGTTTTTCTGGGTCGTTATCTTTATGATACCTGACATATCGGATGATTTTAGCCTTCTTTCGTTTTACTAGTTTCATACCTCCTTTCAGTTTGTATTCATTTAGTTTACATTGAGGGTCAGTAATATTAGTGTCATTTGGGTCATCATCAGTGTTCTCCTCAAAATTAGTCTCTGCAAGAAAGTCACCAGAACCTGTGAGTGATGACTCACTAGAATTTGCGTCATTTTCTGTGTCCTTGACACTCTCAAACCATGCAACAAAGTCAGCTAGGCAAAATTTCTCTAATTGTTTTGGTTGATACCGCTTTATTATGTTATCAGATTCTATGTTTTGTGAACTATCAAGTAACTCTTTTCCAGTTTCTTTATTAAGAATGTTCTTTCATCTAGAGGTGAGGTGCTTCTGGAGTGTTTTCACGTGACGTCACAGGTTTCGAAATTTTCCCGGGAAAAATAGTTTCCGCCATGTTGGTGTCCCTTCGCGGCTCAAGTCTCCGGTCATTTACATTACAAAAGTTGTCTGAGGAGAAAGATAACCCTCCCCAATTTGCGAATACGCTTGATCCTCTTGTTAAAAAAGGTACATGCAGAAAATAACGTGCATTGGAGTCGATCCTTTTCTAATTTCATACCAAAATTACGATGCCGAATGTCTTCCTCCAACTGAGTCGATTGACCTCGTTTCTTACCTTGTTCTTGAAACTAGCTACCAGACTAAGAAACAATTTAAAGCCTTTAAGTCTTCAAGCATATAACCAGTTGGTCTCCGGATTTGTACAAAGTGTCGACGGACTTATCATTGCCAGTAAGCATGTTGTTTTGGCAAAGGTTCGCCACTCTCAAAAGATGAACGACCCAACTGTTCCTCTGTGGATCATCACCGAAGATGACGGAAGGATTTTATGTGCACATTGCCGTGGATGTCTGGCTTGGCAAGGGGAAAGCTGCTCCCACATTGCTAGCGTACTATTTTACATTGAAACTTTTAACAGAATACGATGAAAGCTTGCTTGCACTGACAAACAATGGGAGTGGATACTGCCAACTTACAACAGACATATCATTTGCTGAAGTTCAAAACTTGGATTTGTTTCAAATTGTACAGCAGCAAACCGGCCTTTATGCCAATAAGACTAACATAAAAGTTGCAAATAGTGACCGTGTCAAAGCATCTACATGTAACAGTGTCAGCACACCCAACAATGGAAATTTAAATAACCGTCACTTCAAGCGAATTTATCACCAACCACATGGTTGTATGATGACATTACTCTAGAGGTTCATCTAAATCTCAAGAAGATTGATCCTACTATTGTCTCTAGTACTCATTATAATTTAAGAAAATCAGACTTCATAATACCAAGATTCAGGACAGTCGCATATGGTAAACACAGCCTGTCGTACCTAGGCCCTGTACTACGGTCATAACTCGAAAAATCTATTCGGCTGTCTGACTCAAAGACTGTTTCTTATGTAATAATTAACCAATCATTTTAAACATGTAAATACACATACATAGATATATATTTCGCATTTTGTAATTTTTAAAGTAATTCTAGCTTAGGTAGTTAGGTGTCCCCAATAGATCAGTTTCGTATTCCCGGCTGCACTGGGGCGAGCTTCGTAAAAACCCATCAAAGTGAGGCTAATGCGGGGAAAAATAAGTCGATGAGAGCTCTAGAACTGGTGAAGCATTGCTGTTGTGCTTTGAACTGCACCCAGGAAACGAAAAATGTTGAAAATATCCGCAACTGGCAAATGTTAGATGTTTTCCAATCTGTCAGGACAACGCAAATAAGCATTACGCTTCGGGAATATCAGAACGAGGGCGGCGTATGCGATGGATTGCAGCCTGTCGTCTGGACGGTTAAATGTTACGAGGCACACCAAAATATGTTCAATTCATTTCGAAGGAGGTCTTGGCCCGACTAAATTGAATCCTGTTCCCTCAATATTTTCATTCCCTCAAAATCTTCGGAGAAAATCTCCGAAAAGTCGTACTGACCTCGAGGAGAGACGTCGAAAGCAGTGAAAGGAAACACCACAGACCTCGAGGAGTAAGAAAGTGTTTACCTCCAGACAAAAACAAGATGTTAATAGACTCCAAAGAAAAATATTCTGCTTTTGGAGGAGCCAATACTCCATATTTTTGGCCCGTGTACGTTGACGCCGAGGCCCAAACTGACGAAATTAGATTCAATTTCTTTAACTGAGATTGTTTTGAAATTGCAGTTGCGAACAACATAAAGCTGCACTGAGAAGTACATTCGTATTTTGCCGCGAAAGATTTTACCCCGCATAAGCCTCACTTCCGTGTCACGTTCTTTGCTCGGCCCAGGATAACCTGGAATACGAAACTCGACTATTAGCGCACGTTGTACGCTAGAGATTTTGACACAGTAATAAAGTTTTTATCTTGTTATCTTAAGGTTTACAGGATCCTTTATTAGGTCCTGTTCGTGAATTCAGAAGAGTAACCCTTTCATGCAGATTCTGCATGCAGGTAATTACCACTGTGTATGCATTAGCTCAGTAGGATGCAGTGATGGTATTGACAATTTGCAAGACAGTTTTTATCACAACGTAATATCAAAGGGAGTTGAAGAGCAAGCTATAAACCTAGTTGGAGCTGATAGTTTTTCAGGTCTAAATGTTGTTCCAATCCAGCAACAGAGAAATGGATCAGACTGTGGTGTTTTTGCCGCTGCATTTGCGACAGCTTTGGTTCATGGTGTTCTCCCTAGCTTGTTGGAGTTTGATACAAAAACTGAGAAACCACCTTTGTGAATGTTTAAAAGCAGAAAAAATTGGAAATGTTCCCTTTGTTCCGAGTTTAGAAAACCAGACGGTGTATGTAGTACACTATGTGAGACTCATTCCACATTATTTTGTACGTCTTTAATTTATTTTCATAAATTTGAAAAAATAATTCGCATTTCTCCCTCCAAGGTCTAATTATGCTTTTCAAAATCACTAGATTCAAGCAGCTATTAGAAAACAGCAACTAATATGCAACTGATGCCACTCTCTTGCATCAATGTGAAAACCATATTAGTTCCTAATTGACAGGACGCATGGAAAAAGCCTGGTGACTTCATATGCACATTGGACCCTTTGCAGAATACATTCATATGGTACCAAAAACACCTTGTTGGAAGATAATCGATGCAACAGGACCTTGAAAAGAAAGGATATTAGCTTTTTGAATTGTGTAACTCTTTCTCTTTTATTTTCTTGCCCCAATGTATTATATGCCATGCAGCAAGGTGTTTTTTGTACCATGTGACCATATTCAGCAAAGGGCCAATAAGAGATTCTTTGTATACTTCCCACTCAGTACAATGAGCTTGTTTAAAACAGTGATTAGGCAGCTACTCTGGAGAGGCATATTAAAGAGACATGTGTTGGAAATTTATTATTGTAAAAATCACAGTCTGAAAGGACACGTGTTTGTGAAATGTAAAAATAATGGCAGGTTGTCCAGAAAATTGATTCTGGTAATTTTGTGTCTGGCCAAGCTGCCAAACAGTGGGACCAATGTACGTATATATGTGGAAAGGGTGATTGGTTTGTGGAGACAAAAGTACAGTGTGTTGCAGAGTACATTACCTATTGATTATCTGCTGTATTCAGAAAAGGGGGGAAACAGGTGCTGCCCTATGGTGGACAGATAGATCAGAGTGCTGTGCCCTCATGAATCTTTGTCCGTCTGTGGTACCTTTTGACTGAGTGTTGTTTCTACAATAATTATTTTTTACATGTATGTGTTTATTGTTTTTCTTGTAAAAGCTTCTTACTGACTTTTCTCTGTTACATTTCACATGAAAATTACAGAGTGTGTTTGAGTTTATCCTATGCAAGAACCTGCCTAGAACAAACCCTCTCATTTTCAAGCTTATCGTCCGTAAGGTCATCGCGACGTATGGCTGAAATCCATGCTCGACTTCTTCTGGTCGTCAACTCTTCTATCACCTCGCTTTTCTCTGTTAACCATTTTGGGAACACGACTAAATTTCACTGCAGAATCCTTTTTTGTGAACTTTTTCCACTCTTGCTGCCACAGCCAACAAAAATCAGCAATAATTCACAGAACCATGGTAATAACAAAAGATATAATATTGATCTTTCACAGTTTAACTCGATAAATACAGTAAGTGACCGGCTCGCGCATTTTTTCGTGGGACACCATAATGGCTGACAGTAAGGTTGCTAGGAAACAGTCACGTGAGTGAAAACACTCTATAAACTGAACATCACGAGATGATCGTCTTAGAGGTATTTGCAATACAAGATAAACTGCTTCTTGAGCACTGACTTCAACTGCATTAAGAAATTTGTTTCCGATATGTCTAACTCCATTTGTAATGTCTTTATTACCTGCCTTTGCCTCTTCGGATGCTTTGTCTAGAAGTCTGCTCATACCTCGCTGGCCTTTTGTAATGTAAGACAGTATGTATGTATGTAGCACAGGGATAAGGATCTAACACATAGTGTATGTCCATGTTTGCTTGCCAGGCTTGGAGTAAGTGAGCATTGTAATTGTTAATCCTTATTTCTGATGGTGATCTTTTAAGAAGTAATGTGTCACGCTTACCTTACCTTAGGTTCCAGATTACACGGCATGTGTTTCATTCCTCCTCCGGGTGACAATAAAACATTTTTTTAACGATTTCGTCGATTCGTAGACGGACCACGGTCGATAGGCATCGTACTCACGTAGCTTTTAAGATTTCGATGGAAGTATCTTCGCTTTTACGATTTCCATGTCAATTTGTCGCAGCTAGTGTTCCTTAGCATAATAACATCCCTTTTCTCAGCCCAAGAAGGAATTACTGTTTACAGAGCACACGAAAAACCACCTTCAACCTCTGTGCCGCGTTACGCCATGTTGTTAGACAAAAATGTACACCTTTCCAGTACCCCCATGAAACTTCACAAACATATGCACAGAAGTATTTGCAGAAAAACAATACTTAGTGTTTAATCCAAGTTTAATGAATAAATTAATCAGAATCGAGTGAGTGAGTGAGTGAGTGAGTGAGTGAGTGAGTGTGTGAGTGAGTGAGTGAGTGAGTGAGTGAGTGAGTGAGTAAGTGAGTGAGTGAGTGAGTGAGTGAGTGATCGCCATTAGACTGCCTTCTAAGCTCATGGAAGACTTCGTCGTCCATGAGCAAAAATTCCAGAGAAATTCAAACATCTCCAAAACTTGAATACACAATGTCGTTAGCACAGGAACAAATATTGCAAAAACACTTTCCTTAAATTCTACTTTATGGGCTGTGCAAGGCTTACATGGTATTGTGGTAAAATTTACAGCCGCCGTCTCTACGCTTTTTCTTATCAATTAAGCGACCTAATTTCTTGTCTTAAACACAGGGCATGTCTCCCATCACGTCTGCTTTACCGTTCCATTGAAATCTGGCCGGTATGATTAAGTCTTTAAATTTACAGTATATAGATAGGCCTAGATATATACTCAAACGTTTTCCAATGTATTTAACGTAGTCGTATCTTCAAGTTAATGGGTTGGATTAAACCAAATTGTTTTTCATATGGTTCCGCTTTTCATTGATATTTTCAAATTTTAATTTGATTTAAAAAATCGTTTTCAATTTTTATTGTAAAATTTGGCGTTCTCAACAAGTTTGCATTAAGAACTCTTTCTACTTTCAAAGATCATGTAATAAAATGAAGTAACTGAGAGCAGTTAAAAATTTGAAGCTAGAATAAATAAATGTTTTCCTTAGATATATTAAAATTGAATAACTGGAAAAATTATCTACTTCCACAGTGCCATCACGTTCGCCCCGTTATATCTCAGGTGTTATCATGGGAAAAGAAATTTATTGTTTGCAAAAAGGAATTTCCTTTCCATGAAGATACAAAAGGTTTATCGCGTAAAAGGAAAAAATGTTATTTCACTGAATTAGTTTCCGGAATTTTTGTGATGCTAGGTACATAAAAGTTTAAGTTAAATGCAAAAAAGCAATTTTTCGACCTTATTTCAATTAGGCATGATTACGAATGTTGAAATTTAATATGTTTATTATTTGGTTGGCGCAGCTGGTGTAATGTCTGAAAAGTAAGGGTTTAGAAATTAAAGCTGTAAGAAATTTCAGACCTTGATGAGGTGAGGCCAGAAACTACGTGAATCAAACATCCATCAGCTACGTTCTCCTACTGAACGATGTCTTTCCTTAAACCTATGTTTGCTATCCTATTTTTCACGAGTCTGAATTGTTTTATTCCTGCAAGAGGGGAAGGTAAGTACGTTATATAGCTCCCTGATTTTGTACTCGAGTATTTCTAAGACAAAATAATCAGTTGTCCCTAAACAAGACAATGTTTTTTTCTGTTTGTTCATTTTTCATTTGCAATAATCATAGATCTATACTTCCTCGACAGAGGTAGGAGAATGCAAAGATATCTTTTC
>CM042753.1:10713398-10723707 GCA_022496165.2 Catalaphyllia jardinei
TTCCTATTCGTAGGTTTTTATGGGTAAAAACATTAGGTCACGGAAATGTTTCGTAAGGCTGTGGCTGTTATCACAACTTGGCTCTCTTTGAGGCATATGGGAAGCAACCGGAAATGGCCTATTTTTGAGACATTATATTTTCCATACCCATGCTTTATATCGTGAAGTTCTAATATCCCTGCAAAGTTCAGCCCTTAGTTTAGTAATATTAAGAAAAAAAATACCAAGGTTGAGGCTTTTTTACTAAGAAAAAACTTAAGTTAAGTGTCTATGTATGCTGACGACCATCAAATTTACCACGCAGGAGCAGACCAGGCGGCTGTGACTTCCAAGTTTTGAACTTGGGCTTCACTCAAAATGACAGCAATATTTGCGTGAATGATGTTGTAATTGAGACTAAAGATAATATCATACTTGTAGGAGTAGTGTTAGATTCTAAGCTGAATTTCTCTGAGCATATAATCTCTATCTGTAAAAAAGCCAGGCAGAGAATTGGTGTTCTAATGAGACTACGTAATCTAATTCCTATGAAATCTAAGTTAATATTATTGAAAAGCGCGATATTACCATTCCTCACGTACTGTCACCTAGTGTGGCATTTTTGCAAAGCGAGTGACACTCGAAAGCTTGAAAGACTACAAGAAAGAGGGCTTAGAGCGGTTTTCAAGGATAATAGCTCTAGTTATGAACAACTATTAGAGAAGGCAGATCTGCCCGCACTACTAAATAGTCGCTTACAGGATCTGTGCATCCTTATGTATAAAGTGAAGCACAAACTGTGCCCTGCATATATAAGCAACATCTTTAAAGAACCAAATAGTAAATACAATCTGAGGCAAGCAGATTTCTCTATACCTAGGTATGAGACAGTCACCTACGGCAAGCACTCTATTAGATATTACTCAAAACGCGACAAATTCCCCACATACCGCAAATTCCC
This sequence comes from Catalaphyllia jardinei, assembly GCA_022496165.2. Lineage (NCBI taxonomy): Eukaryota > Metazoa > Cnidaria > Anthozoa > Scleractinia > Caryophylliidae > Catalaphyllia > Catalaphyllia jardinei. The sequence goes on from CM042753.1 coordinate 10,714,339, forward strand.
CACATACCGGGGACTCAAAGAGCTGGCAATATGGTGATAAAGCTCCACTTGAGTCCCATATATCCCGTGGTGGGGTGGGGGGAGGGCAGGGTTTACTTTGACTGGTGCATTACTGTGACGCGTGACAGGTTAGATTCTTCAACTACCGCTGTCTAGAAACAACGCTTTTCAACTAGAGAAGCGAATTCCCACATCGACTCTGTGACCCCCTTCCGCAGTATGATTTTATAATGTCAGCGGTCACCCCACTGACAGACTGTGATTAATAACGTAATTGGCATTTGATGTATTCTTTCTATCAAACACCTCTCTATTTCGCATAATAACTCGCAGTTTTCTGAATTGCATGCAACTCTTCTTTAACGCGGACTACAAGCCCTTGCGTTCATTTGGATGTTTCCTGCAAGTAAGAAATGAAATTCAATTCATTCGAACTAATCTCTTTGAGACTCCCATTGACGAGGATTTCGGCTGCGGTTTTTTGGATGAGGGTGTGAATGGGATTAACCAACTGGCGACAAAGGGCGAAAAATATAACTGACTACCGACAAAACGAGGAAAAAAATTACCGACTAACGATGGGTTGCACGTGACGTCATCTTTTTCTAACATCCAAAAGTAATGAGCCACCAAAGTCATTATCTTCATCACGCATGAGAGGGAGTAAATTTATATCTGTGAACAACTTTTCAGCTCAAGAACACGCTTTATCTAAAAACAGGCACATTTTAAATATTAGAGTTATGGTGGTGCGTGACATAAAGCTATGAACGTGTTTGTCAAAAAATAAATCTGACCGTATTCCCAAAAACATGCCTGCAGTTGACTCTAAGACCTTCCCAGTGAACAGAAAAGATCTAAGCCCTCGCTGGCTAGCAGAATACCCGTTACGCAAGCACGTGACAGGGACCTCTCCTGTAGGGTACCATGTCAGCACAGAACATTCAAGCAAGCTCAATGAGCTCACTAAACACAGTCAATAAAAACATTATTTGGCTGTCAAACGGCCAAGTCTAACTAAGTGAAGGTGTACGTACAAGACACCCTCCCCTCCCCCCTGGTATTTGACAACTGGCCCCCAGCAAGCCACCAGCAGATAACCCATGGACTGAGCCATCCACCTGTTCCAGCCTTGACGGAGCCCCCCTGGGTTTAGAGTAGCCAGCTAACCCTACGAAAACCTGGCGGGCATGTTCTTGCGAATACAGTCAGATATCAAGTCCAAATAGGCTCCAGGAAGCCAAATTGTCTCAAAACTAACCTAAACATGCACTAAAACTCACACTCGGTCCGCTCGGGACCCTTCCAGCTCCCATTTGCCCTCACAACCTGTCCGTATTCCCAAAAAACATGCCTGCAGTTGACTCTAAGACCTTCCCAGTGGCCAGAAAAGATTTGAATCCCCCCCCCCCGGCTAGCAGAATACCCGCCACGCAAGCAAGTGACGGGGACTCCTCCAGCAGGGTGCCATGTCAGCACAGAACATTCAAGCAAGCTCAAAGAGCAAAAGAGCTCAACAAACACAGTCAATAAAAAAAAATTATTTGGCAGTCAAATGGCAAGTCTAACGAAGTGAAGGTGTACATACAAAAATCCCTCCCCTTCCCCCTGGTTTTGACAGCTGGACCCCATCAAGCCACCAGCAGATAGCCCATGGACTGAGCCATCCACCTGTCCCAGCCTTCACGGAGCCCCCCTGGGTTTAGAGTAGCCAGCTAAGCCTGGATTCGGGCTTCGCCCGAACCCAAGCGAAAACCTGGCGGGCATGTTCTTGCGAATACGGTCAGAAATATTTATCTCGGGATTTTTAGCCTTTTTAGAAGTTTAAGTATTAGGAAAAGTGCTCACCCAAATGTTTGCTTGATCAGTTCAGATAATCAATGGCCTAGATTTTCAACGTAAGTTCCAGATGTGTGCACTATTTTCCGGCCGCCATGTTGGTGTCCCTTGAAGGTACATCAACATGACGACTCCCTACCCGGCTCTGTAAATTTGTGCAAAATATTTCGACAAATATTTGAAGATCGGGAAAACGTACAGACATAAAACTTGGAGAAGTGTCTTAATTATTTATCTCCTATAACATTGTAAGTTCTTGAGTTTATTCAATGAATGATTTTCGAATTTATTTTTAATTGCGTGACGGTGCAACCCAAGAATTTTGAATGACGTGACACTGAAAACCAGCGATTCTACATGTTTTGTTTGCTCCAAAACAGATATCAAGGGAAGATCTCAAAAATCACCCGAAAATGGTATGTTAAGTATTCTTTCAAATCTTTTTTCTAGCGTTCTTTTTGGGGGGTTAGTAAAACCCGTGACGGTCTACCTTCCGCGACGGTCAAAATGGTTAAGACCTGTGACGGTAATGTCCGTGACATGTACGTCGACTTATCCGTGAGAAATCTACAGAGGGCTATAATCCGTGACGGGTGCAGAGCAATATTGTCTTTGAAGTTTTTGTTGAAATCCGTGACGGCCTAGCTATAATCCCTGACAGATGAAGACTAAATTTGCTTTTAGAAAAGTTCATAGGCCAACACAGACTTTTGCGGTAGCGGCACGTGAGCCTCTAAAACTTTGCTCTGACGAGCATGTCTTGAGCGATTTTCGGGTTTTGTATGATATAATAGGAGCCGTTCTATAAATTGTCTTCAGCAGTGGCTGATTTTGGATGAGACTCCATTTTTATAGTGGGCTTGTTCTATGAATAGATCAATGTCTAAGAGAAAACGTCGTCTATGTAACGTTTCCATATCCAGACGTTCGGCTTGATTCTGCTTTCATTAAGAATTTTTGTTTCGATTTTTTGCCATGAAGAGATTGGCGATCGGGCGAAAGCAGTCGCCATTCCCTTTTCGTTCCCATGGCCGCTCTGTGAATTTGAAGTTTTCCCCGTTACACTGGGACGAATTTTCTTTGAGTATTAAGGCCGAGTATTTGTTTAAATTAAGGTAGTGGGACGGGATCGGGATGGGAGGACTGGAAAAATAATAATTCCACCACTAAATGTTACACAGTATAGACTTTATGGATGTTCCAACGCGTAAAACCAGTCACAAAATGTTACCCACTGCAGTATAGATCGCTAATTTATGTGCCATTATTCTTTATCCATGGTGGTTGTTTATTGTACAAGAAAGTAACGCTGGTTAACTGCTGGCTCCGCTCTTCGATGAAACACCCGATAAACCTGAATATTAATAAGGTGCGGTCACCGCTGACATTATAAAATCATACTGCGGAAGGGGGTCACAGAGTCGATGTGGGAATTCGCTCGAGAAACAGCGAGAGCCGCGAAAATCGCACCATTTTTACGCAAAGAGCCATGTCTATCCTTGCCAAGAAAAGCTGGCAAACAGTAAGACCGACTATCAGAGAAAGAAGCAAGTTTATGTTCAACAATGATCTCTTCAGCGATGTAAACTTTGTTGCTCGAGGGGCCAATGGTGAAAGTGAAAGTAAACAAGTGATTACTGCTCACAAGTTTGTGCTGTCGATTAGCAGTCCTGTGTTTGAAGCCATGTTTTACGGTGAGCTGGCAGAGACTGGAGACTCTATTGAACTGCCAGACTGTGAATACGACAGTCTTTTGGAGTTGTTTCGTTACATGTACAGCGATGAAGTGATCTTGAGCGGAAGTAATGTCATGGGAGTGTTGTATTTGGCGAAGAAATACATGGTGCCTTCACTCGTTGACAAATGCGCGGAATATCTGCAAGATAACTTAGATGCCTCCAATGTTTTCGGTATCCTGACACAAGCACAGAAATATGAAGAGAAAAACCTGGTAGACCATTGCTGGAAAGTGATCGATGAACAAGCAGAAGAAGCTATGAATTCGGAAGGATTTGTGACAATCGAAAGATCCTTACTTGAAAAAGTGGTGGAGCGTGACCCGTTGAATATTCAAGAGATAGAGTTGTTCAAAGCGGTGAATTTGTGGGCGACAAAGAGATGTGAAGAACAAGGCTTATCAACAGGTGGAAGTGAAAAAAGAAGAATTCTCGGAGAACGGATTGTGAAAGGAATACGTTTTCCAGTGATGACCCAACATGAATTTGCTGCAGTTGTTCTCGACTGCAAGATACTGACAGCAGACGAGGCTTTTAGCATAGTAAAATATTTCAGTTCAGTTCCAGACACTCCTATGGGATTTTCTGAGAAGAAGAGAATTGGCTCAAGAGGATCGTTTCAGCGTTGTTGCAGATTTGGTGCCGTGGTTCACACTGATTCAGGTTATCCTTATTTTCCTGATAAAAAAGACTGTCTTATTTTTACGGTCGACAAAGACATCTCATTACTTGGAATAGCACTGTGCGGAAGCAGAAATTGCAGTTATTCTGTGCATATTAAGATAAAAAAGTTGGATGAGGGTGTGTATGTTAGTTACAAATCAGGAAACTTTCCTTCTACATCTATCAGGTGTATCATGTCATCAGACCAAGCTTTTCAGTATTTCGGGTTCAATATTTTCTTTGACCGTCCGGTTGTCATAAGGAAGGGTGTCAGACATCGTGTCGAAGCTTCCATCTCTGGCGCCAATTCTTGTTTTGGTCAAGACGGTAGAAAATCTGTAGTTTGTTTAGATCATGTTAAATTTGATTTTAGAGACAGTGGTGAGAGTAGCAATGGAACCAGAGCTGAACGAGGGCAATTTCCAGAGTTTCTTTTCACTTTAACATAAATAGTTCGTAGTTTGCTATCAACTTAGACTGTTCGCAGGCTCTATTTACGCACGCGAAAGAAAAAGCGGTCCCCACCCCATACCCTGTCTTCCATTTTGCACTGGCATCCAAGGTGTCTCACGATTCCCTCCACGCGCTCAAAGATAGAATAAAAATATGAGAAAATAGAGGGCTGTGAACAGTTTACCATCAACCCGGGATTTTCATAGCAATCAGGGTTTGATTACAATACCCGGTTATTGTTTGGAGATATGTCCAGGATTGAGCTCTAATGGGATTCAAATTCCTTATGGCATCACAAAGTGTCATCATTGGTAAAAAAAGTCACCAAAACACACACAATTCTGTCAAATATGAAGAAATATAAAAATGTCATATAACCCTGCCAAATATGAAGTACTAATTAAACAACACTTGCGTTCAATACTGGACATAGTGATTGGTGATTGCCACAGGGATTTTGTGAAGTTAGGTAAAAGTTAATGAAACAGAATGGGAACCCTTCATTATCGATTAATTACACAAGGTGGGTGATAATTTCTCACGCGATCAGTAGCACTAAATCGGGATGTTTCTAATGCGTGAAATTGTGTCATAGAAGTGATGAAATAGTATTTTCCTGAGGTAACCAAAACAACAAAGAACGGATAACATCCACAGATTGCCATTGACAATAATCGTGTGTCACTGGCCACTGATATACAGATATCGTTTATCGTTTCCTCTGTTGATCGTATTGTAATTGAACAGATTTACAATAAATAGAAAATGAATTTTGTATAACATTTTCAGTTTCCAACTGACCCTAATTTAAATAATCGTTTTTTAATGATGATCCATCGAACTAAATATCTGTCTCTCAGGTCAGTGTTTTTTTCTCCTACCTCAGGTAATGATAGCATGAAGGCTCCCTCACCTTACACTATTTTAAAACTCGTCAGACCTATCAGTTTGTTACGATGATGAGCTTTGATCTAATTGTTGACTTCAGCTTAACATTTTCAATTCTCACCTTTAAGTGCACCTCTAAACAGCAGTTAATTTTATTAAAGCGTTTCCCATAGGAAGGAGATGTCTTGTTGCACCTCGTGCACTCAGTGAAGAGAAGTTAATGTGTGTACACTGGTCATCGTTGCGATTGATGAGCGATGATTCATTTTAATATCGACGATCACGTAGCGCATTATTCCTTATATTTTATTGAATTGAGAACTCTCTGTTACCTAGTTTCAACATAATATATGAAATATAAGTACATCCCAGGAGACATTAATTAATTAATGTAGAGGACCGGGAAACCGGGAACTGATGACGACTTGACTTGCTTTGACGCCTTATCCTGGAATAGCAACACGTGCACCGTTAGTGACTGTGATGACATCTAGCTCTCATTCACAAAGTAATCAGCTGTCCAGAAGACATTTTACATGTAAAGATTAATTTTCGCTCGCAAAGTTATACTTTCGCAGCAATATCATAGTAACTAGGCCTACTCTGGGACCTAAACTCGCCTTAACTCGCCACTTGAGATTATGCTCAAATTTCCTTATCTCGCCTTAACTAACTAACTCGCCCAAACTCGCATTATCTCGCACAAACTTGCCCACTCTCGCCACTGCAAAGTGGATAGCAATTTTCAGACTGGTCCGACTGAGAAAAGCAGTCCACCTGAAAGGTGGACCATTTTTTTCGAGACTTTTCCAGTAGGACTGAGTTTTGTACCGAAATTTCCAGAAATTTTGGTTGGATCAAGCCCAATACCTCATCCCACTCTCAGGGGAAATTGACAATTAATCCACAAAGGGAAGATGACAAAAATGCAGATTTCAAAAATTATAAACAATATGGATTTGTAAGTCTCATCCTTCTGGAATTTCCAATAGCCTCTGTGGTAAGGGTGTTTCACCAGTACGATTTGATGAAGTTTTGCTTAGTACTTAATGGACAGCCAATGGAACTACCAGGAACAACCTGAACATGCACAAACTAGTTACCTAACAAAAAGGCTACAATGCTAAGCAAGGCAGAAATTCCAGAGGCATGGGGTCACAGGGTCTAGGGAAACCTACATTGATTGCTAGTATTTTGGGTCCCAAACTGAGTCACTTCTAAGCGACACTAAGCAATACAAAAATGCAATAACAGAATATATATTTCTTCTATTAAGCTAGCTAATGATTTAAAATAAAGTTTGATTGTTGTAGAAAATTTTTAAATTAAGCTACATTACTTTGCAAATGTAATATGCAAGCTGTTTATGATAAATAAAAGCATCATCATAATATTCATCTTATAATCTGATGAAGCTTAATGAGGATTCTAGCTGACAATCAAAGTCTGGGATGTAGCCAGAATCCTTTAAATACTCCACATACTGATTGTAGTCCAAATTTCTTAATTGTAAAGTTACCTGGCACTAGAAGATATGTGTATTGGCTCCACGTGACATCATGTTTAGCTTACATTGTAGTCAAGCTGGCAACCATAAGCCATGATTCATAAAGACTTGTTACATTTAGCCTTTAACCGAATAAAGGTTTTTGCATTGATAGCCAACTCCGTTCGCCATTTTTAAAATTACCCAGATACTGGTAACTCGTGTCTCTCCCAGGGCCCTCTCGCTCAATCTAAGTTTTAGGTGGGAAGCTTCAACGTAGCGTACATGAAGTCAAAGCAAGTCTGAACCGGTAACCATTTTTGTAAGAATCCTGCAGGGAAGATTCATCACTTGGTTTGCTACACATGGTATAGGAAAAATTCATCACTGACAACTCTCAAGGGTTTGTGACACAAAGCCGATAATGGAGAGTATTTTTGTTCATCAACTTAAATGAGGTATAGCTCTCTGCACAACTGTGAACACTTTGTAATACGGGAACTGCTGTCTTCGCGAAAAGGCACCAATTGCAAGAGATGAAAGTGCATTTATCCCGAGGAAACGAAAAGGCAATTAGTGTTTTATTTACATTAGTTTCTTTTTTCACTAATTTATTATTCTGCCTTCTGCTAATGATTGTTTTATTTACATTAGTTTCTTTTTTCACTAATTTATTATTCTGCCTTCTGCTAAATATTTATGCAGCTATTGCAAATAATATATGATGATACTATTTTTATCAGCGGAAGTAGTACCATACAGCCACCAAATGGTATAGTATGGTGTCTGAATGCTATATAATAATTAATAAAGAACAAGCCTTGGTTATTCAAAGGTAGGATAGTGCCATCCAAAGGATTAATCTCTATCCAGTGGATAGTGCAGTTAGTTTCCCCAGTACTTATCCGTTGTATAGTGATTTATCTGTAAATAGCGCTATCCAATGATTGAACAACCAGGGCAAAGACTCCACACTCCACTTGCCCGATTAGGAAAAAAGTTCAATTACTAACTTTAAATAACATTTGGCTTCAGTCAACTTTGGAGCTCATGTAAAATATTTTGTTGAATTTTTTTTTGGTAATTGGGCAACATGGAGACTGTTAGGTATATATACATAAGACACACAAAGATTGCAAGGCATCTTTATGTGTATGTTACTAAAGCATATTATATGTTTTAACCCTGGTCTCCTCAACATTAGATGACCATTTTCCTTTAACTCGCCTTAACTCGCCTTAACTCGCAACTGATAGGCAAGCGCAATTTTCGTTATCTCGCCTTAATTCTCCTAAACTCGCATTAACTCGCACAATCTCGCGGCGAGATAAGGTCCCAGAGTAGGCCTGTAACTGTAGCAGCTTGTTTCAGGCTGGAGTCCTAGTTTCTAGGCATGATATATCTAATTAGGTGACGTGACAAATCTGATTATCAAATTTAACGTGTTTTGTTATTAGTGCGTGACAAACTAATTTTAGTATGTGACACATCTCCATGTAAGCCTAATTTTTTGGAGTGATATATGTACTTTGAACACATGACATCCTACAACAGTTGTTAGGGTGCAATTCTGAGTTCAATGCATGCATGCATTTCTAGTTTTTAATGTGTGGCCATTTACTGATTTAGGCGTAATCTTTGTGATTTCTACCAAGCGCGTGATATTTTTGTGTAGTATTTCGAAATTCATTTTAATGCGCATGCGTACCAGCAAAGGAGCTTATCTTGCATTGTCCACACGTCAGGGGACACATAGTTTCCAAGAAGGTTCGCATGTTGTAATACTTTGTTTTGCCGCATCGTGACTTCCAAAGTCTACAAGCCCTCTGGTATACATCAGCACAAGCTACATAGCATAAGCAAAAGCCAACAAATAAGAAATATTCGGCCATTTTATACTGTAGTTGTATTTTTTTGTTTGACAAAAAGAGTTATAACAGAAGAATATGAAGGAAAGGAGCATAACAACACAGGAAAAGTAACAATTAGGAATGGGAACGAGCTGAAAAAAACAGAGTAGTAGAATTGAGAAAGAAATAAAAAAGCAGAAAAAGGCAAGGCGAAACATTTCTTAAAAAAATAGAAAGGAAAAGGAGAAGGACTAAGGAAGAGGAGAAAAAGAACAAGTTCATAAATCCCTATAACATTGCCAGCATATTTGCAGAGGAAAACCGGACAAACACAGCATGATACATTGGACTTATAACAAAGAGTTGATGTGAAAAAATACTCACGTGGGCATCCTTGTTTGTTAGGCCCAGTGGCTTCTTGTCCGTTCCAGCAACAACCGTAAAGCGGATTGGT
>CM042753.1:10723807-10738807 GCA_022496165.2 Catalaphyllia jardinei
TAACTACATTATCAACCATCATATTGCTATCAGGAAAGTGAAAATTCCATTGAATTCTCTGCCATGGATGACCTCTTCATTGCGGAAGGAAATGAACAAAAGATATAAACTCCTCCTCCTGGCCCAAAACACCCCAAGAGGTTCTGTCGAGTGGTCAAATTACAAGAAACAAAGAAATCTCTGCACTAAGGTATTAAGATCTGCTGAATTAGCTTACTGGAAAGATAAATTCTCCAATGCGAAATCCAGCAAAGAATTTTGGAAAACAGTTAAATTATTTCAAGGCACCAATAAGTCCTCTCAAATTGGGCCCATCAAAGATCCACAGGGATCACTCTTAACAGATGATATCTTGAAAGCAAATGCCTTCAACTCTTACTTCACAAATATTTGCTCAACCTTGAACATTAATGCTGCACCTCTTCGTCTTCACCTATAAGCTACATCTACAGAATAACCCCGATTCTTTCATCCCTAACTGTTAATCAGGAAATCTTATCACATTGCGCAAAACAACATATCAAGGAAAGTAAGGCCCCTGGGCCTGATGACATTGATGACAAAGTTCTTTGCATGCTTGGAGATGCCTTTGTTGACAGTTACTATATTATTGCCAAAAAGAGCTTTGCTGATTGCAAATTTCCTCAACAGTGGAAAACCGCAAAAGTACGCTGCATCCACGAAAGAGGCAGCCAGCTTGATTGTGGAAACTATCGTCCGATCTCCTTGCTCAGTCAACCAAGCAAGTTGTTAGAAAGTCTGGTCTGCAAGCAACTAGACGCTTTTCTGGAGCACCATAATCTGCTGAATAACTCACAATGGGGTTTCAGAAAAGGAAGATCCACAGAGTTGCTACTACTTCACATGACAGAAAAATGGAGATATACACTAAACCAGGGAAAATCTATAGGTGTAATCTTTTTAGATTTCCAAAAAGCCTTTGACTGTGTTTCCCACCAACTTCTACCTCTCAAGCTGCAAGCTTCTGGTATCTGCAATGATGCTTTAAACTGGATCTTAGATTATCTCTCTAATAGAAACCAATATGTCTCTATTAACGGCTACAATTCTACAACAATGAAGATTCCCTCGGGGGTACCTCAGGGATCTTTACTAGGTCCCAGGCTTTTTACCATCTTTACAAATGACCTCCCAAGCTGTTTAGATTCATTGATCTCATCAAATATGGAAATGTTTGCCGACGATTCTACTGCTTTTGTGATTGGTGACTCTGTTGACTCCGTTGCTCTCCACATCCAAAAAGCTCTGCAACAACTGAACAATTGGGCACGACTCAACTGCTTGTCTATTCATCCTATGAAAACGGAAGTTATGTTTATATCTAAGTCACCCTTTATTGGACCTATTCCACCTATAACCTTGGAAAATCATCAGATTAACTGTACAACTCAATCATCAATACTGGGAGTGACATTGGACAATAAGCTTTGTTGGATACCCCATATAAAATCCATTACTGCCAATTTTAATACAAAGATAAACAAACTTAAACAGATCAAGTCATTCGACCTCTCCACCCTAGAGTCGATTTATTTCAAAGGCATTTTACCAAGTACAACCTATTGTATTTCTTTATGGGGATGTTCAAGTTCATTACAGGCTTTAGAGGAGTCTCATATTCGTGCTGCTCGTCTTATCCATAATCTGAGCCCCTCTATCCCAAAGCATGAAGTCTTATCCAAAGTAAAATGGCACTCCCTATCATATTTTTACAAAAAAAGACTGGCATGCATAGCGTACCAAGCGTATTATAACTTAGCTCCACCAAGTATCACAAGTCTCTTTACTAAGCATTCGACCAACTATAATTTAAGAGACAACCTTAAATTTGATCTAACCCATAATTACTGGAAAGGAAACAATGACTCCTTCACTCATCGAGCCAGTATAATATGGAACAGTTTACCTGTAAAGATCAAGACTCTTCCTTCCTTTGCATCATTTAAAGCTAATATTGTGAAGCACTCTATATTTATTGATAGAATATCTTTTGGTTGTAGTTCTACTATTACACTTAAGAACTTTGACGATTTTATATATTTTTAGATGTTAGTTTAGATTTTTATTTGCTATTTCTTAGTTTTGTATGTTTCTTTGTTTAACTTTTATATGAATGTAATTATCTAGTTAGCGTACTTTCTAAATATTTTTTTTAGTATTGCAGGTCCACATCAGCTTTCGCTGCCATATTTTTAACCTGCTTTGTTAAATAAAATATGTATGTATGTATGTAACCGACTCGGCCTACGGCCTCGTCGGCTAAGTATCAGACGATATTCCGCGCGATTTCGCAGGATAATTGTTAAATATTTGACCTTCCTGCTTAGAATAATGTTCGTAAAAAATATACTTTTACAAATTAGCTTTTGCACTTAAACATTACAAGTTAATGTGAGAATATTTAGCACGAAATCTGAAGGCTGATGTAAATATTTTTGTCCTTTTAAACTTGTGAGTCTACGGAAACTGGGGCCGTCACGCAACGTAGTTTGTACCGGGACCTCTTCAGTCAGAATGGCAGGGACTTTGTCACTGAAATATCTTTCTGTAAAACCCCGGTTGTTGATGGAACAATGTTGGGTTTTAGAGGTTGAAAGTCAGCTAGGGAAATCATTTAAGGTGTCTGTATATATACGGTGTCGAACGCACTCATAATGTTTGATTACTACTAGTAATTAATATATCGTTGTTGAGTTAAGTTTTGTACGGAGAAACTGAAAAATGCTCGCAGAAAATTGCTAAAATTAAGAAATATTAAACATAGCGTTTTCGTTCCCAACTCGGCCATTTTTATCCTGGAAAGAAATTCGATCGGGGCAGATTTTGATCACGTGCTAGGCAACGACTTCTGAGCCGTGAGCGCGCGTCACGTAATCAATAAAACAACGCTACAAAATTGTATAAAGTTTCGTCGAGTTCATCTAAACACTTGACTACCCTTGAGCCTGGAGCTTATCTTTTCTTCTTAAATCGTCATTGTCGAGTATTCACGTGAAAAAAAAAACATGATGGTAGGTTACTGTTGCACATGTCGAGTTTGTGGAAGTCCGATATTTGTCACATCTGTCTCGAGAGTATTCACGTGAATAGGTAAATCCGAAGCTTCGGTTCCACTGTCGGTTCGCATCGAATCGTAGCCTTCATCGGTGGCTGCTCTTCTTTTGACATCATAGCGACAACTGAGTATTCTTTAAAACTGTTTCTTTGCATTTTCAATCTTTTAAATGTACATTAACACTTCAATGATGCAAAACTTTGGCTTTCAGTGAAAATCTCGCACACTGACCGTCTCGGCAGTCATTGTCCGAGTGGAAATGGATTCTCATTGGTTTACGAGGATTTATCGATCGATTTTGGCAGAACAAATTTTCGTCCAAAATCGAGATATGGCGTGCAAACTAGGTTGCGGGCTCTTCTTGAGCCCGCAAATAGAATCAATTTAATTACAAAGACACCGCACTCTTCTGTGTGTACGTAGAGCCGGAACTCTTCTCACTCCAACTTAGTAAGATGAAATGCAAATCTGTCTCGTGCCAACTTCTTTTACGATCCACGATCCCAACTCTAAGACAGGTGGAATCCGGAACACGGGTTGAAATTAATAGCTGATGCACAGCTGTCGTTCTGCAATGTTATTCACGAGACGAACCCAAACTCAGGCTGGCGTGAAGCGTGACCCGTTAGTAAGATGAGAGGCAAGTTTATTCGAACACCGCTGACTGAAAAATCAGTTCATCTTATTCAGTTTCCTGATTTTCTCAAAAACAACGCCTTCCAGAGAGCTGAAAATCTCGCTGATTGTAACTACAGAGCCATGTCAGTGATCGAGAAAAACTGGCAAACAACAAAGCCGACTATCAGGGAAAGAAGCAAGCACATGTTCAACAATGATCTCTTCAGCGATGTGAAGTTTGTTGTGCGAGAAGGGCCCAGTGGTGAAAGTGAAAGTAAACAAGTGATTCCTGCTCACAAGTTTGTGTTATCCATTAGCAGTCCTGTGTTTGAAACCATGTTTTACGGTGAGCTGGCGGAGACTACAGACTCTATTGAACTGCCAGACTGTGAGTACGAGAGTCTGTTGGAGTTGTTTCGTTACATGTACAGCGATGAAGTTAACTTGAGCGGAAGTAATGTGATGGGAGTGTTGTATTTGGCGAAGAAATACATCGTGCCTTCACTGACTGACAAATGTACGAAATTTCTCCAAGACCATTTAGATCCATCAAATGTTTTTAGCATCCTGCCCTCTGCTCAGAAATATGAAGAGAAAAATCTGGTGAATCAATGCTGGAAAGTTATCGATAAACAGACGGAAGAGGCTGTCAAGTCAGATGGATTTGCGACAATTGAGAGGTCTTTACTTGAAGCAGTAGTTGTAAGGGACACTCTGAGTATAAAAGAAGTAAATTTGTTCAAAGCGGTCAATCTGTGGGCAACAAATGAATGTGAGAGGCAGGGTTTAACAACCGACGGCGAAATCAAAAGAAGAATTCTTGGAGAATCGATCGTAAAAGGATTACGCCTTCCAGTAATGAAAGAAGATGAATTTGCCAATGTTGTGCTTGATAGTAAAATTTTGACGCTGGAGGAAGTCATCGCATTTTTCAAATATTACAATTCAGCACTGAGTTCTCCTTTGGAATTTTCACAGTCCGTGAGAATTGGTTTCCACGATGATAACATTTACCGCTGTGGTAGATTTCGATCTGTAATTGGAAATACATGGCTCTATAGAGTAGCACCTGACTGTATTGATTTTACTGTGGACAAAGACATCATGTTGCATGGACTGTGTTTGTTTGGAAGTGAGAATAATGACTATTCAGTGACCTTGACGATAAAGCGAGCTCACCCGCCTTATCTAGTCCTAGTGTACGAAACAGGAAGATTCCCTTCCAAGCTGCTTCAGCACGCGAACGGAAACTATTACGGATTTGACATTTTGTTCGCCTCTACAGTTAAATGCGAGAAAAACACTAAGTACGAAATCAAAGCTATTATGTCTGGGCCTCCGTCTTGGAAAGGAAGTGACGGCGTCAGCTCTGTTGTCTGTTCTGGCATGATATTTACATTCACGCACAACGCCAATAGTGGTAATGGAACTTCAACTGGAAATGGACAATTTCCTGAAATATTGTTTTCTGTCTTCCCCTAATCCCGCGTACATTTAAAATAACTTTTCTCTGCAACGACTTGAGCAATGGACGCTGGTGAAAACTGGTGAAAAACTAAAACGAACAGCGCGGGTAGTAGTAGAAACACTTCTACTGGAATTGGACAATTTCCTGAAATATTGTTTTCTGTGTTGCCACAATGAGGATTTAAAACAAGTAATCTACAAAAAAAACCGAAGAGAAGGTATAACACTTAAATCAAATGCCACGAAAATCGTAAACCTGATTTGAGAAATCAATTAACAGGTGTTAAATACGAAGAGGATATTTCGCGGTGGAGCAAAGATATAAATAAACTCTTGTTCTTAGGCCATCGTAGCTTGATTAAGAAAATAACACAAACAGCGGTGATAAACATTGTATTCCAACGCATTTTTATATAGAACTTAACGTTTCGTATGCTAGTCAACATACATTTTCAAAAGTGACGGTTACAATTTTTTGAAAACTATATATATATCGTAAACATAAGAGGTCTGGGTCTCAGTCTAGGTTCCAGACCTCTTATGTTTACGATATATATATAGTTTTCAAAAAATTGTAACCGTCACTTTTGAAAATGTATGTTGACTAGCATACGAAACGTTAAGTTCTATATAAAAATGCGTTGGAATACAATGTTTATCACCGCTGTTTGTGTTATTTTCTTAAAGATATAAATGTTATTTTTGAGGGGTAAAATATTGTTTTTAACAGGAGAAAAAAGAATCATACATTCAAGCCACCGAGTAACTTCATTGTATAGACCCACAGACTGTGTGCGTAAAATGCCTTGAAAAAGAGGTACATGACGTCATCAATACGTAGTGAGAATATGAAGTATAAACAATTCAGGTCTCGGATGTAGTTAAGTATAAATATTTTACAAGTAGGGTATATTTTTCAGTAAAACACAAGTGTGTATAAGTGTCTATGTAATAAATTGTGATTTTAAAAGGTTTCTATGTTGAGATGACAAACCGTACTGATTGCGTTATCTGCTTTTTTTGTGACAGTGAAAATCACTGCCGCACCTCACAGTCCCCCGGGCATAGTCCCTGTACAACAAGCTCTGTGCTCGAGCACATAAATAAGAAACGTTTTACTGTTCTTATCACAAGATAACATGGTAAGTCACACTTAAAGAATAAGCTAGAAGGGGGTGTTGAGTTTGTTGTGACTTGTGTAGAACGCAGTCGACAGAAGTGAAGCCAAGAAAAGAAATAGAGTAAATACAACAGTAACAAAGCGACCGAGGCCAACCTAAACAAAGATCTCTCACTCCCAACTTCGTTACTCCCAACTTCAACACAGATACAGGCACCGAAGACTAGGTTAGAATTAACAGCCGATCCACAGCTGTCGAACTGCAAATCTTTTCACCTGATGAACCCAAACTCGGGCTAGCGTCAGTGCAGCGTGACCGGTTAGTAAGATGACATGCAAATTTGTTCGACCACCGGTGACTGACTAATCAGTTCAATTCGCCTTTTAGAGAGCTGAAAATCTAACTGGTTGTAACCAAAGAACCACGTCTATGATCGAGAAAAACTGGCAAACAGCAAAGCCGACTATCAGAGAAAGAAGCAAGTACAGGTTCAACAATGATGTATTCAGCGGTGTGAAGAGATCATTGTTTGAAGCTATGTTTTACGGTGAGCTGACAGGGAGTAGAGGCGCTATTCCCGAGCTCTACTGAACTGTCTGACTGTGAGTACCACAGTCTGTTGGAGTTGTTTCGTTACATGTACAGCGATGAAGTGAATTTCAACGGTAGTAATGTGATGAGAGTGCTGTATTTGGCGAAGAAATACATTGTGCTAAAAATGCGTGGAATATTTGTAAGGTAATTTAGATCCGTCTAATATTTTCATGCCTTTTCTTAAGGATATCTTCTTGTACAATGCGAAAGTTAATCACGGCAGGTGCCACGAGAGTAGCAGTGGTGGGCAGTGTGGTGCTAGTGCGTCGTAGGAACATACGCTGTGCAGGCCAGTATGTGTGCCCTTGAGGTGGGGGTATTTCTGTAAAGAAGTAGAGCAGTGTGGAAGCCATCGGCTTTCTTTAACATGGACTCTGCAAATTTAACGGCAGCTTCTGCTCTTCAATTACCTTTAGGATGGTAAAGGGAGGAAGTGGTGTGCTTGAAACCATAGTCCACAGCGAACTTCCTGTACTGGTCGCTTATGAACTGTGGACCGTTATCAGTGTGGGAGATTGCTCGAACGCCATATCGTGCAAAGCGGGCTTTTGTCTTCTCAATGACCGTGGAGGATAGAGTATCTTTCAGCTTGTCCACCTCAATCCAGTCCGAGAAGTGGCACACAGTGACCAGGTAGCTTTGGTTGTGGAGCTCACAGATATCTTGACTATCTCCCAGGGCCTTGTTGGTATCGGTAGAGATCTCATCGGTTCTTTTGGTGCGGTCGTACCGTATTGATTACAGGTGCCACAATCATCACACGTGTCTTGTATGGACTTTCTCATCCCTGGCCAAAAGAGAACTTCTCGGGCCATTGGTGTGTTCGACTCTGCACCAAAATGGTTGGCGTGGATTTTCCTAAGCATTTCTTTATGCATAGACTGGGGTACCATGACTTGCACACCCTTGTATATTATGCCATTCTGCACTGACAGTTAGTCCGCTCTATGGTTCCAGTAGGTACGCAAGGAGTCAGAGATGGCTGATTTGTCTTCGGGCCATCAATGGACAATGACTTTGTATAGTGCCGCCAGTGTGAGGTCTGCTTGTCTGTTCACGTAAGTGGTGTTCGGTGCTTTCTTCTAGCCTTGGGTTTCTGCAGTTCTGCTCGGACTCCATCTCCGTTCGGAAAACGTCGAAGTGTGTTACCCTTGCTGATATTGGTTGTGGAAGGGCTTCCCGAGATAGGGTGTCAGCCAGGTGGAGGGTCGATCCTCTCTTGTATGTTAGGTCAAACCGATAGCATCCTCTGCAGACGGGCTGGGGCTTTGTTCAATGGTTTCTTCATTATGGTTTTGAGAGGCTGATGATCTGTGTGTACTACAATGTCAGCCTTGCCATATAGCCACTGGTCAAACTTGTGAAAGCAGTTGCATATAGCTAGGCACTCCTTTTCGATCTGAGAGTAACGCTGTTCCGTGGGACTCATGCTGGAGGATATGAAAGCCATGGGTTGCAGCTTTCCATTGTCGTTGGGTTGTAAGAGTGCACCACCCAGGGAATAATCGTTGGCATCTGTCTGACGTACAACTGGCTTGTGGAGATCATAGTAGGCTAAAACTGGGGCTGAAGATATCAGTTGCTTCGCTTTAGTGAATGCACTATCTTGAACGTCGGACCAGATGAACTGTACAGCGTCCTTGGTGAGCATTCGTAGAGGTTGTATCACCGAGCTTAGGTTTGCACAGAAGGGCGAAAGATAGTTGACAATGCCAATAAAGCGCAAGAGTGCTGCCTTGTTCTCTGGAGGCGGCATCTGTGTTATTGCTGCTACCTTGTCGGGATCAGGCTTCATTCCTTGATCTGAAATGATAGTGCCCATGAATTTGAGTTCCTTAAGCTTGAACTGAAGTTTTGCTGTATTGAGCTTGATGTTCTTTTGGTGACAGCATTCCATCAGAGTAATGAATCTTCTGTCGTGGTCTTTTTAAGCTTCTTCATAGTTGTTGCCTTCTCCATATACTAGGATATCATCTGCAATGCATATGATGCCTTCTAGGCCTTCCAAGGCGGTTGTCAGCCTCATCTGGAACTCTTCAGGGCGCTGGTAATCCCAAAAGGCAGACGAAGCCATCTGTACCTGCCGTATGATGTGTGCATGGTGGTCATCCATGATGAGTCCTCATCGAGAGGAATGTGGAGAAAGCCTTCTTTGACGTCAACTAGAGAGAAGCATTTCGCTGCACTCCGTTTATGCAGCTATTCATTTAGGGTAGGCATCTGGTGTTTTGGTCGATGGATGGCCTTGTTTACTGTTTGACTTGGGTCGATACACACTCTGAACTTCTTTGGTGTTTCTCGGATAGTTCATTGGAGCACCAGGCGGTTGGTTCGTTTACCTTGGCGATAACCCCTTGTTCAACGCAACGATCCAAGGCCTGTTTTTCACGCTCTCGCTTCGCTACTGGTATTCTGTGAACTGGCATCTGCACGGGTTGTATGCTCTCATCTATTTGAAAATGAACCGGTGGACCAAGCTCACCAAGGCCTTCGAAGGTGTCAGCGTATTGGTCTAGAATGTCCCCCCTACGTAACTGGCCAGGAGGTGGAAGCTGTCGGTTTGACAGAACTTTGCTTGGCTTTGACGGCGAAGGTGATGGATTACATGGGTTGGCTGTGGCCTCATGGAGTTGCCGAAGATGGTTGCAGGTCATGTTCATCTTTGGATCTGGAATTTATTCTACATGCTGCGGTGCAAAATCCCAGGGACGGGTAGGCTTTAACCTTGAGAGTTTTCCATGTTCGGCACTGACGTGTTCTACTTCCGAGGATGGGGAATGGATTTCATCTACGTGTACTTTGATAAGTCCCAGTCTCTCGCTGTCGCTCCCTGACTACTAGATCCACCTGACCTTCAGGTTCCAACGGTTTAGAGTTTCCATGGGGGTATAGACGGGATCGTTTGAGTTCTGCATCTGGCAGAAGGGAGCGCAGGGTATTGATGGACATGGCGTTGCATGTTGCTGCGGTGTCTATTTGAAACTTGACTTAAGTGAATGCTGAGCCTGTCGCAGAAAGCGATAGGGTTGTGAAGTATCGCTTTGCTTGGCTGGAGTCGGCAACGCTGTGTACTTGTGCTTCCAAAGAATAAGTGAAGCCACAATCATGATCAAAGGATGTGTCACATGGCTGCTTCTCTGTGACGTACATGTCGTACATGTCGGCGTAGTGAAGATCTCGTGATTGGGTAGATGTGTTTGCACGTGGATCAAGTCACTGGCCACTCAGTCGTGAATCACGTCGCTGGCCATTCGCGCTCTTTGTGTATTCCTTCCAACCGGACCTAGTGTGGGAGGCTTGGGATCTGGAATCTGGTACTTTAAACTTACGGTCTTCTAGGCAGACTCGGACGAAATGGTCATTACCACCACATGTCAAACAGGTCTTTCCTTTAGCGGGACATACTTTCCAGGGGTGGGCATCTCGGCGGTCCCCACACCAGAAACACGTTACAGGCTCCCTGCGGAGTTTCATCTGGCTGTGTCTGAGGCCTGTCCAATGGACTTCTTCATCCGTTCCTTTCGACGAATCCACGATTAATTTATTTGTTTGCTTGGCAGACTTTATGGCTCTTGTTTCTGCCACCACATCTTGCAGGGTTTTCTTAGATTTGTCAGGTTTTACGTGTGTTTTGAGGAGCTCAGTTCTCGTGTGATCCTCATTGAGGCCAAAAATAAATTTGTCTCTCGTGAGTTCATCAGTGAGCTCACCGTAAGCACAAAGGCTGCTCGCTTGGCGTACTTTGACTTCCCACTCTTGTATGGACTCATGCGAGATCTGGGATGACGTCCAGAACTTCAAACGGTCGGTGAGAAGTAAACTCCCTGTGGAGCCTGTGTAGTGGGCGTGTAGTTTTTCCATCCAAACCCATGGTTTCTTCTTGTCGTCGTTGGGTATTTGAGGTTCTATATTGTACATAAGTACAGACAAAGCTTCATCTGGAAGTGAAGATCGCAGGGCAGAAATTTCTAGTAGCGGGCTTTTGTAGTGATCTGCACGTTCGGTGCCAGGATCTTTGCCAAGGTTGCGATAGTTGGCTTGGATACAATAATCATTAAAACGAAGTTCAAAATTCTTGAAATTTTCGCTCACATTACCCACAAGTTTCAGCACCGGTCTTTTGAGGTTTGCCATTGTGTCATCCCACTTCTGACACCAAGTCTAGAGGACAGTACTTAACAACAGAACTATACTTTATTCGCTACGCAATCCATAATGGCGGACTACAACAACGTGCTCTTCACAATCATACGGAAGACCGCTGACCAACACAATAATTGAGAGATCCTTACTTGAAGCAGTAGTTGTAAGGAGTACACTCAGCAAAAAAGAAGTTAAGTTGTTGAAAGCGGTCAATCTGTGAGCAGCAGATGAATGTAAGACTCACGGTGTAAAAACGGACGTTGAAATCAAAAGAAACTGAATTCTTGGAGAATCGGCGATAGTAAAAGGAATACGCTTTCAACTGATGACTGAAACAAGATGAATTTTCCAATATTATCATTGATAGTAAAATTCTGAGATCGGAAGAAGTTCTCGCATTTTCCAAATATGACAGTTTAGCATTGAACTCTCTTGTGGAATTTTTAGATTAAGTACGATCTGGTCTCCGCGACGATGACATTCAGCGCTGTGGTAGATTGCTATCTGTAAATTAAATTGGCTGGGGTTATGGAGCGGAGAGAGCCGACGGTATTGATTTTATTATGGACCAGGAGATCATGTTGCCCGGACTGCGTTTGTTTGGAAGTGAGAATAATGACTAATCAGTGACCTTGACGATAAAGGAAACCGCCACTAAGTCAGTAACCCTACGATTCCCTTCCAAGCTGTTGCAGTACGCGAAAGGAAACTATTACGGATTTGAAAGTTTGTTTGACTCTGCAGCTGAATGGCAGAAGAACACGTAGTACGAAATCGAAGCTGTTGTATCAGGGCCTTCGTCTTCGACTGGAAGTGACGGCGTCAGCTCTGTGTTTTGTTCTGGCGTGACATTTATATTCACGGACAATGTGGAAGTGTAGTAACAGAACTTGTACTGGAGTTGGACGATTTCCTGAAAAACTGATTTCCGTGCTAACATAAATCCCGCGTAGATTTAAAATAAGTCCTTTCTACAATGACTTGAACACTGGACGCTGGTGAAAATCCGAGAACGTTTTAATCCCCCCTCATATTTAAAGCCTTAACAAAAATATCGTAATGGAAAATAATGTATAAAACTTCGATGAAATGCCCATTCTCGTCCCCAGAGGCAGCGCGGCCTCTGGGGACGAGAATGTGAAATGCCAAGAAAATCAGAAACCTGATTTAAACACTCCATTAACAACAGGCGTTAAATATGTTGAGGATATTACACGCTGGAGCAAGGATATACATTTTATTTTCGAGGGGTAAAATATTGTTTTTAACACGAGGGAAAAAAATCATACATTTAAGCCACCGGGTAATTTTATTTTCTAGACCAACAGACTGTGTGCGCAAAATACCGCGAAAAAGAGGTACATGACGTCATCAATAAATAGTGACTGTGGATATGAAAATACACAACTCAGGTCCCGGAGAAGTTTAGTATAAATTTTACGAATTAGGTATATTTCAGTTTCGGTGAAACACAAGTGTCTATGTAATAAAATGTAATTTTACAACGTTTGTATGTTAAGACGCTAAGCCGTACTAATTGCGTTATCTGCTTTTCGTGGCAGTGAAAATTAATCCCTCGCCTAATGGTCTCTGTACAACAAGCAGGGTCGGCCAGGGGGGTAGTGGTATACCAGTATACCCAAAAATACCCAAAATTCATCCAAGTATACCCAAAATTAATGGAAGCATTGTATACTGTATACCTGAAATTAGTAGTTAGCGAAGCAAGCACATATTTGGTTGTCTTACCTTTTTAGCATCCCACTTATAAGAAACAGACATGCATCATTCACTATGCATTTAATTACAAACTCTCAGTCAGACAATTCACAGTGGCTCGGACCGTCATTACTTTCTCGCGAAAAAACAGATCACAAGGAAGGTCACATGTCAAGTTGAATAGAAAGATGGTTGGCTATGGTTAAGGAATCTTCAACCTCGTAGTTCATGATAGTTGGGGTTGGTTGGTTTTCTTGAGAGGCCGATAGCTGAATGGTTAAAAAATTTCAAGAAAGAGGTTGTTGTAATGTTCACAGTGAGGGTCTCGATCAATAAACTTTACCTCATCCCAAAGCCAATAGTGGACGGTCTGCTCGGGTCTGTTGACGGGCGAGTCATGTCTCAGTTGATTCTCTTATGCATAAGTCTCCCTGTTTCCTCGATGTCAGCGATGTAGACTGCACTGCAGCCGATTGCACAGACACAGAAATCTTATCTTAAGGATACAACACAGTTCATAAACTTTATAGAGAAGACAAAGTTATTTTGGTATCTATGGATGTAACAAGCTTGTATACAAACATACCGCAAGACTGGAGGGTATTACAACGGTATGCAAAGCATACGAGACATTTCACAACTACAACCCTCCCATCCCATCCCACTACCACAAAGAAATGCTTTGCCTTATCCTTAAAGGAAATTCATTCCAATTTATTGGAAAAAATTATCTCCAGACCCATGGAACGTAAAATAGAAAGAAAATTGAGAAATCAAAGCGACACAAAACTGATAAAGTGGAAAGGTTATATTGACGACATTTTCTCATTGTGGGATTCTAACTTACAGGAAACAGACCTATTCATAACACAAGCTAACAACGTCCACCCTACAATCAAATTCACGGCTGAAATCTCAGAGACAGAAATAATTTCTCGACACACGATCGTATCTAAAGGAGAAAGATTCAGAAACGAATTGATCCTTAACATCCGAACACATTACAAGCCGACTGAAACCTTTCAGTACACACATTTTACCTCGAGCCATCCGCCAGGCGTGAAAAAAGGTTTTATTAAGGTGAAGCTTTTAGAATTCTTAGAACAAACTCTTCTGAAACAGCCTTTAATGACAGTATCACAAATTCGCGCCTCATTGCGCGCAGCTATCCTTACAAAATGATACAAACAACGTTATCAGAAGTCAGCTTTGCCGGAAGACAGTCGGCACTCCAACAAAAAGCAAAAGCACGAAAACAGTCTTGCCATTTGTCACAACAAACCACCCATCGGCGTGTAACCTTAAAAATATACTCATGCTAAACCGGGACTTGATACAGAATCAGCCTTTGCTGAACACTATCTTGAAAAATCCGCCTATCCTACATATAGTACAGAAGAGGTAAATCTCTTACAGACATGCTCGTTAAAGCTAAGCTATGAAGGCTTCATTCATTTACAGTTAAGTCACGCAGTCCGTGCAGACCTGTCACTTATCTTTATCCAATGTCAAATATCGTGCATTGTAGGGTATGTAATCAAAAGCATAGGAAAGGTAGGTATACTTCATACCTGAAATTCAAACAAAGTGATATACAGAATACCCGTATTTAAGCTGCAATATATCGTATACCCGATTTAAGAAGCCCCTGTATACCGTATACCCAAAAACCCTGGCCGACCTTGATAATTTGCGAAACTATGTTGATCAACAAGACAAATAGTTTTAATACAAGGTTGATTGTGATCGATGAGTTGTAAATGTCGCAATGAGAATTTCATCAGTAACTAATGGTAAAATAAGGTGAGTTCAAAATGCACCTTGTACGTGTTTCAACGTAGATTTGCACAGGGAAGCACCCTAACCTTGAAGTTAAAAATCATGCATATATTTAGGTTGAAACGGAAAAAAATATTTCAGGAAATTGTCCATTGTTAGTGTTGGTGCCATTACCGCCATTCACTTTATTTGTAAATGTAAAGGTCACGCCAGAACAAACAATGCAGGTCACGCCATGACTTCCGCACGAGGATCTCGGACCAGATATTAAAGCGTTGATCTGGTATCTAACTTCCTTATTTAACTCAACTGCTGGGCAGAACAAAACTTCAAATCCGTAATACTTTCCGATTTTATAATCTAACAGCTTTGAAAGAAACGTTCCTCTTTTGGACACCATAGTTGAACCACCTTCTTTCTTCATGGTCAAGGTTACTGAGTAGACACCGTTCTCTCTTCCAAATAAACGCAGTCCATGCAGTA
>CM042753.1:10744253-10756753 GCA_022496165.2 Catalaphyllia jardinei
ACCAGGGTCGGGTTGTTCAAAGCTCGATTACCCAGGGTTAGCGAGAATTTTGATTTCAGTTTTGTAAATTTTGGTTAGGTAATCTGTTATTATTGTTTGCCCTTCAGTTTCGAGCTGTAGTAATCTCAAACTACACCAAACGTTAGAGGTGAAAAACATTTTTAAACAAGAAAAAATAATGCCTCAGTTAGCGTTTAATCCTGGGTTTACGTTAACCGCCTTTCGAACAACCCGGACTAGTTAGCTTGTTTGTCTTGGGGGGACGAATATTCCGAAGGTTAGAGTAGTTTGCAGAGACAGAGGTGTGTGGGTAGCATGATCTAGAGCTCGTAAAGTATGAAAATCTAATATATCGAGTATCGAAAGTAATCAGAGAATTAATTGGCTTTGGGTTTGGTTTTACTACGGTTCAGTGAGATTAGTTGAGTAGTCTAACAGGTAAGTGTATAACTGGTTTGGTTTTGGTTTAACGACGCTCAATTGAAGATCCGTTCCACAGGGTTTTCATAGTTAACCTAACACCTATCTTGTGCTTATTTGCATCAGTGTTTTAATCAATTTAGGTTTAATCAATTGTAATTTACAATCAGTCATTGAAAACAATATTACACAGGAAAAATTCTCTGGAAACTGGTCACTCTAATACTTGTTCCACTGTTGCTCGTACATAGCCTGAATTTAAATTTAACTTCCGAAGAGACCACAATACCTTTACCTTTCTGATATGAACAAGACTTGGCATCAGAAATGTGAGCTTCAAATGCATACATGACATTTCTTTTCAAGAAAACTGGAGGGTCAAAGAAAATATCGCGTCGTGGAAGAGACCATTGTTAAACATGTGCTTGCTTCTTTCTTTAATAGTCGGCTTTGTTTTGTGCCAGTTCTTCTTCATCACAGATCTAGACATGGCTTTTAACAACGAGATTTTCAGTTCGCTGGAAAAGACTGACCACTTCCACGGTGGTAGATTGCTAGGACTTTTTCCTTCGCTCCCTCCAAAACTAAGAGTTCTAGGCCGTAGACAGAAGTACAATACATCCAATGTAACGAAACGTGGCAGGCAAGTAAGTTGATAAATTACCTATTTATTGGTGTTTATTTCTTCCCATGTGACTGCTATTGTGACGTCATACATGATGTCCAAATTTGGCATCGAAAAAAATTCAGGAAAAAAGTAGCAAAAATTTCATAATAGTGTTCTGCATTGATATAGTAAATGGGTCATTTTGCAATTTATGCGCGTTGGCTCTTTGGCTGGCCTTACATATCTTCGCTACACAGTGCTGACGAGGCCCAAGAAGGCCGAAACAGCTGTTCACTGTTGTGATCCTGGTTTATCGGTTCTGGTCATGTAGATGTCTCGAAACATTTTTCACGTAGTATCAGCCTTGCAGTCTATTGCCTTTATTTAAATTACCCGCCACTTGACCATATATGGTCAAACTTTAGGGGTATTAAAACGCGAAAACAATGAATGTATTCGCAACGGACAAAAGACAAAGCTGTATAAAATCAAACTGGTAGTTTTTTTTACTTTACATGTGGTGCTATGACGGGTATTTCGTCACGAATTACGTTATTATGAAGTTCATATCCCACAACAATATAACTGCAAATGCCTTTCAAATATTTTGGTTTTTTATTTCTTTTAACCTTCTACACCCTGATCGATCGAGAGCACAATTACTACCATTTATGCAAGAATGAAAGGGTTTCCAATTTAACTACTCTTGGCTTACTTCAGGACCTTGCATGTTAAAAATCCAATATAATTTAATTTCGGTTTCTTTTGGACCACAGAACCCCGCCACTGAACATGAACAAAGGCTCTTTGTACTAAATTTGTACTAAATTAAAAACATTCCCTATGAAAACACAGCGTTATTTGCTTGAAAACTTATTTTCCAACAAGTCGCTTGTACTCGTGCTAGTGTCGTTGCACCTTTTTCCGTTGACGCAACAGAACAATTCCGTCCCTTTCGAATCGAAAAACAGCACAATTACACCCTACCCCCCCCCCCCAAAAAAAAAATTATTACCCTCATTACAACAGTTTGTAGTCATGAGGAAAAGCCCCGTTGCATTGCAAAATTCTTCCGGAAAACAGCGGGCTCAGTTAATTACATTATGGAATCTTGACGACTCCATAACATTTTCTCCTTACCACACCTTTCTATTTACCTGGGAATTAAGAACAAGAGTACCCGAAGAGGGAGAAAAATTGACGACACCTTGGTGGAATGTTCACTAAAGTGAATAGCGGTACGCATGCAGTGATAACGAAATGGATGTTTCACGATGTTCAAATCAGGTCGTTTCCCTAATCTCTTAAGGCGGCGAAATACGAGATACAAAAACCCTCAACTTCTCGCGCAACGTTGTTTCGTTGCAAGTTTTCGTCGATGTTTCCCGTTCTTCACCTTGCGTGATCAACTTGACCCGCAACAAAAACATTTGTTGCGGGTTGAAGAAATGCGGCGCGCTGATTGGCTGATTTGCAGGGCACGAGCAAATTTGTTGCGCGACAAGTTGTGAGTTTGACGAAAAACGAGCAACAAAGCCAAAATTTGTTGCTCAAAGTAGACCCGCGCTCTACTTTTCGCAACAACATTCTTCAACCCGCAACAAATGTTTTTGTTGCGCGACAAGTTGATCACACAAGGTGAAAAACGGGAAACATCGACGAAAACTTGCAACGAATCAATGTTGCGCGACAAGTTGAGGGTTTTTGTATCTCGTATTTCGCCGCCTTTAGAGGAAGTGGACTGGTTAATCGTTGCGTAAAAGAGGTAAGTTCCTATAGAAACTGTGCTGCTGCGTCGGTGGGGAGTATTACAAGATAATTTGGTTTTATCCAATGCGTTGATAATGCAAATTGGCCACCGTAAAGAGGTTCGAAAGCTGACGTTTTCCAGCGTTAGCCCCCTGTCGGAGCGAATCGGTTAATCCTTGCGTTTCCTTGGCCAAAAAAAATGTTGTAAAACGATACAAGTAGTTGTCACATTTTTTCTGGAGAGTGTTTTTCTTATTGACACAGAAACCTACGAAACTTTTGACCCATGCAATTCCGCCAGCATTTACAGGATTTCACCATTTCTGGATAATGTTCTTACTCAATGAGAAACAAGCCTATGAACCGGCCTACTGCCGACCTAATTCTGTGAGAATTTCAGTCCCCCAAATCAGTTACATCTCTGTTGACGGCGTAACATACGATCCCATCCAAACTCTATCTGTCCCTTTCGCAGGATAACACTTTGTGATTACCCAAAATATATTTGAATTTATAAAAATCCCTCCGCGCTGATCTCCTCTACTATTTACGTTCTGAGAAGATGCTCTCTCCTTTTAGATGATCTACATGACTCGGTGACATCATGTCCGCCATTCACTGACCATGAACTTCGTGCATGTGTTCAGCAAACCTGTCAAAGAGATAAAGGCAAAGGGATATTGTAACCAAATTGCTGCTGGATTAATGTTCCTACTCTAATGCTAGGTAATAACACTCTGCGGTGAACGTACGATTCACTGTGTACGGTTTCTATATGAATTATTTACCAAGCGTGAGTTCCAAATGGCTGGATATTGGCCAAGTTCTTTTATTTGAAGGGGGGAGGGGAGGGGGGTTAGATGGAGACAGAGTCGAGGTCCATAAATACGAAAAAACAAAGAAGTTGTAGCCAATATCCGGCCATCTTGACTGAACAAGCCTGGTTAATAAAGGATTTATTATATGGAAAAAGAACACCGTGGGGGCAAAACAGCGCCATCTCGCCCGCTCGGGTAGCCAATCACATGGCAGTAATCAGTTCATCTTGACCACTCACGGAGTTTGCGAAATACTTTTAATTGTTCTAACTAAACAAAACGTTCCTAACTAGCGATCTTTAAGCACAGATACTAACTTTAACAACAAAAAATGTGTTTCACCTTTTGGCGCACTCAGATGCCACATCCCGTTTACAAGACTCCGTGTATGCAAGTTTGTAAAGGACCTGTTTTTGGAATAACACAGCTCGTTTAATTCACAAATTTTTATCAATGGAAGACAGTGAACTGGTCGTCGAAAGCTCATATCCTTTTTAAAATGATTGTTACAAGAGAACGCTTTATTCAATTCTGTTACAGCTCCTTTAATTTACAACATGGTATCCTGTTTGTTTTTCACTACGCCTTAGTGAGGTGCATGTCATAAAACAAGATTGTAATCCATACGACGTTCTCAAACGAATCCAATAGCTTTTCTCGAGCAGAATTCTCACTGAAAACGTATAAACTAGTACAAGCAAAAAACTGGTAAAAAAATTGAATATCACTTGCAAAATATGTAATTTTAGGACACACATTTTTTTCCGAACTCTTTTCTAAACATAGCTAAAGTAAGTTTAAGCCACCAAACACGATTTAGACTTAAACGACATCTGTGAGATTGATAGTCTCCTAGACTCACTGTACCCTAAAGGTTTTAGAGATGCATTGACGAGAAAGTAACACAAATTCTATCAAGCCGTGTCTAACTAGATTTCACTCCATAAAGAAAAGTAGGAGCTTTGTAGCTACTACACAGTTTTATTCTGTGCATGCTGTAAATGTTCCGCACGCTTAGCTTAGCAGTGCTCAGTTTAAACTCAGTATATAAATAAACGTGCAGCACAATCCTGCTGACACTCATGGCTTGCATTGTTATTCTCATGTCACACAATGATGTTCAGTTAGAAACTATGCCCCCTCTACTTACCATGAACACCAGCAAGTGAACAAGTAGTGTGTAGAAGAACGCGATTGTTCGGGCAACTTTGTTTGACATGATGAAGCGACCCTGACAAAGTAAGAAAAATATTCATGGTTTGTTTCTAGTAAGTCAAAGTACTCGACGCTAAGTTTTCTCAAGGACAACTTCCAAATGTTTGAATTTGATTGGACTGAAGCGTTCAGGTCTGTTGGACGGTAACCCTTTCTTTCCCCAGAAAAATATGACTTAAAGGAGGTATGTCAAGGCTTGCATGCTAATCTTTAAAAAGCGTAGATTAAATTTTCCAAGTTCGTCATTTGTAAACTGTATCCATTTCTTCCATTCTTACCCATCCTTGTTCCTTAAAAGATTTATTATTATTATTATTATTATTATTATTATTATTATTATAGGATGTAGGCATTTCATTCATTTTTTTAGCCTTTTTTTAAATCTTGTAATTATTGTGAAGTTTTAATTAAGTATTAGTATTATAAAAAAATCATTATTATTATTATTATTATTATTAATTTCAGAGCTGAACAAAGAGTTTCCAGCAATCTGATTGGTTGAGCGATTCCTTATATGACGTTATATTCACCGCGCTACGCGGTGAATATAACATTTTCAAGGCCTGGCTAATGAGCTCGCCTAGTTTGCCATCTCGGCAAGTAACCATGGCGGACAGTTGTGAATGAATTTTTCACTTATTTGGAAGACATCACTGTAAGTCCAGGGTATTTGAAAGGATGGAGAATTTTCAAAATGACTGCTGTCGCCCTTGGACCAAAAAACCTTTCAAGAACTCGTATTCAAGGCAGTTAAGAATCGTAAACGCAGTGGTTAGTTGATCGCCAGCAGGTCAGATCGATTGACCGAAATCAGTTTTTCTCAAGATAAAGTTACTCTTTTTGAGACGACGATGACAACTATGAATGAAGTCAACAGAGATAAAACAAAGGTACCGGATTATTTTTTTCGTTATTTTTCGCTCGTCTGTTTTACTGCTGAACTCGATGATTAAATTGATTCACAATCCATGTACATGTAAGCTAAAACTCTACGGCTACATACATGTATGCAAACGAACAATTGCGTCTTTGTTTTCACATTTTATTCCGTTATTCTCTGTTGTTCAGTTCTGAAATTATACTAAAACAATTATTCCCCTCAGGCTCAGTGAATATTGTCGAATAATCCCCTCGACTTCGTCTCGGGGTTTATTCGACAATATTCACTTCGCCTTCGGCGAATACTTGTTAAATATTATTATTATTACTATTACTATTATTATTATTATTATTATTACTATTATTATTATTACTATTATTATTATTATTACTATTACTATTATCATTACTATTATCATTATCATTACTATTATCATTACTATTATCATTATCATTATCATTACCATTATCATTACTATTATCACTATCATTATCATTATCATTATCATTACTATTATCATTACTATTATCATTATCATTACTATTATCATTATCATTATCATTACTATTATCATTATCATTATCATTATCATTATTAGTATTATCATTATTACCTCTTTGGTGTTTTCTACCTTGGTATAAACTGTTATTTTAAGGTTTTCTGTAATTCAAACATAATTTTGGACGTTGTTGATATAACTCCAAATACCGTGACTCAGATCTTCTCTTCTCTTCTCCAGTCCCTTTATGTCATTCACTTGAGCCAGAAAAGGGCCCGCAATAATTCAGGCCCCTTCAAATTTCCTTCTCTTTCTTTTCTTGAGCAATAGTTGGGAGACCTGCAGTTCCCTTCAACCTACCCTAACACATAACTTCCAAAAATTTTCTTCCACTTACCAGGTTAAGAGTAACTTTTTCATGTGGACTAAGCCCGAGATATCTTTGTTGTTTCTCCTAGAAAAAATTTGAAAATTATCATTATGTCGCTAAGGATAACAGTGATTCATCAAATACATAAACCTTCAAAGTGCGAGGGGAGGACATGTATAGCGAGATTTCTTTGACGAAATTTGAAATGCATGTTGGTAAGTTGCTCTTTAGCTCACTTCAATCGTTTTTCAACACGATCACGCTGAGTGTAAATGCTTTTTCAGGCTTTCCTTGCATTCTTCATCATCAACGAGTATATTACGAACTCATAACGTGACCAGCTCCCAGTTGGCTTGATAGCTCAGCTGGTAGAGCACTGCACGGGTATCGCAGAAGTAATAAACTCAAATCCCGCTCAATACTGAATCTTTTTCAGGCTTTTTCATTTCCACATAACTACGATCATTTATATCTTTATAGGAAAAAAAAAACAGTTATGTGTTTTACCCGCTGTACGAGTCCGACTGGGTGGAACTAAGACGTCACTTACCCTCTGATTGAAGGCTGAAAAGGGATCCAACCTTTGTTCATATTGTGACGAGTATCTACTGACTGCAGCTTCTTCGTCCCGACCCCCAGCACCCTGAGTTCAAATGACAAACATTTAGAAGCTCAAAAATATTTCTTACTTCTAGCTAAGTTCCACAAAAACATATCTAGACATTATCGTGACCCAACAAATAACAGTTCAATTTGTAAAGAAGCACTCAAAACATGTTAGAACTCGTTAGGAAGTGACAATGAGTATCAACGTACATGGTCAGCCTTAGACCACGTAAACGAAGTTTTTGCTTAGGCGAAAATTGGATTAATTCGTCCGGCGGTGTTTTGCCTACTCACGCACTTTCTTACTAGAAGATGCCTATAAGTGGGCCTAAACTTGTTTCAGCCCATACCATTTTTCAGATATGATTCGATCTTAACACAAACAAATTTTTTTAACGGATGATATACCTTTGTTGGGTAGCTCTGGAGAAACTTGATTTTCTCGTATAACTTCACGTTATCCGACCGCAAAGTGTCGACCTCGTTTTGTAACACACTGATCTGTTGCTGGTTGTGGCGTAGTTGCTGAAATACCAAAGAGAAAGAACTGTCTTAGTGGAGTTAAAGTTACATTTTCCACATTTTTTCCCATTTGCTGAGCTTCAGAATTAGTTGCAACAAATCATGCAGCGAGTTCTGATTGAGAGTATACTTTCAGCCACGCAGAGGTATAAACAAAGTCAATCGCAACTTTCTGCGCTTTGCACAAGACGATTTCCCGCGCTTGCAACAAGTCTCAAGGTTTGCCACGCTATCCAGCTGCGTTTTGCGTCAGTTTTAATATTTTCCCCCGTTTTTTTAACAGGTCCAGAATGTAGGCGCGCCTCTTACTGATATTTAGAAATTTCTCTACGCCTACAATTGATTACCCGGTTTTTCGTCCAGTTCTACTTGGTCAATCGAAATATTACGCTCAGATGTGAGTAGCTCATGGATTACTTTTCTGGCAATAGTGTAAAACCATGTTAACAGGGCTGTGTTTGAGTTGCTACCAGAACTCGTGGGAACATTTTCGCAACCTATCAGTTGTTAGCAACAACAAAAAACAACAAAAATATAAAATATACATTTACTCGAGCCTATTGCTCACCGCTTCTAACTCCATATTTCTGATTTTAAATCTTTCTCTTTGGCTTGCCACGATGGGAAGAATGGATTCCATTGCAACGTTCTCCCCTGATAAACCAACTGTGACAAAAAGCAAATTGTAGACAAACATATTAATAAAATAGCGATAGTGATTAGTCTACATCATAAATTGTTTTAATTCGATTCCCTTATAAGCGCCCAATTAACTCAACAGCAGTTGGCTTCAAAGGTAGAAGGGACAATGTCAACAGCATTATTCGTTTGCTTGTGCGGAGTTTCGCTGGCCTCAAGGTTGGTGTGCTCGCCTTCAGGTCCAGCGGTCGACCGGTTTCGAGCCCTGTACGCGGGTCGTTGTATTGTGTGCTTGAGTAAGACACTTTACTCTCACAGTTCCTCTCTCCACCCAGGTGTATAAATGGGTACATGAGAATTTATGCTGGGGTGACCCTGCAATGAACTAGCATCTCATCCATAGGGGAGTAAAAATACTCCTAGTCAGCTTCATGCCACAGAAACTGCTGGTGCTTTCCATTGTGCCAAACCGACCAGTCAGAGATCAACGGGAATACCCGAGAAAACTGGAACGACACTTTCCGATTAAACTGGGCCAACCAATAGTTTATTCTTTTTCCTATTTCCTTAATAGGGGAAAAGAACGAAATTGTCGAAATGAAACGGCGAATTTTGGTCGGAATATTCCGGCCGAAATGAGTGGACCACCTCAAGAAGTGATCCTGAGTATTCCGGTTGGAAGAAACCGAAACGGCCCTTTGCCCTTCCATTTGAATTCCGACCGAAATTTTTGCAATCTTTGGCATAATGGAAAGCACCCCGGGAGAAGCTCCGGCTGTATGGGCCACTGGCCTAACACGCAGAAATTTCTATAGTACCAGATCATTTATAGACTCTGTTGTACTTTTATGGTAACGTATCAAAGTGATCAACAGCAAAAAAGATATACAGTACCTGATGGTGCAATGGCTTGTTGCACTGCATTGGAAACAAGTTCTTTCTCTGAAGGGGGTCCCGCCTCACCCTGTCATAAATAAGCGGCATGACAATAAACCTAACTTGTACTTTCTTGTAATTGTTTCAAAAAACAAGATCTCGAAAATCCTAACAGAAAAACTGGTTGCCATAGCATTGCGCGGGCATCAAATGCAGGAAGGATGTGATGGCTAAGCCACGTACTGAGAATTGATTGCCCTGCGTAAGATACCACAAAAAAGTGGCCTGGTGCCGAACTGTCAAGGCTAAGCTCAGTGAGGTAAAACTCATATGGGACAAGGCACAACACGCTGCACAAAACAGAGCTTAATGGACAGAGATTATTTTTGCCTCATGTCCCACAGAGGACGAAGAGAATTACTAGGTAGGAAAGAAATGGTTCAGTCTGGTTGAGTTTAGCCACTGGCTCCCTTATGTAGCTTAGTCCTATGATAAATTTCTAAATCTCATTATCTGTCTGCTTGACAAACTATTGCTTTTGTAAGGAGAATTTAGGAAGGGGGAATTAAACATGGCAAGCATCTTGACAACTTCTCTGACCTCTCCTTGACCACGGAATGCAGATGGCAGAGCGTTCACACTGAGAAGATCTGTTTCCAGTTGAGTTATAAGTTCCTTTTGTTCTTTTACAGTATTAACTGCTTCATTGTACTGTGTATGAAGCTCTGAATAACGACCTGGGAATCAAAAATAACGTAGGAAACTATGAGTCAAGCTCACAAGCAAAACCCTTGAAGTGAGAAGCCGCGTCACAGAGGGCTCGATGATTTATTATTGTGAATGTAACTCTTCCACTCACCTGTCAAGTCGACATTTTCCACTTTTAAACTTGTATTTTCAGATTGAAGCCCTGACAATGAGAACATAAAGACAATGTTAAAAAATACAGTCTTTCCTTTCAAATCATCTCTGACTCCATTTCCTGCACGCCCGTGTCTTCTGCCTTCAAGCGAAACAAAAAAATTTCGCAAACAACCTGTCAAGTGTA
This sequence comes from Catalaphyllia jardinei, assembly GCA_022496165.2. Classification (NCBI taxonomy): domain Eukaryota; kingdom Metazoa; phylum Cnidaria; class Anthozoa; order Scleractinia; family Caryophylliidae; genus Catalaphyllia; species Catalaphyllia jardinei. The sequence continues at coordinate 10,754,503 of CM042753.1, forward strand.
TGGTCTCATTTCTTGGTATAAGAAGTATAATATATTATTTCTAAACTTCATGCACAATATGCCCCTTCAGAGTCTTACCACAATTTGACGCCATTGGAACGGGAGGTGGTGTTCACCTTTTTTTAGGGCCCCGATTTCTCCAACAACGATTTTAGGCCGTTCACACAGGTAATCCTGCATTTGTTTAAAGCGAGAAAATTTAATATCGGAGAATATTGATTAATTTTATTATTGTCAAACCGCACAACGACAAGCGACAAAATCTGATGGACTATGTCTAGAGAGGCCTTGGACAGATTTTCAAACTATGCGTTTAAGGAATTGACGCAGGAATTCACGAGAGGCGCGAAGATCACACGCAAACCACACGATTACAGTACTCGCTAACTTCTTTATAGGATCTCCCATTTACTTTACAGAATAGAATCAATTCAATTACAGACCAAAGACACTGCACTCTTCTATGTGCACGTAGAGCCGGAAAGCAACTCTTCCCACCCCAACATAGTAAGATGAAATGCAAATTTGTCTCCTGCCAACTTCTTTTACGATCCACGATCCCAACTCTTAGATAGGTGGAATCCGGAATAGGGGTTGAAATTAATAGCTGATGCACAGCTGTAGATCTGCAATGTTATTCACGAGACGAATCCAAACTCAGGCTGGCGTGAAGCGTGACCTGTTAGTAAGATGAGAGGCAAGTTTGTTCGAACACCGCTGACTGAAAAATCAGTTCATCTTATTCAGTTTCCTGATTTTCTCAAAAACAACGCCTTCCAGAGTGCTGAAAATCTCGCTGATTGTAACTACAGAGCCATGTCGGTGATCGAGAAAAACTGGCAAACAACAAAGCCGACTATCAGAGAAAGAAGCAAGCACATGTTTAACAATGATCTCTTCAGCGATGTGAAGCTTGTTATGCGAGAAGGGCCCAATGGTGAAAGTGAAAGTAAACAAGTGGTTCCTGCTCACAAGTTTGTGTTGTCGATTAGCAGTCCTGTGTTTGAAGCCATGTTTTATGGTGAGCTGGCGGAGACTACAGACACTATTGAACTTCCTGACTGTGAATACGACAGTCTGTTGGAGTTATTTCGTTACATGTACAGCGATGAAGTGAACTTGAGCGGAAGTAATGTGATGGGAGTGTTGTATTTGGCGAAGAAATACATGGTGCCTTCACTAGTTGATAAATGCACCGAATATCTACAAGAACATTTAGATCCATCAAACGTTTTCAGTATCCTGCCCTCTGCTCAGAAATATGAAGAGAAAAACCTGGTGGATCGATGCTGGAAAGTGATCGATAAACAAACAGAAGAGGCTGTGAAATCAGACGGATTTGCGACAATCGAGAGATCCTTACTTGAAGCAGTAGTTGTAAGGGACACTCTGAGTATAAAAGAGGTCAATTTGTTCAAAGCAGTCAATCTGTGGGCAACAAATGAATGTGAGAGACAGGGTTTAGCAACCGACGGCGAAATCAAAAGAAGAATTCTTGGAGAATCGATCGTAAAAGGAATACGCTTTCCAGTGATGAAACAAGATGAATTTGCCAATGCTGTCCTTGATAATAAAATTTTAACAGCGGAGGAAGTCGTCGATTTTTTTAAATATTACAGTTCAGCATTGAACTATCCTTTGGAATTTTCAGTGTCCGTGAGATCTGGTTTCCACGATCATAACCTTTACCGTTGTGGCAGATTTCAATGTTTAAGAGAAAATGGATGGGACTATTATGGAGAGTCATCTGACTGTATTGATTTTACTGTGGATAAAGACATCATGTTGCATGGACTGTGTTTGTTTGGAAGTGAGAACAATGACTATTCAGTTACCTTGACGATAAAGCAAACCGGCACTAAAGTATTTCTAGGGTTCAAAACAGGAAGGTTTTTTTCCAAGCTGCTGCAGCACGTGGACCGGAACTATTACGGATTTGAAATTTTGTTTGATTCTACAGTTAGATGCAAGGAAAACACTAAGTACGAAATCGAGGCTGTTATATCTGGGCCTCAGTCTTGGGTTGGAAATCGCGGCGTCAGCTCTGTTGCTTGCTCGGGCGTGACATTTACATTCACGGACAACCCGTATAGTACAAATGGAACTTCTACTGGACATGGACAATTTCCTGAAATATTGTTTTCTGTCCTGCCCTAATCCCGCGTACATTTAAAATAACTTCTCTCTGCCACGACTTGGGCAATAGACGCTGGTGAAAAACTGAGGTCGTTTTAATCCTTGCTAACATTCA
>CM042753.1:10763808-10768808 GCA_022496165.2 Catalaphyllia jardinei
TTTGTAATGTTCATTGACACTTCAAGGAGTTTTTCATTACCTTTTTACTGTTTTCATAGTGTCACGCATCACCTTTCAATTTTTTCTTAACCTCAGGTGATTTAATTATCACGCAACCAGGAAAAAATTGCGCCATAATTGCGCCATCCAGGCGCGCGCTTGATTTGAAAAGAAAAGATTTGATTGGCTATCTGTAAATTTCTTTGTTCATTGACCAATCAGAATGCTTGCTTTGTTACCTTTTTTGCATTCAATTACCTCTTTTCTGCACTGTGTTAAGGAAAAACTGCACTGTTCGCAGCCAATCAGAAACGAGTAATTATTTCATGTATATTATTAACCACAATATCAAAGATAACGAAAGAAATCTTTGCCAAGATTTGTTGACAATAAAAAACACCGACTCGGACTTGAAAGTGCACGCGCTGCATTATGCAAATGACCTACTTGTACTCGTCAGACTTTCCTTTCAAAAACTTTTGCAAACTCGCTTAATATGCAGAAACAATACGAAAAAAATGTTTGGGAAAAGAGTAATGACGCGTACTCGTTGTCGATGCGATAAAATTAGAGACTACGATAAACCATGGGCATATTTCGATAGTTACGTTTTTACCACAATATCAACGTCAAAGAGCTGAAAAAGGCATTGCGCGACAAATTGACGCGAGCAGCGTGGTTGGGACCTAGTAATTTTTTATTGGTTCGTTTTCAGCATGTGCATGCAAGTTATCCTGGACTCTTCTTTTGCCCGCCCAGGTTTAGCCCCTATATTAGGGGCGGGAAGAAAGAAGAGTTCAGGGACTGGACTAACAGGATACCATGTTGTAAATTAAACGAGCTGTAACAGAATTGAATAAAGCGTTCTCTTGAAACAATCATTTTAAAAAGAAAATGAGCTTTCGATGACCAGTCCACTGTCTTCCATTGATAAAAATTTGTGAATTAAACGAGCGGTGTTCTTCCAAAAACAGGTCCTTTACAAAATTGCATACACGGGGTCTTGCAAACGGGGTGTGGCATCGGACTGCGCGAAAAGGTGAAACACATTTTTTGTTGTTAAAGTTACTATCTGTGGTTAAAGATCACCAGTTAGAAACATTTTGTTTTGTTAGAACAATTAGAAGTATTTCGCAAACTCCGTGAGTGGTCAAGATTAACTGATTACTGTTATTGGCTACCCTAGCGGGCGAGATGGCGCTGTCTTACGCCCACGGTGTTCTTTTTCCATATAATAAATCCTTTATTGGTCAAGATGGCCAGATATTGGCTAACTTTCTTTGTTTTTTCGTATTTATGGACCTCGACTCTGTCTCGATCTAACCCCCCCCCCCCCCCCGCACTTCCCCCTCCAAATGAAAGAACTTGGCCAATATCCAGCCATTTGGACCTCGTGCTTGGTAAATAACTCATATAGAAACCGTACACAGTGGATCGTAGGTGCATCGCAGAGTGTTATTACCTAGCATTAGAGTAGGAACATTAATCCAGCAGCAATTTGGTTACAATGTCTCTTTGCCTTTATCCGTTTCGCAGGTTCGCTGAACACATGCACGAAGTTCATGGTCAGTGAATGGCGGACATGATGTCACCGAGTCAAGTAGATCATCTAAAAGGAGAGGATATCTTCCCAGAACTTTAATAGCAGAGGAGATCAGCGTGGAAAGATTTTTATAAATTCAAATATATTTTGGGTAATCACAAGGTGTTATCCTGTAAAAGGGACCGATGGAGTTTGGATGGGATCGTATGTTACGCAGTCAACAGAGATTTAACTGTTTTGGGGGACTGCATGAAATTCTTACAGAATTAGGTCGGCAATAGGCCGGATCATAGGCCTGCTTCTCATTGAGTAAGAACTTTATCCAGAAATGGTGAAATCCTATAAATGCTTGCGAAATTGCATGGTTCAAAAGTTTCGTAGGTTTCTGTCTCAATGACAAAAACACTCTCCAGAAATAATGTGACAACTACTTGTATCATTGTCCAACATTTTTGTTGTCCAAGGAAATGCAAGGATTAACTGATTCGCTCCGACGAAGAGCTAACGCTTGAAAACGTCAGCTTTCGAATCTCTTTGCGGTGGCCAATTTGCATTATCAACGCATTTGATAAAACCAAATTATCTTTTAATACTCCCCACCGACGCAGCACCACAGTTTCTATAGGAACGTACCTCTTTTACGCAAGGAGTAACCAGTCCACTTCCTCTAAGAGATAAGGGAAACGACCTGTTTTGAACATCGTGAAACATCCATTTCGTTATCACTGCATGCGTTCCGCTATTCACTTTAGTGAACATTCCAGCAAGGTGTCGTCAATTTTTCTCCCTCTTCGGGTACTCTTGTTCTTATTACCCTGGTAAATAGAAAGGTGTGGCAAGGAGAAAATGGTATTGAGTCGTCAAGATTCCGTAATGTAATTGACTGAGCCCGCTGTTTTCCGGAAGAATTTTGCAATACAACGGGGCTTTACCTCATGACAACAAACTGTTGTAATGAGGGTAATAACTTTTTTTTTTTTGGGGGGGGGGGGGGGGGGGAGAATATAATTGTGCTGTTTTCCGATTGGAAAAAGACGGAATTGTCCTGTTGCGTCAACGGTGCAACGACACTAGTAAGAGTACAAGAGGGTTGTTGGAAAATGAGTTTACAAGCAAATAACGCTGTGTTTTCATAGGGAATGTTTTTAATTTAGTACAAATTTAGTACAGAGAGCCTTTGTTCATGATCAGTGGCGGGGTTCTTTGGTCAAAATGAGACCGAAATTAAATTATATTGGATTTTTAACATGTAAAGTCCTGAAGTAAGCTAAAAGTTTTTAAATTGAAAACCCTTTCATTCTTGCAGAAACGGAAGTAATTGTGCTCTAGATCACGGTGTAGAAGGTTAAAACAATCATAAAAAAACCAAAATATTTGAAATGCATTTGCAGTTATGTTGGTTGTGGGGATATGAACGTCGTTATGACGTTATAATGACGTAATTCGTGGCGAAGTACGAGTCATAGCACCTCATATGTGAAGTCAAAAAACTAAACTTTGATTTTGTACACCTTTGTCTTTTCTCCGTTGCGAAGGCATTCATTGTTTTCGCGTTTAAGTACCCCAAAAGTTTGACCATATATGGTCAAGTGGCGGGAAATTTGAATTTCTATAATTACCTGTAACTTTACGCCATTTTATCCGATTTAGATGGGGTTTTTAACAGAAATCATAGACTTCTATGCGGAAAACTATTATGAAATTTTTGCTACTTTTTGGACATCATGTATGACGTCACAATAGCAGCCACATGGGAAGAAATAAATACCAATAAATAGGTAATTTATTAACTTACTTGCCTGCCAAGTTTTGTTACATTGGATGTATTGTACTTCTGTCTACGGCCTAGAACTCTTAGTTTTGGAGGGAGCGAAGGAAAAAGTCCTAGCAATCTACCACCGTGGAAAGTGGTCAGTCTTTTCCAGCGAACTGAAAATGTTGTTGTTAAAAGCCATGTCTAGATCTGTGATGAAGAAGAACTGGCACAAAACAAAGCCGACTATTAAAGAAAGAAGCTAGCACATGTTTAACAATGGTCTCTTCAACGATGCGATATTTTCTTTGACCCTCTCGTTTTCTTGAAAAGAAATGTCATGTACGGATTTGAAGCTTACATTTCTGATGCCAAGTCTTGTTCATATCAGAAAGGTAAAGGTATTGTGGTCTCTTCGGAAGTTAAATTTAAATTCAGGCTATGTACGAGCAACAGTGGAACAAGTATTAGAGTGACCAGTTTCCAGAGAATTTTTCCTGTGTAATATTGTTTTCAATTACTGAATGTAAATTACAATTGATTAAACCTAAATTGATTAAAACACTGATGCAAATAAGCACAAAACCAAACCAGTTATACACTTAACCTGTTAGACTACTCAACTAATCTCACTGAACCGTAGTAAAACCAAACCCAAAGCCAATTAATTCTCTGATTACTTTCGATACTCGATATATAAGATTTTCATACTTTACGAGCTCTAGTTCATACTACTCACACACCTCTGTCTCTGCAAACTACTCTGACCTTCGGAAATTACGTCCCCATAAGACAAACAAGCTAACTGGTCAACAAGTTCGCCAGATGAGGAACTGTAGAGCTGTTCACAGTCCTGAGAGTGTCAACCAAAGACAACCCAGGAACTCTTCCTATTAATCTGGATGCAGTGGGACCACCAGAGGGCCAGCCACTTGATTTAACCAAACTAGGGGACCATCATTCTGTACAACAGATGTCACAGAAAAAAGTAAAAGGATTTCGTTGCACACATCGAATCAGATAGTCTGTGTTAAGTATGATAAAGGTGGCTCTAAAATCACCTTGGCACTAGCCTGCCTACAGAAGAATGGTAAAGTTGCATAAAAAAGTGATGGCAAAAATTTCTGTTCAAGATCCTTTTAACCATTGTTAGTAGAAGGAAGATTCTGAGGAATACACTGATTGAGGAAGAGACCATTTGTAGCTTGACGTCCTACAAGCATATGTTTTAGAACTGGAGGAAGAGCAGAGTCTACTGTTTCAGGATGAAATTCAACGGACAAATGATGTCATTGTGGCGTTATATAATGTGTCACGTTATGTAACAAAAATCACGTGATATGCGAGAGTAGGACCTCGTGCGGGAGATGTCTTTCGTACAGTCGGCCGATATGTTGTACGACTCAAAGTGTTTATGATCGGTGGAATTATTTACCAGCACAATAAAGGACAGTTCACTATTTAAAGCGGGCAACATTTTGGCGACCCCGCCAGGACGGACGGTTGTTTTGTCTTAATCCGGTCTCGAGAACATGTGTTTGAAGAAATGTCGATCGAAGGAATGGCGGTAAATTACTGTGGTCTACACATCCTCTAATAAATGCGACAGGACACAAGTAGAACCAAGTGAGACCTTTCTGGAAGAAAGATGACGGAATCAGAGCTCGAAGAATTGCAACTCCAAGTTGAGGGAGGAATTTGTAA
>CM042753.1:10771308-10801045 GCA_022496165.2 Catalaphyllia jardinei
AATCAGATACACCTGTCATGAAGGGATGTCAAAGTGAGGTCATCCATCCAACTCCAGATGTCGACTTAGGAGACCTTACAGAAGACCAGAAAATCGCAGTTGCGACCATGCGTAGGGAGGAAGCAGAGTCCTTTTCCAAAGATGACGATGACGTAGGGTGCGCTGAGGGTCTGCAACTCAAGATCAATTTGTCAGATTATCGTCCAGTCCAAAAAAATTATACGTCTATTCCAAAACCTCTATACTCCGAAGTGAAGCAATATGTTGAAGACTTACTCAATCGCGGATGGGTGCGGAAGTCACGCTCAGCCTATTCATCACCGGTGGTTTGTGTACGGAAAAGGGACGGTTCCCTGAGACTGTGCGTGGATTTTCGTGAGCCGAACAGGACAGAACAGTACCTGACAGGCATCCACTCCCTCGGGTACAAACAACCATTGAGAACCTTGGTGGGAACAAGTGGTTTTCTCTTTTGGACCAAGGAAAAGCCTACCATCAGGGATTTGTCAACCCTGAATGTCAACACATGACTGCATTTGTAACACCGTGGGGCCTGTACGAGTGGGTGAGAATCCCATTTGGTCTCCGGAATGCCCCAGGAGAATTTCAAAGATTTATGGAGGACTGTCTGGAAGGACTTAGAGATGAAATTTGTGTACCTTACTTAGACGATGTGATAGTCTTCAGCAGTACCTTTGAGGAGCACATCGAAAATGTACGAACGGTGCTGAGGAGGCTACGTGAACACGGGATAAAGCTGAAAGCCAGAAAATGCAAGATGTTCAAGAAGGAGGTCAACTACCTAGGAAGAATTGTCTCTGCTGATGGATATCGGGTGGATCCCTCAAATGTTAAGGCAGTGTTGGCACTTAAAGAGACTAACCCAAAGACCGTTGGTGATGTGAGGAAACTCCTAGGTTTATTAGGCTATTACCGAAACTACATACAGGACTTCTCCAGAATTGCCCAGCCTCTTTTTGAACTCTTGAAGACACCTGTGGTTAAGATCAACAAGCGTCTTACTCAGACAGAACGGCGAAGTCGGAAAGGAAATGGCACACAAGCACAATCCAGCCATGCTATTGTTTGGACACAGGAACATCAAGGAGTGTTGGAGAAACTTGTTGACTGTTTGGCTAACCCTCCAATTCTCGGTTATCCAGATTATGGTCTTCCATTTGTTCTACACACTGATGCGTCCAATGAAGGACTTGGAGCAGTCCTTTATCAGCGTCAGTATGGTAAAATGCGGGTTATCGGATATGGATCCAGGACCCTGACTACTGCAGAGAAAAATTACCACCTTCATTCAGGAAAGTTAGTGTTCTTAGCCTTGAAGTGGGCCGTCTGTGAGCAATTTAGAGACTATCTGTACTATGCACCGTCATTCACAGTTTACACGGATAATAATCCCCTGACGTATGTTTTATCAACGGCGAAACTTAATTCAACGGGACATCGCTGGGTGTCCGAACTGGCCGATTTCAATTTTGAGATCAAGTACAGGCCTGGTAAGGTGAATAAAGATGCTGACACTTTGTCCAGACTTCCTTTGGACATCAACCAGTACATCCCTACTTGTACACAGGAAACTGCCCAGGATGTGATCAGTGCAGCTCTGTCCGGTGCAATGGCACTTCAGAATGGCGATGCAGTCTGGATAACAGCAGTCAGTGGTAGAACGGAAGCATTGAACCTTGACTCTGATCTTCTTGATTCCAGAAATTACGATAAAATCGAGCCTCAAGTCATCCTGGCAGCTCAGAAACAAGATCCTAGTATTGGCAGAGTCCTAGCATGTAAATTGAATGGCCAGAAACCGGCAATATGCGAAATTACTAAAGAACTTCCGTATACAAGAAAGTTGCTGCGTGAATGGCCTAAATTGGAAATTGGAAGCGATGGGCTGCTACGAAGAAAGAGTGGACATAATTTACAGTTAGTGTTACCAAAGCAGTTTCACCGCTTGGTCTACAAGGAACTACACCAAGAGATGGGCCACCTGGGGACAGAGAGGGTACTACAGCTAGCCCGAGAACGGTTTTACTGGCCCCATATGCAGAGAGATATCACTCACTTTGTGACTCGGGTGTGTAGTTGTCTGAAGCAAAGGCGACCAAATCTTCCAACACGTGCCCCTCTTCAACCTATTGTGACTAATGCACCGTTTGAGTTGATATCTATTGACTACCTACACCTTGAAAGAAGCTCTGGTGGACACGAATACATACTGGTGATTGTTGACCACTTCACCCGATTTGCACAAGCGTATCCCACTCGAAATAAGTCAGCTCGTACAGCCGCCGACCGGCTCTACAACGATTTCATGCTTCGATTCGGATTTCCAGCTCGTATTCTGCATGATCAAGGAAGAGAATTTGAGAACAAGTTGTTTCGCCGCTTGCAGCGGTCGTGTGGGATGATACGTTCCAGAACCACACCCTACCATCCGCAGTGTAATGGTAAAGCAGAGAGATTCAACCAGACCTTGTTGTCAATGTTAAGAACACTACCTGAAGAAAAGAAACGCAAGTGGTCAGAGTATGTGCCCAAGGTAGTTCATGCCTACAACCGTACCAAGAGTGATTCAACTGGGTATTCGCCGTTTTACTTACTATTTGGAAGGTCACCACGTCTGCCAATAGATCTGATATTTGGACCTTCACTGGAGGAAGCTAGGGTCACTCACACAGAATATGTAGACAAATGGAAGTTTGCCATGAAGGAAGCATATTCACTGGCCCGAAAGAACAGCTCGAAGTCTGCAACAGATGGCAAACAACAATATGATCGCAAGGTGAGGTTTTCAAAGTTGCAACCTGGGGACAGGCTATTGGTCCGAAATTTGTCTGAGCGTGGTGGACCAGGGAAACTCCGATCGTATTGGGAGCAGCAACTTCATGTTGTGGTTGAGCAGAGAGGGGACCTACCGATCTCCAAGGTGAACCCAGAAGGACAGCCAGGCAAGTCGAGAGTACTACACAGAAACCTCCTATTGCCATGTGACTTCCTTGCTGCTGAAACTCAGGAGTCCGTGCCCCAGTCAATCCGAGAGAGGGGAATGCATGTTCGTAGAGTGCATAATGAGAGAGATTGCCAACCTAGCCATAATAGGAGTAACAGTGGAGATGATGAGGAGGAGGACCTACCTGGCCTTTTGCCCAGTGATTTGGACCCATTGCCTCTTCCCTCATCGACAACGGGACAGTCAGAATGCACTGAAGATGAGGCAATGCTTGAGAGTTTGAGGAGCGGTGATGGAACTTCATCTAGTACCTCCGACCCAGAACAACAGCCAGAATTGGACCCTGAGCCAAACCAACAGCCAGAATTGGACCCTGAGCCAAAGCAACAGCCAGAATTGGATCCTGAACCAGAACAACAGCCAGAACTGGTTCCTGAACCAGAACAACAACCAGAATGGGAAGAAGATCAAAGTAGACCCCAGCGTGTTCGTTATCCACCAAAAGTGTTTACATATAATACATTGGGACAGCCAACCATCTGTAGTGTCCAGACTGGTTCAGACTTTGTATCTGGATGGTCTTATCCACCTTTCCAGTCACCCTGGATGTTGGACTTGTATTAACGTTGTTGTTAAACGGATTATGATTGTATCAACAGTGGAATTTCCAGTCTTTTGTGCTGCCGTGTCTTCTACACAAGCTAAGAAATAATCTAGTTATCCAAGAACTATGAATATGCTATTTCAGTTGAACGAAGATGAGTTGTGATCTGCATTTTTCTAAGTTTTGTTTGTATACAATTGCGGAAGTTGGGCCTGATCAACCCACATAGTGCAAGGCATGCAAACAATGAGAGTGAGAATACTATGATATAGCATGAGTTTAGAGGAAGTCCAGAACTTCAGTGAACATTGCTGTAGCAAATGTCCTAGTGGACATTTTCAAAAAAAGTGGGGGAGTGTGTGGCGTTATATAATGTGTCACGTTATGTAACAAAAATCACGTGATATGCGAGAGTAGGACCTCGTGCGGGAGATGTCTTTCTTACAGTCGGCCGATATGTTGTACGACTCAAAGTGTTTATGATCGGTCGAATTATTTACCAGCACAATAAAGGACAGTTCACTATTTAAAGCGGGCAACATGATCACTGTTACAGAGGCAACATAAACTTCTGCTGATGAACGTGAGGTGATGCAACATTCATCGCAGAGACGAGAGAGGCAGCGTTTTGTTGAGGATTATCTCTGCTATGACAAGTGAGGAAAAACGTCTCAAAATAAGTGACCATCAATAACTGAAATATGATAGGAATTGTGAGGAACATTTAAGAATATTTCTAGGGATCAAGGGAACATGCAACAGACTTTCTGGGAACAGGCGAACTTAACTAGAGTGAATTTCAGGGAACATCTTAACTTATCTTTGGGGAGCAAGGAAGAAACTCCAATTTTTTTCTAGAGAACAAGGGACCATGCATCCCCATGAGAGGCCCTTAGACTAGCAAAACACCGCACCATAGCGGCTCATTCTATTGTAAGTAAATCAGAGTTCGAAATAAAATTTGCACATGAACGTTTAAGGACGTTCGCGCGAAAAGTTTAGAACATTGTTTTTTTCTGAAAATTTTACCATTGAAAAATGATGAATTCAGAAATGTAAAAAAATGGGGGGTCAGCGACTTGTTTTGGAGAGAATATTCCCGGAAGAACACCTAAATCTGAGTAAATCGGGCTTCGTTAGTGAAGAAAGCCACAGTGGCTGCAAATCCCAAAATTGCAATGATTGCAATTAGAGCTATGAAGGCAAATGTTCTCTGCCAAATATGGTTTAAATGGATCTATTAACCGAATTAAGTCAATTGGTGAGGTTCCTCAAGGAACAAGTTGTCATTTAGCTTGACCATAGTTTGACGCACCTTGCAGCCGCATGATGGCAGGATTCGATGTCTCGCGGACAGAAATCGTGAAAATAGAAAACAAACAGCAGTGATAAATATATATTAAAAACATGCATTATTTCAAAAACTTGACGTTTCGTATGCTTGTCAACATCCCATTTTGAAGAATATAACCGTTGCAACAGTTTTGGAAAGCAATTATTCTTTAACAATGGGGGTCTTTGTAACGGTTATACTTTTGAAAATGTATGTTGACTAGCATACGAAACGTCAAGGTGTTTGTTTTATATTTTTAAGGTAATTTCCCAGTATTGTGTTGCGTATTCCTACTGCACTTTTTCTTTACGGCTGGACCTCGCCAAAGAGGTAAATCGTCATTTGCTCGAAAACGACTACGATGACTTATTATTTTTTTCTGTTGTTTTGAATTGACTAGTAAATTTCTCTATGTAAAATAAATATGGACCAATTCTCAGTGTTGAGCAAAAAACAATCGTCGGAAACGTGAATTTAGCAAGCAATCGTGACCATAATCATGGTGCTATTATTTAAGCAATAGACCACAAGTTTCTGTGGGTTATAAGCTGATAAACCACGCGGGATGTTGGAAGAACACGAGAAAAATTTGTAAACCACGAGCCGCAGGCGAGTGGTTTACGAATTGTTCGAGTGTTCTACCAACATCCCAAGTGGTTTATTAGTCTATAACCCATAGAAAACTTGTGGTCTATTGCTTTTATATAATAATTCAGAAGACGCGCGATTTTTCCGTGGGTTTACCGGCACAATAACCCACAGCTGATTGACCAATCAGAGCGCGCGCATTGATTTGGTTATTGTATAAAAGGATTTATATGGAATAAACAAGGTGCTGCTCCGGCTACTAAACAAACATGGGGACCCCTCATTTTTATTTCAAAATTTAAGTTTTTATAATATAAACAATCAGTTGGCAAAGTTTCAGAAAAATCTCATCGTAGGTTCTATTTCAGTGGAATGACCTTAATCAAGCTACGATGGCCGAAGACCAAGAGTTTATAGAAATCGTGAATTTTTTTAACTTCCCACATCTATTTTTAGTTCATTTTTGGACAATGCGGAGATAATTGTGAATAAAATCAGTTTCTGAAAAGAAAAGTAGGGGTCGCCGAACGTCCAAGATTGTTAAATCCAAGCGAAGCAACAGCAGTGGCCATCTGCCCTATCATTGCCTAGCGCGCGCTTTATTTATGACGTGGCATGTCAGTTTGTGTGCGCGTGCCGCAGTAAGGATGCGCAGACATGGCAGAAACCATTTGCGCGAAAGTCCTTAAAAGCACCTCGAAAGATGAGTGTGCGAAGACGTCAGGAGTTCAAGAAATTTATCATTAATTACGTGGAAGGATCACTTCAATGAAATGACATTTAGAGGGATATAAACTACATCAGTTACTGTCTTTAGCCGAAAATGCTTCTCCCCCTCCCCCCACCTCCCCATTGGCAGTACGTAAATAATGATCGGTCCCTAATGTGAAAAAAAATTTTCTATTCAGATATCGTACAGCAAAATACCACGTTCCATAATTTTAAGTAAATTATGCAACGTGGTTTTAAAAAATGAAACTATCACGTACAAACTCTGGACCGAACTCAAACCTACCGTTTTGGAAAATCAGGTTAGCATGAAGCGTGGCCTGTTTGTAAAATGAGATGCAAATTTGTTCGACCACGGCTGACCGAGTAATCAGCCCAATTTTATATTCTCAAGAACAACGCATTCCAGAGAGCTGAAAATCTCGTTGATTTTAACCAAAGAGCCATGTCTAGATCTGTGATTGAGCAAAACTGGCAAACAACAAAGCCGACCATCAGAGAAAGAAGCAAGTACATGTTCAACAATGTTCTCTTCAGCGATGTGAAGTTTGTTGTGCGAGGAGAAAGCGCAACTAAACAAGTGATTCCAGCTCACAAGTTTGTGCTGTCGATTAGCAGTCCTGTGTTTGAAGCCATGTTTTACGGTGAGCTGGCGGAGACTACAGACACTATTGAACTGCCTGACTGTGAGTACGACAGTCTGTTGGAGTTGTTTCGTTACATGTACAGCGATGAAGTGAACTTGAGCGGAAGTAATGTGATGGGAGTGTTGTATTTGGCGAAGAAATACATGATGCCTTCACTAGTTGATAAATGCACGAAATGTCTCCAAGACCATTTAGATCCATCAAACGTTTTCAGCATCTTGCAATCTGCTCAGAAATATGAAGAGAAAAATCTGGTGGATCAATGCTGGAAAGTGATCGATAAACAGACAGAAGAGGCTGTGAAATCAGATGGGTTTGCGACAATCGAGAGATCCTTACTTGAAGCAGTTGTTGTAAGGGACACTCTCAGGATAAAAGAAGTAAATTTGTTCAAAGCAGTCAATCTGTGGGCAACAAATGAATGTGAGAGACAGGGTTTAGCAACCGACGGGGAAATCAAAAGAAGAATTCTTGGAGAATCGATCGTAAAAGGAATACGCTTTCCAGTAATGAAACAAGATGAATTTGCCAATGTTGTCATTGATAGTAAAATCTTGACACCGGAAGAAGTTTTCGCTTTTTTCAAATATTACAGTTCAACGCTGAATTCTCCTTTGGGATTTTTAGATTCAGTACGACCTGGTTTCCGCGATGATAACATTAGCATGGTTCAACGCTGTAGTAGATTTCAATCTGTAAGCGAATATTGCTGGGATTATGAATCGAGGAAAGCCGACGGTATTGATTTTACTGTGGATAAAGACATCATGTTGCATGGACTGTGTTTATTTGGAAGTGAGAACAACAGCTACTCGGTGACCTTGACGATAAGGGAAACTGCAAATTGTGGCTCTCATTTAGTCCTACGGCGTAAAACAGGAAAATTTCCTTCGAAACTGTTGCAGCACGCGAACGGACACTATTACGGATTTGAAATTTTGTTCGATTCCACAGTTAAATGCAGGAAAAACACTCGATACGAAATCGAAGCTATTATATCGGGGCCTACTTCTTGGGTTGGAAGTAGCGACGTAAGCATTGCTGTTTGCTCTGGCGTGACGTTTAAATTCAGGGACAACGCAAATAGTAGTATTCATGGTAATGGAACTTGTGTTAGAAGTGGACAATTTCCTGAAATATTGTTTTCTATGTTACCCTAATCTGCAATGACTTGAGTAATGGACGTTGTTTTCTTTTCTGGTGAGTTTTTTCTTTAAGTTACTATATACGGTGTTCCCTTCAAAACAGATCGACATCGGAAACCTGTTTGAACATGATGTTAACTGACTTGTTTTCGAATTCAATATACATTATCCTTTTAAACAATACTGACGAGGTTCTAATTTTGGCAGATTCGCCAATATCTGGCCAAGAGTAAAACCATATTTTGTGCATATCAATTTCTCAATTAGTTTAGTTTTTTGCAGGAAGTTAAAGTTGTGGTAAGGTTAATAACCAATGTAATACCTAATTAGCCTCTAAAGCCTTTGGGCTGAAATATTACCTGATAATACTGATGTAATTTTTATCCGATTAAGGTGTCTTCCTAGATCATACCAAGCATTTTTATTGCTATTTTAGCATAAGGTCAATGTTAGGCAAGTAACCTTTAGCTTAGATGAGCCTACACTCATCTCTGCGGTCCTTGACGGCATATGCCTTTTCATATAAGCGTAGCACGTGATGCGAGTAATCAGTTTCTTCCTTCTCTGAGTCCTGCAAGTTTTTACGTTGATCCAAGTGTAAGCATGTGCCGAGCCCCCCATCCGGTGGGTTTTAACCGGCCGGTGGGCTTTTCCGAGCCTTGCCAGTAGATTTCCTGCCCACTGTTGCCCACTGCTTCGTCTCGTGTTACAAGTCTTCCACTCATGGGATCGATGAGGAAATTAGACCAGTACATGAAAATCGATTGAAGTTGGATATAATGCAATTCTTAAGGCAAATCGACATCGACATGGAAAAGACAAAAAGAAATTTTGCGCGAACAATGACTAAAGAAGCTATTATGGCAAGTAGAATACAAAAAAATAATATTCTGTTTGCTTGACTTCGAGTAAATCTTAAAAACATTTCAAGTTATACATTTGTTTTTGGATAATAACTATAGAAAATGGACTGCCCGTTGAAAACTGTTTTCATTTGATAAAACTGCTTCAAAGTACTGAAATTATGTTTTGAAGCCAAGGAGGTTTTGTTGGCTTTCTTTTTACAGTTGTAAATGCTAACCATAATAATCCGCAGGAAATAAAACAAACGTAAAAGAGAAATGACCATTGAAATCATTTAAGACTATTGTTGAGCCGCTTTCACTCGATTGTCCAGTGTTTCGATTCACCAAGCGACATGATTGGCTTAAAAACTCGCGCCACTTTTTCATCCAGTCAGAAGTAAACTGAAATTCGCGTCAGCTTCAGTTTCCTTTTTATTACATGTACTTCAAGTTAACTGATTTATTGGATTGTCTGGATGTATTCTTTGTGCCCGGCTAGAATGATTGTACCAAAATGTTAGGGTATACTCAACTCACTCAGTGTATAGACAAATCCAGTTTTTTTTTTTTCTTCCCTCGCCTTTTGCTATTCACACTTCACTCTAAACGTCATGTCCACTTCAAAGCCCTATTCTTCTCTGATTACCAGTCAATCTTACGCTTACGCAATGTCACATCCGGTCAAAATTATAGTCACACAATGCCCAGTCATGATGACTCTGGTTTTGGCTTAACGACACTCAGTTGAAAACTGCTCACTTATAGAAAGTTACCAGTTACATGTACCTACTTTTGTTCTTGTCTAGGAGAAGCATCTCAAGAGATTTGGGTGTTGACTCCTGCAAGAAACATATTGACAGTTATCATTTATATAATAAGTTAAATTCTCGCAATTCCATTGGTTCTTATTTAAAATCTATTGGTGGACAGACGCATAAATGACGTCATTAGCGTTTTTTTGTTTGCCCATTAAAAGAAAAAAAAACAAAAACAGATAAAGTCCATGTTGCCGTGCGACTGTTCAGTGATAGGACACAGAAGATGTCAAAACGCAGAACTGCATCAGCTCTCGTAAACTTGTAATTCTTTTACATGGTCATTGTTTCTGTTGTTTGTCCTACCTTGTTGTCTTAAACGGTATCAAGCCATTCATGAGAGGCCTTATGATAGCTGAGCACCACAAGACCCTACAAATGTGGTAAGAACATAAGTGACACACTCGCCTAAAAGCTCATGTGCCACTTTTTTGTTCTTACCACAATTTGATGCTATCTATGATCTACAGTCGAACAGATGCACGGCAATATGGAATGTATTTGTTCAATAGAAAACAATGAGAGAACCAATCAGATTTGTGGATTTCCAATAGAACACAGGTGAGTGGCTACTTAACTAATGGCGCTCGGTCAATGAGATTGCATTTGCATTACGATGCATCAAGTAATATAATTCTACTAAAAAGGAAACATTGTATTATTTGACATTATGCATATTTCCTAGTACGATGTAACAGCTCTGAAAGTAAAATTCATCATATAGACTACAAAATAATAAAGAGTACCATTTTTTCTCCAGCTCCAGTTTCCTCGCTTGTTGAGAACTCGACTGATTTTAGAACGCTGAAAAATGGACATACAATTAAGGACGGTGCCTACTTTTGTTAGTGCGCACACATTCTGCGCATCACGCAAGCAAAGGTTTGAGCGCGCGCGCGATGGGGTTGACATTGACGTAATCAACTACGCCACCAAGTACAGAACTAAAATTAAAGCAAAAATTTCCTACTGTGACCAAATCAATTTTAATGAACCTGTACTTAAACCAGAAACACTGAAATAGCAACATATCGCTAACCAATAAATGTCAACGTCTTCCAGCTGAAAACCTAGTTGTTATCTTACGAAAATTACACTAAAATCCAATCCACCGTAAGCAAAAAGATGGCGGCTGTACATTTTACCACAGTACCGTGCGAACCAAACTAAGCCCACTGGGCATATAGAAAGATATGGTTTAACGGCAGTCGTTTCCATACTAAGAGCATTGCTCTTGTCGAGTTTAAATGACTTACAATTTTTCTTTGTGTTTTTATAGGCTCTCTTAGAGTTTTCGTGCGCAAAGCATTATAGGTAAATGTACCAGTCGACATGTCTTTCCTTACGGAGGATTGTAAACATGTACCTGCAGATGGCGTAGTGCGCGCGCAAAAAAGCAAATGTCTTACTGGGAAGGTGACAGAAAAAAATGAAATGGGCAATGTAAAAGTTTTCAAAAAAGATCAATAACTTTAAAAAACGCGTGGTTACCCCTACATTTTATGTTGCAAAATGGAAGTGGCAAGCCTATTCAACATGTGATTAGTTTCTGGTTGTGAGCAAAAGGTATTTAGACTGTATTTTAGCTAAACCAGAGGAAGGCTGTCAGAGACGCTAAAAGCGCTTTTACAACGATTTTGTTATTAAAAACGTACCAAAAATGATTTTAATGCTACCATTTGCTATGTAGTTTAAAGATCTTTTAAAATGTGTTTCTGTATGTAGGAAATCTGCGGGGAAATTACCTTTCCCTCTTTTTTCAGAAAAATGCTGATGTCAGCATTTTTGTTGAGAATCAAGACTAATTATCTCGAAAAAATGCGTGGCTACCCCTATTTTTCTTTGTGGATTCCAATAACCCTTGCAAAGATCTACTTTTTCCGCGTGGTCTTAACCTGGCGCAAAAACCTTTTGTATTTAGTAGGCACCGTCCTTAAGATTATACAACAATAGGCAACAGTACTAGTAATCTTATAAATATAATTGCTGGATAAAAACTTTATCGGTAACAACAGAACTGAAGGTAACCATTGTCTTATCTTGTATTATCTGCTATACTCAACCTTACTATTTCTTGGTGATAAAGTTCTAACACCATGTTGACTCCAAAGCATAGTTTTCTCACCTCAGCTCCCTTTTGATTTCTTCATAGTCACTTTGTACATCAAGCTTTGCCTCCTGGGTAATGTAAAAAAAAGATAAAATAAAATAACAACAAACAATGATCAACTCAGAAGTGTAAGTTCGTGATGAAGACTTCTGTTTCAAAAAATTCTTGGTCAAGAAATACTTCTACATTGTATATGTTACTAGTTGTGTTTACTTATGTCAGTAAATTAACTACGCAACTGTAATTTAAGCATAGCAGCAACAATTAAGTATACGCAACTTTCATGTGTGCTGGTACATTTTATTTAAGAAATAAAATTTAACGTGTACTGAGAAACACGAGTGGAAGTTTGGGAGAACGAGAAACGTTGTGGAGACACTCACCTGCGGCTCGTGTTTCCACAGCTTTTTCGAGTTCTCCCAAACTTTCACTCGTGTTTCTATAACTCGACAGAAACACGGAGAACATGTTTTCTATGTCTTTTAGAAAACACAGCAACAAGAAAAAGGAAAACAACTTGTTAGCTTTGGTTATCGACATGTAAATTCTCTTTACTCGCGCCTTCATAACGTCAACAGTTTGTCTCCATCCAGTTGTAGATGCACGATTTTTAACCAATTGCCGCGCGTATTTTTATAGGACTGTTTTCTAATAGTATTTAGTTAATCTCAGGAGTTTAGTCAGTTTAAAGACATGTACATTATCAAGCATCCTGCATAAAATTCCCCCCTTGGAAGGTTATTTAAAAATATTAGTTTAATATGGGCAACATCACCGCACAAGAATCTAGAGTCCCAACTGGTTTTGCAAGATTACACTTTCTGAGAGTGAAACAAACACCAGTTTATGGTACTGTACATTTACCAATATGTTGTATACTGTACACCTGTATAAACTGTTGTTAGCTCTAATTACAGATTTATTAGCCATTACCAACTGCTGAAGTGCTGTGGTTTTGCTGGCAAGTTGATCTTCTAATCTGCCAATCTGTAAAGAAGTTAAGAATTGATAAGAGATGGAAGTGAGAAATGCAACATTTGTACATGTGCAATGTTTTCAGTAATGAACAATAACACAACCTTACTGGTAGCAGATACTGCATTAGAGTCTAAAATTTACCCCTGCTAATTTTTTCTGTTCATAGTTTTTGTGTGAGGTAAACAGTGCTGTGAAAGCAACTGACGTCAAATTGTGAATGATATAACCCGATGAAATAATCAAGACATGACACACGTGAAAACAAAATTATGCAACATTGGTCTGTTTGTCACCTTTAATGCACACTCTTGAAAGCACGAGTTAGAAACACTTTGAACCCATTTTTACCTCATTTGCCCCTGATTCTTTCAACCTGTTCTGTGTCACTTGCAAATGCTGTACATCACTTACTAACTGAGATATCTGTTAGGAGTAGTTATCACAAAATAAGCAAAATATCGAACGGAGTGACATTTTCATACCAGCTTACAGTACCTTCAAAGTTATCCAGGTGATGCAAAATTCAAACCTTGACAGGGTATGCATACATGTAGTATACATTTTAAAATAATTTAAACAAATTGTTTGCTGGTGAAAACTTTTGAAAACCAACCTCGTTCCCAGGGTCTCTCATCTTAACGCCCCATACAGCGAGCGAGGGGGCGGTAAGATGAGAGACTCTAGGAACGAGGTTGTTTGAAAACTTCATGATAATAATGTATAATAAGCCATTTTTATAATTCTAACTTACAATTTCTTATAATTTTTATGAGAATAATACTTATTTTATATTTATTAATTAATATATTTAATTCTATTTAATATCTAATAATTTTTGTAACAATTTATAATAAGCCCTTGAACGTTTTGTAAAATTTGTCAACACATAGACAAGTGTACCTTAGTTCCTGTACACATTAATTCACTACAAGTTCCTAAATTATCTTGCATTAGTATAAATTTACCATAGTCTATTGTGAATCCGGGAATTTGATTCGCTAAATTACCGTTTTCTATCTGCTGATAGTCAACAGTTACGCATCAGCGCAAATCACGCATCACATTTCAACCTGATGTAACGTAATAAAACAGTTCTTTTCTACGCGTTAATTGACATTTTTTTCTTTTTATGCAATGAGACTACGGTAAATTTATACTAAAACAATCAGACTACTCGCCCTCGTTTTCTACAGGTGATAGTCAACTCGGCTGCTGCTCGTTGACTATCTGCTCGTAGAAAAATCGGGCTCGTATACTGTAGTCTAATTGTTAATTAGACTAACTGAATGTGCTGGTAGTGTTCTGCTCTCTGAGCAGCTTCAGGGTTTTTCAATACCTTTCTCATCAGTCAGAGTGCATTGCACATGGCTAAAAGGTTTTCTTTACTTTGTGTTATAGCGCTAGCTTTAGTCCAGCACTCTACTGCACAGGTATTATGATTTTGGACAGAAGACCCACATGAAAACCATCTACATGTATTGTAAGACTGGTGTGGCCTCCTCGGAAAATATAATTGTAATTAAATCATATTTCCGTTATTTATATTCCTCGCATGTGTTTCAGACTAAAGTTTACCTGAGAACACTGCACTTCATTGCAACAGTTCTGAGTTCAAATCCTGTTGACATTAGAGAATTTCCTTTGGGCTTTCTTGGAAATGCATTAATGCTTACATTACCTTTCAGCTAAGAGGATTTAAAATAAAATTATTTTTCCACTATTGTGCAATAACATGTAAACTGACCTGCCTCTCTTTGGCTGCCAACTCATGCTCCAAGCTTGAACGCGAAATTGCATCAATTGCTTCAGTCTACATCATTTACATGTACAAGACAAAATAAGAGGGCTTTCTCAAAATAGAGTAACTATACTATTTTATACATTCAATTAAGTCAAAAGTGAATACAAGTACCAAAGCTTTGCACCTGTGTAAAAATTAAAGAATGCATCAACTTAGTTTGGCTGCTAAGATTTCCATACACACAAAGAGCTTAATTCTTTTACTTCTGCCTTTTGAAACAGGGTTAACTTCATGAACTGTGCAATTATGTGCCTTTGATCTTTTTCTCTTCTTCCTCTTTAATGTCATGTGGAAATAATTAACAGTGCTACACCTGTATGATCACATCTAATCTGTCACCATGTACTGCACTCCACCGGGAAAGACTGAGAGATGATAGAGAGTAGAACTAAGATCCAAAACCAAGACAGCATGGTGCAAATATATAATTGAAGAAGCTAGTGATAAAAGGGGATAAGTGACGTTTTTGGTTGTTTCTGTTACTCTCGCTCCAAATTAGCTGAATTTTGGCATCCGGCCTTCATTTCAGTTGAAAAACATTGCCCCGTAATTTTTTTCGCTGGCTTGCTCTTCGTTTTCGAGAAATAACGTATGCAAAAAAGGCACGCCACTAGGAAAAAACGGGTGGATTTGTGCATAAACTAAAATTACGCGATGTCGCGAAAATGAAGCAAAACTACAGGACATTGCTTACTACCAGTTTCGAGCTGCCGTTAACGGCCAACTTTTCTCCGCGTTGTTTCACGCTTTAAAACATTCAATTGCTATCCAGCAAAATATTGATCTTTCGCAACGTGTAACCTTCGAAAATGTCGATTACTGGTAAAAACCGTTAAAACTTTGATTTCAGGTTAACGTGCGACCACAAAGACGTTAATTTCACTCAAATTACAGCCAACGGTTTACTTCACGCAATGTGCAAGCTAGACACTTTTGATATCAGGTCATTTACTGACAGTTAGAATTTTGATTTCACATTATCACGCCACCGCAAGGACTTTGATTTCACTTAGAGAATAGCGAGAAGTTCATTTCACAACATGTAAGCTCAATTGAAAGGCCGCGTGCAAGAACGTCCCATAGATGTTTTGCTAAAATCGAACAAGGCCAAAACAGGTCCAAACTTCGCAGCTGGCTTAAACCCTTAGGGTTAAGAGTTCCCAGTCTTATTAGAGTTAGGTTTAGGGTTACCGCTCGAAACTAGGGTTAGCATTGAAGATTAGGCTTACAGAACAAAGTTAGGCTTAGCGTTTGCCGAAAATAAAGCGCATGAAACGGAAAATTTATCAGCAAAGGAATGCTGAAATACGAAGCAAAACTTACATTGGCAGCTGACTTTAACCCTTAGGGTTAAGAGTTCCCAGTCTTATTAGAGTTAGGTTTAGCGTTACCGCTCGAAACTAGGGTTAGCATTGAAGGTTAGGCTTACAGAACAAGGTTAGGCTTCGGATTAGATTAGAGTTAAGGTCAGGATACGTTAGAATCTATTGCACGAATCGATACCTAAATCAAGTCAATGATTAGTGCCTAGAGAAAGACGTTAAACGTTTTGCAAATCGGCTACGTCAGTGATTTATAAAATGTTTCTAGGTGAAAGTATTTTTTTGGCCGGTACAAAACTGCTCGTTCCATGAAATGATTAATTCTGACAACACAAAAAGAGGAAGCCTCAAGCTAGCACGCTGCTCAGGCCGAAAAAAAGCGCATGAAGCGGAAAATTTACCAGCAAAGGAACCCTGAAATACAAAGCAAAACTTACATTTGAGCTGAAGTTTTCTTCTTCCTAACCTGCGATCAGGCGTTCTTTGTCTTTTTTTCTTCGCGGCGGGCTCGATCCTATCACAATTCAAAGTAATCATCTGCTTGGAAATCCACCATACACACTCACGGAACGCTTGCTTGCCAATTTAACCGACCTGCGTTCTTTTTCGGCCCGTAGAAGCGGCTTTGAATCTGTTTAAATTAACTTTCCACCAAACACAGGTCAAATTCAAGGACTTTGCTGCCTGGCCGCCTTTCTCACCAGTTCCCGGTCGTGTTTGAGTCACGTAAGTCACACACACACACACAATAGTCACGGCGCTGGCTTCACGTATGAAAGATTATTATGGGATATCGCAGAAATTTTGGCAGCGAACGATGCTACATGGCTAGAAAGTAGTTCTAATTTCCAAAACTGACACACGCCGAAGTTTAGGAAATGAGCCCTAAGTCCACGACAAATGCTTTGCTTTGGAAGAAGAAGCGTTTCTAGACTCTACCGCCTGGCTCATTTGCTCCTCGATCAATGGCTAAGTTAAGCCATAATCTCGGAACAAAAACACACCTCGGTTCTTTTAGGCATGCTGGTGACTTATAGCGGGTCAAAGGCTTAATGATGCCAAATCTCCTACCAGGCGGGCGCAAATATTCCTCGAATAAGCTTCGAATATCAGTGGAAATAACGAGCAAACTCTGCTTGATTAACAGGTAAGGTCTGAATAATCGATGCTTTGCGCGCCAAAAGCCGACGTCACAATAGAGAGATTAGGCTTGAGGTTACGTCAAACGGCTGACGGCAAAAATGAAACTTTTGCTGTTTGTTTTTATAATATTTGTGTATTTGTGGTGAATAGTAGGAGACATTTTCTATTTTTATGTGATTTAATTAAGGATTAGAAGAAAAGAACACAAATTCAGAGGTCATCTTTGCCTGCCGTTAACGCCATGCTTAAACTCACTGATAGCCTAGCGAGTAAAAACGGCAATTCAATTACAAAGACATGAAGATATATCTTTTCTATGCTATTTTCCTTTGACTTAAAAGACAATCAAGATTTTGTGGGATTTGATTTTGACTTCATACAATATAAAAAAGTCTGCCTGTTTGCTGCTCAACAAATTAATTGTGCTTAAGGTTTCTTTTGTTGTTTATTCAACAATACATCTACAAAAGATACCGCTTGGAAAACTGAGGGTTTTTTTGCATACGTTATTTCTCGAAAACGAAGAGCAAGCCAGCGAAAGAAATTACGGGGCAATGTTTTTCAACTGAAATGAAGGCCACATGCAAAAATTCAGCTAATTTGGAGCGAGAGTTGGAGGGAGAGTAACAGAAACAACCAAAAACGTCACTTATCCCCTTTTATCACTAGCTTCTTCAATTGTACATGTAGTAGTTATGACTGCACTACCAAATATATCAACAATAGTTGTAATCTTACCATGCTTGGCCTTCCAGAGTCACTTGCATTCTGAAATAAAATTATAACAAAATGTGGCAAATATCTGCAAGTGATTCTAGAGAGTTGAAACTTACTAAATACCGGTTAATGCCGAAGACTTACAAAAGTTGGACAAACCTGTAATGCATTCTGCGCATCAACAAGCTCTTCTCGCAGGGATTCAACTTGTCTTTCAGCACTCAACGCTCTCTGCAGAAAAAAGAATACAATCAGAACATCTTTTCAGGTATACTTTATTTCCTTTTCCACCAAAAAACAAATAAAGGGGGGTACAAACATATAATGTGGATTACGCTTTTTCAAGTAGCTGTCCATGTGTAAATTAGACCATCAAAAGTACTTGTAACTGTTTCTCTAAAGGCTACAAAAATGTGACATGGAAAGAAAAAGAGGTACAGTATGAGGTGTACATGTACCTTCAAGTTGCCAAGCAAAATAAAATAGTGACAATAAAATGTAGCAAGCGAAGTATGATCCTCGCAATTTAAGCAACTGGAAAGAAGAAGCCTGAAAAAAATCAGGGCTTCAACGGGATTCGAACTCATGACCTCCGCGATACCGGTGCGATGCTCTACCAACTGAGCTATGAAGCCACACATTGGGAGCGAGGTCAAATTATTGAGTTCATATTTTCCCGTGCAGTGAAGTTATGTGATGTATATATGAAATAACTCATATTGAACTGTGGTTATAGATGCAAGCGAAGTATGATCCTCGCAGTAAATTTTCCAATTTAAGCAACTGGAAAGAAGAAGCCTGAAAAAATCAGGGCTTCAACGGGATTCAAACCCATGACCTCCGCGATACCGGTGCGATGCTCTACCAACTGAGCTATGAAGCCACACATTGGGAGCGAGGTCAAATTATTGAGTTCATATTTTCCTGTGCAGTGAAGTTATGTGATGTATATATGAAATAACTCATATTGAACTGCGGTTATAGATGCAAGCGAAGTATGATCCTCGCAGTAAATTTTCCAATTTAAGCAACTGGAAAGAAGAAGCCTGAAAAAAATCAGGGCTTCAACGGGATTCGAACCCATGACCTCCGCGATACCGGTGCAATGCTCTACCAACTGAGCTATGAAGCCACACATTGGGAGCAAGGTCAAATTATTGAGTTCATATTTTCCCGTGCAGTGAAGTTATGTGATGTATATATGAAATAACTCATATTGAACTGCGGTTATAGATGCAAGCGAAGCATCTATAACCGCAGTTCAATATGAGTTATTTCATATATACATCAAATAAAATGTAGGTTGTGTAAGAGTCTGGTTGAGTTGGATGTATATTAATAATAAAGTGATTGATTCATGATGTTCACCTGATTTGCTCTCTCCACATCACCTTCCAGTATTTCAATTTCTGAAGACCTTCAAGTTGTAAACAGAGAAGAGAACTGAACTTCAGTAAAACACAACCACATGGAAACTCAAGAATTAGTTTGGTTTAGTTAGTTTAGTTTAATATATTACTTATGTTATTGTTTTCTTGGTGCACCTGTAAACTGCCAGTAGCTTGTGTGCGTCCTGTAGACTCTGGTTATCAAGTCTATGGGGCGCACCGTTACCATAGCTAAGTGTGTGACCAAGTAAAATAAACTATGACAGTAACTGTGTCTGTGTCTGTGTCTGTGTCTGCATCTGTGTCAGCATCTACACCTGCATCTAATGTCTAGACATTAGTCTAAATAGTAGTAAGTTACAATACACACCTTGCAGCTGTTACTTCATCAAACTTAGCCTTCACATCAAATAGGTCTGACTGTGCACTATCCAGGGCTAATAAAAGACCAATTTAAAATGTTAATAACAACAATATACAATTTCCTTAAATGTGATTGGTGCACAAACTGCTGTATTTTGCTCTAATTAATCTGAAAAGTTGTGATCAGACAGTTGGCTGTAATTGGACACCTGTAATCGGACAGTTACATGTACATGAGCTAATCATTTTAGGTCCACTCCACTAAATCCACTTATCAAAACTTGCATTGATTACAATCACTATAAAAACCAATTCAAGAGAACTGTGGAGGTTTAGTCTCCGGTGACTGTACTGAAAAAAACTTAACCGCCATTTTGCAAGCTATTCTCCATATTTTTAATTATGATATTTAAAAAAATGACTTTTAAAAGCTCTTCTTCAAATGAAACTTTTACTTTTGAGGGAAATTGTAATTGTTATGATTAACTGGTGACAAGACATTGCGTCATCCAATTCAGTCATTGGTAATCATACTCGTGATCAACAAAAATCAGACTCCTGCTTTGTTAATCACTTGTATGATTACAGACCGAATTGGACTCCACTAAGTGAAGTATTGTTTATTACTGTCAGTAGCTATCATAAGAGACCAGACATGTGTTAAAGACTTGCAGTGCATGTGTATGGACAACAGTCATGTAGCACTTTGCACATATCGGTTGTCTGTTACATTTTTAGCCAAACAATAGCCATTACCCTTGATGACCTGGTACATACCAGCTTGGAGTGTTGCAGCTTTGTGCTCTGCTTCACCAAGCTTTTTAGCGACAGAAACCTGAGTTTCCTGCAATGCTCTCTCTTTGTCAGAAAATATCTTCTGCATGTCTTTTTCCTTGTCCTTTACTCTTGCCTGTGTGAAACATTTAACAACTTACATGTACAAATGCTCTTTGTGAGAACTCGTCTTACAACAAACCTGGAGAGCTCTACAATTAAGATGTTCAGATGTTCAGAAAGTTCGCATGTGGTAGGGAGCTTAACCAAGCCATAATGGCAACAGAGATGAGAATGCCACCAAAAAAGCATCATTCTGATTATCAGCACAATTGCTACATGTACACACAGCTTTAAAAATCTTTGTACATTTTCTACATGTAGGTATCCTTTGGAAAACAGAAATTTAGGTGAAATGACCAATTTATTTCTAATTTTTTTAAGAATGCTTACGATAATGACTATTCATTTTTGTATTTCCATGTGGAATTGATTGCTAGTAATACATAGGTTATTTAGCTTGAGCTACAGGTACATGTATCTAAACCAATCAGCATACTAAACAGATCTGAGCAACTTCTAAGTTGAAAGGTAAAATATGAATCCATCTTTTACTGGGTATCATACTAAAATAGATTGCTGATTGCAGTTGGAATCACTTAATAATATTATGTAGCTCCCTAAATGTACATGTTTGCTATTAGAGAGAGATTTTAGTTTATAAATATTCAATATCAAAATACCTGAACTCTGTCTTCCATCTTGTCTTCATACTCTTTCAGTTTCTCTTTTAGTCTATTGATGGTCACCTCTGTTATAAAAAAGAATTCAAAGCAGGCAAACAAATAAAATATATAAAATGTTTCCTAAATGTTACGCCATGACAAAAAGTGCAGAATAATATTGTTTTTTTCTTGTCTTTAAACTTGAACCATGCTATGTTGAAGTGACGCTGAATGACATGCAATACTTTAACCCATTGACGCCTGTGCCACCCGTAACGGCCCATGTGAAAAACCTTGCCATTTCCCTGTGCCGCCCGTAACCACCCAAACAAATGCACGAGGGGACAATTGACTTTCCTACCCTCCCTGAAGGCTCTTTGATTCTCTTATTGTTCTATTGTTCTTGAGGACAAATAAACCAATCAGAATGGACTTTCTGAGCATATATTTAGAGGACTTTAGGGGTCCTAGAAAGACGGTTTTTTCTTCTTAAAATCGTGCGCTCAAAAAGTGCAGTAAATCATGGCGTATTGCAGGCCAACTCTTAAACTTCCAAGGTCTTGTTTTCATTCTTAACATGGAGAAACAAGACGATTTATTAAATCGTGTAACCGCGCATCAAAATTAACTTGTTTCAGTCTTAGCACTATGTGTGGCACAGGCAGCCTAAGCTGTGGTTGTGAGGAATTAGTATGTGAACGTTCAGCTTGCGAAACGTGACATTTAATTTCTACGTGAACGTTCACCTCGTGGAACGTGACATAGTTACCACCGACATCTACTGTTACACAAACTGTCATCGCCAGTTGTGAAATCTACAATTACATAATGGTCTTTATCTGGAAACTCACTTGGGAAATGCCCATGATTGGTAGAAAAGGAAACGACTATCACGCTCAGTTAATAACACTGTTGATAAACAGCTTTCTTCCTTAAAAAGTCAAAATATATTTTTGTGCTATGAGTAAAGGACAAGCAAAGTAGTCAAGGTAGTTACACAATCCGAAGTTTACGCTATTCACGGCTAATTTTAGAACTCTTAGGGTTTTCCCCCTGCAACTTCTGACAAGTTCTTGTTTACCTCAGCAAATGCTAAATTTTCCTTCAAATCTCTTCACTCGCTTCGGTGAGCCCATAAACTCACTTGAATTGCCTAATCCCACAAGAAATATTTGCAAATGTTTAAATAAATTAATGACCAATACTTCTGGTGAAATAAACTTGCAAAGTAAGCAGGATATTATTTGTCATGTAGCCAAAGTGAAACCTGCAACGTCGGCACATTATGTGGCGGAAGTAATACCTTTTTTAGCGTATGTAATATTCCCGTAGAATCCAATGCTTCCATAAAGCCAGAAAAAATATATTTCACACACAGTGAAGAAAAAGTAATCACCCGAACATCTACCTTCACGTTTGTTGTCTGCAAGCAATCCTTGTTGATTCACTGATGACTATAGACACGCAATCAATTGATCAATCTGTAGCACAACAACAGACAACCACTACTCATGAGCTGTTTACCTCTTGAAGCCGATTGCACCATAAGTGCTAGCTGTTGCGAAATCTTCAGTGACGTAACGGTCTTAATCTGGAACTTTTTCTAGGATATGTCTGGGCATGAACGATACGAACAATTTGATAGCAAGGCTATAAACAACAGCTTTCTCTCTTCAAAGTTACGATTAAATTTGGTCGGTTTTCTTTACGAGTAAGGAGCTAGCAAAGTAGTCACGTGAGTCACATAATTCAAGAGTTACGCTGTAAACAGCTATTTTTAGTACGGTGGTTATTTCCCTACCAATGACGTAATCCTTGCACGTTCTGACACTCGAATCGAGCGCTTCGATGAAAACAAACGAAAATATATTTCAGACACAATAAAGGAAACAATATGTGTAACATTTTCGTGTATTAATGTTTCACCCAAGCTTTTGGCGAATAAACATTGCAGGTTGCGTGATTTAAAGTCTTGACCAAGATTTGGCCAAGCGGAGTCTTGGACTGGTCACCGACAAAACTACAAAAAATAAGCCGCTAGCAGAGCTAGAAACCCGCACGCCTACGGCCACGCGGTTAATTACTGCTTTGGTTTTCAAAATAGAAAGGAAAAATACAAATCAATGTTTAGGTGGCCTCAGAACGGAAAATCAAGGGGGACAAAGTCCTCAAACCTTTCTGGTGAAGAAGTTTTTCTTCCTACCATCGCCACGAAACATGAAGATCGGAGCACTTTCAAGTAAGTTTTGACGACAGATCACACATTTAAAGCAGCTTTTCGGATTTGAGAAACAAAAATGGTAATGTACATTATTACTTCGAAGTTGAATTCAACTTTTAGAATGATTGGTAAAGTCACGGGCGTTAAAATGACAGCAAAAGCCATCGGTAAAAACTCAAGCTTGCACTTTAGCGTGAAGAATTAATTGAAGATGTGCTCATGATCGAAGGCACGTAGACCTACGAATTTGGAATTTTTTTGCTTTTAAATAGGTTTCTTCGCCTCAGCTTGAATGAAAATTTATTGTTATTGAAATTCCTTTCGCATTTCTTCGATTTGGTGCTGTGTATCTGCGAATTTTAGGTTTTAAAAGCGAACAGCAACTTTCACACTGGATTTATGCATATTTAATTTATGGCGGCCACGAGCCGGTTTGCTTATTTCTTTAATTGCTTTCTTCAAACATGTTTTGAAGTCTTATTCAGCTACTACAAAACAAATCAGAAAAGAATTAAATGGACACTAATTTAACACAGTTGAAATACGATTGATCTCAAAATAACTGGATTGATTTTTTCGTCTTTTTGATTTACAAATTTCATTTCTCTTCGGCTGTAATGGAATTTCATCGCGCTGCGAAAAAATATGGCTTATAAAGGCCATATCTTACTTCGTGCTGCTACGAAGCCTTGGTATTATTAATAAGTAATCATACGGTTTTTCTCGTTCAATTTGGAATTAATTTGCACTTGTGAGTTTTTCAAAAAGCGAAATTGCACTCGCCGACGCGGCTCGTGCAATTTCAGCTTTTTGAAAAACTCACTCGTGCAAATTAATTTCAAATTGAACTCGAAACCGTATGATTACCTATACAAATGTCAGCCCAAATAGTACAAGGAAGGAAATTCTGTGTTATTTGGTTTTGTTTTGTCGTCTGAAGTCAGTAATTAAATCATTTTTGCATATTCAATTTTCTTGGCTTCTGCTGGACATTTTGTTGCGCGGTAAAGAAATATTATAATTTCTTGCTTTCTTATTAGTTTTACATATCAAGTTGAGGTCTTTTTGTTAATATTTTTGAATATTTTGGCCCTTCATTCATTCGACTCTAAATAAACGATATCTTGAAACTTGATCTGTGGTTACTGCGCATATAGTCTATTTTTGTCCTTTCGCTCGCTCTGAAATACTCTAAAAAAACGCCAGGGAATAAGGGGTGGGTCGCGGGCAAATTCATTCAGGCGTCAATAGGTTAAAGGTTAATTAAAACAAAAACTCTTCCATTGTAACACTGACCATGTACATGTGCATGTACATTACAGTATTATCAAGAAGAAGGAGAAGGTTTCATGACCTGGAGCCCTGGCCAGGGCTCAAACCCAGGCATTTGCATAAATTTTACATGTATAAAATTAATTTGCAATAAAATTACTAACAGCTGACATGAATTATACCTTGATTTTTCACCTCAGCAAATTCAGTGTTATATTCTTCTAAGGTTTCTCTTAGTTGCTTATTTTCAATTTCATAGTCCTGCAAACAGAATAATTTGATGA
This sequence comes from Catalaphyllia jardinei, assembly GCA_022496165.2. Classification (NCBI taxonomy): domain Eukaryota; kingdom Metazoa; phylum Cnidaria; class Anthozoa; order Scleractinia; family Caryophylliidae; genus Catalaphyllia; species Catalaphyllia jardinei. The sequence goes on from CM042753.1 coordinate 10,796,078, forward strand.
TGTTATGCATTGTACATGCCATATCTTATATAAGAAAAGAAGAAATAATTTTTATCATACATTTTGTACCAGTTTTATCAATTTCACTGGTAGTCAAATTAATTTCACCTGAAGTTTGGATACTTTCTGCTGCTGAACAACAGCTTGTTCAAGAATTGGTAAAGGATCTGAAAATAAGGTATGATATAATGACAATGCGATACCTCTCACAAAATTTAATAGTGATCAAAAATACAAAATTAAGGTAAAGATATCACTAATACCATACAACCTAGACAAGTGTACCAACAAACTAAAATACCATCACTATAATTTTTTGTCCAATATAATGTTGATGCATGCTGTTGACCCATTATTACCGGTAACGCCTTTTGAATTGTCATGCCTTTTTAACTTGAATACAACCTCATAGTATAATTATTATAGTAATTAATCATAGTTATTATTTACTGTGATAAAATAACACTATGACCAGACTTACACCATACCTGGAACATCCACAAGTTTCTTATAAATTGAAAGAAAAGCAGTTTCTGATGCCTTGCTTCTTTTTGAAAGAGAATCAATCTGCAAGACAAATTTAGGATTGGATTTGTTAAAAAATATAAACTTATCTCATGATTTTGAGCCCTTCTAGAAGTTAGAGCTTTAGGAAAAGTGCTTATGTAAACACTTGTTTTTTTCCGTACTGATAATCAGTCCCCTAGAAAGCCAAAGTAAGTTCCAGATGTTACCACTATTTTCCGGCCGCCATATTGGTGTACCACAGAGGTACACCAATATGGCGTTTTCATACTGGGCTCTGTAAATTTCTGCGAAACATTTCGATGAATATCTGAAGTTTGGGGAAACGCACAGGCCTAAAACTTTGACAAGTGTCTTATTTTTTTAACTTCTATAACATCACAATTTCCTAACTTTTTCTACTGGATAGTTTTTTTTTCTATTGCATGACAGTGAAAGAATCATTCTATACATGTAGCTATGATTAAGCAACAATACAATTATTAACATAATAACCTCAGCTTGGAAACTTTTTAGAAGAGGTGCCATCTTTTTCCTGATTTCCTGAAAGGAACAAAAAGGAAACAAACAAAAATTAAGCAAATCAAATCACAGCTCAGCTAGGGGCAATAGTGAAGAATATTCCCAAAAGATATTGTCGGTCGACTGTCGGCCGTCTTTTGGCCAACAGTTGGCTGACAGTCGGCCGACTGTTGGCAGTCAGCTGGCCAACAGTTGGCCAACAGTTTTCATTATGATTGAGGACAAAGTGTGGGCTGACTGTCGGCCAACAGTCGGTGACTTGTTGGCAACCTGTCGGTAATGTGTTGGTAACCTGTCGGTGGGTCAAACTAAAATGGTCGTAAACATTTTACTTGTCTATTGCTTCTAAACTCAGCACTCAGCTGGCGATACTTGCCCAAATTGGTTTGATTTCATTTATCCGCCATTTTGAAAAGTTTTTCTAGTTCAGACTTACATGAAGTACTGTTAACTATAGTTTTGCAAAGCATTATAGGGCGATTAGAAAATTTCTTTTAGCTTTGCTTATTTGTTACCCCAAAATGGTTAAATCAAGCCTACTTTGTGTAAGAACAAAGATATGAGAAATGGGTACTAAATTTACTACAAAAGTTTGGCACAGTACCGCCTGAAACTATTTACCCTTTTACCAAGGTTTTGCTGCATCCAATTTGCAGATTAACACCGCGTTCTTGCCTCGGCAATGACGCGGCATGCCGAAATTTTACTGAGGTTTTACCCGGGTTTGCCCCCACATAAAATACCACGGTAAACAGTAAGACACAATAGAGTTGAATAGGCTATCAGACCTTTTGTTTTGACTTGTTAATTAAACTTTACAATGACAAATCATGTATTCTTCATATTACTAAAAGACCCCGCTGTATCACGTTTTTGTAGTCACATGCACACCTGTCGGTATGCATTGAGAGTTGTTCGTGTGAATTGTGAAGCTTGCAAAAGTTTGCATCCGTCAACGAGAATGTGTCGAATGTCACAATACGTACAGTTGAGATTGCTCTCTAAAAATTGCTAAAGCTGTTCAGGAATTGTCAAATTGATAGAAAACAGTGGCCAAAAAATATAAGCGGTTTCAATGGGACGGCTTCTTCTCAGTGACATGCCTCATAGCAGCTGATCACCAACACTGCAGCTGGATAGAGGAAAGGAGACACTTTGATTTCATTGATCAGAAGTTAAGCTTGAATTAAACAATGAGTTAATATTTATGCCTATGTTTGCAATTTGTAAATAAAGTTAAGATGGAACTAATTATTATGTACATGAGAAATCGTGAATCGGCATTTTGAAAGAAAGGAATGTTTTGCGATGGCCATGCAGTAATTAAGATCTGTGAGAATTTCTCACTGGCAAAATTTCGGTTTTCGTTGTTGTGCGATGCTAGTAATTATAACATCGATGCCTATGTCTGCAATGTATAGAGTTATGTCCGAACGAATTATTATGTTTGTGAAAATCATGAATCGGTAAAAGTTTTTCCGGGGGACCAGTTCCGAGGTTTTGACGGCGGTTCTGTGAGAAACAAGGACACAAAAACTTTGTTAGTTGTTCATTCAAAGCATACCGCAAGCTACACAGGCTAGCATTTACTTGACTTGATGCGATGATATATATTTAATAGAGTGTCTGGCTAATGAAAAAAACTGTTCTGGCTATATAGCTAGTGAAGCAAACCTGTCACTAGCCACTGCACTAGCAAGCTGAAAAGTTAGTCGCGAGTCCTGTAAAACAAGTTACCAGCACAGAAATTTCATGTATAAGAGAAATCAATAAGGAAACACTTTTTAACAACAGAAATTAGCTGCTATTGTTTCTTCACTGTGGTATACCAGGTCTGGCCTGCCGCGGTGTTCGGTTGCATCCATCCAAGACGAGGTTGAGGCGGTGAATTCGTGGCAGAAACCTTCGGCAAGGACAAGGTTTTCCTATGCACTAATGGGTACATACTTTCAGGTGGTACTGTACGTGTGGTCAGGAGATGGAGTAAAAAAGCCTATTTTACTGTTCAAAGAAGATCAAGGAGATAGGTACGAATGGTACGATCAACAGATTTCTATTTACTTTTTTCAACCGGAGAAGGTTTTGACTCTATTTACTTTTACTCTATTTTCAGTCAATTTGTGGTCTGCTTATATTTAACAGTGTTGGCCGACTGTCAGTAATGTGTCGGTAGCCTGTTGGCTGACAGTTGACCGACAGGTTACTGACAGCTGAACATAAGAGCCATTGTTCACTATTGCCCAGTTAGGTACACATATTTCCACCAACACAGGTACCTTGCGAAGTAGAATTTACTGTGTGATGTGTGTCAAACACCTACATGTAGTTGTAGGTGACCAATGAAATGATGTTTCAAGAAAAACAGGTATCAAACTATCTCAAGTGCTATAAGTGTCAATATTTCGCAGAACTGAATAAATAAAGGTTACTTATTAATACAAAATTAATTAAATTCTTGTTCCTCATGCATTAGCTTACTTCTGGGGTATTCTTTTTAAAATCACGGCTAAGTTCGACAAGTTTCTTCCTTGAAGTATCTGATTCATCTTGGCGATCTGCTAGTTCAGCTGCAGTCGTGTCTAATGATTTCTAAGGACAAGGGAGAAATACACAGTATACATAAAGCGAAACTTCAAGGCAAACGTCACACAAGTCAAATGTAAAAGGCAAACCATGACAAACTAAAATAAACGTACACAATGTTTTGTAAACATTTACAACAAACTTGAAGGACTAAAAAATAAATAAAATATTCTACTTCTGGTTTGATCTTACCTGGAGTTCTGGAAGGGAAAATTCTTTCCAAAAATTTCGCATGGACTGGAAAGACGAAGCCGCCATATTTGTTTGTTTATCGCCAACTCGGCGTCATGCGCAATGCGCATTGTACAACAGCCTACAAATAAAAAAAGAGTTCTGATTGGTTTAGAAATCTGACCAATTATAAGGCATTTTGCATTCACTATCTTCATTCGCGGGAAGAAGAAAACATGGCGGCCATGGCGGAATGTTTTCCCAAAAGTCCAGATCCTATTTCTCGGCACCGTTCGCAGTACAAATGCAGCACGCCGCCCTGGAAAGAACAGTACAAAAAGGTGACTCTGCGGTCACATTAATTTGTTTATGTCCTGTTTATGTGCTGCTCCTCAATGGTAATTTTGCGAGTACAGTGTACGACCGTCTTGCAGGAAAGTTGTCGTTGTAGACTGCTTAACTGCAGGACGCAGGATGATTACTGCCACATCTATTGTAACGTTTAGTGTTTTAGTCTTCGTTTTGTGCAGTGTTTTAAATGACGTGGGTCGAATTATATAGATAATTGCAAAATGACCCTATTTTGTGAACCAAGGCAAAATTCAATAACAGAGAGTGACAACAGATCCCCTTTATGGACCACCCCCAAAATAGCAAGAATTAAAAATTAAAAATTGTGTTGGCAAAATGTTATGTTGTGCAAATGTAACAGACTTGGATTACGGCTTGGGTGCAAGTTATTTCCTTTGTCACATTGTTATTTCCTTTGCTGTGGCTACACAGTATATTAAAGGCCAGGAGGCTTCCAGAAAGCCTCCTGTCATTTGGTTCAGCCTATTCTCCCATGGGTACAGGAACTTGTTTCAGGCTTCACAATTTGCTGAGTGGATTTACACATTTAAACAAGCTTAATTAAACAACCTAAAAATACATCTTCCATAGCAAGAGGGAGCCTTGAAGGGAATGTAATAGCTTTCGTTCTTTTTGTCATTGGCATCTCAAGCTTTTAGAAATTATATTTAGGGTTTTAATAACCAAAGTCTGTGGCATTTGCACAGCATAACTAGTGTTTTGTAAGTATCTTTATTTATTATTTTATGCTATTTTGGTGTGGTTCATAGAGAGGTCTGTAGGGGCAGTCCATGGACCGATCTGTAGGATAGTTCG
>CM042753.1:10808302-10813302 GCA_022496165.2 Catalaphyllia jardinei
GCTGTATATTTATTCATCTTTAATTTTTCAACTATTTTCCTTTCGACAAAATCTCTTCCGAGTCTAAATACCACAGTAATCCTATGTGGGGACCATTGGAAAATTGGAGGCTTTTATTGCCTTGTTTATGACTGTTGTGATTGGTTGAAATGTTTTCACACAAAGGAAACTACCTTTCAAAATAGAGTTTAAATACATTTTATTTCATAAACCTGCTTTCTATCAATTGATAAATTCTTCGTCTAAAAACACAACCGTTTCCATGTGGGGAAAGCGTATTGCCGCAGAACAATAGAAAATGCTATAGTTCTTATCTGGACCATTACTTAAGTTCTTCTCACCTTTATTCAAAATATTAACATGCTATGAGATTTTTTTGGTAACTTTTAATTGCTCGAATGATCTGTAGAAATTGGAGTGGGTGTGGATTGGTCAGATGTGAAAATATTCCTGGTGCCACCACAGACCTTAACTTCTCATATCTATACCAATGCCATTTTATGAAGACCTGATACAGTATGATCTGTATTAAAATCTCAGTTGAGAGAATTTTTTACAGCTAAACTGTAGCAGATAAACATGGCGTTACTCAAAGCCAAATGAAGTGCTCTATGGCTCTTGCATTAAGCATTTGATCCGAAGACTTACACTTGACCATTACCCAGACTTTTCGTGTACCTCTGACTCTCAAATTGACCCAGAGTTTTTGTAAATTCTTACAACTTCCTGACAAACATGCTTTATTAGATGTTTGAACATCGGCATTCTGTTCTAGAGGGTTAGTGATGGTGGCAATCATTGCATGGTTCCATACTCTACTACGGTACTGAAATGTTCTGAGGTCAGGTGCTTGACGTTGCTCTTGGTGGTTTAAGGGGCTTTTCTGTCCCTTGCTAAAACCAAAATAATACACACAAGATGACTTAACTTGAAATTGTTACTTTTTTGTTATTAAGATCTTCTTTATGTTCCTCCGTCAGTATGATGCTGTCAACTTGATTTATGTCAGAAACCAAATCGATGAAGCACTAACCAGCCACAGGTAAATCTAGACATAATAACGATGAGGGAAACATTATGGGTGCGTCACTTGCGACGACAAAGCCTGGTTTAAATTTCCAGAAATTTTCAGTGACTAATGGAACAGCATCACCAGAATTTCCGTCTTCTTTCAGGCAATTTCTGTTCCATTTAACTTCTGGCTTAGTGGTTTGCCCAACTTCGTTCCCAGGGTCTCTCATCTTACCGTCCCTTGCAGAGACGAGATGAGAGACCCCGGGAACAAGGTTGAGATTTGCCTTACGAAATATCAGCAATTGGGTCAGAAATCTTTTCCAGGAAATATCCGTACCAGAATTTTTGGTTGAATGGAAAGCGCCCCTGTGTTTTACAGATGTAGATGGAGATATCCTTTCTTTCATCGTCTCTGTCTGTTTCTATACGTATTCAGTTAATTGTTGTTGTTTTTTTTCCGGCAGGGAAGGACGTTGTGCTTCTGAACCGGAATTTTGTATATCTTATGTCAAAGAACTGGGTGTCAGTAATCTAATTTCACTGTGCAAGGTAACACATCTTAATTTCATGTAATTACGAGAAGTGTTGAGCTTGAATTGTTGTAAACTCAAAGTTCGAAGGCCATTGGTGTATTTGTCTCTGTTAGAATTCTGCTCTCGTGATAATATGTTGGCTTTTTTCAGTGTTCATTTGGTCGCTGTTGTTACTCGCATCAATGTTTTGTGCAATAACAGAACATTACATGAAATCCTGAGCTCCAAAGAGCAGCCAGTCTTGATATTTTTGTTAGCCAAAAAAAACTACTGCTCACGCAGGCTTATACCCTGGCGCATCAGAAAATTTGGCGTCGATGAATGGCTAGACAAGGCCGAGGCCTCGTCCACACTACTGTTTACGCCGTAGAAATTTAAAAACGCGGCTTTAGTTGCACAGTTAGGCTTGCCGTCCACACTAATCCGTCACGAAAACGGAGCTTTTCAAAGACACTTCAAACCTAGGGAGTTTGAAAAAGGACGGTTTTGCGTTTCAGTGTGGACGGAAAACCTTTTTGAAAACGGAGCTTTTTGGAAACGATGACGTCTTGATGATAATGGTGTGATCAAACCTAACCGTTAATGGTGCACTCAAGCCTTCTGCTGCCGGTGATTTTTGTGCTTTCAAATTCATCAGTGGTAGTGTGAACGGGTTATTCACCAGCTTGTCTTCATGACCCAAAGTTGGTGACTTTGTGAGTTTAATTTTGGCACTGATTGTAAAATAGACAGTGAGGAAATGCACTAAGATTTACAACGCACGTGCGGAACCATCAAGGAACGCGCTGGTTGTAAAGCGTTCTCTTTGGCATTACCGTTTTAGCGTGTTTTCCTTTGGTGTAATGTACTGTTTCTCACTTAACCGTTTTGTTTTTATTCCAGGCGTGCGAGTTCATGTACATCGTTCTTTAATGCAGGAAACTCGGGAAAAGACCACTCCTGGCGGCACGAAGGACATTAAAACTGTTTTTCATCACTTTTTTTTGCCATACATTTATTAATAAGTTGTGTACAGAATTTGTAAGATATTTTTTTCAGTTATTGGATGTAAATAAAGTTATGAAATATTTTGCCACAATTTGTGAATTACCAGTGTAGAGTAAAAGGTAACGCGATTCCCTAATGACGAAACGTTGGTCGCTAGCCTGCAGGGCGTAAATTTTCCCTTTGTTCAGGAGTTATCAGCAATTTCAATTTTATAATAAGGAGCTTAAGAAACCACGACAGCGACGCCGAGGACAATGTCGATTAAAAAATTAACTTATATATTGTGTTGACTTTATCTACGAATCTCGCGATACCCTAAGGTCTTTTACTTTGTTTATCTCTGTCAAAGCCATATCGAAACTGAATCCAAGACACATCGATAAATCCGAAATAAAAATTTAAAAAGTTAGCACGTCGGGGTTCGCGTTCTCCAGACAACACAGAAATTGGTCATTTTACGTTCTTGTTTTGCAGAGGACGGCAAAGAAATATACCAAGAATTATAACTTACATGCACAGCTGTTGTTCTGCTCATACCTTTGTTTAGCGACGTTGCCGTTGCCTTTGTGGTTTTCTTAAGGAGCTCCCTATTAGCTCGCGATCGAGTAGATTCGCCTGACACCATGTTGTGGTAAGAACCCTTTTCGTCTCCTGCAAGTTTAAAACCAAGAGGGCGCTAGCGCTCGCCCTATCAAAATGCGTGTGCTCTTTCGCCGAAATACGCCTGCATTGAAGGATAACAATTCGCTGAAACTGCCCTCGGTTTTCACCAGTCATGTGATCAAAACTAAACTCGTAACCATTCAATGAATGAAGTCAAGAATCAGGGATACGATAGATGATTGATATATAAACAACCTCGCCAAGAATCAGGTTTCTGCTGTTTTTCATTCACGCGTTATTTGCAGAAGTATGTTACCCAAATTTATAGAGCTTTGTGTGGAAACGCCATGTTTGTGCCCTTTGGAGGGACACCAACATGGCGGCCGTAAAGTAACATAAATATCTGTCTCTGAGTTTTGCTATTGAAACGAAAAATTATTGCTCTAGAGATTGAAATAAATGCTTCTTCTAGTGCAAGCACTGTTTACGATTACTCATCTTTTGACCTACGCAACAGCCTTCTCGGGCCGCCAGTTCATGTCACGCAACTCTTAAGCTTGGAAATTCAAACGTGCTTTATTACAAAAAGAAGAACCCTGTCGGGCTAAAACACTGTGAAACCTAAAGTTCCAGTAGGGTCTTTGATCTGATGAAACTAAAACCTCGGAATTAAGGAAAGGTAATATTTATTTACGTCACATGAAGTGTTCTATTTCAGCGGTCTGTATGGCATAATTCATAGGTAGGTACTTTAAGTAAGCTTATTAAAGTGTATCATAACATGATGCTCAACAAACCAATCGGAATTCTCCTTTTCATCGTGAACCACTATTTGCCGTATGATGATTATATTTGCAGAATGGTTCTATTTTATCGCTGGCGATAGCTACGATGCCATTAATTCGGTCGTTTGTAATGTTGTTTCGCTCTTATGGGAGAAGTTACATGCTTACATGTATAAAATAGGAACGCATGATGAACTTGCGTGTCTCACGTACGCCTTTATAGATTATGCTAGTAAAAGTAGCATATTATGCTAGTAGCATTGCTATTTTTGGCGAAATTATGCTAAAATTATGCTCTCTTTTTCCAAATTATGCCCCTTTTTAAAAATTATGCTCTTTGAAAAACTTGCCAATAAGTCCAAAAAATATTTTTTTTCAATTAGAAGCCGTTCGTCTACAAGAAAGGAACGCAACAAATCCACAATGAATGCAATTCAAAAACTCATTAATAATTTATGAGCCTAACAGCCAATCAAAACACTGAGAAAGCATCACATGCATGAGCTTTATATCTGATAAAACACTCCTCGTTAGTATTCGTTATATAAAGAATACTGATAAGGCATAGCTTGTTTTTCTTGAATGCTAATATCTTCCCCTCACAATTTGAACCTTTGTTCGGACTCCCAAGACACCCACTTTTGCAGGAATGTTTTTGAAGCCGTTCAAAAAACTCGCAGCCCGTGTTTTATCGGGTCTAAAACCACTCGGCTGCGCCTCGTGGTTTTAAACCCAATAAAGACTCCTGCTCGTTTTTTAAAGATAACATAAACATGTGGTTGTAGCCTTGCCTGATGAGAGATACTTTGATCAACATGGCCAACAATGTGACTTCCAGTTCCGGTGCACCCTAGACCCGGCCTCAGACAGTTTCAGACGCCGCTCAGTGATTCACGGTGAACTACAAATGATACTTCTTGAACTAAAACTTAAAACATCGAACAACGTCACCAAGTGCTTGGGAGTAGAGATGAACAATGATCAAATTGTAGCATCAAAAATGATCCGATAATTATCAAAATATGCGAATTATGGTGGCATTGCTACTCTGCAGAAATTATGCCAGTTTGCTCAGTAT
>CM042753.1:10818302-10820802 GCA_022496165.2 Catalaphyllia jardinei
TCGAAAGAAATTTCTTGCCACAAGACCAGTATTAGGGTAAACGTACGGTGAAATCTTCCTGCCAAATGGCAAAGTATTATAGGTGAGATACCATCCACCCCACTGAATGCCGAAAAATGCTCGACTGTCATCCGTCAAAAGAATATGATCGTATCCAGACTTGTCATCAAGAACACTCTATATGAGTTCCGTGTAACATAATGTGGCAGGTCACCAACATGATCTAACTGGAACGGCTTGTCTTGCATCCAAAGGTTCAAAAAACGTGCATCATGACACAAACGTGGCTTAGTTGGTTCCACAGTCAGAGGGAGAACGAGATTGGGGGGGGGGGTTGGACCTCACCCACCTTCCCCAACAAAGATACTGCACCAGTTTCTAAGCGGTCAAGAAGGGTTTGTTGAATACACTTTACAAATAGCTTACAAGAGACACTATTTAGAAATGCCTTTCCTGGAGGGAGATCAGAGTCATACGATTCTCCCTTAAAAACCCCTGAGAAATTCTAAAAAAGGAAAAGACAGACACTTTGCCCTCAATCCATGATAAGACTTCAGATTGATGGAATGTAGGATCCCCCGTGACAATTCCTTTCCAGCTATCAACATGCTCGTGTAACTCATCCGCCCTAAAATGTTCGGGGTCTCGAAAGAGTAAATCTCCAACATCCCCAAGAGCTTCCCCACGTGACACTTTCAGAACCGTTGATCTGAATTGAGAATTTGCTGTCACCTCACTGCTGACAGGAACAGGGTTTCCCCGCCAATCTACCCATCGGAGACACCGTCTATTCGTTCCAGCTTGAATCACTTTAGAATCAAATGCTAAGTCCCTTTCCCATGCCCAGCCAAAGACTTTAAGGCATCCCTGAAAAGGGAAAATACAAGAGAAAAGAAGATTAGAAACTTGTGGCGGCGAAACCCTTAGTCAGCAGAGAGATGACAGCTTTGACCAAGCATAACTGGGGGGGGGGGGGGGGCTTTTATTCAAAACTGCCGAACTCCACGACTTTAGTAAAATAAAGGATATGCCACACAAAATGGTCTAAAACACATAAAAAGACAATAGAGATTGCTGGGAAAACATTTATTGAACTCCACAGCCGCAATTACAACTCAAAATGTTGTGAAAAAACCTAATTGAGGTGTGAGCTACATTCAGAGCATTACTTATTGGAATTGGTTGGGGGTTTCTTATAATTCAGCACATTTGATTCACCAAAATCCCTCTTCCTCTGAAGGCACTGTGCCTTAATATGACCCGGCTTGTTACAATGAAAACATTGCCGAGGCGGTCTATAGGACAGGTAGCTCCTATTCTTTGATACACCACCCGCACCAGACGATTTTTGGATCTGCCTCAGATTACTCTTCTCGAGTTTGGCTACAACATCCAAGACCTTCTCGTGGTCTTTGTCCCCAAGCAGTGGGAAGATGAAGTTGCGAAACTGATCACTGGACTGATCAAGCTTTCCTTGCAGCGTCTCAAAGACTAGGCGATAATATGCCTCTTTTTCATGCTTGGAATCGTGGGCTGCGTTCTTTAAGGCATCAAGCAATTCTAAGGCCTCATAGTTTTTGAACTCTACAAGAGGGCGGGAGGCCAAACTCTTAAGTTGCTTCAACAGATTGTCCACGGAGGACTTGGTCAGCGTGTCCATCGCCTCCTTCAACTCGTTATACTTGGCCTTTCAATGTCTGTAAAAGTTTGAGCAACGAACAAAATCTGTCGGAATGTAAACTCCATAAACGACGAGTTAAATTATGTATCATAGAACACCCACACTACCCAAAGTGTTGCCCCCTGGGACAAAACACCTTCGGTCGTTCAAAAACTATCAGGGCATGCCTTCAGTTATACACGGACTAATCAATAAGGCCAAAACAAATAACTACAGAGTATAACTATCCAAACAATCGTATCGAACAATAATCGCAGGATGGCAACATAACACCATCCCAGAGTCTTTGCGCTCCCGTCTCATCATCACAAATTAGCTTAACCTAAATTAGTAATCCTGAAAATAGTACAAATGCACGAAACAATCAAAAGAGACCTTGCGGGAGTGCATTAATCAGTCAATTCAATGCCATGGGCACAAGAAAATAACATAATAGCTGACGCAGCTCCCTAAAGAATAAAAATTCACAAAAAGATGCGATATCCCAGAAGCAAACTGGGAGGTGTCGCCCTCATTAACCCAATTCACCCACATTATCAAAATTAGCTATTGTACAGAACAAACTAGCAAAGGTTCTCTAACACTTTTCAATTAACTGCCACGAATCATTAAATAAAGCACTCCAACACAAAAAGCAAAATAAGCAACAAAATGCTAGCAAAAGTCGTCTGCATAAATTTCATAAACAAAGTCGGCAAAATCTTGCCCTACTTAATTCACGATCTCCATATGGTCAAAGATTCTCGGACAAATTATTCCTAAGACATACTGGCGCCATCTCGCTCACATCCGAGAAACTAATTTCATAAACAAGGAAGG
>CM042753.1:10823302-10825637 GCA_022496165.2 Catalaphyllia jardinei
GAAAGCTCAAGGACGTAAAAGGTTTTTTCAAGCGCAACGTGAATGATGAGTTGAGTCCGGCGAAACATGCAGAAACGAGGAGGGATCATGAAGATCAGAGAGTGGCGCATTTACAAGAAACGAAACTGACAACCACTGTCAAACGAGAGGGTATCATGAGATATTTAATGAACTTAGAAAGTGGCGTGAACACAGAGGACTTTTTCTGGCAGAAATGTCGAGTTGTTTTGTTCAAAGCACCTGGAGGATATATGCTAGAATTTTACACCCCACCAAAGGTAACATAATTTTCCAATTTTAGTCAGTTCTTCGCGATCGTTGCACTGTAACTTTTTATAGGGATTTCAGTTTTAATCCCCGCTAGCGACAGCTGGAAGGCTATCTTTGCCTGCTTATCGACTGATTAATTCGCAATGTAGCCGGTATGTTTGTTTTTTCTCTTGAGGTCGTCGAGGGAGATATTCGCCAACAAAACCGACAGCCTTTTGATATCGAAGCGTTCTTGTTTACAACTTTTTGCATGGATGGCTTTTGATCACAAATTTACACCGATGAACAATCCCTCGACGTCAGCTGTGCGGTTTTATTCTGTTCGGCGTGTGGTTTTAAACGCTGAAAGGTCCATTTAAACCAGGCTCTAGTCGGATTACTTCCTTTATCTTCGTTATGTTAAAATAACTGTTGGCCGAGCTGAGAAAATAGGCAATCTATTTCTCATAAGTCATTATATTCGCTAGTTTTCCTTGATAGTCTATATATATATTAGCTTATGTAAATTAGATTTAAAATTTTTCCCGTTTAGAGGATTTTTAAAACCCAAGTTGTTATTATTTATTTTCATGATATATCTCGGGGTGCATGCAGATATAATCCTGCTTTTTTTGTTAATCATGCTGGAAAGATAATTTAGGCTTTAGATGACTGTACGTTAATTTTCATATTTCCACCATGCCAGTTTCAGAAGGTCTGTGTGCACCCTTGAGAGGATTTGAAACAGCAGAGCTGAGTTGTTCAAAGGCTGGATAACACTGTCCACTGGGTAACTCACTTTCCAGTAGATAAGTGCTAACAGAACAAACCTATCTGCTGGATAGTGATTTATTCGGTGGATAACTACATATCCACCTTTTGAACAACCCAGGCAGACTTTTACCAGGATGTACGCCTTCAAAGAAATGATCAAGTTTACTTCCTCCTTACCACCTGTACCAACTTGAGTATAACACCCAAGGAAATAGATTATCCCAAGGAGTTCATGAGTGGTACATACACAATTCCCCTTTGAAAACATCTCCTATATTTCCTCTCACATTTCTTCATGTAGATAATTCATACAATCTTAAGGGGATTAGCACACTTGGCTATTTTGCATCCATTTTGTGGTAATTTACAAAAAAAATGGAAATGAGAACTCTGCTACAGGTGATCAAGATTGCTGATATTTGACACCATGCAGTGAGGCCAAGCTTTCAGTCAGAATTTATCTCAATATTTATAATTTAAATGTTTTCCTTCAGTCACCAAAACCAAAGACAGGTATATTCTGCTTCCTTATTCATGAAGCAAGACCTGCAACAGAGTTGGAGCTTCCAGGTGGAGAAAATGTATTTGTTATCAAGGTATGTATTGTGTACATATATGTAGCAGGTAGGGCTTTCAGTAAAACGTTTTCAGCAAGATAACTGGTTGTCACAGTCGGTCAAAACTGTTCCAGCTGGACTTCTTGGTTAAAAATCTTTTCTCTAGATGATCAAACAAACCAGGCAAAATCAGCCCTTATGGCTGATCAATTTGCCTAATGCTTGGCCCTTAATGAAACCCCTGACTGGGTAAGTCCAACTATCAGAGGCCAGGTTATTCCTATCCTGATGCAGTGGGGGCAGATTTAGAGTATCTTGCTAAAAAACACAACCAAGAACTTTGGGCAGGGCTGCACACCTGAGCTGGATGATCTAAGCTCCAGTGCATTGCCTATTAGGCCAGAGGAATATTGCACGCCCAAGAAAAATGCAACGTACAAGTGGCATGTGTTTAACATGAGGGCACAAGGAGTGACTGAAGGAATCGATGCTTACGCCACAAAACTGCGCAAGCTTGCTAGGAACCGTGAGTTTGGAGAATTGCACGATTCTATAATTCATGATCGTATTGTGTGTGGTATTAGAAGTAACGAAGTCCGGAAACATCTTCTGCGTGAAAAAGATTTAAATTTGGAAAATCAAGAGGAGCAAGAGGAAAGCACAAGCAAACAAAGAACCCCTTTATCTGTAAAAGATGTGGGCAAGTGCACCAACCTCAAAAATGCCCAGCCTATGGTCAGGTTTGCCACAAATGC
>CM042753.1:10825647-10844371 GCA_022496165.2 Catalaphyllia jardinei
TCCAGGTCAATATGAAGTTAGACACTGGTGCTCAATAAAGTAAAATGAAGATTATGACCATATGTCCATACATTGGCCATGTGTTGACATCATACAGATTGAAACCAGATCCCAGCAAGGTGCGTGTAGTGGAGGAAATACCATCTCCAGCAGATAAGCCAGCACTCTTAAGATTCCTTGGAATGGTGAATAATATGTCTTGAGTAAATTCATACCCAACCTAGCAAACCTAACTCAGCCACTAAGAGAGCTCTTGCACAAAGAGGTGGAATGGCATTGGTCTGCCGGAAAGACAAGAGAAAGCTTTCCAAGCCATTAAAGAAAAGCTGACAAGTGATACGACACTCCAGTATTATGATGTTGAAAAGCCTCTCACGGTATCAGCCTCTCACGGTATTGGTGTACAGGGCCATTACAAAATATGTGACGCTAAAAAACACGGAGTATAAAATGTAAGGGTGGCTAGAACAATCTGACAATAAAAAAGGAAAGTAAATTATATGTGCATTTATCTCCTAATGAAACAATTCCTGAATATCTATGTTGTAGGTCAATTTGTTCCTTAGGTCAATTTGTCTCCAACCTAGGTCAATTTGTTTCAACCTAGGTCAATTTATTCCAACGTGGGTCAATTTGTTTCAACCTAGGTCAATTTATTCCAACCTAGGTCAATTTGTTCCAACCTAGGTCGATTTGATATAAATTACAGTAAGATTAATTTGTACAGTATATATTTAGGGCAGAGGTACATGTACTGTAGTGTAATAATGGGTGGTATATTCACTTTTATAAGTATGTCTGATTTGAATAATTTAAGGAAATTTATTAGCACTACAATGTATCTGTAATTACAAAAATAGTGGAACTTGCATCCAAGTCTGCATGGTTCAATGGTAAGGCATCAGGACATGAATCCAAAGGAAAACCAAAGGTCTGTGGTTCAAGGCTCCCAAGGTAAGCATTGAGATAAAAGGACTACAGTTTGGAATGTTGGGAGAGCAGGGAGGGAATAGTAGGTGAGGTAGGTAGAGTGGAGATGAAGAGAAGAAGGAGGATGAAAAGAAGATCGAAGGTGCGAAAAATATTTTTTTGTTTGCCACAAAAGAAAAAAAAATCAAATTGACCTAGGTTGGAACAAATTGACCTAGGTTGAAACAAATTGACCTAGGTTGGAAACAAATTGACCTAAGGAACAAATTGATCTGCAACATCTACTTACTTTCACTTGAAAACAAAATGAAAGCACCTTACAGGAAATTAGCGATAAAAAGAGGAGTGAACGTGTTTGAAATTTTTGAGATTATTTCCGTTGCCGTTAAAATTCTGAGACAAAAGTCTTGAAAGTCAAGGTGCACATGAGTTGCAGAATCAAGTCGAATAAGCATTTTTCAGAGAAAGTCAACACCATCAGAGGTAAAACGGATTTTCTGGCCTTACATCCCTGTTTATGAACCAAAGTTTTGGTTTGTAATTCAACTTCAAACATGAGCGTTTCGTCCTGCACGTGAAAACGTTTGCATCGTTCGTTTGGTTAGTTTTGTTTCCATCATTTGGATCATTTCTGTCGTTTTCAATGTTTTTATCGTGTGTTTTGTTTCTATCGTTCGTTTCGTTTCTATTGTTTGTTTGATTTCTATTTTGAGTATCGTTTAGAATTTATCTTTGACATCACTGTGTTTGGAATGCAGGAACGTTCATGCGTTTGTTCTATTTATGACATTCACCGTGCAGTATATCCCTATAATTTGCATACATGCTTGACAGTTTGGCACAGTTTAGGCATTGAATATACGTCCAATGAATGCACATCTTTACATATTTTAAGAAGAACTATTTGAGTTACTTCCGACGTGCAGATCATTTTAATTGCTGCCGCAGCGAGTGAGCCTGAAGGGAACGAGCGAGGCAGCTCTCTAATCAGCAGAAGATTACATTATAGGGACTTGCAATCACTTTTTCTTACCAAATTCAAGGGATTGTGGTTATGTGCAAATGGGAGATTTGGGATGCGCAGTGGTATGTGTGAGGAATTGTGGTTATGCGCAAATGGAAATATTTTAGGATGCGCAGTGATATGGCGCAAGGAATTGTGGTTATGCGCCAATGGATGATTTAGGCTGCACAGTGAACGATAGAATCATTATTTTCACTACTTGCTGTGACGCTTAAAATCGATAGACAATTAGCAAGCGACTCACTGACGCGTGCTGAAAGATGAAAACCTTATATTGCAAAAAAGTTAATACCTGTTCGCGGCGCATCATAACACTTTAATGAAACATCGTTTCTGTGGATAGAGATCATTTCACCATTTAAATCGCCGATTTATGCCGAATAGAACCGGAGATATCATTATTTTCAGCACTTCCATGATGCTTAAATTGATAGACAATTAGCAAGCGACTTGCCGATGCATGCCGAAAGATGAAAACTTCATATTGCAAAATACCGGTAGTTAATATCTATATGCGGCGCATCATTACAATTTAAATAAAACATCGTTTCTGCTGATAGAGATCATTTCACTGTTTAAACCGCCGATTTATGCTGAGTAGAACTGAAGATATCATTATTTTCACTACTTGCCGAGACTCTTAAATTGGTAGACAATTAGCAAGAGGCAGGTACAAAAGTTGCAAAAACTTTATCGTGCAAAATTAAATAGTTAATACATGTTCACGGTGCATGGTAGAAACTCCGATAATACATCGTTTCTACGGATATAGATCGTATACGTACCACCGTTTAAAGTCACCGATTTACGCCAATTAAAACAACTGAGATATTTTATTTCATTTCCTCTCCGGTGACGCAAAAGCGGCTCAGCAGAACGCGTCAACAGTGGCACAAAGTTATTGAGAATCTTGGCTCATTATTTATGTTTACCGTGAATGAAAACTTTAGTCAATTTGCTTCACAATACTTAGTGATACTCTTGTTAAAGCTACAAACTTAGATGTGAAAACAATGCTTTTTAAACTGAAAGCAAGTGACGTGTTGTTTACAAACTCGCGCTATATTTAGCAGGAATAGTAGCAGGCGAAATGTGTTGCAAACGTGTTCCACGAATGAACCATTTCTTTCTGAACCAAAACTCCTTGGGGTAGGAGAAAGTTTGTTGTTCAAAGACAACATTTCGCTTGGATAGCAATGAAAAGATCATGAGGCGGCTTTTCTGCTGTGACACTATTTACACGGCATTGCTAGACTTTATCGGAGTATCTCCCGTGAACTTCACAGTTAAATGAAATGCATGCTTGGCAGATGATATTCTTTTCCTAAACAGGGAGAAAACCAAGCAGTCGTTGCAAGTAGGCAGTGATAAATACTCGACTACATGTAGATTGGAAATACGATAGCTTCATTGAAGATGTTTTTACAATATGCAAATTTGGCTGTAATCGAACAGCTCTCGCTTTTTGAGTTTTCCTAACACAGCTAGTTATAGTTTTGTCCAACAATACTTCACAAAAACAGTTAGAGGTGAATAACAAAGAAATACCTATGCGTATGGGCCAATGCGCGTTCATTTTCTCAGGAAAACAGGTTTTCCCAGGTTACAATAATAGCCCCCTCTATATACCGAAACACATCATGAAGTTCTGCAGGGGAGGACAGGGGAGGATAAGGGAGACAAGGCATAACATCAAATATTAATGAAAGCTGAAATAACCAAAAATTCTGAAACAAAAAATGCCACATGCACGCAATATCTATTCAAACCTAGAAAACCCCCGACCTGAAGACAGTTTCAATTGATTTCCTATCGTGATACCATTATGTCTTGTGAAAAACAATTCTTCACAGTTCAGTTCATAGGGTAACAATTACCATACTCAATATCATTCTCCCTTTCGGCAACATTTTTACCATTTAGGTATACTAGTTAATAAAAATAGTGTTCAACATTCGGTCAAGACGGACTGGTGGAGTGCTTCTAACCTGGACCAGAACCATGCTGTTTTTCCCAAATTATTGTAACGAGCCCGTATGAGAGGCTTGAACTCATTGAACTTGGGATCAGCTGTCTGTTGCATTTAAGCATGTTTGGGAACAAAATTTGATTTTAAACTACAAAGTAACGAAACTTCTGAGCCTTCTATAAAAGCTAGACGGATCCCAGGTGAAACAACTGTGTTTACTCTTTCTTGTTGACTTTTGATAAGATACAATTACAGCCTGGCCAATCACAATCTTTGGTTCCCACGGTTAACAAAATTCCACAGTGAACGAAGCAGAAGGATAAATTCGTGCTTGTCTTTGTCTCATGCAAGGAAGGCCAAACAACAAGTCCGCCATTTTATTTTAATATTAATTGGCCGAGTAGCGATTTAATCTTTCTTGGAGGTGTATTAAATTTAACCTGCCGATTAGAGTCAGATTAGCGTTAATCAGGCTTTGAGCAATGCAATCTAATCGCAGATTAAATTTTAATCGTGGATTAGCATATTTAATCGAGGATTAGTGCTAATCGGGGTTTTGAACAACCAGGCCCTGTACGGTTTGTACAGATGGAAAAAGCTGTTTTCCCTCCGTATACGGTAGGAAAACTGCACCTCATTAAGTTGTGATGGAATTTTACCGGTTCTTTTGAGGCTCTTTTTTTGAGACAACAATAGTGTGTAATTATTAACAACTGACCAAAGCCGCTCATTTATGTGATAAACAATAAAAACAGCGAAGCCGTTGTTCTATGAAACTTCGGCTGTGCTCTGTTCCATCACAAAGGCTCGTTTAGGAGCCGCCAAATTAAATATCACAAAAGTTGTTGAACAACAGAATCAGTAATTTAATTTATGTGCTCGTTTTAGAGGATTTCGTTGTAAAATTTCCGTTTCCTAACTATGTTTCTTATTGCGAAGAAATTTGAAAATAAATTGTCTATTGACTTCGCAATCACATGACAACCAAAAACAAAAACTCTCAACCCAATGAGCCCACTTGAAATAAGATCGATACATGATTATAACAGTGATTTGTTGTCACACTTAATTTGGCCAATCACATTTAAAGATGAGATGGCGGTGAGATGCGCTCACCTCCCACTCAGTTGTCGGTTATTTTCCGGCATGCAGGGAGGTCCGTAAAGCGGTGAAAAATTGTGACTGAGGTGTTAAAAATGCTCATCCGGTTCAAGCTTAAAATGAGGTATACATTTATATCTGGCTCGTTTCTTGCGGCAGTATCCCTTGATTTATATTTCTTTCACTTCAAAGGCGTCATTGTATACATGCATCATACCTGGCTTGTTTGTTGATGCAGTATCTCTTGATTGTTAATTTCTTTTGGTTTAAACGCATCATACTGTCACTCACGCTTAAAGAACAAGGTATATATACATGCATATCTGGTTTGTTTGTTGTAGCCTGAGTAGCAGGCGTATATTTTTTTCACTTTAAACGCGTCATATTGTCACTCACGCTTAAAGAACAAAGTATTCATGGATATGGCTTGTTTGTTGTGGCAGTATCTCTTGATTGATAATTTCTTTTGCTTTAAACGAGTCATATCGTTGCTCACACTTAAAGAATTAGGTATACATGGATATCTGGCTCGTTTGTTGTGGCATTATCCCTTGATTGAGATTCTCTTTCTCTTTAAACGCGTCATGATGTCACTCACACTTAAAGAATAAGGTATACATGCATATCTGGCCTGGTTGTTGTAGCCTGCGTAGCAGGCGTATATTTGTTTTTCGCTTTAAACGCGCCATATTGTCATTCACTCTTAAAGAATGAAGTAAACATGCATATCTGACTCGTTTGTTGTGGCATTATCCCTCGATTGATACTTTCTTTGTTTTGAACACGCCATAATGTCGCTCACACTTAAAGAATGAACTATACATGCATATCTGGCTCGCCGTTTGTTGTGGCAGTATTCCTTGATTGATATTTTCTTTTGCCTTAAACGTGTTATATTGTCACTCACGCTTAAAGAACGATGTATACATTCATATCTGTCTTGTTTTTTGTGGCAGCATCCTTGGATTGATATATTCTTTCGCTTCAAATGTGTGATGAGATGCATTTTACCGACTGTATACAGACCGTAAACTGCATTTACGATCCGTACAAATTGCACAGATCGACAAACTGTTGTGACCCCTTCGCTGAAATAGCACATGATATATATTGAAGACCCCTAATAAGATGCAACTTTCCGATTGTATACGGATGCGTTTACGATCCTTACAAACTATACGGATCGACAAACTGTTGTCACCCCTTCGCTGAAATGACATGTGATGTATATTGAAGACCCCCTAATGAGATGCAATTTTCCGATCGTATGCGGACCGAAAACTGCGTTTACTATCCGTACAAACCATATGGTTCGACAAACCGCTGTGACCCCTTCGCTTGAATAACACGTGATTTATATTAATGTTCCACTAATGAGGTACAATTTTCCAATTGTATTTGGACTGAGAACTGGTAAACTTGTAGTTTCCAACTGTATTAGTTTCTGTATATTGGATATGACTGTGAGGAATGCCAAATTGATTGTACCTAGTTTACTCAGAGAAGAGATGCTAAGTCAAATTCACAGCAGCTATTTAGGCATCAAGAAGTGTAAATGTAGAGCCAGAGATGTTTTGTTTTGGCCAAGAATGAACCAACAGATAGCAGACTTGATATCCAAGTGCAATACCTGTAACATGTACAGAAATTCTCGAGCAAAGAAACCACTCAGTGCCATGAATTACCTGAAAGGCCATGGTAAAAGATCGCAGGTGATTTGTGTGAACTTGACGAACAAGAATACGTGGTTATGGTTGATTACTACTCAAAGTTCTTTGAGGTATCACATTTGCCTAACAGTAAAAGCAAGACAGTGATTAACCACATCAAACTTGAGTTAGCAAGATATGGAATACCTGAGGTAATATTCAGTGATAATGGCTCTGAGTTCAGTAACCATGAGTTTGCAGAATTTGCAAGAGAATATGAGTTCAAGCATATTATTTCATCGCCCAGGTACCCTCAGAGTAATGTCCTTGCAGAACGAGCTGTGCAAACAGCTAAGAACCTTATTAGAAAGTAAAAGTTGAAAGAAAGGATTTTCATTTTGGTTTGCTTGATTACCGAAACACTCCAATTGAGGAGATTGGCCTCTCACCAGCACAGATGCTTATGGGGTGTCGAACTAGCACCAAACTCTCTACTAAACCTGCATTGCTAGAGCTACAGTATCCAACCGAAAACATCAAGGAAGGTCTCAGTCGTCGTTCAGAAATACGGCAGCAGTACTATAACCAAAATGCAAAAGTTTTGAAACCTCTGAACACAGGAGACACTGTGCGAGTCAGAAAGCCAGGACAGAAAACATGGACACCTGCAGTAGTTACTGAGGCACCGAGATCGTATGGAACAGGCTACAGAAGAAACAGGCGTGATTTGATTAAGACAACTGAAGCAACAAACCAGGAGCCAGATCTAGAAGATTCCAAAACCAACACCACAAATCCAGTCCATGATTCAGTGAGGCCTGAGATAGTCAGTTCCAAGGGTTGAGTCATCCAACCACCTGTTTGGTTTAAAGACTATGTGACCAATTAGTGAGAAGATGTAGTTGTTATTGGATTTTGTTGATATTAAGTGAACAATGCCTTCCTAATGCAAGTCAGGAACGTTAGGTTTGAGATAGATTGTTATGCTCATTTTGTCTAGTTCCATATATTTCTTGCATGCATGTTAAAAAAAGGGAGATGTTTTGAAATACTGTAAGTTAGTCCCAGGCTCTATTAAGAGCTCATGTTTGCACGGTCATATAAATTTGGCCTCGTTTTCAGTAATAAAATAGAGTTGTAGTTCTACAGCCATCTTGAATGTGTTTGTCGAATACCCAAGCATGACAGGGCATTTCACCAGCACGGCAAAAATAGGTCGCTGTAACAGTGAGGTGGCCGTAAGGCAGGATTGCACTGCACTGAGTAGATTTGAACTTTGAAACACAGTTCTCAGTTTTGTTATGTGAATGCAACCTGCTGCTGCAACAGAGGAACAACCCTTGATTATCTTGAGGTGTAGTGTCTTGTACTGTGGACTATTATTAAATATATGTATTTTTTTAATTAATGCTGCTTTGGGAAAATCGTATCAAACCTCTTAGGCAGTGAACAAGAGAGAGTACATGCTAGCTGCAAATCAGAAAGAAGAGATGGATGAATGGCTTGCTGAGATAGGCAAGTGTATGGAGGAAGATCAGGGTTCAACTAGTCATAGGTAAGAGACTGATCGTGAAAAATATGTACTGAATTCATTCCCAAATTAAAAATAGAGTTTACATAATGGTGTTTCTTTCTACATACAAGTACAACATGGTTTAGGTTCCAAGAAATTCATTCTCCCATTTAGCCCCTGCTTAATTCTTATCTTGGGTAAGGTGCATTTGTATGTGAATCAGATTATCCAGGAGTCATCCAGATACAGACCAAATTTCCCACATTCCTGTATCCATGGGTCATTAAATCTACCAGAAACAAAGTATAGTGTTTAATTAATGAAAGGACATGTTTTCACTCTTGTTTTGGTCGATTTTGGGACATTTCATGGGATATTTTACTTGTTTATCTCACTGAATCGACTGAACTCTTTTGTGTACCAAGGGGCAAAGTCGATAATCTCCTGGATTTAAATGTTTTCAGCTTGACATCTCTGATACATGTATGTATTGTACAGTTTATGTACTATGAAGTTGACATGCACCTCCACTTTCCTGGACCCTTCATCTGTGTGTACATGCCACTGATAGGGGATAAAATAAGCAGATAATTAAAAAGACATTATCGTATAAAAGCATAAGGTAAGGTAAAGTCTGCATATGAGCCAATTGTGGCCCACCAGGCCAGAGCTCCTGGTTTCTCTAGCATGAAGCGGCTACGAATATTTCTACTTCCCCCTGGAAGGGATGCTAGTCCATTACAGGGTTACCCCCAGCATTAAATTCGCCGGTACTCATTTATACACCTGGGTGGAGAGAGGCACTGCGAGAGTTAAGTGTCTTTCCCAAGAACACAACACAATGTCCCTGGCTAGGGCTTGAGACTGGACCTCTCGCTCCGGAGTTGAGCGCACTAACCATGACGCCACCATTGCATCTCCCACATTATCTATGTGTAAACTATCCTTATTATGTTCAGCAGCCCATCAGCTTCTGGTTCTGAAGAGAGAGGGGCAGAGGCAGCACTCCCTCCTAGCAGCTCTTCAGATACAAATACAGTTGCAGGAGGCAAACTTGGTAACAGTCAACCACTTAGAGTGCGAATGGACAGTTACCCGGCAGGTACTGTAAGCAATGCCTCAAAAGAACAAAATTATTCTGGGTTTACTGGTCATTTTCTACAGACTGTACATTGTACTAGGACCTGTTAGGCATATACAGGTGCTGGTAATAAATTGAACCTAGTTTGTTTTTGGCCCCTTAAGACAACAAAGAACCTAAGGTACATGTACCTACCCTTCTCTCAAGTATGTTGTGTGATGCATGCTGGTTGTCAGAACAGGCAAATTTTGGAGGACTCGCAGTCACAGTGGTGTTCAAAGTTTCAGTGGAAGGAGGATTGCTGACACCATCTACATTTATTTATTACCATGGGTAATTCTAACACAACCCAAAAACTGTACCATACAGAATCTACTCAAAGTCACATTAAGGATTCTCAAACTGGTATAAAACTGTGGTTCTTGCCACAACCCCAAAACTATTACTTACAGAACTTAGTCAGCTTTGTTAGAGATGACCTTGTGAGGTGTCACACCAGATACAAGTAGCAACATTCCACAACAATGTGACGCCACATTGTCATCGTCATCATCATTATCCATTCAAAAAAGCTATCATCCCAGAATGGTGAAAATATTCATTGTTGAGCTTAACTGAGCTTTTTAATTACCAAAACTGTGTCAATCTAAATGATTTGAAATTTTTTTTTCAATATTCGATTTCCAGATAAGAAATCTACAGAGGCAGTAGCAAATTTAGCAAAAAGAAGGAATGTTTACACTCCCTCATCAATCCAAATACACAACAGATCTTCAGGAACCTTTTCTTCATCTCATGGGCCACAGACCCCTACATTTCAAGGTCTGGTATAATATTAAATAGATCACTTTAATGTAAATAAACTAATTTACAGCTATGCAGTGTTCTGCATAATAATTGTACAGTGTGTATGCTGCAGGAATGTGCATTTCAAACTTTGGCTACATCAGAATTGTCAGGTATTTTAACCAAATCATACCTTGGTGGCATAAGATGCAAATTTTGGTTGAGTCAATATGTTTCTTACATTACTTTGGCAACTTATGCATTTGCTGCCAAACTCACATGCACCAGGATGGTATATAAATTTCTCAAACTCATTAATAATTCATCACGTTAAAACAAAGAAAATCACAAGCGTGAAGGAGGTTTGGATACCCGGTCTTAATTAGCATAGATTTTGACGATTTTACTCCTCCGTTTACTCTTTAGTTTTTGTTTCGATTGAGAAGATATATCAAACACTCGAGACAGTGTTTCATCGGCTATCCAAACACCTCGAACTGCGTCGAAAATACTCCGCTGCGCGTCGTATTTTCAACTCTCTTCTCGGTGTTTGGATATCCCGATGAAACACTGTCGCTCGTGTTTGATATATTACTAAATAAACATTTACTGCACCCAAGTGTGTCCGAAACACAAGCAATGTCAGGTCAGTTTCTTGATATTGCAAGAAATCGGGACTTTGTACAGAAGGCTTTGTGACTGCAATTGCTAAATGGAATTATTTTCCTTTTTGGCGAATTGCAGCTGACGAGTATTAAATAATAAATAGTTATTGATTCCAGTAAATTTATAAAATCAATTTTATGCTCATGACTCTTGGACTTGAAAATCTTTTGGAAGAATATCAGTTACATGCACATAAAATTTCAGACTGAAATGGTTCTTATTAGTGTATACGTTGTGGTTTAATTTTTTTTAAACCAGTTTAAATTTTGTTTAAACTATCTGTAAAAAAGGGAAAATATTTCTTTACATTCCTCTATCCTAGATAGGATCTACCTATTCTCACTGAGTTCCTCCTGGTTTATTCTATCCCTCAACTACTCTGCCCCTTCCCTCAAATTCCCATTAAGCATGAATACTGATTAACAGCAGGTTTTACTTTTTTTTCTTTCTATCTTGTCCTCATCTGGATTTGAACCACCAACCTCTGGATCTGCTTCCCACTGTCATTACCACTTGACCATGAAAGCAATGGATGCAAGAGCTCTCGTACTTGTTTTAATTATCGGTTCTTCACCCCAAGCCCCTGTCATATAGATTTTAATTTATTCAAAAGTACATTGCTTTCATGGTCAAGTGGTAATGACAGTGGGAAGCAGATCCAGAGGTTGGCGGTTCAAATCCCAGTGAGTATGAGATAAAAAGATAAAAAAAGTGGCGCTTACTGTTAATTAGTATTCACACTTAATGGAGATTTGGGGGAAGGGGTAGAGTAGCTGCGGGATCGAATAAATCAGGAGGAACTCAGTGAGAATAGGAGAGAACAGGATAGAGGAATGTAAAGAGATATTTTCCTTTTTTTTATAGATAGTTGGCAAAAAAAAATCAACCCAGTTTGAAAAATTCAAACTGGTTTAAAAAAAGTTCAACCAAACAGAAAAAACAAACCACAACATGTATATTATCTCACTGTTTTAGTATACATAACACAACTATTCACCTCAGTGTCAGTGGCTAGCGGTGGATAGTTGTTAACTATTGATCATTGTATTGCAGAGGATTTACCTCGTAGTCGTCCTCCTCCTGAGCTGCCTCCAAGATCACCCACCAGCACCAGCACAGACTCCACACCACCTCTTCCACCTAACCAACCTGACCTACTGCGACAGATTTCAGCTCAAGGGTCACAAGAATCAAGTAGCGAAGGTAAAATCAGTGTTATGTAAAATGCAGTATCAAGACCTTTCCTAAAAATATGGATGGCTTACTCAAGTACCCATGTAGAATTGTTTGTTATTATTTAAGAAATAGAAAACATGTACCGTGTTTGTATCGAGTTATACAAACACGAGTGGAAGTTTGGGAGAACGAGAAATGCTGTGGGAACACGAGCCGCAGGCGAGTGTTTCCACAGCTTTTTTGAGTTCTCCCAAACTTTCATGAGTGTTTGTATAACTCAATACAAACGCGGAGTACTTTTTTTTTTATTTCTTTTAGAAAACACCACGATGAGAAGAAGGAAAACAACTTGTAACTTTGATTATGAAAATGTAAATTCTCTTTGCTCGCGCCATCACCACGTCAACAGCGCGCTCTTAGTTCTGTGTCTCCATCGAGTTATACAAACAGGCTTTTTAACCAATCAGCGCACGTGCTTCCTTAGGACTGTTTTCTAATTCATATTACAAATTTACCTGGGCAGCTATGATAATATCATATTTGTACTGTTTTTTTTTGTACAATGTAGCTTTATATGTGGACCCACACAATGACCGTCATATTACTCTTACCCTGGTCAGTATTCATTATTCTTGAAGGAGACATTCACATGTACAAGTTGTTGGGATGTTCTGGCAATATATTTGGAGAAAGTCAATATTCATGTCTAGAAGTTATTTGCAATGGGCTTTTTTGTGACACTTTACACAGACACATATCTTTGACAGTTGTTGCAATTTGATGAAAAGTATTTGAAGATCATCAACTTATAAAATAATAATAAAGCCTTTTATGGACACAGTCATTGTGTTTAAATTATACTATATACTGTTTAAAACATCCCTTGATAGGTGTCTAAAGATGCTGAATTTTCACCTTCATTGGTAAAGAAATGTGAAAAGTGAACTGATCAACATGAAGCAAGCGTAGAACAATTTCCCCAACAGGAATTGAACTCCCAGTACTCAGGAGGTCATGGGTTTGATCCCTGTCAGGATCTTTTCTTTGTCCCATGCTTGTGTTATTTTGTTCAGTCCACCTTTCACAACATGCCCTTTTAGTTTACTCTCAGGCACTATCTGAGAACCTTTAAGCAGTATATTGGATAGATGTACATTGTACATGAATTAACTTATTATTTTTTTCACTTTTTTTGATTTAGAGAACCCAGTATGGGTCACAGCTTCTATTGAAAATCATCCACTGGCTAATTACCCATGGTTCCATGGAACACTGCCCAGGATAGAGGCTTCGCACCTGGTGTCACAAGGGGGCCAACAGTGGCATGGGATTTTCCTTATACGACAAAGTGAAACAAGAAGAGGAGAATATGTTTTAACATTTAATTATCAAGGGAGGGCAAAGGTGTGTATTTGCAGTAATGTGTTTTAAAACCCCTTAATTTCAAAAGCACCCAAGGTGACTGTGGCTAACAGTGAGCCACCACAGTGTAGCTAACTGCATATATCAGGGTGAGTGGCTGAGGGCATCTCGCCCCTTGCTTTGCGTTCTTCTTTGTCTCCTCTGCTGTAGAAAGAAAAGACTAATCTCCACTCTGCTTTGCTCCATCCCCCGCCCCCCCCCCCCCCTCCAACCTCTCCTCTCTTTCAGCATGTTTTTTTTTTGTGTTCTTTAAACTACCCTTGGCTGGGTTGATGATTATATTCTCATTTTCTTAGCAAAGTTACTTACTGTTATTTTCTTTGTACAAATTCTTGAAATTCCAGCACCTCAGACTCGCCTTGAACGTAGAGGGTCAATGTCGTGTACAGCATCTCTGGTTTCAAAGCATTTTTGAAATGCTCGAGCACTTTCGAGCTAATCCAATCCCCCTGGAAAGTGGTGGACCATCTGATGTAATGCTAACAAACTTTGTGGTGTATGTAAATAATGGCTCACCTCAGGCTAGGGGCTCCTTACAACGTGTGCACATGGGTAATGGTGGAGAAGGGCTGCGACGCTCACACAGCCTTCAAGCAAACAGGATAACAAGAACAGCAACTATACAAGGTGGCTCTGTTAGGATAACAGCGAGTGCTTCAAATAGCCATGGACATTCCAGAGCAGTTGAAAATGCATATGCATTTGTATAAAGTTGCAGGCTAAAATAGTTGCTCTTAAAGTTCTCTACTTCTGCTTCTGAATTTTCAAAATATGTATTAACTGTAATTTGTATTTAATATAAGGACAATGATGGTCTTGCCATGGGACAGGTTTAGCTGATGTAAGCATTACTTGTAGCTTATGATTAAGGGTTCTGATGTGTACAGGAAGTGCTTGTTGTAGTAAATACTGTCATTATTCATTCAAAATATATCCCTGTTTCTGGTTGGTTAAAACCACATGCACAATTCACCTTAACCAGCTACTGTTGACCAAATTTGGAAAGAACTTTGTCATACTGAACCAATGACGTCAAAAGTTTTGTCATATTGAATCAATGACGTCAAAATGACATCAAAAGTGCAGCCCACTGCATGTTATTGAACCATTGACCGAGAAAACCTGGGGACAAGGTTGCATTAATTTGGTGAGCAAAAAAACAAAGAGGGAAATTGTAAAACACCTTAAAGATTGGATAATTTATTTTAAATGAATAATAAAGGAATTATTGAATTTGGGTTGTGTATGATATATGAAGAATTCTGCAGATCTCAGAGGGTGTTATTCAGCCTCAGTGTATGATACCCTCCTAGATCTGCAGAATTCTTCATATCGTATGAAAGCCGAATCTGATACTTGTTAAATATGACAGGATGTCCAGCAATTTTTTTGGCTGGGAATCACAGCAAACTGCCAGAGATTAGGAGAATTGACACTTCACTTTTTTGGGAAGATACATTGTAGATCTGTTTAGACCATAGAGATCTGAGAAAGAGGTAAGATCTGTTGTTGTTGTTGTTGTTGTTGTTCTGTTTGGTACATCATGAACAAATCATGTGCAAAAATGAGAAAAATTTCCAGAACAAGCTGCT
This sequence comes from Catalaphyllia jardinei, assembly GCA_022496165.2. Classification (NCBI taxonomy): domain Eukaryota; kingdom Metazoa; phylum Cnidaria; class Anthozoa; order Scleractinia; family Caryophylliidae; genus Catalaphyllia; species Catalaphyllia jardinei. Next base: position 10,840,557 of record CM042753.1, read on the forward strand.
TCACTATCAAATCAATCAAATAGCAATTTGTATAATTCTTATATTGTGGATACTCTTTGTTGGTCAGACAAACTTAAGTTTGATCATCTGACAATGTTTATTCTTGGGTTGCATGTGGTGTCATTATTTTCTAAAATCCAAAATTAAAGAGCCACCAAAGTTATTACCAGTATCTTCGTCAGTCATGAGAGGGGGTATATTTATATCTGTGAACAAGTTTTCAGCTCAAGAACATGAGCAATTACCATTTGAATGGAATTTGCTGGACAAATGGAACTGCACTTTTTCCACTAAGGAAACGAAATAGATTGAACCATATCATTTGATCAGTATTCCAGTGGGCCGGGGTCTGGGTACATATCACGTCAACAAGAAACATGGTGGCTGGACTTCCTCTCGTGCAAGACGTTTTATCGGACAACTTGGAATATTTTTGTTTTTGAGAATAAGGCGACAATTTCTTCTTTTGGCTGCTGCAGCATCCACATTTCTTCAGGTAAACCAGTAATCAGCACCCACCTTTTTTTCCCACAAATCTAGTTCAGGCGGGAGCATGCTGCAACCCTGAATCATGTAAGTAAAAGAAAACACAAGTACCGTACCGACCACAAAACTTAACTTGTTTTCACCTGCAGGGGTGCAGTTGTGTCCTAAAACATCCGCTAACACTACCGACGGGCATAGACACACATTGAAACGATAACAGTTTTGGAAATCTGCTGCCATCTTTCAGATCTTTAGCATTCTTTCTCTGAAGTATTACCATGAGGAGCCTGGCACTGTAAGAGTGGACAAATGGTACAGGAATTTTTGGGAATTCCGGTAAAAGTGAGAGAAAGGAAATACCTTGAAAGGTATTTAACCTTTTTTCTGAAAACTTACCACTGGGATGAACCGTTCCATTTGAATTCTCCCTGGAATTACCAAAAATTCCATTCAAATGGTAAGCACTCAATGCTTTGTCTAAACGCAGGCACATTTTAAATTTCAGAGTTGTGGCGGTTTGTGACATAAAGCTATGAACGTGCTTATCGAAAAATATGTACCGGTACTTATCTCGGGATTTTTAGCCTTTTTAGAGGTTAAAATATTATGAAAAGGGCTTATATTATAAATGTTTGCTTGATCAGATCAGATAATCAGTGGCCTAAATAGCCAAAGTAAGTTCCAGATATTCAGTACACTATTTTCCGGCCTCCATGTTGGTGTTCCTTTGAAGTACACCAACATAGTGGCTCCATACTGGGCTCTGTAAATTTGTGCAAAATATTATAATTTTTTTAATTGTGTGACGGTGCAACCCAAGAATAGTCAACTGTGTTTGTGTGATTATTAGAAATCTACATTGAATTTAACAATAGGGATCAAACATTGCCAGCAAATGGGGTTTTAGCGAAAAACAAGGAAATAACTGAATGTTAACTCACTAAGCAATGCTACATCATTTGAACAGTACATTGCAGGAAAGTCAGAACAACAGATGAGCATAGAATTTTTATAAATATTTTAGCAATGTCTTTAATTATTTAATTCAGTCAAAGTCCACTGCTACTGAGCTGACGTTGATATGATTAGTGGCACTTGGTCTGAGGCTAGCAAGGAAAATAAATCAACTACTTTATATTATGTATACATAAATTTGCTAGCATTTTTTTATTTCTATTTATGGCACATGACAGGGACATCTGTTGCATGATTTTAATAAAGTTCCATTTAGAAAAAGCTCCATATTCTATTGTATTGTTGGAGTTGTTTCCTCTTGATCAGTCTGGCAGTCTGATGGCAGTGAGTGAAGGTAAATGAATGATACATGGATGTTTCAAAAGACTGAAATAGACAAACATATAATAATTGACTTAGGCTAGCCTGTAGAATGATTACTGTAGATCTGATGGTGCAGTTAAACTTTCCAAATTTGAATCGTAGTTCTAATCAAAAATAATAATAAATTGTTTAGTTTTAAGTGGAATACTTCAACTGTTTTGACTGTTAGGGTGGCTTATTATTGTGAGGTTTACTTGAGCCAGTTAGGCTCAAAAAACATTTTGAAGTTCTACTGTACTTCAGGTAACTGTACATATTTAAAATTGTTGACTCATTCATTCTTTAAGGTGTTTGTTTATTTTTTTTTATCAAATGTACTTGCTGGATTTTAACAGTGAAAATGTTATACAGATGTTGTTTTAAGCGGCATTTTGTAATAATTACTTTATAGTAAGATTTTTAAGAAAAAGAGAGATTTGAATTTTTCATTTTTGTCATGCCTCAGAAGTGAACTAGCCAACTGTTTGGTTGGCTAAAAAGATTATTCACAACTTAAGCTTATAGGTCATGTGTCAAGAGGAAGGCTGTAATTAAGACAGTTGAAAACCTATTTAAAGTTTCCTGAAATCCTCAGTTGAAATTGTTTTAGTAGAGAAATATGAAGGATTTTTGCCTGCTAGAAAGTTTTCTTGCCACGCTTATATGTAATCTGTAATGAAAGAGGTTACAAAATGTATGCGATAAGCCAAGGGAAGAGCTGGTTTGAGATGAGGAATTATAGAATTATTATTAAACAAATAATAATTTAAGTGCAATAATAGAAAAAAAAACGTTTGTTTGGAATAGCCATGTTTGTATAACAAAATTACTGTAATTTAAGGATAAAATCTTGTACTTATACAACAGAATTATGCAAATTGAATTGGTCAGAGTCGAATTTGCTTTTTACCCACATCACAACTTCTTACTTTCACATCATTTTTGTTTGACCCCTTTGGCTTTTTTAACTCAAACTGTCAACAATCTTAAGAAAGAAAAGGTCCAAGTTGCGAAGACTATTATATTAGAACGAGTTAGAGAATAAATGGATATTTTGTTCTTAGCTGTTCTTTCTCTTCATACGCTGTGAGTTTGAACACAATTTAATTTACAATAGACATTAATTTGTATTTTTGATACCTGCCTGTACAGTCATGTACTGGTAAATTAAAATTAAACTGCATTTTCAAAGAAGTTGTTGGAGTGCATTTATGTTACTAGCTTATGAAGGGATATATGGGTTATTGGCCCAGTGTGAAGTCAAAATGGCTGGATATTGGCCAAGTCCTTTTTTCTTTTTGCATGTTTATGGACCAAGAGGGATTCAAGGCCCATCAACATGCCAAAAAAGAACTACACCAATATCCGGCCATCTTGACCAAACAAGCTTGGTCAATAAGGGATTTATTATATGGTTTTTGATGAACCTGCCTCCGCCTAGGGGAAAATTCTTGTGGGATACAGCACATACAGTGTAATACAAGCGGGCAAGATGGCATCATCTTGCCCAATCAGGTAGCCAATCACAGGGACGAATTTGGTTCACCTTGCATGCTCACCAAGCCAACCATATAATAACTGTAGTTAAGAAATGGTTAACCTGCATAGCAAGCATTCCTTTATAAACAGAAGTTTTTCTACATTCTGGCTATGCTAAAATTGGAGCAAGAGCAAAAACATAACAGAGTGGTAGAGAATGAGGAAAGAGCTCATTTAACTTGCAGGGACACTTGATATGTAGCCTAAAGAAATTTTCTTGATCAAGTCAAATGAACAAAAATATTTTAATTGTGGTTGCACGTTACAAGACTATAAACTTCACATACTGTACTTAAGTAAATCTGTTCTGTCTTCAAGGTTGTAGAAGTTAATTGTGTTGATGACACAGAGCTGGGTTGAACCCAAATTGTTACACCTACTCTAACTTGTAACTTTGCATTTATGACCTAAACTTGAACAAAATCTATTAGCAATACATGTATATAATTTAGAACAGTGTTTTTATTTCCACA
>CM042753.1:10844381-10865156 GCA_022496165.2 Catalaphyllia jardinei
ATAGAGTCTCATCCAAAATCAGCCACTGCTGAAAACAATTTACAACACACCTCCTATTGTATCATACAAAAAAGGTAAATTGCCCAGACATGCTTGTCTGAGCAAAACTTTGAAGGCTTTCGTGCCACTACCATAAAACCACATAGGGGAGTCTGTGTTGGCCTGTCTATGACCTTTTCAAACACAAACACCAAATGTCATTAAATTGTGAAGCAAATTTGTACAGAAATTTCTTTGACATGATACAAGACAGTATAAATTGCATGAATATGACCCAATAATGATGCAACTACTTCAACTGGGCCTGTTGGGAAGGGGTTAACCAATCAGAATTTTCAAAATGTTTAATCTGTAGAGTGCCTGTGAAAGACACAGAGAAGTGGATAGTATTTGTGTCAAACAGATCACCACTTGCCTTCATGAAAGGGATATAACACTCTTTGTTCCCAGTTCAAATGTTGACTGGTTAGACTTCGTAGTCACACTTTTAAGGCCTGGGTCACACTAGAGCCAATTGGTTTGAAAATTATAAGTAATACATCTGTCAACAAGTAGCATAAATAAGTGCAACACTCAGTTTTAAAAACCTGCCAAATATTTTTGCTGATTGCCAAGATTTTGCCAACTTTCAAAGAAGTCAAAGTGTTGCCTCGCAGGATTCCAAATGTTGGCAACGCAAACAATGTTGTTGTTTTTTAACCATTTAACTGTCATATGGCGTCATATGTTTAAAACATGTCTGGAAAAAATTACGGCAAGAAAATAACTGACGGCTAGTTCCAATTTATTTCTGATGAAAACCTATTTCTTTCTGAACAGTAGCGAATTCCTATAAAATGTACAAAACTTCATTTTAATCTGCACTGATGGCATAATTAAACTGTTTGAGTTTATTTTCTCAAGATTCGTCTCACTTTTTTGTCTGATTCTTCCACCGTGTTATAAGCTCTATCAGCTTTTACTCCAAGTCTATCTAGCTGAACATTTTGCCTTTCAATCTCGCTACCCAATATCAAGGCGTCTTCCTTCAAACGGCCAAGACCTCGCGACACCAGATCAAGATTGGCTTCGATTTCTCTCTCGCGCGGGTCACTCGAAGAGTATGCGTTTCTCTCAAACTGTCCACTTCTTCTGATCCCTGCATCGTAGCCACCACTTTCCCTTTCGCTATCTCTGCTGCGATAGTAGAAAGAAGAGTCTTCTTGCATCCCTGATAAACGACCGTCAGGTGTCGACTGTTCTGCAGTAGTCTGTTTTGGTTTAGGCGCTTTCTTGAAATAATTCCCAATAGCGCCCCAAACACTATTCACTGATCTGATGTGCCTGTTTGCGATGCCCATGGTGTTCTGTATGTCGTCGAGATTGCGTTCTATACGATTCAGCTGTTCCCCTTGACACTGCAGTTCTTCGCCGGTCCGAACAGCGATATCGTGCGACTCCTCTATGAGAACCAAAGATCGCTTTGTGCTGTCCAAAGTTCGATCTCTTGACATCTGCATTTGTCTGCGAATTTCATCTCCGTTAACCTTCTCAAATTCGTCCTCGGAGTCGTCGTCATATGGGTTAGTTTTTCGATTGAAATCGAAATCACTTCTTCTACTGTAAGCCGCCATGTTGTTTTGAATGTGACGTCATTTCAAAGTGGTTCTATTTTTGGCGCCTGTAGTTCTCAGCCGAGATAGACTGGAAAGGAGAAATCACCTCCAAAAATAGCAAAAAATCAATAATGATTTAGATATACATATACAGGCGAAAACTAACGATAGAAGAGTCCGACGTTTCGGCGACATCTTGGCGCCATTGTCAAGGAAAACTAAATTAAAAATGCGATTACGAGAGTAACTAAGAATCTAGCGTCATTAATTTGCATAAGTCAAACAAAGACCTTGGCGCGAATTGAGTCTGATTGTACATTTAGGCACGGTCGTAATTGTTTAATGAGTAACATCTCATTAACGAGACAATCAAACTTGTTCTGGCATTTTTTCAACACCTTAAAACAACTGTGAAGGTCATCCGGAAAAAAGTAATAGCAAAAAAAAAAATAAAAATGATGAGGACAGTTTATGCAGAAAACCTTTTTGATATCGAAACCATCCAGTGGATTCCTTGACTGTTCAAAAAACTTACTGTGTCCTGTCGTGTTTTATTTTATACACAAATAATATACAAACTGTGGTCACAAAAACAACGCATGTTGTAAAAATAAAGCTTTGATTAATGAACAAAGAACTTCAAACTCCAGAAAGGGCCAACGGACAAGTCAAAAGTACCGGAACCTGGTAGGTTCTGATCAGCAAATGTAAAGGCTTGAAAAAACTGAACTCAGAAAGGCTGACCGTACGGTTGGGGTTAACTGTATATAATTTCCAATATTTCGCCAGGCACGGCCTGACTTCTTCAGGGAATGTTTACAACTGAGAAAAGACGTTACAATTTAAACAACAAAGATAAAAGCCTATATAGAATTACAATAAAATGTGGACCGTTGAAGTAACTAATAAGTGACAAGATAACAAAAATAGAAAACAAAAAGAGCTAAACCGTTGAACAAAGTAATGAATGACAAGATAATAAAATGGAATATAATACATAAGGGATAAGTAGGTTAAACGTTAGATTAAATTTCTTCTCGTTTGTTTATACCTTTGGGTTCAAGAGTTTGACCCCTTTCGATAAGGTATGCTTCCCTGGCTTTGCGTAACGCGTCACGAGATGAATGTATCAATTCTAGTGGTATAAGTTCTATGTCGTTAGGTGAATGGTTGTGGGAAAGAAAATGGTCTACGTTGCAACAAACAGTACATAGGTGAAACGAAAAGACGACTTAAAGACCGGTTCAATGAACACCGACGACCAGTAGACAGACCCACCCCCTCCTCTAGACCCACTGCGTTTCAGACCGGAAATACGTCTGCTGTTCGCAGGCTACGTTTTGCCCCTCTCTGCAAAAACTCATCCATTGCTTCGCAATGATTGAGTTACAAAGAGTCGCGCCAGAAAAAAAAGACGCGCCAGGAAAAAAAAAGTCGCGCCAGAAAAAAACAGTCGCGCCAGCGAAAAAATGTCGCGCCAGAAATAAAAAGTCGCGCCAGCGAAGAAAAGTCGCACCGGAAAAAAAAGTCGCGCCAAAGGTGAGAAAGTGTGCATCCCCAATATGAAGCAGTACGCACGCGTGTATGGCACTAACAGGGCTCCGTACCTCCGGGTTAGCAAAAAACTGGGGAGAAGTAGGGAGGGGGCGAGCGACAAGAGGGAGGGGATGGGGAGGATAGGAATGGCCTGCAGTCAATCAAATAAAGCATTCATTTTAAAAGCATTTATTCAGTTAGAGGAGTAACATTATTTTAAATATTCTTTTTGTTTGGCCATCATAGCTTTATAAGAAAACACACAAACTGCAGTGATCAACAAAATTCATCAGTTAAGAACTTGACGTTTCGTATATTTCGACATACATCTTCTGAACTGTATGTCAAAACATACCAGATTAAATGAATTTTATTTTCCAACATGCTTTTTATCGTCATGTTTGCAACCATTATTTTCTTTATAACACCTCCAAGTTCAGAGCAGTTTGTAATGTCATCAAATTAAAAAGGTATTCTCCCTCCCCACCCCCAAAACTTACAACATGGCATCGCAAAGGCTTCTGGGTATGGGGCGCGGCGCGCAATGATCGTTGGTATTTGGCGCAGCGCGCAATGATCGTTGGTAATACAGTGATTACAGAATCGGGAATCCAGTTAGGAAGAGGGGCATATTTATTTTCACCTTTTTCCCTCGGAAACAAAAGTTTACGCGCTTTTCAAGAAACCACATCACTACACACGTTTCATCAACCTTTCAAGATCCCGTCAAAGCCTCTTTGTTGTCTATTGAAGCTGTTTGTACGCGTTTAACATGGCCAAACTCGTGGCGGTGTGTCGCGACGAAACTGATTTTGCATTCGAGCGTCGACAAATACCTTTGAATATCGAGGACACCTTAACGGTATGGTACATCGTGTTTTATTTCCTTCGAAAAAGAATACGCTTCCGTTAGGTCTTTGTCTAATGCCTATTCTCGTGATGTCGTAGATGGTCATGGAAATTCCAGAAACTGTGATTTCAACTCGTCAGGTCAACGAATACGAGCTTCAGTCCTTCAACAAGGTTAGTTTGCTTTGAATTTTTTATCCTCGATGTGTGTTTTTTAAAGAGAATTTATATCTTTTAGGATGCTGCTTGAGATGAAGTAGTTTTGTGGTGATGCATTGTAATTTCTTAACAAAAAATGTCCTATCCGGCCTGATGACACGAACGTATAAAAGCTTAAATCAATTGGGCTTATTGCAGTTTTAATAAAATATCGATCCAAAATAGACGTAACTAGCCTGGATCGAAGTACTGTAGCTGTCGCGAAATTTATCCGTGCATTAGCTCTTTCTTGTAGATATTTATTTTGAGAAATTAAAATTCAAAGTTAAGTTTATGTCAAGCTGATGTTACAACCACAAAACGGAGCGATTATAATTCAAGTTGCCTGTTCTAATATAAACACTACATGAGATAGTACTATTAAAACTTGTATATACGTTGTCAGGAAATTATTCTGATCAAATTTCGTCCCATCTGCAGCGATTTCAATGTCTCAGCCCCGAAGATTTAGCTGTTGCTACGATGGTGCGTCAAAAAGATGTTCTCTCTTTTCTCTCCCACTCTGTTCCGTGCGTTGGATGTCGGAGAAGGTATCAAAATGTTTCTATTTCCATATTATTTCCTCATCGCCTTCAGGTTAATTATTCACTATTCAAAACGAGATCTCAGTATCGTTTACAATGGATTTCTAAATTTACATGGTGTTAAATGGTTTCATTTAAACCTCCAAGTGTTGTTTTCTGATTGTACCTGATAGGTTTTGTTTTAAAAAGTGTAAATATCTGGTTGTGCATGTGTGAAAATTGTATTTTAAACATCATGATATTGTGCCTTCATTTATATCCCATAGTTGTTATCAGCATTCAAACATTGTCTTATGACAAACTTATGATAACTTGGGATTTCTGTTTTGCAGTAGTTTGTCAAATATATTTAGTTTGTTGAGGTTTACATGTAGTTTGTCTCACTTGTAAGAATAGATGGATTTACGTGATAAAGTAACATTTTGTTTGGCTCCATACATTCTGATGCATTTTCAAAACAAAACAGTGTCAATTATGTTTACCCATATACTGAAACTGCATCAAAAGCTTTGAAGCCATACTAAATATGCTGTTTTTGCAGCATCGTTCCCCCATACCCCCACCACGGAGGGAATTTCACGTAAGACCCCCCATCTTCCCCGGAATTTCCATTTTTGGACCACTAAAATAACCCCCCACCCACCCCTCCGGAATTTCCACTCCTATTTTGTACACTCCCCATACCCTCTGGAAAAAATAATTTTGGCAAGAAAGTGTGTTAAAGTAAACACTCCAAACATTTAGTCATTTGCATTGTACATAACTACTAATATTTTCGATCGATTGTGACATCTATATCTGAAGACACTTGCAAAGAAAGCATTCAGGAGTTTAGTGAAGCATGCTTTAAAACAAAAGATAAAATGGTAACTTGTCAATTGCAATTACCTTCCTACACGACCAACTCCCTTCGTAAATGTGGTACAATTTCCATTGAAGGACCGATAAAACGAAGTGTGCATGAAATTGACACCGTACTTTTACTGCGAACACGATCGCTAACTTTCCAGAAAAATTACATACAAATAGACAGAGATAAACAGGGATAAGAAATTCTCAAGTCTGCGAAATCATAACTTCATTTCTACCTCTATAAAGAAACTAATTTTTCACGAAAGAAATCGACTGCCACTTTGAAAACCAATGCAAAAACAAACCAAGCTAGTCTCCAGCGCTTTTCGGTCCACATGGTGGCTCCATGTGGACTGGTAACAAGTCTTTGCATTTGTTAGCTTCCAAAAGTATCTTCAGAAGGAAGAAAATATATTTCAAATCTAATGCAAGTCAAATACAAGTAATGGCGGCCACTTCCACGCAACGGCACGTTCTTCGCAATTGTTAGCTTCCAAAAGTGTCTTCAGAAGGAATAAAATATATTTCAAATATAATACGAGTCAAATACAAGTATTCAAGCCACTATTTTTCATGTGAAAGTTCTACTTAGTAGGTAAGAAATGATTTTTGAACAGCTAGATTGACACTCAAATCCGTATTAATTTTTCTTTTTGCAACTAGAAAAAAAGAAAGTAGTTGCAAATTTGCAATTAGGTCTTGCCTTGTCTGATACGAAATGAAAGAGCGAGCAGTTGAGTTTTTGCTTAAATAACTTTAGAAATGAAAAGATTCACTGAATTTTCAGCTTACAATTTTGTTACAATCTGAAGGGTTACCGTAATTTACCTGGGATGCATGCACGCAAAGATGTTCTTTTTACAGCCCGCCATTTTCAGTGGTTTTTCTACAGGGTTCGTACAGATCATGGAAAACCTGCAAAGTCATGGAATTTAAGAATTTCATTTCCAGGCCTGGAAAGTCTTGAAATTTAATTGTCGGTCCTTGAAAGTCATGGAAAATTAAAGTTTTGTTTGATAGATTGTTTACTGCAGATGACAACACAAAGACAGTGTAAAATAGAGAGGAGTAATTAAGCAGCGTAAATGGCATGCATTTTAGTGGACGCCAGAATTTGTGTGTTAAGGTCAGGAAATTCTCTAAAACAAGTAGGGGTTTTGAATTTTTGAAACTGACAGCTAAATTTAAGGTCTTGGAAAACTTGAAAAGGGCATGGAAAAAGTCATGGAAAGTCGTATAATTTGAAGAGCTCAAAAGAGTACAAACCCTGCTTTACATGTGTATATCGCAGGCTCATATTTTGTTTAGCTTTGCCGTTTTGATGGTGGATTGCTGTGATGCATGAGTCATGGCACATAGTCGTACTGAATGATTCAGTCATTCAGGGTTCTTTGAATAATCACTGTAGTAACACCCCTGAAACTTAAGGTGTAAAGCTTAAAATAAAAAAAAAATGTTACTTATTTTGTCATCGGTGGAAAACCTTCAAAAGGTAAAACTAAAGGAATTTTCTTAGGTAAGCTAATATTTCTGCCCAGTACATGTGTTATGTTATTTTGCAGAGATTGGAGGCATTTTCATGTAAGAACTGCAGTTTCCAGCTGTAATACCTGTTCATGAATCTAACACTTCGACTAAAATAACAGGCACTTGTGTGCCTCAATTTACGGAACGGAACACAGGTTCAACTTGATCGTTTTAGATAGACTGGTGTTGTCCAAGATGCTAAATGTTCTGTGAAAGCTGTAGAAACAATGGAAATTAAAGCTTTAATTGTTTCAAAGTCTACTAATGATCACTTACTTATTAATTAAATGGCCTCAATTAATTTCACGGCTAAAATTTTCAAAGTTGCAACCATATTTTCATAACTAGACCCAAACTGTGATCAGGCAATTTTTTTAATTTCGAGCCCTGTAACTGTTAATTAGGAAACAGCCCAATGAAATAAGGAATTACATAACCATGAAAACTTCAGAACTGTGTTTCTATCAAGTACTGGTATAAATCTACTAGCCTTCTTTCACAGATGCCATTCTCTTATTGGAAATCTGGCTTTTCCATGTTGTAAATGAGTGGTAGATGTGACTCAATTTGTATTTCATGAGATTGATGTACGAAATACACATTGTGAAGTTCCAGAAAATATCCATACTCCCCCCCATAGACTCGATTTGCATTTCATTGGGATTGGGATTTCCTGGGGGTGGGAGGTTCTCTATGGCCAAAAAATTAAAGAAATGTGTGAAACTTAATTTGAATTTCCAGAGGGGTGGGGGGTCTTAGAAAAAATCCCTTCTGTGGGGGATGTATGGATATTTTCTGGAATTATACATTGCAAGAAAGATGCAAATCTGAATAGATGCTCAATCTTCCAGGCTCTACCTGTACTTTGTACATGTGCCAGTCTGTGTTGAGAGAAAGCAAGGCTTGGAATGGCCTTTCTTTGGCTGACCACTAAGTCATAAAGCCAATTTTCCTTGCCATGCCATCACTCCATAGAGCCAGGTTATGTTAATGTGACTCTGCAGGGCTTCTACATGTATTTGCCTAAAGGATTGTGAGTATACTGAGAAAATATATAAGGCCTTCCAAGGGGGTTTTGATGTTGCTTTGGTGCTAGTTTGCCAACCCACCTGCCACTTGTCTGGTAAGGGACAAATGTCGCTGTCGTACTAAATTTGTGTGATGCAGTCAGTAATTTCTATAATTTACTATTGTTAGTGCCCATAAGCGAAAATCAACCACACAGAAGTTTACTTATAACTTAACATATAAGTTTCTATTAACTTCATTACAAATAAAAGAGTGATAGAGTTCGCTATAGTGACAAAAACTCGCGCTTCTGGACTTCATATTTGTGTTTCATTGTTGATCAGTGACCTAGCTTCTGTACCTCTCTTCAGTCTTGTACTTAAATTTACAGTCATACAGGAACACAATTCTTGAAAGTGTTTTGATAAATTAATGTACTGGTGATCGTTTGAATAAAGAGCTCAACTAAGGGCCGATTCAAAAGTTGTGCTGTCGTTGTGTGGAACTCAGCCGATCAGATAAGCATCAGCGCAAATGATCTTCAATTTCTCAAGCAACAGCCTGGGCACTATGCTTGACGGAGGTCATCACATATTTTAAGTGTTTCATTCATTTATCAATAGTGACATATAACCAGACAAAACCATTAACGTTTCAAAAGTAGAGCCACGCCTCAGGGATGGAAGTAGTTAATCAATTGTGTTTAGTAGAACAAAAGCGCACCACAAGAACAAGAGACAAGAGACCGACTATGTGACAACAGTTGAATGGTTTATAAACTTTGTAATGGTTTATTGACGTTGCTGTCGAAAAAAGCAAAACGAAAACTTGTTGCTTTGTCAAAAGTGAAAAATAATGGATTGCCACTGTCACAAATTGTTGGCCTTTTTCTATCAGTTTTAGTTGGCTGTCGGTGAATCAGAAAAAGGTTGTCACCACATTTTTTAGCAATGTCGCCTGGAAGGCCTCATATACCTGACTTGCGGGATATTCAATGGTATACCACCTAAAAGTGTTGGATAGCTAATAACTATATATTTCTTTTTAGATAGGTATAGCATTTAGTAGATTATTGGACGTTTCGCAAAGTTTGACAGTATATTGTGAAGCCTGTAGGGCAAGTCAAAATGCAAATGACAATATAAAATATGCTACTTAACAGTAACACTACACATCAAAATATTTACACACAGTTACTGTAAGATACATATTTTCTAACAGTTTTCTTTTCCAAGAACTAAATATTTGATTTAACACTGACAGTGACGAGTGTACGAGTGACCACGAAATTCCTTTTGATTGGTCATAATTATTATTTTAAATTATCTCTTATAATCTTCCCTTTACAGTGTAGAGCGATTGTACAACCAGTTAGTCGAGTCAGGCCAGCCAGCATTGGAGCCTCTGATTATCACAAATAGTGGAGGTTTGTATAGTTTTTTATTTACATACATGTATAAACCACCTGAAATTTTTAATTAGTAATATTACATGTAGGTTACATTTTAGTACTAAACTTGTAATGGTGGCTGGGATTGCAAACACACTTGAAAGGGAAAATATTATTGCATGCTCAAGGCTGTCATCTAAGAAAATTTACAAGGATCCCAAAGGTTCTTAACTATGAAACCCTGGGTGCCCAGCACTTTAAGCTTAGAACTATCATGAGTAAAAATTAATTTTTTCCAGGCAAAGGTTATTGACCTGTGGCATCCAGGCACTTCTAGAGCACAGCTCTCATGTTAATCACTAAGACTGGGTTTGATACGTAATTGTAATAGGACTGAGTGGAGTAAAATTCAGGTAATTATTTGAAATTAAGAGCATGATTACCCTTTACTTGTATGACACTATTACTAATTAATCATAACAGTACTATAACAAAATTGGAGAAGAATGTAACAGTAGTATAAACTGTTAGACAGGTTAATATATTCAACTTCTAAGCTAGATGCTGTAAAAGAAACCCATTCAAGTGCAACTAACACACGTACTGTACTGTCCAATTACTCAGGCATGACACATACAACTGTCCAATTACAGTGCATGACGCATGCAACTGTCTAATTGATGCTCTAATCATGGCTGCTTATGACCAATCAGATCAAAGAATTTTGTTATAGTTACGATTAAGCTTATAACATCACAGAGACTTGCAAACATAATCAGGGCTCAAAGTTAACTTTTCAGTCAACTTGCAAAGTTTTTGCTAGTAATTTTTTTTTCCACTGGCAAACTGGTTAGACCACTAGCAAATTCTTTCCAAATGTTTGGGAGACATGGATGCTTCTAACCCATGAGCATATGCTACTGGATATTTTTCCCACTCACAGATTATCAAAATCACTCTCATTTTGCGAGTTTGCAAGCATTAATTTCGAGCTTGGTTTTGATCAATATTGCTCCGAGCAACATATTTGAAATGCCTGCACTTACCAGATTGTGTAATAAACAATATTTTGTGATATATATATGAAATAATTCATATTTGAACTGCGGTTATAGATGCAAGTGAAGTATGATCCTCGCAGTAAATTTTCCAATTTAAGCAATTGGAAAGAAGAAGCCTGAAAAAAATGATTTTATCAAAATCAAATCATGTGGGTTGTTGAGGTTTTTAAAAATTCATTTGAACCCTGTTTCCTGGTGTGTCACTTATCAAGTACTATGTTTTTTAGAAAATAATTCAATGTGTCCTAATTTATTTCACACATTTTCTTCAGTTTTGACGATTGATGGTTCATTTCTTCAAGACCCAAAACTGGTGTATACTCTTTTCTATGTACATGGGTAAGCTTTCTAATTTACTGTACATGTATGTAGCATTAGTTTGATCAACTGATCATTTGTGGAGGTAATGTGATGTAAGCTGTGATAAGTATAGATAATTCTAGATAAGGAGATTTTTGGAGCTCAGGCTTGGTCTGATGCCTTGTGGACATTGTGTATTGCGGTAAAGACACATCTAACTCATAGTCCCTCTCTTTGAGTGGCAATCAAATCATTTGAACAACCTGACTGTGTGGCTGGCATGTGGTAGCCCACAACAGAAAACAGTTTTAAGAGAGAGTTGCAATACAGTACTTCCTATTAGCTACTTACTGCAATAGACAATCTCCATTACTGGCAATGGTGTGCTTTCAGGCTCGTTCCACTCTGAGAATTTTACCTGATTTCCCTTTGAAGAAGGATCTCTTGTCCAGAGCAGTTTCTTAGTTATGTTTGTTTGCTGTTGCTTGCATAGAAATGAAATGTACTAATAAGCACTTAATGACTGGCCACAAGGGAAACAGTGATTTTTGTTTCCCAGGGAGACCCTCAATGTTCCCCGAGGCATTGAGGTCTAGGGGAAACAAAACTCACTGTTTCCCTAGGGGCCAGTCATTATAAGTGTTTTGATATACCTCCCGACTCAAAAATAGAAAAAACTCTGAAAAACATGATTTGCTTGACGCACGCCATACACTGGCTGCGCTGGCAAAATTGAGCGGCTGCCAAAACCAACCTGTCCTATAGAAAAATCATGATAACAGTCTTTTTCTTCATAGCCAACAAAAAATATAGACAGTTCTAAAGTTGCTTTGGCTTCTTCTAATGCTAAACTCAAGCATTCTGAGTTTAATTTGATCAGGAACAGCATATTTTGTTGTATATTACACAAATACTTTCCTACCTGGTGACTGCGATTGAAGAGCGAGTTGACGGATGTGGGCGACCAAATTTTGGCACCAAACCAAAAGCTTGGAGACACAAAATGTTCATAATTTCCTTTTTGTTAATCTGCATGATCTGTTTTTGCGACTATAAATCCCTTTTTCTTGAATAATGAATGCCGTCTCTAAGGAGAAACGTTGTCCTACTTCAATTGCTTTTTAAAATCAGGCTGACTGGTACACAAATTTCCCACGGTTTCAAGGTGCACAGCCTGATCACATGCGAGTCCAAAGTCCAAGTTTTTGTTTCCCTAGGGAGTTAGTGAGTTTTATCTACCACACGTGACACATTCTCCTCCAATTGGAAAACATATTTAAGTTGGGAGGTATAGAAATGTCTTTTACTTTCTTTCTATGTAGGTCAAGACTAAGTGAGATGGTGGAGGCTATTCCTAAGTGCAGAAGAAACAGGTATAAATATGTGATGTTACATAAAAACGTGTTGATTACAGCCCACAGAAGTGACATTTTGAACTCATTTAATTAAATGGACTTCTTTTTCCTGTGAGATCCATTATGAGAATTAACAGCAGCAAAAAACACAACTGTTGATTGAGCAGGGTTCATATGTTACTGAAAAGTGCATGTGTCAATTAAATTGCACTAGCGATAAAAGCTAGCCCTGGGTTGTCTGACAATACTTCCCTGGTTTGTACTAATCTCATTAAAAATAAAACTTGATTCGAGTTCTACGTGTATAATGTGAACAGTCCTAGAATGTAAGATGTCTTGTGGTAATTTTTTATTATCTGTGTTATTTTTGTAGAAGGTGCCCTTTGCATTCCTTGGAAACACACAAGTCAAGGCCATCAGGGTAGATCTATGTTTATTTATCCTCCTGCTTTAAAATAATTAATAGACAAAACCAGTCAAACATTCCTTGCTATAAAGAAGTGAACATTTTAATCAAAGTTTAATTCTACTGTACGTTCTATTTTATGTAGTTTTTGATGGGTTACAGGACCAGTGTATGTCATTTCACATAAAAAATTTTCAAATGTGAAAAATTCGTGTTACTATAGTAAATATAATAGATTGCACCTTTCTCAGCGAAAGTTAAATGGGGCATTATTTCATTGGTGTTTACATAGTAGAAAGAACATTACATGGCTGCTTTAAGATACATACTTTTCTTCTCATGCTGAAAAATATTTCAACTGTTTGCTGCACTCAGTCAATATTTTTCAACACTTAAATAGAAATTTCATAACTCTGGGCTGCTATGTAATAATATTCTCTATTGTGTAGTAAAATTAATTTGCTGCTACTTTTGTGCTAAAAAGAGTTCTTTTCATGTTCAGAAGCTGGATAGATGTCTGGGATTTATTGTCTCAAGAATGCCGGGACGAGGTATGGTATATTGTAGTATGATTGCTGTATCGATATCAAGTAAATTTTTGTTGCGTTGTTTACTCTCTTTTGTTTATGACCTATAAAAACTGTACGGTGATAATATCTTGTATTCAATTTAGGTGGTGTTGATTGACTCTGATTCTCTTCTGGACACACTAGAGAATTATCTAAGAAAGCACCGATTTTGCACTGAATGTAAATCAAAGGTTCTAAGAGCTTATAATATTTTGGCTGGAGATTTAGATGGGCCAAGTGAAAAAGGGTGAGTACCGGTAAGAATATAAAATGCAATGTAGCATTTACATGTATCATATTATGGCTTTTACACAGCGGCCACTAAATCTGGTGCCAGGTAGATGATAACAGTCATCCAAGGCGAAGAAGAAATAAAATGAAATCATATAGCTTGCATAGGGTTTCAGTGGCAGAGGATTATACATGTACCAGTTGACTTTTTGATTTAAGATGCTGAGTGGATGTTAAATTTGTAATTCAACAGTGATAGTGGCTTTTGTTGTCTTAGTATTGGATGCACTTGGGACGTTTGGCGAGTACTCAAGAAGCTAAGTCAAGTTAGTTGTTCTTGGCTATGTCCCAAGCAACTTGAACTCTAATGCTTCTTTTGTGCTTTGCAGACTCCTTTTTGTGTCCATAAATTGATAGATGTGCACAGCTTTGAACAAGGGTTGATTCTCAATACAAAAGATGACGATTTCCTAAATTCTCATCCTACATCTGCTTGACAGTGTATTGGTGTTGTTATGATAATTCATGTGTAAATATAGCAAATAATGTAAAGTTTTCTCTCTTCCATTCATTTATCCCATAGTTATTGTGCAGCTTTGTATGATGGCCTCAAGAGTTGTCCTCAAGAGCGGCATATCCATGTACTTTGCGACACAGACTACATTGCGCATTTAATTGGACGGGCAGAACCAGAGTTAGCTGGAGGGTAAGCCGTGTAGCAGTCATATTCTTGTCAAGTGGAAGCTTAACATGCTTCATTCAGGGGTTTCATGAGTGCTGGGAACCAGGCAATTTGTCCAGCTCTGAGAATGATCCTGCTGGCCTGGTTTGACCATTCAGCGGAAAGTTTTTCTTGTAATGAAGTTCAAATCAAGTAGCGTTACCCGTCCATGAAAACCAATAATTGGTTTTCATGGACGGGTAAAGCTCCTTTTGAAAACATCATTGAAAGTCTCATATGTGTAGACTTTGTACTTGTTTGCAGGGCTCAAAGTTAACTTTTCAATCCACTTGCAAAGCTTGGCTAGTAAGATTTTTCCCACTAGCAAACTGGTGAGACCAGTAGCAAATTCTTTCCAAATGTTTGGGAGATATGGATGGTTCTAACTCGCAAGCGTTTTTCTCACTCGCAGCTTATCGAAATCACTCGCATTTTGCGAGTTTGCAAGCGTTAATTTCCAGCCCTAGCAGTGATATTGTTGTCACAGTGCTAATTAAGGAAATTGATTTAGCTGAGTTTTAGTAGGGGTTGGAGTGTTTTTCTCCAGTGAATTAAGACAAAAGTGAACTGGATTTTCTAATAACTTCACTCGTTTTATCTTTGTATAATTAAATCTCCTCCCCATGAGGATGACATCTGGTATTTCTGAGTACACCCAGCAATTGTTAAGTAAGGACCTGTTAGTTACATGGGGGGAGGGTGCTCGGGCTACCTGGCTAGAAGGGTTGACACATATCCCGCCTTTACATGCCACTCACATAACCGGGACAGTGAGTGGGCTGCATGAGTTATCTTTTGAGCGGCCGCTAAGCACAACAAACAAGATGGCTGAGCAAAGAAACTTTTTTTTTATCTTATTTCAGCTTCCTACACAGGCCCGGGCCTGTTCTCTGCGTTAGACTCATCTATTACATTAGTCTCTTCAGATTGACTGTCATACTGTTCGGCAGATAACGAGGGTTAATGGTAACTACGAAAAAAATCACCTCGTGCTGCCATGTTTTTGCAGCTTGGGATAGCCCAGCACAAACCGTTTACATGGTAAAAAGCTTTCCCGCCTAGCCTGGTGCCCAGGCAAGTAAACAGGGTGCCCTGGGTAGGCAGGCTTCCCTGCCTAGCACGTAAATGCTTCAATGTGTTTTCTAAAGAAACGTATGAGAAGTTAGCCCTCCCAGGGTAGCTCAGTTTGCCAGGGCACCCTCCTTCCATTTAAACAGGCCCTAAGGGGTGCTCTGGCTTGTCTCCAGGTTGTGGGTGTGATTCATTTCATACATATCTTAATGTTACTAACCTGACCGCGTTTGCATTATTGTTTTTTCTGCAGAAGAAGAGAAAGGCATGCCAAGACACTAGACATTGCTCAGGAAGAAGTAAGGAAATCTTGCTTTTATCAATTTATTGAATTTTTCAATATGTTTATCATGTTCATTATCCTGCTCGGAGAGAGGTGAGAGCTAGGCATCATCACATGCAATTGCTCTTTTTCCTATTAGCCAAGTCGAACAGAAAGAGAAGGAAGTTTCTACCCCGCACGGTATACATGTACATGTACATGTACCCTGATACATACACTGACAGCCACCCACTAGAAACAGGCATGTCTCCGGGCCCATTATTCTGTTTTGAGAAAATCGCAAGATGCCGGCTGGAGGGTGATGTGAAGGAACCAACGAAAAAAAGTTCCAAACACCTTTGGAGTCTTAATTTCCTCGCATAAGATGACTGGAAACCACTTAGAATAGTCTCTTGAAGCAAAGGAAATGAACCGAATGGAAAAGTTCATTTTTCTCCAATTGTTGTCAGGCTTTGGGTCCAGGGAACACAGTGTGAAAGTTTGGGTTTTACTGCAGTTTGTTGTGTGGAAGAAATTTATGACATTTGTTGGGGTTTGTTTGGATTTGTTAGGTGTTGACGTGTCTTGGTATCCACTTGTGGGAAAGACTTCATCGGTTATGGCAAAAACTGAGAGCTGAGGAACAGACCTGGCAGATGCTCTTCTATCTGGGAGTTGATGCTCTTAGGAAAAGTTTCGAGGTGAGAAACTAGGCGACTACAACTTTGTTCTGATCTTACTAAGGGATCAGTTAGAAAAAGAGCTTGGCAGTGAATAAGAACCCATCAAAACGACCAAAAAAATGGTGGAAACCAGAAGACTTAGAGAGGATTTTGAATTGAGTGTTGTAAAACCAAAACCAAGAATCGCAAGAAAGCTTGAGCAAGTAAGTATTATTTGTGAAATTTGAAAATTCTGTTCAATCGCACTCGCCTAAAGGGTCAATTTAGAGATAATTTTCAAATATCACTCGCAGTGGAAATCCGTAATGCACTCGAGCACATTACATTACAATTCAATTCAGTGATATTAATATTAGTATTTCGCAACAGGTATTTTCAATACGTATTTACATTAGCGCGGTAACCTGTACTTATCGTCAGTTTAGAGATACAGGACAATGTTTTTGTATGCATGTTATTAAATATTGTACGACATCACAGGTGGCAGTCGAAGAAAAACAAGGGATTTCTCGGCTCGAGCAAGTGGTAGAGGAGATATCAGAGGCAGAGAGAGCCAAGGAACTCAGAAGAGAGCAGAAACGATTGAAAAAGAAAGCGAAACGGAAAGAGAAATGTAAATGTGATTCACAATCGTTAACAATATCCACGAACATTGAACTGAAAGAGGAGGAATCCACAAAAGCCGAAGAAGAGGAAGAGGGCGTGGTGTGTGTACATGTAAATGGGAGCGTGGAAGAGACGGAGGAAATAATCGGGCACGGGGATAGCTGTGAAGATGATGAAGATGATGGAGATAGCGGCGGGTCACCATGTAGCTGCGAGGATTTAAGCCGCTGTGAGCGGACTGAATGGAAAAGATTGAGTTACAGAAATGGCGACTGCGGGTGAGTATTTATTTAGACTACAAAACCTCTCTTTTTTCTTGGTTCGTCGGGCGAGAGGCAAAACACCCATGAAAGGATATCGATGGCAGTATGAACATTCGGGCGGAACGCATGAGGCGTTTCTCCACTCAGGAATTTGCAAACTAAGTGCGACTTGACACAAATCGAAAAAGCCGGGCCAGTCGTACATCAAGCAATTTTGTTGAAAAGTCATCAGTTCTACTTAGAGAAAGAGTTGAATCCTTACTAGACTACCGCAAAGACACTCGAACCGTGAACACGACGTTTTTGTAGAAGTTTTTTGGTGACTAGAGAACTGTGGCTATGTATTTGATGTACAAGATTAACGATTTTACGGTGTAAAACACTTGCATTCCTTGCAAAAAAAATTTCGGACGGTAGTGTCTGAAAATAAAACCGTCCGAAATTTTATGAAGCGTTGGAAATATTTACAGTACAGTATAAGATTTTTAATTTTCTTAGTGTCCTTTATGGAGCAAACTCTAGCAGAGGTACTACTTTACATACGTAAATAATAAATGATATTAAGTAGTATGTAATGCCTTGATAGAATTTCTGTTACTCTCTGGTCGGTGTCTCTCTAAACCTTGAGAGCGCAGTGGAACTATCAATTTCCTGAATCTCTTTACGGTGGCCAATTCACATTATCAACTCAGTTGATAAAACCAAATTATCTATCAATTTCACAGATGTTTTTCCAGTCTAATTCGTGTTTTTGGTAAATTTACTGTAGCTGTTTCAGCAAAGTGTCTGCAATTGTTGTCTGAAATTTTAACGTTCGAAAATGTTTTGCAAGTAATGTAACAACCTCGTTCTCAGGGTCTCTCATCTAACAGCCCTCCTCGCTCGCCTCAGAGGGCGGTTAGATGAGAGACCCTGGGAACGAGGTTGGTAATGTAATACTCTTGATATTATGAAGAGCCCTTATTCTATGGTCACTAAAATAAATATACAAATCAATGCCAAGTATTTACGGTCCGAGTGTCCCCTCTGTTAATCTACATTATGGTTTTAACCGTTGGTTACACCTTGATCTTTTCCAGGTACGTTGCAGAACGCAATAAATGGACCAGGGGGGTACACAAGGATGGGGACACTTGCAATCATGTCAATGATTCCTATGCAATAGAGACTGAAGAAGACACGTGTGCAGACTGTATGTCTGGGAGCCCCAGCAGTGGAGGTTCCTTGCAAAGCACTAATGGGAAAGGGAAAAAGAAGAAGGGCAAAAATAAAGACAAAAAGGTATTTAGCTCTCTGCTATCAGATGGATGTTTAGTATGCCTTTGCCACGTAACACAATTATTTGTTGTGCCGTTATGTGCTGCAAATCTATCTTCCGTCTTTTGGCTTATGTAACGGTTCCCCTTTTGGCTCGTCACGCAGTTTGGTTTATGTCACGCAATGTTCTGGTGGCGGTTGGGGAAGTGGTGTCAATTTCTTCTTCTGGTTTATCACACAGTACTTCTTCTTTTGCTAAGTTACGCAGTTTGTTGTTAGTCCCATGTAGCTAAAAGAGATCGCGCGACAAGCCAAACGAAATTCTATTGTCCCCTCCATTCCATTGTCTGTAAACTGTGAAAAAGACTAATGATTTACTTGGTTCTACAGCAAAATTCACCTAGGCAAGAAAAACAAGAAAAACCTGTAGAACGTATTGACGATGAAGAAAAACGACTGTTGAAGTTAATGGGCTGGACAGACCGTGGAACAGAATCAATGGTAAGTTTTCTTCTCTCTACACTCAATGTGAATTTTTCGTTTTCTTTAGCAATGCCTCCCAAACCTCTAGCATGTGTCACTCTTAACAAGCATGCAGACGCTATGTTTGCCGAACCCTGGAAAGCTCTGATCGCAAGTCCGGACTATCGAACTTCTGGCTAAATTATTCATGTATCACGGTTAGCATCAAAATCGATCCTTTGGCGTACTCTCGAGAGTCGCTAGTTTTGGCAAACCTGGGCAGTATCTACCAAAACTGTGTGCTTCCTCTATAAACTCATACCCGCAGAAATGGCCAAAATCAAAAAGCATACCCTATGTAGCCGCACATATCTATATAGTCCGTATAAGGGAATACCCTCTTCGGGGGGGGGGGGGGGGGGGGGGGGGGGTGGCGACGAAATCAAGAAATAATGCGTGCGCAATCGTCACGCGGCTCTTAATTGCGGGCACGAGAGGATCCCGACCCTGAACTGTGTTTACATCCATGACGCCTATCCTGTGTTCTGCTCGTCGTCGACGATGCCTTTCGTCGCGTTCCACGCGTTGAATGCAACTAAATTTGGACTTTCCTTCTCCTTTCTCAGGATTGTATTTCGTCAGAGGAAGATCTTTTCATATCAGAGCAGGACATTTTGCGGTTTAAGGCGAACCACTCATCCGTATCACAACAGCGACGGAAGCTCCGAGAGAAACTCCGCCAACAGTTTGACAATATGACGCTAAAAGACGGCCTCAATGTCGCTGTCGTTCACTAGGGCTGGGTTGGGAATGAATAATGGTTATTATTGTTTGTTAGAGTGGTTTTTCAATTAATTTTTTACTGGATGGAGAGCACGTCGTCACCCGACCCCTACTAGGAGGTCACAAAGGTTTAACGAGGCTTAGGTGAAGCAAACCAAGAGTCTGGGATGTTTCGAATTTGGCTGAGGAAGGCTTGAAGAAGCTTCATATGCCGACTCTCTTTGGGACCGTCACGCAATCCTCCTGCCACAGTCGAGGAAGATTGCGTTACGAGTCCAAAGAGCGTCTTCGTAGGAGGCTGGGCTCGAAGCAATGGGTGCAGTTGGGACTTTGAGGTCTCCCTCATTGAGTTCAGTAAAGTATTTTACATCCTGTTATGCGTCAAGTCACAACGTATTTAATGTGAATTGAAAATAAACCTCTGGAATCATTGTACAGTGACAATATGTTATCCAGATAGTATCACTTTATGAATGTTCCACAACGCTCCTATTGGTATTTTATTTTATTTTATTCTATTTCCTAACCGTAAGGTGATGATCTTGGAGAAAATAACTTTTTCCCCTTTGCACTGCCGGTTCTAAGGGGGTATTCAAGGAAGAGCTCCAGGGCTATTGCTACAGTTTGTTGGGCAAAACTGGGCGAAAAGAAATACGAGGAAAAAGCCAGTCGTGTAGTTGAATATATGGCTGGAATTCTTCAAATCTGTGGACCTTTCCAAACACTCCCCTCTAGCTTGCTTTGGACTGGTATTAGCTTGTAATCGAGGCCTATACCAAGAGTCTTTTCAAATGATACCCCCCCCCCCCCCAACTGAACCTCAATTGCAAGCTGATTCCAGTCCAATACGATATGAATATGAATATGACCAAATAGGAGAAGTGATTTCCGCGATTGTTCTCTGGGTAGGCTGACTGCTTCGGAATGCCAGAAATTCCATTCTGAGAGGAGGTTGCCCCGACCTCCCTCAAAGGGGACAGCCTTCCGCATCGCGAGGCCCCTTTTCGAAAATCCTGTATCCGCCCCAGAAAGGGAAGGCGACTGTTTTCGCAGTTTCTGCTCGCTTCTCGATTGGACAACCTACACTAGGAGGCTAAATTATCAGAAGGACATGCTCTGAAAAAAATTGGCATTTCGTATGTTACAACACACGTCTTGTGACAAAAACAAACACTTACCATGCATTTTTTTACCTTTCGACACGCCCATCCGAAAAATTGGTTTTTGCCCTGAGCGGGACTCGAA
>CM042753.1:10866072-10888164 GCA_022496165.2 Catalaphyllia jardinei
TGCACAAAACTTAAGCAGTGAAAAACATTTTGGTAAAGGAAAATCAACTCTTCAGTTAACTTTTGAACAACTCGGTCCTACCTGTCTTCTGTTTAAGAAGTAAAAGTTTCTATCGAGTTTTAGTATAAATCTACTAGCGTTCTATCACGATGACGTCTTCTGATTGGCTACGCTACTCACGTTCTATACTTACTCACCTTCAAGACCACAATTTAATACATCCCTCTCAAATCGGTTTTCTTAAAGGTTTCCGAACATCAGATCACATCTTCTCGCTAAGAACACTTATTGATAAATATGTGACTAATGCAAACAAGGGAAAATTATTCTGTTGCTTTGTAGATTTTCAAAAAGCTTTCGACTCTATTTGGCATGATGGTCCGTTACACAAACTATTATACAAAAACATAGGTGGAAAATTTTATCATTTAATTTTCGATATGTATTCAAGGACGCAATGTGCTGTAAAAAACGGTAGCAAAAGAAGTTCCTTCTTCAACTACAACAGAGGAGTGCGACAAGGGTGTATCCTTTCTCCTTTACTCTTCTCACAGATTCAATTACTCTACCAAACGGGTTCCCACTTAACTGTTTATTCTATGCGGATGATCTAATCTTAATATCAAGAAGTGCCGCTGGTCTTCAAAAGCAACTAAATATCCTCCACGATTATAGCGAGAAATGGCTACTAAAAATTAATCTTAAAAAGACCAAAACATTAATTTTTCAAAAACAGAATCGCAAATCAACACGTGATAAGTTTTCTTTCTTTTTAAATGTAATTCCAATCGATAAGGCTTCACAGTATAGTTACCTTGGCATTACTTTCAGGACAAATGGAAGTTTTGCTAACTCCAAAAAAGTTTTGGTTAAAAAAGCCAGAAGATCAATATTTGCTTCTAAACGTTACCTTGACTTTAATAAACTATCTATCAATACATGTACCAAATTATTTGATACTTTATTTCTTCCCATTCTTTTGTACGGATCTGAAATTTGGGGAGCTTATGATAACTTGAATATCAAAAAATGGGAAAAAGACCCTGTAGAAAGGCTACATACACAATTCTACAAAAATTTTCCTGGCCTTAATAAAAGAGCACCTAATGTAGTAGCTCGTAATGAAACTGGACGACTTTCTTTGAAGTTTAATATCTTATTAAGAATAATAAAATTTTGGATACATCTTGAATCTCTTCCAGAAAACAGTATTGCCAGACAATGCTTAATCATTTCCAATCAATTAGCAAATAAAGCAAAAACATCTTTTATGCTAACGGTTAATGAAATTATACATAATTATAACGACATTCATCATCAGTCATGTAACAAAACAATCCAAACTAACAATATACCAACGATTAAAAATAATTTGCAAAAAATTAAATAACACATCTCCAACAATTTAAAAATACATCAGCTGGAGCTAATCCGCTGTAATAGGAAATTATGTTTCTACGCTTTATTTAAAACAGATGTAAGCAAATCTCATTATTTAGAACAAATAAAGAATTTAAAACATAGACGAGCTGTGGCTAAACTACAATCAGGCAATCACAGTCTCAGAATCGAATCGGGACGACACTGTGTACCTAAATTACCTGAATGTCTTAGAATTTGTCAACACTGCATCTCTAACCAAATTGAGAACGAAAATCATTTCTTATTTCATTGTGATCGTTATAAAACTATTAGACAACTAATAACAAGTGACATTGTACTTAAATATCCGTTATTTAATCTTTTTAACGATACTGAAAAAACTATATTCTTGTTCAATAATGCCTGGCTCTTGATAATGCTGATTCTTTCATTTGTAAGAACTAGGTTACTTCATATATGAAGCATTGCATATAAGAGAAACATGTAATTTTATTTAATTTAAAGTGATTTGTGTTGTATTAGTTATCATTTTAGGTAATACCATCTATACATGGGAATACCAATAAATTGTTGTTGTTGTTGTGTTCTATTTTCAAAACAAAGCGGTCAGTCGAGCTGAAGACAGGCCAACAAACTGAATGACTCTTACCTGTGAAAGGTAAAAACTTTAAATTGTTAATTTTCGTTTTTTTCTGACGTCACTTGAAAACCAAGAAGAACACCCAGTGACACGCTTTATGAAAACTGATTTATCCTGGCAAGT
The DNA here is from genome assembly GCA_022496165.2 of Catalaphyllia jardinei. Classification (NCBI taxonomy): domain Eukaryota; kingdom Metazoa; phylum Cnidaria; class Anthozoa; order Scleractinia; family Caryophylliidae; genus Catalaphyllia; species Catalaphyllia jardinei. Next base: position 10,868,219 of record CM042753.1, read on the forward strand.
TTCTGCGAAGTCCCAAACAGCATTGCCTCAGTCTTAGTGGAAGTTTGGGAAACGGCGAGAAATGCTAGTGTTTCCACAGCTTTTTCGAGTTCTCCCAAACTTTCACGATAGAAACACGGAGAACATGTTTGCTATTTCTTTTAGAAAACACCCCGACGAGAAAAAGGAAAACAACTTGGGTGCTTACCATTTACAAAAACCATCCGGGTGGAAATTTTCGGCATAAGCGTTAAACAATCAAATGCGACGTTGCGGGAGAGGGAATCTCTATAAAGTACATCCACATCAGCAAGAGATGTTTAAAAGAACAGAAAAGAAGTATCACCTCAGATCACAGCCCATATTTTTTTAAGCTTCCTAAACAGAATGGCGCAAACCAATTGATTTTCCAACCGGAATTCCCGGTTTTCCCATGTAAATGGCAAGTACCTTAACTTCGATTATCAAAATGTAAATTCTCTTTGCTGGCGCCATCATTACGTCAACAGCTCGGACTAGTTCTAAGTCTCCATCGAGTGACAGAAACACAAGTTTTAACCAATCAGCGCGCGTATTTTCTTAGGACTGATTTCTAACTAACTCCAGGGGGGGATAAATTATCCCGACGGTTTGCGTCACGAGACGTGACTGCATGAATGTCTGATATTGCTGCCTATCCAATCTTGGCTTATGACAACGACAGAGCCAAGTAGAGCATAGTTGGCACTGTAAATAGAAGTTTCGAAACTCGGCGTTGGAAACCGAACACGTCGAATTGCTACAGGTAGTTTAAGGTAAGCAGAGTCGTCGAAGTTGCACCTTGTTATTAATACCTCCCGTTCGACAGGCATACTTGTTACATCATTGTTGTTTGGTTCAATGAGCAGCGTACAAAGAACTCGCTGTGCGCTTGGGTAAACGCAAAAGTGCCTGATAGGACTAGAATAAAAGATCTGCAGTAAACATCACAGACTGGATCCAATCATTTTTAGCCGAATTGGGATAATCATTGACATCATTGGCATCAAGTCGGCAAGATTGGCATTTACAATTGTGGTAACGGCGTGAATTCCCAATTTTTCAGGAAATAAGCGGCTGACATGTGGAGCACCGCGTACTTTTTCTGCATTACTTTTTTGGGAAGCTTTTAATTGCCATTGCAAAACACCTTCGGTGCCTTGTGCATGCAAATTGATTCCATCGTTTAGTTACTAATATCCATGTCATTAATAGCAGAGTTCGATGGAAATTAATCCTATTACAAATATTGAATGGCATTTTATAAAAATTATCAAAAAGCGCAGATCAGAACACTACAAATTTCCTATCGTTTTGAAGATGGAAGGAGGGAGAGTCGGTCCCTTTCCCGGAAAGTGCAGAATAATCAAACTTTAGAATTTACATGCCTACATTAGGCATGCCTCTTCAAGTTGTCTACTTAAAACCGATATGTCGTTTGAAACGGTTCATATTACGCGCTTAAACACGCTAGCTTTGATTTGAAACAGAAAAAATGGTTGTTCAACGTGTTGAAACGTTTCTTCAAGTCGTTAACTGAAGCCATCGTTAACATATTCCCTGCACTATTTTTACATGTTTTTGTTTTGTTTTGTGTTGTTTTGTTTTTTTCGTCTGTGTTACTTTTAATTAATGGCTTGGGGCATTATTGTGACTTGTTATATATTGCTTCATAAATGAAGCTAATGTCAAGCCGTTTCGGCCTGAGAGTTAAACGGGTGACTGCGGGTTCTCCGAGCTAATTAATCATGTTTTGTAGCCTTTTTGTCAAGTAATTGTTCGCCGAGCATTGAACCTTCGTGGGACAGCCCTCACAAGACGATGTTGTTGAGGTGCAGTCGCCGGGGTTTCTTAAACTTCCCCCCACCTCTCTAATGTCAATTAAAGTATACACCGTATTCCAAAATGGCCGCCATTTTAGTATTCTTTTAATTACTTGCAAGTTATCCCTTTTTGCCTAGTTTAATGGAAAATCTTCTTTTGAATTTCGGCAACAAGGGCTAATTTGCAAGTGAATAAATTAAAGAACACTAAAATGGCGGCAAGTTTGGAATAAGGTGTATAGATTGGTATTCGCGACAAAAAAAAATCTGAACACAATGATGTAATGGACCGCAAACGAAAATGCTGCTGGTCTGACGTAGGATCTGTAAAAGATCTGATCAGCCAAAAATAGCAAGACTCGAACACAATGATAAACTGGCAGCATTTTCGTTTGCGGTCCTTTACATCATTCTGTTTAGATTGCTCAGTATTTTGGGGGCAGTAGGTCTTTTTAGATCCGATATGCTATTCATTTGTAACATAATTTGGCCATGAGTTTTCTGCGTTTTTGTCTGTCTATCGCGACAACGACATGATATTCTCGATTTTTCCTATTGTCCTCTATCACGCGTTTTGTATGATATGTGACATTAGCCAATCTGCAAAAATTTGGTTTTGAGTTTCATCTGAGGTCGTCATCATCTCCATTTTAATTTTTTTGTGGATGATCGGTCGATTTTAACAGATTAATTCATTACTTGCTACACCAGGATGACGAGACCCAACAACGAAACAGCTGTCTATGACAGTTGCAACTGTGGGCTTTCAGTTTGGACACTATCATGTCATTGTCCCGTTTTAAGCTTCCTACGTAGTATCAGCCTTGCATCATTGTTTTCCAATAAAATTCTGTCCGATAAGAAGATGTGGCCACAAGGAGGGTTGCGGTTGTGAGTAAGGGTTTGACTACAGGCAAATCTCGCCTTACAGACACCTTCATAATACGGACACCTTTTCATTGCTGACAGTTGACTCGGTCACAGAGAAACTGGCGTTCATACAATGCCGAATCTCTCCGGCTTTAAGGAGCCTTTATAATACCGTCAACTCTATATTACGGACTACTAGAATTCATTTACGGTCCGAAGTTCCCGGGGCTTGACGGACACACTCAACCTTTACCTTTATATCAAGAGATTATCAAGGTAAGAGAGCGAATCCTCCTTAAAGGTGTTATACGCAAGGTAATCCTTCGTAAGCAGGAAATTGCTTTATATATACATTACGGGCAATTTACATCGTCCTGTAGAACCAGTTTGATTGATAATCCAAGTTACCTCTATATTACAACTAGGGTATCTAAAAGATAGTAATGCTGCGGCCCATTCTGTTGATAGTGACATATTTTACGTAGTCATTGATCTATCTGCGCGTTCCAAGTGTTACATCATAACCTTTATTTCTTAAAGTACTGTCAAATTGTGGTGTGTAACTTAAAATCTGTGCTTGTATGTATCAAATTCATGCATCATGACGAATCGATGGCGAGGCGTGACAAGGGATCGAGACAATAAAGTAAATACACATGATACACATCTACCTCCCCCAAGTTAACCAGAAAATCGAGAAGATGAAATTTGAAAGATGTGGAAATTGTAGGGGCAGAAATTTCACTTATAAATTCTGAATTAGTACGCATTAAGTCTAGAGTGTTGACAATATCGAAAATGCGTCGATCGCTAGCCTGCGAACTATTTCCGGCTGTCGCTTGTCTCCGCTGGCGGCACCAGTGACAGCCGGAAATACCGGCGTCTGCATTCGCAGGCTAGTCGTTCGCCGGATATGTAAAACTGCTAAAACTTTTAAAAGTTTAAAAATTCATGTTTGGATGAAAAGGAATTGATCGTAGCATATATGAAATAAGTGTGTTCTACAGTTTCCGTTTAATTTAATTATTCTACAAGTTTTAGTAACGATGATTTCTCTTCACCTGATTAAGAATTCGACTACGGCGGCGAGACTGCTAAGAAATGACATACTAAGTTTAAAATAAGATGTCACAATTAATCGTCCAGACCCGGGCGTTTTAACGTACTGCATTAAAGCAAGAGTTGTGAAAGTCAATCACGATCTCCTGCACATCGTTTTACAGGTAAATCAGAGCAAAATTTCAGTGGAATCCACGCGAAAAGACTATCCTCGTGTTGTTCGTGGCGCAGATTTCAAAATTGTCTGCAAGAAAACAACAATGACACATTAATACATATGACGCGTCGCTGCAGTAGAGTGCGATTATGGCTAAACCGGATTTTATTTTTCCGATTAAGATTGTTATGAAAGTGATGTACCGATTCTACGATTCCTCCGATTTTACGATTTGAAGGTGATAACATAATAACTCTACATAAAAACCACGAATATACCTCGTTCTTTCATCTACTGCAGAAAATACTGCAGAAAATCGTAGAATCGGTACATCACTTTCATAAAACTCTTGAGGTAAAATCGTAGAATCAGTACATCACTTTCATAACAATCTTCACGGTTAAAATCGTAGAATCGGAGGAATCGGTACATCACTTTCATAACAATCTTCAGGTAAAATCGTAGAAATCGGAGGAATCCTAGAATCGGTACACCACTTTCGTAAATATTTAGTGGTAGATCGGAGAATAGTAAGCCAAAATCGGAGTACTATTCCTCCGATTTAGCCATAATCGCACTACTCTCCATCGGTGGTGATCGTGACAAAAGCACATGGTGATCTTAACTGTTTGGACATGAATTGATCCACATCAACCTCCTCTTCACCAAATCCAAGTAAACGGAAAGATGTGGAAATTGTAAGAGTAGAAAGTCGACTAAAAAATTCTGAACTGGTACGCACATGTCTCTAGAATGATCGAATGTGACAGACTCTGATGAGGACGCGTCCGTTGCGATATGTGAAAATGCCGAAGGACCTGAAGTTTTAGCTCAAAATCCATGTTTGGATGGAAACAAATTGATGGCAGCAGATATAAATTAGCGTGTTCTACGGTTCTCGTTTGTTTTAATTATTCTACAAGCTAAAATACCGGCGATTTCTCTTCATTAAGAATTTGACGAAGGAGGCGAGGCTGCTACGAAATTGACGCAGTAAGTTTTAAATTAAGATGTGACAATTAATCGTCCAGATAATTCTGCATTAATGACAACAGCAAGTGTTGTGAAACCGAACAGAAAACGGCAAAAGCACAAATCTCACGAACCGTAGAAGTCGTGTAGGCTAGTAAACCCCACTTTACACTGATATTAGTTTGAGCTGGAGACTCCCCGAAGTTTAATAAACTACATTGAAGAGCTTTTTGGGGTAGCATGGCGGAGCTCGCTGGTTGAACGCTTAGAAGGCGGTCCCAAAGGCGGTTTACACGATGGCGACAGTTCAGCACAACGCTTCACTGAATACTTTTGTTCCAGCTGTGCATAATTTGACTTCTTTGTCTGAATTCACTATATAGCCTTTGACACAAGTTCCTTGCACTTCCTGCATATCAGCGTCGAATGGGAATCACTCTCGGTAATGAAAATTCCACACACATTTCGAATATTCGAGCCAATATTTTTGTCACTGACAGCTTTTCCAGTTCTCCTGAAAACACGAAGTTGCGGCTCTCGAATGCATCGCCGCAAAGGCCGCAAACTGAATTTCGAGGATAAATTTTTTTCAGAGTTGATTGCTCCATAAACGTTAACACCAGTAAATTACTGAATTTGCTGCTCTTCTCAGCCACAATGGCGAGTCCTTGCTGGAGATTTATACGCGAACCTTCCCCAAAATATTTAGTTCTAAGAAAATTCTATCAACCAACCACAGGAATTCATACTTTAGTGTTTTCATGAATATTTATGTAGACACGTGACCAGCCGATGCCAGGGCCTTTTCCCGCCCCGCCCCCAAGTCAGGGAAAAGGCCCTGGGGACGTGGTTGTTATCTGCCTCAAAATAGAGGCAAGTGGTCCCGGTTTGATTGCACACCTGCGCGCAAGTGAGCGAGTTTCGCTACAACCTGTTGAAAAAAAAAAACGCTTTGACTGACTTGATCAAGAGAGAGAAGACGCCCTTTCCACTCTCCCCTACCTTTATATCAGTGGGGCGCGGGGAGGGGGAGGGGGGGGGGGGACGTTGGGATTTTTGGTTTTGCGGATTTGGCCAACTTCGGTTTTCGCACTTAAAAACTGCGGTTTTAGTGTCTTGCGCGGTTTGCGGTTTGCGGTTTGCGGTTTTTCTCCAATTTTAGCCTTTGGTTTTCGGTTTTTGTCAACAATGATGGCGGTTTTTCGGATTCTTCTGCTACGGTTTTTCTAGTTTTGCCAAGGAAGTCACACCTTGCAGTCACGGCCTAAAACTATAATTCCAAGAGACCACTTACAGTTAAAGGAATGCATGACAAACCTGGTCTCTTTAGCAGCCGTTATTTGGGTCGTAACGACTGCCAAGCAGCCCGGAGGAGGTACGTGGGTTAATTTTTGCTGGATATGTGCCGCTGGCCTCTGCGAACCCCTACCCCATTATATTCTATTCTGTGGTCAATTATCTTAGTCACTTTTGGGCAAATATTTATTAATTTCGCGATCCCAACTTAGAAAAAACACTTTACTTTTCACCTACAGTACAAAACTTCTACTAGTAAGTTTGCTAACCGTAAATATGAATTACTGTCTTATTCCGCAAAAATCAGAAAATGCGCGACCTCCATTCTTATGGTAACTCTATTAAAAATAGTACTCCATCCAGCGGCACATCCCCATTTGCCTGGTACCTCCCCCCCTCCCCTCCCGCTCCTGGCAGAGCAGTCCATGAAAAGCTCAAGATACTTCAAAACAAGACTGTGGAGCATCGAGTTTCTATAGCTCAATTGCCAGTTGTCTCACCTTTTCGTCTCGGGAATAACATTGCGCTCACTAGCTCCGTTCACGTGGAATAGAAGCGAAGGAGAGACTGTTTGATTGTAAAATAAAGTAGTTGGGTTGTAAAATTCTGACAATGGCAATCAAAAAGTAACTTCATGACGTGGTGTCCTTTTTTAAACAAAAAACACCTATAAAATCGTTTCATCATGCAGTTTGTTTCTACTTTCACATTGCTATAGGTCTTGAGCCGATTTACATAAAATAGGAGCTTTAAAGACTACGATGCGTTCTGCATTAACAAGGGAATAACCAGAAAGAACTTCGGAAAGTAAAATAAGTTTATACATATAACAATTAATAATAGAAAGAGAGTTTCTGAAGACTACCAAAACTTTGTGAGGACTTTTATTTCGGTTTTGGTTTTTCGGTTTTGGTCAAATTTTCTTGCGGTTTTCAATGCGGTTTTCGGCGATTTTTTGCCCGGTTTTCGGTTTCTAAAAGGCCCCTACGCCCCCCCCCCTCCTTTATCCAGTTTGTCAGTAATATTATTCAAGCATCGACTGTTTTGTGTTTTTCTTAGGTTTGAGTCCGCTGTTATCTTACATAATGGGAGGCGCAGAGGCAGGGTAAGAAACCTAATCTGCCTAGCTAGTGTTTCCATGGATAGTAGAAGACAGTCTCTTTACTATATCCATGGTGTTTCCGTACAAATTAGAATTGATTCCTGTCAAGTGATGATGTTTCTGTATATTGCAGGATTGCGCCAATTTACTCGCCCTGCCACAATAGACCTTTCCCGCGCGCATTCCAACAAACAATAGCACCGAATCGAGGTCAGGGTGGAGAAATACAGCAAATGTACGAAAATGTCCATCCCAACCTCGCTCTGGTGTTATTGTTCGAACGCAGTGTAGAGGAAAGGTCTTTTGTGGCCAAAATTCCCGCTGTTTCTTCAGGCACCAAGGGCCTGATTAGAGCACAAAACCTAAAGGCTGGTGTAATTTGAAGTCTTAACTTGAAACCAATCAGATTCGCAGACTTCCCATAGAACACAACTGAGTGGCTTCTGAATCTAGTTTATTTTTCTCGCTTATACTATTCCTGCAGTTTTACCGCAATAGAAGAACTTAAGCTTAAATGGCGCCAAAGAAGTTTCTATAGACTTGTTTGTATGGATCTGACTTCGAGCTGAGACGTGTCGTTTTTCCTTCAAAAAGTTGTAAATAAACGGAATCAAACTGTTTAAGGCCTTAACTGTATCTTTATTTAATTTTTTAAGCCGGTAAAAACTCATTCGTTGGGGAGGGGTAGGAGCTCGAAATATTACACCTCGTGAGTAGTAAGGGGAATTCTCACCGGGGCGGGTGTCAGACGGGGCTAAAAAAACAGACTGAGACACGTGCGTTGTAAATCGTTTTCTCTTTGTACATTCCCCTCGCATTCCCTACCGAGCAGCTATGTGAAATGGCCAGACTTTGGTCTGACGGAGAAGGTGAACCTCTAAGGTACTTATTTTTTTTCCCCAATATCACAGTTAGATTCAAGGTATATTTAGTTGAACATGTTTCAAAACTCGGCTACCTATAGGGAATAGCTTCCGAGATAAAAGATAACTGATAAAAGAGTCGTCTGCAGCTTCACACCGAAAGATCTCGCTTTTTGAAACTACTAAATTAGTTATTAATCACGCTTTCTTCATTTGCAGGGAATTGGAAAACCCTGTAGAGAGCGGAAAATTTAAATCCGAGTCTAATTAAGACTCGGCTGTTCTTTATTGTTTCTCGAGGTCACTGTCTAAAATTCCGTCTGGGATCAGCATTCACTTGCAAATTACCTGAGATAACCACCAGCCTTCTGTCAGGTTGCACATAAATTCGCTGGTACCATTATTTCATAAAATACTACTTAGACTATTCTGTGGCAAGAAGACTGTGTAACTCCAATTTCTTGAATTAGAATATAAGAAAAAGTTGTTTTTGAACTAAATCTAAATCTAAATCTAAATATCGTTATGTTGGCAAAATCGCATGGGACATCGCGCCAACTCCTAACTTGTGTCACAAGCAATGCTGCTATATCATATTGCGTGCCGTGTCCACACAACGTCGGAGGAATTTAAAACCGGAGCTTTATTTCTCCGGTTAGGCCTAAATTCCGTTCACACTAATCGGTCCTAATCGGTGACAAAAACCGAGCTTTTTAGAAACGTTTACGATAATCACATGATGTATTCCTCAACCACAAATCCAAAATGATCTAAAATGACTTTTCAAATTCCTCCAGCGTAGTGTGGACGGCTGGAAAACATTTCAAATACCTTCGGCGTTCAGTAGACCTGGCCTAGATCATAAGATGTAGCGCCCCTCGTTCGCTGTAACATACACGTGTTTTCTGACGTTGACGTGGCAGCTGTTTGTTTATTTTACCGCGCTTGGCACGTGGTGCAAGTTCTTACTTTGCGCTCTGTTTGGCTAATTGCGTCACGCGGATTTGATGGCCTTGATATAATAGGCCATCTCCTAGATATCTTGTGCCTGTTTCAAAACACTCCTCGAGCTAATCTTTTCACAAGAAAATGAGTTTGAACTGCTTGAAAATGGACCTTAGCAACCTGTAAGGGGACACGTTTTGATATGAATGGTTTCGCACGAATTTCGAAACACAGTTGCAAAAGGTCACTCTGAAATGGCCTATTGTTGTAGATAGATAGATAGATAGATAGATAGTTAGATAGATAGATAGATAGATAGATAGTTTATTCAGATTAAAATCGCAGCCAAAAGCTGAATTAGATTAATCGTTACAATAATGAAATGTAATAAAAATATAATAAAAATGTACACTTATGTAGCTAAAAATTTAATTACAATTGCTATATAAAAAAGTGCTCTTAAGGCTCTTCGTCTTAGCCAGGGGGACTCTAAAATTCCTCTTTCGTCTTAAATTAGATTCACAATTGTTACGAGGTGGCAAGAGCTTATGCAATTTATGGTCTGAGTTACAAGTAATGGAATGGAAAAGCTTAGTTGTGATAGACTGCCTGCGTCGGGAGAGCGTCTCCAAGTTGGCTTGATGTAATGCGTCGCTATATGATACAAACAGGAAAATAATTCGCATGGCGCGCTTCTGTACCTGTTCTAGTTCTGCGGATAAATATGCGGGAAGCATGTTATGAAACACCGGGCATGCATATTCCGCTACTGGGCGGATACAGGTCAAGTAAAAGATTAGCAGATCTTTGTCGGGAATGTTCGCTCTCTTCAGTTGTCTAAGAAAATATAATCGACTCGCTACTTTTTTACTTATTTCAGCAACATGACAGTTCCACCGGAGGTCGGATGCTATATTTAGACCTAACAACTTAACAGTGGACACTACCTCTATTGCTTTCCCGTTGATAACAATGGGAGCAAAGTCAGCGGCCGATTTAGTTAACGAAATCCGTAGTTCCTTACACTTCGACTCGTTAAGCTGGAACTTATTTTGGTTAGACTTAGCGATCAGTTCCTCCACGTCAGATTGTATATGGCTGTCTTCCTTCTTGTCAACACACTCGGCAATAGTTGTGTCATCCACATATTTCCACAGCTCTGTGTTACTGGTGTTGATGTCATCGATCATGAGAATAAACAGCCACGGCTCGAGCTTGGTTCCCTGAGGAACCCCTGCCGGTACGTTCCTCCATTCATACAAGCAATCTTGACCCAACTTGACCCTCTGCGTGCGGTCTGTAAGGATATCAATGATCCAAAACGATAGGCCAACCGGCGTGTCTAGAGCCAGCAGCTTCCTAGTCTATCAAGTCGAAAGCCTTCCGGTAATCGAATAAAACGACCCTGACGGTGGATCCTGTACCATCAGTGTGTTTGGTCCAGGAGTGCACCTTACTGATTAGCACATGCGTTGCTGAGGATTCTGGGATAACCAAATTGGTTATCTCCGATTTTCTTGAGAATTGATGGTCGCAAGTGTTCCGCAACAACAAACTCACTGCCACCTTAGAAAGAACGGGCGTTAGGGGGATGGGACGCAGGTGTTTGTTTACGTCCCTGATTGGTTTCTGCTTTGGGATCGGCACGGTATCAGCAGACTTCCAGGAAGGTGGTAAGCGGCTTTCAGCAAAAGAGCAGTTAATAATATCTGTTACCGTGTCAGAGAGGAGATCAGCATTTTCCTTTAGCAACCATGCAGGAATTCCGTCGGGTCCGGACGCTTTCCTAGAGTTAATCGACGCTAGCTGAAGGTAAACAGCATGCGTAGTAACAGCAGATGGTTGCACGGTGGAATAGTCTTGCGGCAGCTGGAAAGTTTCAGCGGATAACGGTGTAAAGTCTTGCATTGGGGAGAGGAAAGCATCGTTGATCAGATTTGCCAGATCCGAGGCGCTGAGAGACTCCTCGCTTATATTCTGTAATGATCTCATTAGCTCGTCCGAGTCCCTAACGGCCGATGACATGCCGCTCAACTTCTTGACTTCGTTCCACCAAGCAGACGGTTTGCACTCCTTAAGCTGGCTAACTTTGGAGTCATAGTACCGCTGCCTGCAAAACTTGCGCTCACGGTTTACTCGGTTCCGAATGAATCGAAACATAGGGTGATTATTTTCCGCGAGAGCCCTTTGCCGCCGTTTGATTAGGTCTTTCAAGGCTGAATTAACCCAGGGTGGGTCTCTAGAGTAAACAGTTTTTGATCGCAAGGGCAGTACCCTATCCAGACCATTTTCGATTATTGACTGAAAGGTTGACACTTTCTTCGCGCAGCCGTGTGCGTTGCCAACGAGGGTGTGCGCGTCAACCTCTTGGAGGTAGGTGCGCATAGCCAAGCGATTGCAGGGTTTCAAGTCCCTTGTTTTGATTGTTAATCGCGAGTCGGAAAGCTGGGATCTATCCTTTGGCTGATTTGTTAAGACAAGGTCTAGCGTTCTATTGCCTCGTGTGGGGAAAGTAACAATCTGTTTGCGATCAAAACTGTTCTGAAGACGCTTGGTGTTTAGCCGATTGAAATCTCCAACAATAAGCAAACCACAATTGGGAAAACGCGATTCAATGGACGACAAACTCTGCGTAAATAATCTAAATTTGCAGGGTCGTTGTCGTGGTTTGGATTGTTCTGTACCATGGTTTTCAAAACTTTTCAGAAGGTTCTAAGAAATGAATTCATTATTTGCAGTTCCCAAAAGCGCAAAATCGTCGCCCTTGTTGTGGCCATCATTATCATTGCGATCATTGTAGCTGTTGTACTTGTTGTGGTGCTGAGGAAAAGCAAACAAGAGAAAGAAAGCGTTGAAAGAAAGGCTGAATCTTCCATTCCACCACTTCCCACAGGACGTAAGCTTTTTCATCTTAGTTATCCCAGCACAATCAATGTTAAGTCAAATTATCCATCCGTTTTGCTTCTCTCACTCCCTTACTTCGTTCGATTATTGTTCGTTTCTTTCTTCCTTCCTTCGTTTGTTCTTTGACTCCTCGTTCGTTCGTCCGTTCGTCCGTTCACTCCCTCACTCGCTCGCTCATTCGTTAGTTAGTTAGTTCGTTCGTTCGTTCGTTCGTTGTTTCGTTCGTTGGTTCGTTCACTCCCTCCCTCACCTGCTCATTCATTCGTTCGTTTGTTTATTTTTTCGTCTATACGGTTCGTTCGTTCTTTCGTTCACTCTCTCACTCGCTCGCTCATTCGTTCGTTCGTTCATTTGTTCGTCAATTCGTTCGTTAGTTCGTTCTTTCCTTCCTTTGTTCGTTCCTCCCTTCAGTTCCTACTTTTCTTTCTTTTCTTTCATCTTTCTGTCTCACCGCCGCTTCGTCCATTAACTTCTCTCTGGTCTGTCCACCCTCCCTTCGGTTACCCAATCAATATAGTTTTTCTTTTTTGTTAATAGAGTACGCATTATTCTTGCTCTTTACTTCTTCATTTGTTTATATTTAATTTTTGTTCGATTTTTAATTTAAAATGACCCTGCATTCTCCTTTGTTACGGTAGCTCCTCCTGGGGCAGATGGGCCTTACAGTCGCGGAGTGGTCGCTGCAGATTCTCCTAGCTGCTCAGAGGTGGGCCGAGATATCCTCAAAAAGAATGGGTCAGCGGTTGACTCTGCAGTTGCGACCCTGTTTTGTATAGGAGTCATAAATATGCACTCGGCTGGCATCGGCGGTGGTGGCTTTATGGTAATTTACAGCAAGGCTAAGAAAGAAGTTAAAGTGTACGACTACAGAGAAATGGCACCTGGGAAGGCGAATCAAACAATGTATGTCAACAGCAGCCTCGACTCCAAAATTGGTAAAGTTCTTGGATGTTTGTTTGTTTCAACGCGCTACAGCTGCACTTAGCTAGCTCTCAAGGTAACCCACTTAAACTGAAAGAGACAAATATTTCAAATAAATATAACAGGCTTAAAAAATCCCAATTGGCAGTAGGCAGTTTACAAGTATAAGGGAGCACTTGAACTGGGGACTTCCGAGAAACAGTTCCAACTTAGCTATGGTCAGAGCGACACTTTAACCCGCGACCTTCCGTTTTCATATATTTTAGTTTAAGTTTTTTTATACCCAAGAACGCTAACGTTTTAAATCCTCTGTGTCTAAACCGTGATTTTCATCCAAATTATTGCCCACGAAAGGTCTCGCTAAGGAGAAAGACAGGAAAGTTGTAAAAACTTTAAGAAAAAAAGTAACGTTTTGAGTTTACATGTTATGCCATATCATCGTTAGTTACTAATCACTAATCACTAATCGCTTTGGATTTGTCTTTGAAACAAACTCGTGCAGGAAAATCACATGATTATCTCGAGGTCATATCTTTTAAAATCAATGTAGTTTTTTTTTCTCGTATACACATCATCTTAAAGGCTCTTTTGTATGCTAAGCTAATCAGGTCAGCTGTGGGATATTTCTCGAAATACCACTAAAAGCGTTGCAGATCCGCTATTTACAAGTGATCATATAATTGTATTGATGCAACCGTACAACAGGTCCTTCCGCCTCGGGCATCCCGGGTGAGATCAAAGGATTCCACGAAGCGTGGAAGCAATACGGTAGATTGCAATGGAAGGAATTAGTGCAACCTGCTATCGACTTTGCAAGGAATGGATTTCGATTTGGACATGCTGCATTTATGGCTGCTAGCAGGAGTTCAGTTCTGCCAGCAATCAAGAAAGATGAAGGATTAAGGTAAAGCTGTAACACATCAAAAAGGTGTTTAAAAGCTCTTTTACAGCGACGGTGCTTCAGCTTTTATCCTCCGGGTGTGTTTTTGGGATGTTTTCCAAAGTTTTCGGATCACCTTCTTCAATGTTCTACCATCTTCGGTCATGTTCGGCAATCATCAGAAATCTTCGGGTTAACTCCGAGACTATTAGATAGAGTAGACAACTTAACCTAATTTTCTTAACTTTATTTTATTTTAATTTTTTATTTAACCGTGGTCATGGCTCGATGATTTCGTCCTCGACATAATAAAGAACATTACTAAAAAGGCCTGGCCTCATAGTTGGTGCGCTCGTCCCCTGTTCGAGCCCTGGCTGGCCTGGGGACACTATGTTGTGTAGGTTAACTCTCACGGTGCCTCTATCCACCCAGGTGTATGGTACAAATCCTCCGGCGGGAGTAGGGGGGGGGGGGAACCTGGCGATGGACTAGCGCCCCATCCAGGGAGGAGTAGACATACATCTAGTCACGTTATATGGGCCGCTTGGCCCGTGTTCAGACTTTAATTCTCAAACTCAGTACAACTGTATTAAAAGGAATTTGAGCCAGTCAGTGATAAGAATTATTATTTCTTTGCAGTCAATTGCTACTAGACGGAGAAGGGAATTTAAAGAAGCTGGGTTCTGTTTTAAAGATGCCCAAGTTTGCCACAACCTTAGAGACAATTCGCGATAATCCAGAGAGCTTCTACTCTGGAGAATTGGCCAAGGACGTAGTCAAAGACGTTCAAGAAAATGGTGGCATAATTACCCTTGAGGACATGAAAGCTTACAAAGTTGAAGTTCGTGACCCACTGACAGCAAAAATGGGGAATTACACATGGTATACTAACCCTCCCCCTGGTAGTGGCGCTGTCTTGTCATTGATACTCAATATTTTAAAAGGTAATCTGATTAAGATGTTGATGCACTCGTGTGCTCAAATCAGCCTTACATGGTTCTGTTTCGTTCTATGGTGTGTAGTTTTAAGTCGTTTGCATACAGTAAATCCAATGGCTCTACAGGGATTGGACAATTTTTATGTTCACGATCACGTTCTCTTAGTAGCTTCTACAGTAGCGCTAAGGGTCTGTAAGAGATGCCAAATACAAATGATCTTTTCATTCTTGAGCTAGACACCTTACTTAAGTTTGTAGTAACCTGTGTAGTAAGAGCTCCCATACGATTAGTAGTGTTTTCCGCACTGTGGCCGCTCAAAAATTAAGGCGAGGTTTCCTCTCCTCCTCAATATTAATTGTTCTCGCCGTCGCTCTTGCCTAAATTTATGAGCACCAGAATGGTGGGAATGCTTCTACCCAGGCCTCTTTCGCCATGCTTTCTCTGGCGCCCAAGGTGTATAGATGTAACATCACAAAGAAATTACTTCTAGTCGCTTTAAAACTACAGCTATTGAAAGAAATAACGTAGTTAATTCATATTTTGCAGGTTACAATATGACTGGAGCTGACCGCAAAGATCTCAACAGCTCGGTGATGACTTACCATCGAATAGTAGAAGCTTTCAAGTTTGCTTATGCTTACAGAGCGCTTCTTGGAGACGAAGATTTCTGGGACGTTGATGAGGTAAACTCCTCATGTATGGATACTGAAAAGTCTCTATAACAATGGTGACACGTTGCCGTAGAAGTTCCCTTAAAAAAGTTACGTCACAGTTTGCACGCCTTGAGAAGTTCAACCTTAATTTTAAGTTCGGCTTTTGTAATCCGTGTTAATCTTCCCATCCTTGGTCCTTTAGGGTTTATTTTTATATCTTTGTACGAGGCCAAATTAACTCAAAATACTAGGGTCTGTCGGGTTAATTATGCTGGCATAATTTTGCGCATAATATATCTGGAGCATCATGCATACTAATATTTTTGCAGCATAGTACTGTTGCTTCTGAAAACTGTGAGAAGTGTATACAAATTTTGCCTGCAACTCGCTCTGGAATGTACAAAGTTGATGAAGGTGGGAATATTTTTTGGCGGGAACTTGATACCTTAGAATCGTACCCGGTGTATTTTGGTGTAATCGAGGGCCTGCTTACCTCTATGCCACGCTTCCAAGCTTGTATATAATTCGTGGATTTGCATTATTGGCACTTGCTCATGAAATGTTTAACTGAATAATTATTGTCTAACATTTCTTTCAAAATTGAAAGACTAGGAATGGTTAATTTAATAGGTACGAGCCTATGGGGGGTGGGGTGGAAGTGTCATTTTAGTGCGGCACAATTTGAGCACTATACCTCCAGCCGAGCATAGTTTTGAGCTTAATACCCTGGTTTCACGGGAGACGCCCGAAAGCATAATACTCTATTTTTCGAGCATAATTCCACAGACCCTACAAAAGACCAGGACTGAGCTCCATTGAGCTGCATGTGAATTTGCACACTTTTTTGGAATTTAACAAGGTTTAGGACAGTCTTAAAATTATTTGCGTCACTATATATGCTTGTTTTAATTCTTTGGTTGTAAAACGTCGATACAGAACAGTTTTGTCCAGAGTACTAACGTGTTACGTTTAATTTGGCAAAACCTTCCACTCTTTCTCCGAGCTCAGATTTTCGTTTTATCAAACTGTCGCCCTTTTAAGGTTGTCTCTGAAGCTTTTTTGTTGTTTCCAGATTGTCCAAAATATGACCGACACCGCGTTCGGTGAAGGTCTTAGGCAGAAGATCCACGATGACCGAACGTTCCTCAACTTCACATACTACGGAGATTTCTATTCGAGCATCGGTACCGGAGGGACATCGAGCATGTCTGTTATTTCCCCGGACGGGGATGCCGTCGCCGCCACCAACACGATAAATCTCTAGTATGTATCATCGAAAGCTTGTTTGACAGAAGTCTGGGACCTACATAGACGCTTGTTGGGCTCGTCACGCAGTCTTTCCCCAGAAAGTTTTGCGTGACGTTACTTGTTTGACAGAAGTCTTGGAACTACATAGACGCTCTATGGTCTCATCACGCAATTTTTCCTTAGGGAGGGTTGCGTGACGAAGCATAATATAAGAATGCATGCGTAGGAAGCTGGTGGGTGTATGGTATGGGAAGGGTTGGTATGAAGGTGGGCGACTGGCAGTCGGAGGAGTCCTTTGTCACTCCTTTGTCCTATCTTGGGAACAAGGAATGACTTTTCTCGTAGTTTGCCTATATTCCACTGGCTCTTCTATCTTTATATAAAGGAGCTATATCATGGTTTGTGAAACTTGAAAAGTCCAGCCCAAAGGCCTCAAGATCGTCGTTTGCAATCCGTGTCAATCTTCTCTATCCTTAATCATCCGTATTCCTTTGGCTTATTATTATCTCTTTGATATCTTTTTTTCTTCATGTTAACTTATATTTTCAAGTTTTCTTCAACTAAAGGTAATGTTGTACGTGGCCAAAGTATCTAACCATGACCGAACTCCTAGAGACAGTCATCTCTTCAGTTTTATGACTCATCATTTAAAATCCTTCCCTCTCTAAAACGAACCAGTTGTCCGTGTTAGGACGTTTTTCGCCTTCAGAAGAGCGAGACATCAAGTCTACATACCAACACACAGCTATCTTACAATGAAAACCTTCCTACTCGTTGTAATTTTACATTTTTTTCCAACTTTCAGCTTTGGCTCAAAGTATCGTTCTACGCGTACTGGTATAATCTACAACAACGAAATGGACGACTTCTCCACTCCGGGTAAAAAGAACGCTTTCGGCGTGGAGCCCTCGGAGAGTAACTTTATTGAACGTCTTAAACGCCCCATGTCTTCAATGACCCCTACCATATTTCTGGACAAAGAATGGGTTCCTCGTTTAGTGGTTGGGGCCTCAGGCGGCACGAAGATAACAACTGCCATTTCCCTGGTGAGGTTTTGTGCTTTTTTTATGTTTTCTCGCCCTCGTACCCAGCGTCTTTGTTCCCCTTGACCAGTGGTCGTGAAACGAGCGTCAAGCCGGCCAGCATGCGGAGTAAGGAACTAAGACTCGAGGTACGAGATTGCTATTTCTAACAAGATTTTCATCGCGAGGAGAAGAAGATAACGAAATTTTGTTTTCATTGCTCTCCTTCGATGCAGAATTCTTTCTTTATGGTTAGCTATTGGAGGACGTTTACCGCCGCCTTCAAAGTAACGAAGTATGAATTGAAACAAGATGGCGTAGTAACAATGTGGAAAAATTAGCAATTTTACGCGATGTATGTTCCCATGAGTTATCAAATGATAACGAGTGAAATGATTTCTTAATTTCACGAGTAGTATTATGGGTGACAATTTACGCTTTAATTTCGCCCAAAATTAAGGAGCGAATAGCCACGCATGATATTTTCTTCAAGGAGGCGACAACTGAGATATTAGTACGAGATAAACCTTCAATCAAAACTGTGATTCTGCTCGGAAAATACGAAATTATGATTGTCTTCGGAGGGCAGGTTTCATAGCACAAGTACAGGAAAGTGTAACACACACGAACGGAGTTGTGATTTGACTCCAGTGCAGTTATATTATTTCTTAAAGGAAACCTCCACTCTTACAACAATTTGGCTTTGAATTGCTTGAAGTAATTACTAAATCTCAAATTTCACTGGACAAGGCGAAAATAACATTCAAGAGTAAAAAAATTGAGTTAAGGTTATGGCCTTTTTTCGCTTTTAAATTTCCCGTGCACCGCCATTTTTTTTGACGTCATGTGGTTGCGGCTATTGTTAGGAGGCAGAATATATTTTGTGTAAAACCAATGGGCAACCATGTGGCGTCATGTAATCCAAGATGGCGGCGCGCGGAAAATTTAAAAGCAAATATAGGTGATAGGCAAACCTTGTTTTGCCTGACCCTGATACCTCATCGCTGGGCTTTCAACTAAAATTTCAGAAATAAGACAGTATTTCCTAGAATTAAACGTCCGTTTGCTTAAGAGTGGAGGTTTCCTTTAAGACACGACAACCTCGTTTCCAGGGTCTTAACGTCCCCTGGAGCGAGCGAGCTCCAGGGGGTGGTAAGTTGAGAGAAAACACGAATGTCTTCCGTTGCTCGATTTGTACTGTATATTAAACCGAAAATCCTTCTCAGATACAAACATACTCATGATCATGTCTTAATTTTTCATTAAATTGCTCTTGACATTATAACTATATAATTATATTTTACACTGATTTAGGTTGTGATGAATTACCTCTGGTTCAACCGAAATCTGTCACAGTCTGTAACTGAGCCCAGACTTCACCATCAGTTACTTCCGATGTACATTCGTATGGACAAAGATTATCCCATGTCCCTCGGCATCCAAGAAGGCCTGCAGAGGCTTGGACACGAGGTCAGGAACATAACTGGTTACGCAGTCGTTCAGGCTGCGGCCACAAATCCTGATGGGAAACTTTACGGCAAAGCAGACCCTAAAAAGGATTCTTGGGCCGCGGGATTTTAAAGCATATAATGATCTTTTAAAGGAGAATGTGCTTACTAATGAGTAGGTTCTCCCATCCTAGATATGGTGAGAAGAGATTTGTTTTTAATATGTAATATATCGCGAGAGCTTGTACAATTTGAAGGCAATTTAGTCATGCTGAGCTCACCAAAGTAGCTAACATATGCTTACCGCTTACGCAGTGTCGGACTTGACTATTTTCGGAGTGCTCGGGATTTCGATACTTTTTTAGTTCATGATAATGATAAATAGTGATAGTGATAGTGATAATGATAATGATCATGATAAGGATAATGATCATAATAATAATGATTTACCAATTTATATAGCGCATATTTACAATTTCAATAGCGCTTTACAATTACCATAAAACCAAATTAAAATTATAAATTATAAAAATACTTCTCAAAAAGATTGGTCTTAAGTAAAGAATTAAAACTGTCAGGTGATGTCGCTTTACAAAGCTCCACAAGTAGGCCATTCCGTAGTTTCGGAGCTGCTGCTGAAAATGATCTGACTCCCAATGCTGTAAGCATCTTTCCCTTGGTATGGTCCATTAAGAGCTTACCAGTAGACCTGAGGGACCGTTCATATTTTACGAGGTGGGGGGGGGGGGGGGGGTGGGGGGTGGGGGGGGGGGAAAAAAAAAATGGGGGGGGGGGGGCAACAAACAATAAGGAAAAAGGGGGGTCACGTAAAATAGTTTAGTAATATT
>CM042753.1:10888264-10934237 GCA_022496165.2 Catalaphyllia jardinei
CCCCCCCCCCCCCCCCCCCCCCCCCCCCCCCCCCCCCCCACGTAAAATAGTTTAGTAATATTTTAAAATGTGACATGTTTTGCTATTCTTAAAAAATATATCCTCACAGAAACAAACAAAGAAAGTTTTTAAATCTATTAGAGACGTTCCTTCTCCTTTAAATAACGTTTCCACGGCTACAGACTACAATTTTAAAGCTACGGGACTTAATGAACAAAAAAAGGTTTCTTTACATTTACTTAATTTTCGTCTCTGTATTGCTGGATGTTTGAATTTTTTTCTCATTTTTCCATTTAAGCTTATCATATACAATATAGTTAACATAGCAGGTTGCTCGACCAGAATATCCAAAGCTAGCTGCAAGCTGTTTCTGTTGAGTTGCTGTTAAAACATTGATTCTCCCTGCTAATCTTCTTCAAGCTCTTCCTCGTCGTTTGTGCTGCTATGGGAGTCGCTCTCGTTCTTTTCAGGCAGAGCATACTCTTCAGGATACAGGAAGCAGAACACATCATCTCTAACATCTGGCTTGAGGTTTGGGATTATTTTGCTTCCTGCCGCATTACTGAAGTGGTTTGATTGCAACAGTTGTGCAATATATGGCTCATCTCGTCTCAACAGTAATTCTGCAACATCTTCGACGTTGACGCACTCTTCGGGGATGGCCAGGGAGGGAGGATACAGAAGACATTCTGCAAGATCATTGCCTAGCGGGTTTCCAACACAGACACCATACACTCGTTAGACCTTATTTTCATACCGCTTTTTCTTCCTTTCATTTGATTTTGTCTTTCTTTATTC
This sequence comes from Catalaphyllia jardinei, assembly GCA_022496165.2. Classification (NCBI taxonomy): domain Eukaryota; kingdom Metazoa; phylum Cnidaria; class Anthozoa; order Scleractinia; family Caryophylliidae; genus Catalaphyllia; species Catalaphyllia jardinei. Next base: position 10,889,063 of record CM042753.1, read on the forward strand.
GCCTCTTCCTGATATGTTCTTTATGACTGTATGCCCTTATATATGGTGTGAAAACGTTTCTTGTTTTCTTGTTTTCTTCGGAAGATGTTCAATATATTTCTTTAAAATTCGTGGTAAGTGGTAGCTTGTTCTTTCCGAGTTGCTCGCGTCATCACGCGCCGGAAGTCCTTTGAATTTAACTGACCGGAAGGGCGTTTGAAAGAAAAATATATAGCATGAGCTGAGTGCCATATAATAAACTATTTACTAACCTAGCCAGCTCGAGCCGTACTGAGGAATGTTGGCCCTCGGTCGTTTTTGTACGGACCTCGGGCCAATATTCCCCAGTACGGTCCTCGCGCTCGGTTAGTAAATGTATTTATCATGGGTTACGTAACCTTTTCTTTGGGGTGTTACATGGTATGCTGTTTTGTTGCTTCATTAGCGGTAGGCTATATATATTTGAGTTGTTCTCATTTATATTCATTCGCGTCTTACGACCGTCCCTACGCCCTCAAAATTATGTCCGATGTTGAAGACGTTACTCCAGCGAACACAGATTTTCCCAGCAGCGACGTTTTGCTGTCTTCGCTTCCTAAACAACCTTTGTCTCAATCTCTCGAAGCTTCAGTACCATTCCAGTCTTCAGAATCCAGTGATATAGCGTCCGCGTTCTCTCTATTTAAGGATTATTTCGACAAGAAGTTGGGCGCCTTGAAGCGCGATATTCAAGACGAGTCGTGCAGTAATACCGATTCTGTGGCCAAAAAGCTTAAAGAAGAATCCAAGATCACGTTTAGATTCGAAGGTAATAAGAAACAGTTTCAATTCAACTCCGACCTTGCAGAAAGGTGAAGTCGGCGTCAGTTGCTCTCGGGAAGAGAAAATTAGACCTTGTTAAAACTCAACTGGAAGAACTAGACTCTGGCATTAAGAAGCGCAACAAGCTTATCAGACTGGCAGACAAGTCCGCCGCCGGTTGGGATTTGGTGAACGAGTATTTATCAGACGAGCTGGCTAGCGGGTCCGAGGACGAAAAGCGTATCCGCCGTGCCGAGCAGAGGGCCCTTCGTAAACGCAACCAACGCCAACAGAAAGCGAAGCCATCAAAGCAATGTTATTCACAACCCCAATCTTTGACCACAACCACCGCGTTTGCTGACCAACATTCATCATCCTCCAGACCTATTTCTCGTACTTTTGGCGCTTTCAGAAAACCAAGACCAAGTGATATTTGTTTCGCCTGCGGCCAGCAAGGTCATTGGAGATCTCAGTGTCAAGTTAATCCTCAAACCAGATCTTCGAGCTCGGGGCAGTCCTTTCCTAGTTCTTCTGGTTTTTCGGGCATTGGAGGTAAATAGGACCACAGGATTAAAAACTTGTTCTCCAAGGTTAGATATTAGCTTTAGTCAATTTATTAGATATGTATCCTTCTTATTTGGAGTATTTCAGGGAAAGGGACTCTATTTCTTTAGTTGATTTCGATTACGATCGCAATCTATTTGAATTTGAACAGAATTCCGCATTGCCAGTACTCAAGGGTAGACTTAGGTCCTGTTTAAGTTATTGGCACACTATTGGTGCCAATAGTTTTGTTATCGATACTATTAAATTCGGTTATCGGATTCCATTTTTTAGTACACCTTGTCAGGCGCGTTTTCCTAACAATCAGTCAGCTCTCAATAATGCGTCTTTCGTGGAGTCGGCTATCGCTGAATTAGTCCACACTCACGCCGTCGTTGAGTTACCCTTTATTCCACACGTCGTTAATCCGCTCTCTGTCTCGATACAGTCTTAAGGCAAGAAGAGGCTTATTCTGGACTTACGTCATGTCAATCATTAGGTGTGAAGATTGGAGAGTTTTATTATCATATGTTAATAAGGGCGACTACCTTTTCAGTTTCGATCTCAAGTCTGGATATCACCATATTGATATTTTTCCGGATCACCAAACTTTTCTAGGTTTCTCCTGGGTTTTTTCTGGTACCGTTCGGTATTTTTGTTTTGCATCACTTCCGTTCGGTCTAAGCTCAGCCCCATATGTCTTTACCAAGTGTCTCAGACCACTCGTTAAGTTTTGGAGGTCCAACGGGATTAAAATTGTTGCGTTCCTCGACGATGGGTGCGGAAAAGGTGACTCACTGCCTACGGCCAAGGAAAATTCATCGTTTGTGCAATCATACTTAAGCAGTGCGGGGTTTGTTGCCAATTCCGCCAAATCACTATGGAACCCCACTCAGATGCTTGTTTGGTTGGGTTTAGACTGGGACTTAGTTATCTGTACCATTTCTATTACCGATATTCGTATTTGCAAATTTGTCGCTCGGATTGACAATTTCTTCTATCCGCACCTTATGTTACGGCTCGGGATTGTGCTGTTATCGCAGGTCATGTTATGTCCATGTCGCCAGTTTTGGGCAACCTGACTCGCCTCAAAACCCGTTTCCTTTACAAGGTCATAGAATCCCGCCGTAGTTGGGATTCCCGTTTTAATATCGGGCTTCATAATGATTGCCTCTCTGAAATATTTTTCTGGAAAAAACAATATCGTTAGTCTTAATACGAGAGCTATTTTGCCTTATAATGCTCCCCTTTTGTTTAGCTATTCGGACGCTAGCAACGTCGCCTGCGGGGCTTTCGTTGTGGGCACTAATGAGGTGTCCCATTGTATGTGGACTGCTTGCGAAGCAGTTAAGAGCTCTACCTGGAGAGAACTTAGGGCTATACAATTTGCCTTAAGTGCGTTCAAAGACTCGGTTCGGGGTAAGTGTGTAAAGTGGCATTCTGACAGCCAAGGGGCCGTTCGTGTTGTGGAGATAGGGAGTCCTAGTGCAGAATTGCACTCTATTGCGCTTGATATTTTCTATTTTTGTCGAACTTACAATATCACACTTCTTCCCCAGTGGGTTCCCAGGGAACTTAATGCTTTCGCTGATGCGATTAGCCACATTGTAGACTTCGATGATTGGCATACAACCCCCGAGTTCTTTACACACTTGGACCGCTTTTGGGGCCGGCATACAGTCGACAGGTTCACGAATGCGGCCAACGCCCATCTTCCCAGATTCAATTCTAGGTTTCGCGTACCCGGCACTGAAGCTGTTGACACATTTTCAATCCCCTGGTATGGAGAGAATAATTGGCTAGTCCCTCCCGTCCACTGCATTACCAGGGTGGTTCAGCATCTCCTTGTATGCGGTGCGGTTGGTACTTTAGTCGTCCCTTACTGGCCGTCTAACGTGTCTTGGCCTTTCTTGTTCGCAAATGCAATTCAATTTCAACCGTACTTCTTTGAGTACATTCATTTTCCTGACCCCTCAGGGATTTTTGCCCTCGAGTGTTACAAAGATTCACTCATTGGTTCAGACAGGTTTAACAGCGCGGTGTTGGCAGTCAGAATTGGCGCCAAGGGGCCTTAGTTTTCTCAAGCCGAGTGGCTTTCTGCTGGCCCGTGTGTCGGTTTCATTTGTCCTCGTTTCGCATGAAATTAGCTCGCCGAGTGGCTTGTTTACCGTGGTTTTTCAGTTGGTCCATTCGGCCTTAAATAGTCTTCCATCTGGTCAGAGGCGTTACCAAGCGTCCATTTTTTTTTCTTTATTGCTGTATTGACTCCCAGTGCGTGTATTGAGGAATTTTTGCCATATATTTTTCTTCTTATCCTCGTAGAAGTTCTCAAAGATGCCTTGCAGCCTAATTTTCAACAGGTTAAAGACGGGCGACTCCGGGCACTGGTTCAAGATCTCCCCGCAGTTCTTCTTTAATAGAATCTGCTAAGAGGCTTCTCAGTGTCCCTGTTAAAAAGAAAGAGGCGGTGACCCCCGAGGCTATTCAGCTTTTAGTTTCTAAGTATGGATCGTCTTCAGCTAGTTTGTCTGATTTACGAGTGCTTACTTTGTGCCTTTTGGGTTATGCAGGGTTTTTTTCGCTTTAACGAGTTGGTTCAGTTACGCAGGTGTGACTTTCAGTTTGAAGATTCTTTTATGAGAGTCTTTGTTCATCGAAGTAAGACTGACGTTTACAGGGATGGGGCTTGGGTTGTTATCGCTAAAACCTTCAAGCATACATGTCCTTATTTATTAGTTCAACGATATTTTGTGGCCGCTTCTTTTTCAGCAGACAGCGAAGAGTTCGCCCTGTTGTTTTTCTTCGCAGTACCGGAACCTATAAACTGCGCGGGTCTGTTCCTTTGTCTTATACTAGAGCGCGGGAGATAGTGCTTAGCGCTTTCAATTCCATCGGTCTTCCCAAGCAAGACTACGGTTTCCATAGCCTTAGGGCCGGAGGTGCCTCCGCTGCTGCTAATGCTCGAGTGCCTGACAGATTGTTTAAAAGACACGGCCGTTGGAAATCAGACAAGGCAAAAGACGGTTACATTAAGGATAGTGTTCATTCATTGTTGTCGGTTTCGTTAACACTGGGTATTTAATTTTTCTGTATTTCCCGTTCTTTTAGTTCGCACACGGCTCGTGTTGACACACCCCAATTGAGGTTGCTTGTTACATGATAAATGTTTTATATTCGTTTGAGCGGGGTAGCGAATTAGAATATAATAGGTTATTACTGCTCACTATGTATAGCTGGTTTAATTGACGATCTTTTGGTCTGGGGGGAGGGGGTCACCGAAAAGAATTTACCTTTATTGAGGGGGATCATGGGAAAAAATTAAATGACTCTGGGAGTCATGCAACTTTTTAATGACAATCCTACAGGTCCCCCCTACCTCTTTGCGAAGCAATAATGATCGGAATCTCTAATTTTATTACGTTTTCCGTCACTAAAATTCTCATCAATACGGGAGTTTAAGGCTGGCACTAATATTCCCGCGCTGAAAATAAAGAAATTAATTGATTGGTAGGTAGATAATTTTGTAGATAACTAATTAATAGATTGATTTAATTCTGGATTACTCGATGTAATTCAGTCCCCATCCACACTACCCTGGAGGAATTTGAAAACGCAACAATCACGTGATTGTTTGGAAATCACGTGATTGTTGTGATGACATCGCTGGCGGAAAGCTTCGTTTTCAAAATGTTTTCCGCAAAGCCGGCCTTTTCAAATTTCTCCGGTTTGAAGAGCGTTTTCAAAAAGCATAACCTGTAGACACTGTACGTATGCTAACTACATTTTTGAACTAAAAAACGCGTGGTTTAATCTTTTATGGCATCTTAAAGCAAACTGTTGTATATTTTCAAATACCGCTCCATTCACTGATCACCAATCCTCCCGTCACAACTTCAAGCCTGACGCGCAAAACCTAGGGAGAGGTCATGACTCCTCAAGGAGGCGGGGATGGGTGTGTTGAATGCACGACTGATTTGCAGCCTCCACTCAAAGTGTACTAACCCCGGGCGCTAACTGTGAGTCAACATACTATAAGATATTAACTTTTGTAGCCCTATATTGAATAAGGGGTAAGCAAAATTCAAGGACAAGGGTAGGACAAAGGGTTCAAATAAACGGTAAAATGGAAACCCAACAGAATGATCAAAACATTTTGGCAACTGTACGTCCACTTTCACAGTTTTGTCCAAAAACTGATTTGGTTGGATTCTTGTGGTTTGCAAGCAAAACCAGGGAACGGAAGCAGGACAAACCAAAAACACATAAATAGTCGGTTTCACATGACGTTACTGAGGGCCTGTTTACAAGGAGAGAGGGTTACCCTAAAAAGCGGGTTTCCTTAGCACTCGTACATTTCTTCTTTTTTACTTCGTCGTGTTTACAAGGCAGCTAGGATTAGCCGGGTAGGCGGGTTACCCTATCCGCGTGCTAGGGTTATCCTGGCAGGCGGGTTAACATTTTCCCTTGTAAACACTCCAGCTAGGGTAAACCCGCCTACCCGGGTTAACCTTTTTAATTGTTTCCAGACCCTTTGAGTGTAACTGCGCATTAAGTTGTTCCCGGGTTGACATAGCAGTTAACAAAGCCTGTGAAAAAGCTCACAGTAGAGCACAAGCGTGTGACGTAGCCGCGAGTGCGAAATCGAGGGGCGAAGCCTTGCTTCTTCAATAAAATGATGATGATGATGATGATGATGATGATGATGATGATGATGATGATAAACTCCTAGCCGCTGGATCGCTTTGCTCTGCATCGCTCGCGCGTGTGTCTCAAAGGTGAGCCTGCTACCCTTTAGGCTAGTACATTTTTCTCCAGGGTAGGAAAGATTGCATAACGAACCCAAAAGAGTCTGCGGGTTAGCTCTGGGTACGTTTGTGATTACCAATTTCAAGAGAGAGTAACAAAAGACATACCCAGTGTATGATCGTGTTTTGTTGAAAAATGGCCCAACTACTAAATCCAAATTTTTAATCCTGAACTATAATCGATTATTACATACATTTGATCTTTAATTATAATAAATTAGTTTCTAGACTCTTACGTAGTCACTGCACGACCCAAATAACGGTAGCCTGATTCTTAGACGTGCGAGGTCGTTCGCGGCCTCTTTGCTACTCCTCTCACCTTCTGCCGTCTGATAATACTCTGTTCGAGATCGTGTTCATGACGTTAGACACCTATTGGATGGCAATGCACGTAAGAAATGAAGGGTGAGAAAATCAACAAATCAATTTTCACGCGGGTTTTTTTCCTCGATCAGATGTTTGGCAATCACGCGGGTCTTTTTCTTCGATCAGATGTTTGGCAATGGGGAGCGAAGATTTCTTAGTTATGTCCTTATGTTTGTAACTTCTACGCCGAAGAACGCTGTCTTATCTCAGACGAACTCGGTTCTTCTTGTTCTGCGCTGAATTTCTCGAAACAAGCGATAGGATAATTTAGGTTGTGAATTACAAACTTCCAACGGGGAAGAATGCTACCCAAAGTTGAAAAAGATCGAAAAAATGACGTTAAATCTCAAAAGTCTTAAGGACGAGTTGAGGGTAGAAATGTCTAAAAACGCCGTGGTTCGCATAAAGCATGGATTGAGTCGCGCGAGATTAAACTCAGGAGGTATCTGTCGCGAGATCACTCGAAACAAAGCCGGCGAAGAAAGCTCGAATTTCCTACAAATCCACCTCAAGATCAAACAAGGTTTCCTCAGCAAGTAACGGTTCCCCCCTACAGTTTCAATGGTAAGGCATTCAGGTGTTTCTGTAGTTTTGTGGGCATTTCGAGCATTTGTAAACATTGGGGGGAATTTCCTTGGTGGAATCACCTCCACCGGACAAATTTAGTGCAGAATATAGGGAAACAGTATCCAAAAGCAATTTAGATAAAGAGCCTTTTGCTATAGGTGTGGACAATTTCTACATTGAAGCCCTCTTTTGCGTATTTAAGTTTCATAATGTCCCCGTACTATTCGATCATGGCTCGTTTTGCTCGAAAATGAATAAAGAAAATTGTATATTTTTGTCTTGACAATATGAAATGTTCATCCTTAAGTGATCATTATAAGATATTGTATTTAGTGATGTATTTGGCTGTTAAGTGTGAGTACATAATGAATTTGTGAAAAACAAAACAGTTTACACACATGTTTTCAACAAAAACGTTTCATACAAAGGTCCGGATTTTCCAGGAAACCTTCGATTCGCCACCGAACAGTTCCTAGAAAAGGACTCCGGCGACGAAAATACCACGGAGTTCTCCTCTTTCTCAATCTTCAGATCCATCGATTTATCTTCTCTTATCAAGCCTATCAGCTGATATGCCAAATTTCCGTAAGACGTTTGTTTGATCTTCCAGAAGACTCACTAGAGGGGATAGTAGAATTATTATTGAATTCGCAACAAATCCATCGTCGCCTCGGGACTTCGGCGTGAACTAAAGGAGCCATCTGGAATAGCAAACAATGATGCAAAACTAATACATCTCAGGTCATCACCATCTGCATTTAGTGAAATTGCTGCCCACGGTTGCAATTCTTGGCTTTCAGTTTGAACTCTATCATGCCGTTGCCCCGTTAAGCTTTCTACGTAGAATCAGCCTTGCATCATTGTTTGCTATTCTTTCTAATTTTGGCTGATCAGATCTTTTACAGATCTTACGTATACAGGCAGCATTTTCGTTTGCGGTCCTTTCCTTCATTATGTTAAACCATCTGGAATACATGCGACTCTCCGAATCCCGTTAACGTTGGCAAGCTAAGAAGAAACAAACGTTTTGAGCGTCTTGAACTGTTCGGAGAACAGTTTCTCCACTCCAAAAACTTGGCAAGTGTTTTGCACAGTCGACTTTGGATTACATTCCATACATTCGCTCTGATTGGTGGAAATTCACAAATAGCTCTAACGTCCAGGCTCTTTCTTCTTTTTCCCCTGGAGGGAGGAAGGGGGACTGAGGAAAAGAGACCTTTAAAGAACACTAATTAGTTTTCAGTCCCTTGACGGTTGAAAGTTTCTAATTGAACCAAGTTGACAGAAAAACATTCAGTCCTTTCTTGAGAACACCGAATATCGCTTCAGAAGCCATGTTTGTCGTCAAAGACAGTACTGGCAAGCAACAAGAACCACCAAAAGAGAAAGAAACAAGTTGATGTTCAACGAAGATCTTTTCAGCGATGTAAAAGTCTGTAGCTCGAGGGTAGGGCTGCAGAATTTTTTGCTCTGACAACAAGCTGACTATGCCCGTGAATTAAAGCTTGAATCAGAAGAATAAAAGAAAAATCTATCTTCTACTCTCTTCCCGCTGATTTTGTATTGGTTAGATTTTCAAATTACCCCACCACCGGCGCTCATTTCAAGGTCACGCAAACTAGACTGCGTCATGAATATTCAAGTTATTATAAAATGCCGTAGGCTATGTTGCAACCCTTCTAGGCACGAAAACAACACCGTGAAGATCGAAATTGAAACTTCCTTCATCGGTGTTCAAGGCAAGGATTTCACTACAGAAACCATGTCTCTCGTCAAGGAAAACTGGCAAACTACTAAACCCACCATCAGAGAAAGAAGCAAGTTTATGTTCAACAACGAGCTCTTCAGCGATGTAAAGTTTGTTGTGACAAAGGCCGCTCAAGGCGAGAGTGAAAGTAAACAAGTGATTCCTGCTCACAAGTTTATGTTGTCGATTAGCAGTCCTGTGTTTGAAGCCATGTTTTGCGGTGAGCTGGCAGAGACTAGAGACGCTATTGAACTGCCTGACTGTGAATACCAGAGCCTGTTGGAGTTATTTCGTTACATGTACAGCGATGAAGTGATCTTGAGCGGAAGTAATGTGATGGGAGTGTTGTATTTGGCGAAGAAATACATGGTGCCTTCACTAGCTGATAAATGCACCAAATATCTGCAAGATAACTTAGCCCCATCAAATGTTTTCAGCATCCTGCCCTCTGCTCAGAAATATGAAGATAAAGACCTGGTGGAGAAATGCTGGAAAGTGATGAATGAACAAACAGAAGAGGCTGTGAAATCTGACGGATTTGCGACAATTGAGAGGTCCTTACTTGAAGCAGTAGTTGAAAGAGATACCTTGCACATTTCTGAAGTAGAATTATTTAAGGCAGTTATGCAATGGGCGACAATGGAATCGGAAAAGCAGGGTTTAGTTGCAGACGGTCAAGTAAAGAGAAGAATTCTCGGAGAGAAGATCGTGAAGGGAATACGTTTCCCTATGATGACACAAAAAGAATTTGCCAGTGTGGTCCTTGACAGCAAAGTACTCACTCTAGATGAGGTCACTGACATTGTCAAATATTTCAGCTCAGCAAAAGTTTCTCAAGTTGGCTTTTCAGTTTCGAAGAGAGGTTCATGTTCCGGCCTGGAGCGATGCTTCAGATTTGGCTCAGTGGTACCAGGTTGCAGTAATCATGGTAGGGGTTGGATGTTTTTCTCTGTAAAGAAAAACATACTGTTGCATGGGGTGTATGTGTTTGGTAGCGAGGGTAATGATTACTCTGTGGATTTTGACATATTTCAGAATTATCCTACTTACTCTCCTGTTGTATCTACTGCAGGTACATATTCATCTTTGCACCACAAATCAAAAAATTATTGGGGCTTTGATGTTTTGTTTGACTCCCCAGTTTCTATAATTAAAGGCAACAGTTATTGTATTGATGCTGTCATAACTGGTCCTGCCTCTTTTGGCGGAAGGGATGGCAATAGCCATGTTGAGAGTTCAGGGGTTACATTTACTTTTCAAGATACGGGTTCCGGTCTTGCAACTGGAGTGAAAATGGGACAGTTTCCTGAATTTATCTTTAGCCTACAAGAGTAAATATTATACACCAATGCGATTCGTTTGAATTTTTCTTTCATTTCCTATAACAAACTAGAACAGCGGTAAAAAGTACATTGATTTTTTCGCCACAACTTCTACAGCATATCTCCACTACTTGCCATGGTCACTCAAAATAACAGCTTTGTTTAGATAGTAATTCCATTTTAAGTCTTTAACGTACGTTCTGGCAAAGATTATCAAGAACTCTTCGTCAGAATTTCGTTACGTAAGGTTCTGTTCCCAAGCACAAAAAAATGATTGTAACTTTTTTATGACTGTGACTTGTCACGGGACCATTCTCAAGTTGAGGGTTATATGAAATTTGTACTGCTGCATTTTATGTTTGATTTTTGTCCCGCCCCCTTTTTACACCCGGAATAGTTTTTTTTTCTCTACGACTCATCACACTCACTCATCACTGAATTGTGGTGAATGAACGCTGGATTGAACAGGGAAAAGAAGTAAAGAATGCAAGACAAAATGTTTTTTATCAAAACACACCGAACAAACCAAAAACTCAGAAATCAGGCGAATAGTTAAGAAATACACAATTTCTTAAGCATCTTTAATTTCTTTACTAAAAGCAAACTATGAACTTAAGCCGTTTTTAGTGCTAACGACGTAGGACATTCGTGAGTTCAGAAGCGTCGCTCACACCGGCAAGCCAGTTTCGACCCTGATGGACCTGAATGTCTGTGCATCATTGCATCGCAGGGAAACATGAGTGGGGAGGGGAAGTGGGGGTCTGTTGTATCGGAAATTGGAAGTTATCAGTTGATAACGGTAGAAGCCAATCATTTCCAACTCACTAGTGTTAACGCGCCACAACCAACATCAACTGTCAGTTGCCTTGATTAGTTCAATTAGGTCTATAATTAAATTACTACAAGGCGACTGAAAATATAGATACATGCAGTAATAGACGGTAGACGGTGAAGTAGCTTTGTTAATGCACACAGTTTACGAACAGGTTTGGGAAATAAAATCTTATCGATGGCAATCAATTTATTGTAGTATATTTTACAGACGGGCGCTGGCATGGACTGTTGTTATGAATTCCTGGCACGGCTTCAAAGTACGGAACAGAATTTGCAATATTTTCAAAGCCTATCCGTAACTTGTGATTACTGTTTAGACGTAGACAGTTAAGGGTGGTTGTTTCTTACGACTGATCGATATATCGTTGTACAGTTAACAGTGGCGGATCTAGACCTTGAGCTAAAAGGAGGGGGGAGGGGCGGTCTTGATTTTCCACTTGAGTAAATAGTTCTCATTTTTCTCCTTATGTCCTCAATTTTTTTTCCGGTTCCGGAACTTGTATAAATTTATGGAAATAGGTATAACCAGTATGCTTCCCTTCTTCTTCAATTTTATCACGTTGTAGGATTTTAAAACACTGTTTGCTAACCGTTAGCTTAAGTTTTTCTACACATTTCCACCTTATGGTTAACATTGACCACGGTCAAAATAAATTGTATAATATTTGTATTGCTCTTCAGTGTTGTTTTATTCTAGCCGGAAGGAACATGTGTTAATGTTTTGTATGCGTAAGCGTCACTTGATGTGAATTGGGCAAGTGCTTATATGAGCATAAATTTCTTAATTGTGATGATTCCAATCTGGTCATTATTAAAAAAAAAACACTGGGAAGTGGAGTGGAGTGGAGTGGAATAGAGTGGAGCTGAAAGTAGATTAAAACAGCTGAAACAGCACGAGATCCGAAGTGATATTCAATTTTTGTGAAGGAAAACAGAGTTAATCTCATGCTTTTACAACAGTTTTTTTTTTTTAATTGCCACACTTTTATCTTTTAATTTCTTTTGGGATGTCGGTCCCTCTTTAAATTTTACCAAATTCAAGTTCACCCAACAGTATCGAATTGAGTGCAGTTCAGTGTGAATAACAAGAGTACTATCCATCTTCTCAGGAAGCAAGTACAGATCTACGATTAAGCAAATTCAGTTGAGTTTTTTTTTTTTCAATGTTTTTTTTTGTTATCGCTGCGATGCTACTGACAAAGGAAACGCACATGAACAATACGTGATTACCTTGATTGCGCTTTGTTTTTTAGTACAGTCGAACGTATCTCTAGAGTATGGCGAACTGTCCGTTTTTAATATATGTGGTTTGCAACCATTCCTGAGAGATCCAAGTGACAAAGAGTTTGGCGGCTATGTTTGATTTCAGGAACAATAAAAGTAATTAATAGGAATTTTACTGTGTAATGCTCATTCAATATGGCGGCGAAGACAGTTGCAAACGATCTATTGATCATGCGCCAATATGGCGGCTGGAAAATAGTGTATCTGGAACTTAATTTGGCTCTCTAGGCGACTGATCATCTGTACTGAACAAAAAGGAATCTACATAAGCATTTTTCCTAATGCTTTAACTTGTAAAACGGCTCAAAATTATGAGATAAGTATATATTTTTCAACAAACTCGTGTCACGCACCGCCATAATATAAATTTATCGCCTCTTATGCCTGATGAGGATAAAAACTTTCGTGGCTCTTTAGTTTTGGATTTAAACGCCACAGATATGCACTAACATGGCGTTTTCATACTGTGCTCTGTAAATTTCTGTGAAACATTTCAACGAATATCTGAAGTCTGGGGGAACGCACAGGCCTAAAACTTAGAGAAGTGTCTTCTTTATTTATCTTCTATAATATCACAATTTCTTGACTTTTTCTCCCGGATGGTTTTTGATTTATTTTTTTATTGCGCGACAGTGAAAACGATCGATAAATTTGTTCGTATTATGCAGATGTCTGTAAAGAGAGGTTCCACTGTATCATAATTTAAAATAATTCACCGAATAATAATTTTGCAACCTTAGTTTTCATATATAGTGTGTAGGATTCCACGTGCGAATTTTTATTTTAGCTTGTAATTTATGTATGCAGATTAGGAACATTTAAACGCTAACGGTTTCCTAGCGCGTCAGTCTTTCAACGTTTGTTCTAGCTTCAACTTTAATATTATTGCGGAATCTCATGATACTCTACCTACAATCGGCGACAAATTTAGTTGACACATTGTCTTTCCGTAGTACTTTTAGTACACCAAATAACAGCACTCTTTTTATCGCGCAAAAAATTGTGGAAAAAAACCCTGCTCCCCCTTTCAATGTTGTTTGTTTGTTCCGCAAGATCACAGCAATTGCGGCACAACATTGTTTGGGGGAGGAGGGGCTGAACGGACAATCTAGGAAGGCGAAAAGGGATCACTGTGACGAAATAGGGGGTTAAAAAGGTGTATATGTCAACAATTTTGTCGCTGATTGTAGCTTCACAGTCATCGCACAGTCAGGAAACATTTGTAAGTCGATATTCTGTTCTGTAATTTTATTATCGCTCCTCGTCTTCTTCACATGTATTTTTATTTGTTTTCCTAGTCGAACCTCACTCGATAACTCGCTCCATCGTCTATCATTCAAACCTCAACGGGCTCCTCGAGTCTTAGTCAACAGAGCGTGAGTTCGAAATCTCTAGACGTAGCGTCAACAAAAACTGTAGGCCACATAGTGTGATGTGAACATTATATTTCATATATTGTTCCTAACTATGATGTGAGGATCAAATAAGTTTTTTTTTTCTCGTGCATGGAAGTTTCTAGGAGCGTGCTTCAGTAACAAATCAAAGTTCTCATGGGCGCCAGGGTGGCTTCTCTGGTACATCAGTCAACAGGCTGGCGAGCCTCGTGTTGTATGCGTTGACTTTATCATTCATTTTTGATATACAAGTCGGAGAGAATGGCTTCCCAAAAACTGCGGCGCGGCACCCGAATTGATCCAGGAACTCCTTCACGTTGGACGTGTGTTTGGGAATCGAGGTCTTTCCTTGCTTTTTGTAATCGAGCCACATTTTCATGGCGAACTCGGGGTCGCGGAATTTTTCACCAAAGTGCACCAATCCAGGTTTAGCTTTAGGTGGAAGGCGTTCCCGGATCAATCGCATTGCGTTGAACAACCTCCACATGTACTTGCTCATCTTGAGGAAACATTCCTCCAGAGGGATTTCCCCGCAGTGTTCGTACTCTTTGTTTGCCTCTCCCCAGTTTTCAATCATGGACACCCACAGGTCGTTAGTTGTCAGGCTTGTCTTCAAGCTCACAATCTTCATCTGCGTGACTCCTACAACGTGGCGTATGGCGCCTAGGGTATGGTAGGCCTCTGCTGCATAAATCAGGGCCTTGGCAAGAACACCTATGTAGGACAAAGTAAAAGTGTTTAGTTGGCTTTTAGATGCTGCCTAAGAAAACCATATTATTCATTACGCACATCGAGGACAACAGTCGTTACTCCTTCTATAATGGACTATACTGAGAGGTGCCCGAAAGGGATCCTTTCCCAGGCTAGGCATAGTTAATGGAGGGGCATGGTTATGAAACCCGACAAAGTCCTTTGGTGTAGGTTTTTGTTCGCTTTTTTGGCCTTGACCCTGCACAAAACACAATAGTTGTTTCCTCCGTACTGAGGAACTAACCAATAGAAACGAGTTAGTTAACTAACTCATGCATTATGTATGAACGCAAAATAAAAGATTGGGCACGGTCATGCATGGACCTTCCAACCTAAATCTTGGCATCTTTGTTTGCTCCTTTGATGTTTGCCGGGCTTCCTAACCATTCCTCGTTATTAAATATGGGCTAGACGAGGTACGTGCAAGGGTAAGGTTTTCACGAGCTGAACTATAGAAAAGATCAATAAAAGAAGTAACATTTAGGAATTGAAGAGGGTTAGAAAATAACTTCTTGGAGACTTTTTGTTTTTTTTTTGCAAGATTTTTTCTGAAATTAGTTAGGGTGGGTGAAAGATATGTAAAAAGGTCAGCATTTTCTACGGAGAGTATATGGAGGGGTTTTCTTTTGTGTCAAAAATGTTATATAATATTTTATTAAAAGCTGGATCATTGGATAATGCAAATGGAGAGTTTTCATTGGCTTAGCCATCATGGTATATGAGCCATTAGCCATTATACCATGATCTACAAAATGGCGAGCATATGGGTGATTTTTTGATTTTTTTGTTTTTATTTTAGTGTTAGTTTGCTATATTTTGGGGGCGTTTTTAATAAAACAATTATTTCACTCACGCTTGTTGGATATGCGCCTCGTTGGCTATCTATCATCCCATATCCAACGCGCGCTCATGGAATAATTGTTAAATATAAATGTTGGATCCCAGGCAGAGCCTTCCATTATAACACTTAGTTACTTGAGTAACTTTCCCAGGGCAGCAACTATAAACGATCACTTTCACATCTTATTTCCCAGTGGAACTGGATTAAAGGTTGACTTCAGGCCCCGCCCCTTATTTTGAGTAAAAAAAGAAGAAATGACAGAAGAGAGGAAAGCCAGCAGGGCAAATAAATCAGCCCCCCCCCCCCCCCTTAGCTCAAGGTCTGGATCCGCCACTGATATTTAACACATTGGTCATTTCTTTTCACAAAACTCCATCTTTCGTTGTATTAATCTAGCTCGACGAACGTTCTTATGGAAACGATCATTTTGTAATTACCCTCTTGTAGAAGATTTGGATTGTATCCGACAACTGACATCTCTTTTACGAGCTCTTGATATTTATTATTATGGGCTTTTCTGAACACTTCGAGGGATGTCAGGGGACCTCTTCGTGTCATTGGTACTTTGGCATCCATTGCTTTGAAGGTGTTCAGCCAAAATTTTAGCTGCGTCTTGGATTTGTCTGCTTGTGGTGTCATTGATTCCTCGGCTTTCTCTACCAGTACATTAAAGAAACCTTCGTTGTACTTGAAAACCTTGTAGTACGCACCGGCCAATTCCTGCATTTTAAAGACTATCGTCTCTTCGTTTTTCGCCACGCCAGCGGGAAAGTTACTCGGAAGCTTGAAAAACAAAAACGGCATGGCGTATTCAAGGGTAAAAGCGTAGACATTGGTGTCAAACACAAGCTCGGACGGTTTGCCAAATCCCTGAGCACCTTGAAAATACGCGTTGAACTTTTCAGTAAGAAACCCAGCATTTCTTCCAACCAGTCCAACGTCATAGTCGGAGGTACAAGTGGCGCTCCCATAAGGTGCAGGATAACAGACTCCAGAATCAGGGATCGCTATAGATTTTTCAACCGTAGTGACACAAGGATGCAGTTTATTACCGCTTTGCACATAAAGAATGTGTGTCACCAACAGGTATCTTGCAGCTGTGATGTAGAGGAGGTTAAGACAGCTCTGTGCTGTGCGGAACTCAGGGTTCCTTTTTGTGGTCTCCCAATCGTTGTTTCGGTCAAAGAACCTCTTTACTCGATTTGCAGCAGCGACGAACTCAGGGGTCCCGAGAAGTCCTTTGAAATCGGGTTGCTTGGTCCATATGTCTCTCGTGGCATCCTTCACGAACTTGTATTTGTCCACGATGTCAGTTTTCATCCAGGCAAGGTCTTGTTGTTTTGCGGCGTCACTCAGAGGAAAATTTAAAGCTGGAATACTTAAAAGAAAGAGAGATATATACTCTTGTGAATTTGTTTTATTTTTTATGTTTATGTATTCGTTTAGTGTACAAAAAGCTTTTAGGGACAAATCACAAACGTGTGATCATTTGTTTGAGGAACCTTTTTTTCAAAACTCAGAGTATAAGATGTTTACTCAATAACAGTTATATACATGCGTTATTGAGAAGAGATTTACTCGAAACATTGGACGGAATATGAGAGGTACTTCCTTATATGAATTTCTGTAGTCTGTCTCCGCCCACAAATAGCAAAGGCTAATCGCGGTGGGCGGAGCTACACGCAGCCCGTGGTTACAATATTAGATTAAATAAAACAATATTGGCTTAAATAAAACAATATTAAATTAAGGGAAATCAAAGAAGAACAGGATGACATGAAAACGAAAAGAGGAGGATATGAAGTTAAAAAGGTCTAACAAAAACAATGCATTTTATACATGTATTAGGTAAAATTTGCAATTTTATACACAAGAATAGGCGTTTCAACATAATCATCCTCAGCCTCCATTATTGAAAACAGCAAATCATGTACATGCTTTTTAAAGGAATTTTTAGAGAGTTGTCGAAATTTGTACTGGAAGGAATTCCAGAGTTTAGCTCCAAATCTGGCAAAAGACTTTTGGTTTAGGCTCAAACTCGAAGATTTAATATAAAAGTTGCCTGAAGAGGAGCTCCTGGTCTTGTGCGTATGTGTTTTATTAACTTTTGTAAAAAGATCACTGATATTACACGGAACAGACAAACGTGATACGTCATACATTAAAGAAGAATTATATAGGTATGTGCCGCGGCTCTAAATACTATGGTTTTATGGTGTTCAGTTTCACACAATGTTGCTAATCTTTAATGGGAATGCCAGGAACTTAACCCCAAAGTTCAACCAAATATTACATTTTTAGTTCTTCATTTTTCTTCAGGTGTAGATACTGTTGATACTGTAGAGAGCCACCTTAACGCGCGAAATTTCGCAAAATAAACGTGTCGCGAAAATTTCATGTAATAAGGTAGACCAGGAGCCATAATCGGGGTAGATTTATGTAACGAATCCGAGAAAACACCAAATGTTCATATAGAGTCTCAAAAAAAAAAGGAATGTTCTATTTTCTCTTAAAATGCCTGCCTGAAAACTGAAACTATATGAATTTATTGATCGAAATTTTCTTAAACTTATTATTAATAATTCATCACGTTTAAAAAGATAACGCGAAAAGTGAAATTGTAAAAATCTCTGCTAATTGAGATCAGATATTACGGTTATGGCTTCCTTTGTTTAAAGTTGCTTAATTATTAACGGGTCCGAGAAAGATCACTTGGAACACCTCTTCGGAACCTCTAATTTTATTTGCTCGCGGAGTCATCCACCTCTATTGTTTTCAGGACTAGGGCCATTGTTTCTGTTGTTTATTCTATTGTTTTCTCGGCCAATCCTGTTAGACCTTACGAGAGGTGCGTGGCGCCTCACTTGGAACACTGCTACGCTTTGAATGTTCGAATTTTCCTTTCAGAAGTTTTTATTTGAGAAATGAAATAAATTGAATAAAAAATGTTCTGAGAGCAGTAGTTTTCGTCAGTCGGCGCCAGTATTTACTATTTAGATTGGGCCCTTACCACGCGACTATAAATCAACCAATTAGAGTAGGCGTTAGATGCAACTAAAACTCAAGCCAGGTAACCAAAATTTTTTTCATCTGATATTAGGGCGCTTCGATTAGGTTACATAAGTCTACTTTCGCCACTACATGCCACTTGATCAATAGTAACACAGAAAAGAAATTGAATAATCTCATCTTACCGCATGTTGATGAGCCAACATGAAAACCATGAAACTCGAGATGAACCTCATCTTTTAAGCACCTGTGAATGCATATGAAAATTACGTTTAACCAAAGGAATGTGGACAGGGATACTGGAATAGTGTTTAATAGTCATGAGACATATCCGAGGTATGTCGGGATGAACATGCCAACAAAATGACACATGCACATTTTTCAGGAAAATGTGGATTTTCCGGGAATCTCCAATTTTGTGGTCGTGATCCCTGTTATACAGGTGTTTGTATTGTTGTTAGAGCAAAGTCCTTAATCTTGGGAGTTTATGTAAGCGAGATCGAGTTCTTCAAATGCTGTTAACTGCAAGAAAATGACAAACAGCATTTCAGTAAAAAGTTTGATTCTGCCTGGAGTATAGGTTGTAAAGGTGCGAAACTTTATATGTCTCAGGAATTTCCTTTAATGTCTCAAGAATTTCCTTTATTATGCAAACTTACGTAAGCGAGGCCGAGCTATGCAGATGCTGTCGGCTGCGATTCAAATATGGCAGGTAGCCTTTCAGTGAATTGTTTCAGTTCTGCCTGCAACAATACCAAACAATGAGTCACACCAGAGATAAAATAACTTATTAGTGAGCAAAGTAGAAGCAACAACAAACTCAGCCATATGTGGGTCGAGTTTGTCAGTTTTGATTGTAGTCTTGCTCCGAGGGGCTTTTTCTGGGTTTTCCAGTTTTCCTCCCTCTTCAAAAAACAACGTCGCCATATTACAATTCAACCAGGATAGTAGGCTCGATTACCAGCCGCTGGTCGAGAAATGAGCCTGCCAGGATAGAGGCGTGACCTGCATTAAAACCAGCTATGGATTATGTTACCTCCCACGCAGACTTTCTTAGAAACGCGTGCCAAGCATAAGAATGTCTGCGTGGGAGGCTATGGATGATGTGGATTCCTTTCTAAAATATTGTAATTTACGTTTTGATATAAAGATCACCTCTCGCTCAATGTGGAGCTAAATTCTAAACCAGAGCCAAAGAACAATTTGGTTTGGGCGATTGAGTCATTTCGTAATTTTGATCGGAAAGGATCGGACTGTAAGAAAGCGTAAGGTTTTTTGAAAATTTTCTGAAGACCTGAGTCTGTTTTCTACTTATAATTACTAGTTTCATTGAAGTTCTGAGAAATTTGAAAATAGTTATGAGTTCGAATACACGGCTGCTTCGAATAAAACATGGTTAAAAACTGTTTCATTAAAAAAGACCATTGAACTTTGTATTACTGGTGGGCTTACGCATCTCACCATCTCAAGGCTTGAGTTTTATTTCTTCCTAGCCTATTCTCATACAAAAATTCGACAAATTCGAATACGATTATGAGTACACGTGTTAGAAAAAAAATCCAATAAGTTTTATCAAAATATTTACAGCTAGATTTCAAAGTAAAAGTATTAATAGTGATTGGCATTATGTTTCAGATGTCTTCTCTTGAGAGTACAGCTCAAATCAATTGGTTAAGGTGACAATATTTAAGTGTTTACACTTAATCTTTTTGAAAATATTTATACTGCCATGTCACTGTAAACATGTTGAAAACTCACCTACCTCCTAAGGTCGCAAATGCTACCTACAATCGGGAAGGCTGTCCTCGATAACTTGTTTCCAGAACGAAATGCAATTTCAACTGATCAGGCCGAGGTCTTTAAAATATTATTTAGGCAATATTCCTAGAGTAGTAGTTAAAGTTTTATAACGCTATGAATGATGGTTAACCAGTTTTACTAGGGCAAAGGTGAAAATGATAATCTCGCCACAAGTTGGGAACCTTAATTGAAATGTAAAACTCATTATTTTTCATCCTTGGAGGGCTTTGTTCTAAGAGCAGGTAAGAACGAATAGAGTTCACAGTGAGTTTTATTATCTTATTGCGGAAAAATGTTCCCCGACCCACGCACGGATAGTATCGTTAAGTAGCACCTCTTAAGCTTGTTAACCGAGTTTGAAATTTGCACTGTAAGGGGTTAAAGACCAGTTTTTATCCACTTTAATGGAAAAAACAAGGATCCACTCAACTTTTAGCTCGGACGGAGGAGAAAAGGCTAACAAGACATTTATTATTTTTCTTCCATGTGTCTGACAGGTTCGGGAAACCTTTTGAACTCAGGCTGAGCGGCTCACTGAAATGTCTAACGAACTTCAAGGGCAAAACGAACTGAACCATTCGAAGTCGTTACTTAGTCGTTTGCACGTCAGTTTTAATACATGTCGTCAACATTTTAAGAGAAGGGGTTTTTACACGTTCAGTTGTCACTCGCCCTTAGAAAAATCGGCAATAAATCGCGTGACAATTAGGCGCGCGGCAAAAAAAAAAAAACTTCACATTTTAACAAGCCATGCGGTAAGGTTGAGAGTTTTCACATGGCGTTTCAGCAGCCATAATGGAGTTCAGAAAGCACAGAAACGACGGCTCTGTTGGTGTACCAAAACCTATCCTGTGCGAGTTGAACTCTTTTCTCATGTAAACACTCTTTTTGTTCCACTACATGTGCATGTGTTCTGGACACGTGAATGAAAATGTCCCACGCGTGTACTAAATTGACCAACGAACGAGGTAACTGGGAAATTTAATAATAACTGGGAAATTTAATAGTAACTGGGAAATTTAATAATACAAATATAATAGAACAAGGATCCACTCTAGGTCTAACTTTTTAAAACTCTTTATGGGGAAAGAATTTGAACCACTTATTCCGGCAACAAATCGGTCACGTATTTGAAAAGTTATCCATGATAGCAGAGAAACAGTTCCATTCATCTAACATATAGTTCAAAATTCAGTGTACATACTCTAGAGACCAATTGATTCAGGTGTTGGCGTTCACGTGGTTCAGTTTATTAGCCGATTGCCATCGGCCAATTAGAGTAGCTTTTAGAGTACACTCGACTCCCAATAACTTCAACCCTCGCTAAAAGAACTCGAACCTCGCGCTAACTCGAACCAAAATCAGGAGATTTCCCCTGGCATCCCGTCATAAATTTACTGTAATTTTACCCTAGCTCGGTAACTCGAAGCTATTTTCGTTTCCCTTCAGGCCATAATCTATATAATTTCACCCACGATAACTCGAACCATGAGCATGAGGTTTGTACTAGTACAGTAGCCAGAAGCAGTACCAGTACCAGCAACCCGACATTGTTCTCTCTTTAAAAAACCTGTACAGTTCACGGTTCCTGGAAGTCTCCCTGTTGCTTTCGTTTCTTAAGTTTTTCACGTTACGTTACGATCCGATTTTGTACAGTAATTCAGAGATGTATGTTTGTATTTTCAATCGACTTCTCTGTTCTGTAATTAATTTGATTAAAATCAGTGAAATGCATACGAGCATGCTGCATGGATAGAAAAACATTCAGAAACACCATTTTCCCCTTATTTCCGGTCATTTGTTATCAACTCCCGATAACTGGAATCTTTTTTCAATTTCCCATGAAGGTTCGAGTTATCGGGAGTCGATTGTAGTTTTTTCTCAGCTCTTATTAGCCAAGTAAAAGTATGTTTGGGAGAATCTTGACCGAGGTCTGTACACACGATCGAGAGTAGCATTCTCCAATACATACGGCAAACAATAAAAAATTAATTCGTTATCTGTCTTGTACTAGCTGACATTTTGCTTGCGAACGGCAATGAGCTGAACTTAAATCTGCCAAAGTTTCCTTGTTCTCTTTATTTCTTTTTCTAATCAGGCTTTTTGGCACTTCCAAAAGAAATATTCAATATTTTTTTGTATTTGTATTTTAGTCTGCAACTTTTCACCGCAAAATGTAAACGTTTTAGATGCCGGTCTAGAAAATCTAGAAACCGCTGTCAATACCAATTTCAGGCAATCAAATTCGTGAAATCTGTAGTTCCTAGTCCTTGCGAGACAGCGACGTAATAAATAGGCCATGTTCGATTGGACGTTCGCGCCCAAAAACTTCCCACGTACAGATTTTTTTAAAACTTTGACTGCAGGTAGAAAATGAAAAAAATTAAATTAAAAACGTAAAAAAATCGGGGTCACCGAACTCGTTTTGAAGATAAGGCGTAGCACAGACCATAGCATTTCTAGGATTTCCAGTCACTCGAGGCGATTCTGGCCGGATTCATTACTATCGGCATATATTTAAGTTAAATAATCATATCTAAGTTATGTGTATTTAACACAGCATATAAAGGCCTATTTGATAGATCTTTGCTACATATGTCATTAAATCAGCTAGAATTAGCCTTAAAAACTACAACTTCTAAGTCACGCACACCTGTATGACCCTATTTGAATAGTATATGAGAAATAATTAAAACTTCCCACGTACAGATTTTTTTGTTTTTTAGTATAATGGAAAGAATCAGAAATGGAAGTGATCTGCCCCAAAAAAAGTGGGGGTCACCGAGCATCCAACAAAAATATTCGCACACAAAGTTAACGCAAAAGTCATCGGCTCTATATTTTGTTGAGTTTTCGACTCGGTGCGCGCGCTTGAAAATGACGTGGCACCCGCGTGACCAATGAATAGCGTGCGCGCTAAGGATACGCAGTAGCAATGGGCGCGAACGTCCTTTAAGAAATAGAAAACATGTACTGTGTTTGTATCGAGTTATACAAACACGAGTGGAAGTTTGGGAGAACGAGAAATGCTGTGGGAACACTAGCCACAGCTTTTTCGAGTTCTCCCAAACTTTCACGAGTGTTTGTATAACCAGGAGCCCATTACCCGGAGCTTCCATGTCAATTGTACCCTTGAGTCAACCCTGTCCCGTATCTTTTTATTTTTAGAACTGTGATATCTGCGAAAGTTCTGTAATTTCCCACGAAATCACGCTGACGTCCGCATAACATCTTAAAAAAATAATAAAAACTTTTCTTGCTTTTCACCATTACTGAAATTCTTTCGTGTGGCCTGCATGTGCCGTATAACAATAGAGGGCCACAGCTCTCTTATGATTGGCTATTATAAAAACACCCACGAGAACACCCGTGAGAGGTGCTTCTAAAAATAAAAAGATACGGGACAGGGTTGACTCAGAGGGTCAGTATGGAAGATGGAAGCTCCGGGTAATGGGCTCCTGTACGTATAACTCGATACAAAGACGGAGTACATGTTTTCTATTTCTTTTAGAAAACACCGCGACGAGAAAAAGGAAAACAACTTGTTAACTTTGATTATCAAAATGTAAATTCTCTTTGCTCGCGCCATCACTACGTCAACAGCGCGGGCTAGTTCTGTGTCTCCATCAAACACGATCATTAACCAATCAGCGCGCGTTCTTTCTGGGACTGTTTTTTATTCTAACATGGCTCCGAGCCTTTATATTTCGTGGTGTTTTCTTTGTTCTCAAGTCTCCTTTGGGAATTGAGAAACAAAAGAAACTTTAAAAATTTACAATGCTTATCCGAAAGCTTCGTAGGAGGATTAAAGTTAGCTCAGAAGAAATTGTGCCGACGCCCCGTAATACTGTAGCTCTTACCGATCGCAGTTAGCAGCGGTTTGATATGCAAACGAGGCGAAAAGGGTCAATTCTACTTTGTATTGACCCTTTACCTCGTTTGTGTGCCTTTCTAAACAAAGGAATATTTGAGCTATCGAATAACATTACTGCGTAGCATTGATCTTTCGAACAATGAGCTCAAAAAAAAAAACGCATTTATGTACTTGACCTTTGGGCCTTAATCCACAAAAACTCTTATTGAGAAATAGCTTGGTCGGTAAAACTGTAGCATTCAATCATTAAAGTAGGTAATATGTAAGCAGTGACATGAAATGCTAAGACGCGGAATGTCTCGGGCGAAAACTGTTAGAAGACCCCGACTTCGTGTTCGGTTGGTTAAAAAGCTTTGTTCAGTTTCGAGAAGTCCTTCCTTCGCGTTCCTCATCAACTGACCCCCTAGTGCAAGCTGATACCCTAAGGTTAACAATTTATCAAAACTTCTGCCACAAAAGTGGAACTTCAAACCATTATACAAAAATGCTGGATCTTATTTAAATACAGCAAATTGTTATCTTAAGTGCCTTTCTTTCGCAAGGTCCCTTGATAGGCTACTCGAAGCGTGTAACGCCTTTGTTTGGGTAATGACATTGCATTTTGTATCTGCACGTATAATCTTGCACAGGGGCGTGAGTTAGTGAAGAGCAGAAAATTAAAAACGGTCTCGGATGTTGAAAACGGTCAAGATCAGACTGACTCAACAATATTTCTTTATCTTAGTTTGATTACGGCTGTATACTTGGCAAAATGAGCGGTGAGGTAAACGAGGTGTTGTATAAACCAGTTAGTATCGAAGAAGGCTCTACACTAAAAAGGTGAGACTTGAATTTACGATCCGCTATCATGTACAAAACCATCGGTGAGAGTTCTGACCGAAGAGCAATTGCAAGTTCGGTTTACGTGTAAATTGTGTTTCAGTTAATGTAATAATTCGTAACTGGCGCGTTCGAGTCAATTCCTTTTCACCCAGTTCTTATAAGCAGACACATGTACGCACAGGCGGCTACTGTACGCCTGAAAAACGTGTCCGCCTTGGGCATGATACGAAACCGCCTAAAGTGCACGTAGGGTTCCGACAGAGTTGTCTGTAAACGGTCAGAGGTTGACTGCAATCAGTAGTCCTGCCCTCTACTCACACCAGTATGAATTCAAATTGATTAGAATATTTGGTATTAGTTGAGATATCAAAGTGAGGAGGCAAACCTCGACAGAGTTCTGTTACAGATAAGTGGAACAAAGAATCCCTATCTTTGTTGAACGGTATTTTTAAAATGTTTTATCAAGCAGTACCGGACTGTGGCGATCCTGCCGGTGTGAGTTCGATCAATATTGATCTAATCGGCTTAGTATAGAAAATGAATAATACAAAAGTAGACAGCGAAATACAAAAGCAAATAGACACACAACGTAAGACGTTTTTTAAATTTGCTTAACTAAATTTCGGTTGGACAAACCAGTACAAAACATTGGATCCCTTGGCTCTATGCAGAACTATAATTTAAAGTTCATTCCTCGTACATTTAACCTTCCACTGAAGACGACTTCGTCAGTGAACCGTATAATTCATAATGTAACTCAGTAACAATACCAATCCTGTTTTACATATACTAACATGTAAAACCATCTTGGCTAACATTTAATACATAGCTGTGTGTCACAAGGACTGGGATCTACCAAATTGACGAATTTGATTGACTGAAATCGATATTGACAGCGGGTCTAGATCTTCCCATCTAGACTGGCATCTAGATAGAATAAACGTCTTAATAACCGAGCTTAGTCGGTCTGTATGGAAATGGTCGAGAATACAACGCAGTGAGGTCTGGACGCACGACCGAGGTCAAGATTCTCCCATACAGACCCACTAAGTTCGGTTAATAAGAACTAAGTGATACCGGGGAAGTGGAGGTTCTTGTTTAAATCCAAAAATGGCCAAGTGCCATGGGCAGTACAACCAGGAGAACAAGTGGAACATCCCTAGAAGAGGAACTGACTGCAAAATCTCATTAAGAGACTCATTTTAAAATGAATCACACTGTCTGACTGAATGCAATGAAACCTGTATTAAGCGGACTGGCTAGCTGAGTCCCAAAATTTTCTTCCTACGATTACTGAAAAAAATAAACCTGTAGTCAGCGGGCACCTCTGTTAAGTGGGCGCCGCCAACAGTATTAAGCCATTTTGTTGCACAAAACCTGTAATAAGCGGGCACTTCAAGGGCTTTTTACTACTGAAAGCTCAGTTTAGAGTCCTTTGACACTCTTCCTCTAACGATGTCGTTTTAAAGCTAAGTAGAGTATTCAAGACTAGACATTGTGCTATTAACAGTCTTTGATCTTACACTGTGTTACAATGTGTTACAAAAGGGTCAATAATTAACTATTACTGTACAGTGTATTAGAACCTGTTTAGAGCGGACATCCTGTATAAAGCGGACACTACTGAGGGTCCCAAGGGTGTCCGTGTAATACAGGTTTTACCATGAGTTTGAACTTGTATTTCTATAAGGAAGATTTGTCGTTTACCTTTTTTAATTTGCAGACCTAATAAGCGCCCTTTCATTATTGCTGTTGCGGTAGTCACTGTCATTGTAGTGGTAGTTGTCATTGCACTTGCCATTGTCTTTACGAGAAAAAGGCAGTCCGAACCAGACAAACCTGTTACCAAGCCCCACCCAAGCGTGACTCCAACTCCGAAACCTATACTACCGCCACCGACCGGACCCCCGGGGGCGGATGGCCCCTACAAAAATGCCGTAGTAGCATCAGATGCCGGTCCCTGCTCGGAGATTGGTCGGGACATTTTAAAGAAAGGAGGTTCCGCCATGGATTCGGCGATTGCAGCCTTATTCTGCATTGGTGTTTACAACATGCACTCCGCTGGAGTGGGTGGTGGCGGGTTTATGGTGGTGTACAAGAAGAGTACGGGGTTTGTAGAGGCGATTGACTTTCGTGAAGAGGCCCCAGGGAAAGCTACAAGAACGATGTACGTTGGAGGAGCAATGAGCTCCAAATTAGGTGAGCTACATTTTGTAAATAAAAAAATGGTCCTTTCTAGAAGGTTCAAATTCACCTACTACGATTCTCAGTTGAGTAAGACGCGACGGAGCTGACGATGTTTTGGACTTAAACTACGGTGTATGTACTGACGCAGCCAACTTTTCTCGTTTCCACTGGTAGCAATATCGTCGCCCGCAAATTTCACACGCGTTGCTGCCAATGACGTCGAAGGTCGACAAGTTGCCACCGGAAACGACGCCAGCTGCCCGTGACAACAGTTTAAGTTGAACGTTGAAGCCCTGGCCGTTTGGCTAGGGCTTTACTCAACTGATAATCGTTGCACCAGAGGACAAGTGAAAAAAAAAAACCAGCATAGAGAACTAAGTAACTTTTTGGAGCGAGACACTTTTTAGTTGAATTTAGCTCTTAAAGTGCAAGCAACAAATTGCTTTGTAGTAAAGGAAGGAGATAGGCAGTATCAGAATGTTTTAATATACATTTAGAGTGTAGAAACTGAAGCCAATCTGGGTTTTTCTTACGATTTGCGGAAATGAGTTGAAGTAGGAATGAGTAATCATGCTGGCTAACAATACGTTCAGAATTTCAATTCCAGTTTTTTCTTGTCCACCGAAGCACTCCTGAAGGTCAGAGTAGGAGTGCTGAATCCTTTTTTATCAGGATAATTTTTTTCTATATAAATTCCTGTTATTAGTTAAATTCTGTCGATTTGACTGCAATAAGTTGAAACATCAGCCCTTATTTTCTATTATAGTTAAATTTTGAAGACCTCAGATCCCAGGCATCAATTTAAAGGCCTGTTTACACAGGCGATATTTGTCGTGGCAACACGATGCAATTTTTGTCGGGCTCAAGTTGCAATTTCAAAATCGCACTTGTAAACCAGGAGCGATATTCAGTGCGATTTGTCGCCGCGATATCGCAGGGGTTTCGAACATGTTTGAAACGTGATGCAATTTTGCTGCGACAAAAATTGCATCGAGTTGCCGCGACAAAAATCGCCGGAGTAAACGGGCCTTAAGAACTTGTCATTTTTCTGCATGTGAGCGAGGTTTGAGTTGATCTTGTGATTGATTGAAATTAGTAACTACAAGTTAGCATGATAACAGAATGTTTTATACTTGAAACGTAACAAAGTTTGTATCAAAACAGAGTCAACCCTATAGCCTCGCTTCTGTTCAAGGGCCTGACAACTAACCACGCAAAAGTAAATTGAGTAATTTTTAGCGACCAGTTAAGAGCTTCATAAAATACAGCCAATCAGAATACAGAAAAGTGTTATAGACTTGACGGTATTGTAACTAGCTTTCCCATCATGCGCTTCGCGTACCTCGCTTTGATTGTGTTGGTCACTGTATCTTTTATGGCATGGCATAAAATAGTTAAACAACACTCTCTCGTGGCATACCACGGTACATCTCACTTAATTTTCACTTGTATTTTCTTAGCATACACACTCACCTGAAACATAAATCGAGGAAATAAAATAAAAGTAACTTGTGGGATATTCGATGCTATATCCACTTGCATCGCTAGTACACTGAGTTACTCCATGGTTTGACCATCTCTAATAAACTCGATCAATGCATACGTGTTGTGTTTTCCTTGGAAAATAGGCGCAGCAGCTGCTGGTGTCCCTGGTGAGGTGAAGGGATTCTTTGAAGCCTGGAAAAAATACGGTAAACTACACTGGGTGGATCTTGTTCAGCCTACCATTGACATGGCGAGAAACGGATTCCCTTTTGGTTACGCCGCTTACAGCGCAGCTTCATCAGTGGCAAGACGTTCACCGGTTTTCAAGGCTAGTCCTGGTTTCAGGTGAGCGTCGGAAGAAAGTTCATATCAAGAGACAAAAAAAAAAGCGATTTTACCCAGAAAATATATACACAGTTATCAGCTTTAATTACTGACAGCAGCTTACAGATTTCGACTTACGTTAATGTGATCCGAAACCCGTACTGCAAAATTCGTGTGCTAAAACGTAACTGAACTGACTGAAGTTATGGTTTGCTTTCAAAGGGATCTTTTCTTTAACAAGGACGGCGAGTTGAAGAAGCCAGGAGAATTGCTGTACATGCCCAAGTTTGCCGAAACCTTGGAACGAATTCGAAATGACCCTGAGGACTTTTATAACGGTGAACTTGCCAAAAATATTGTACAAGACATTAAGGACGGAGGCGGCATTTTCACCTTAGATGATTTGAAGAACTATAAAGTCAAATTTAAGAGACCAACGAACGGAACTGTGGGGAACTACTCGTGGTACTCTACACCTCCCCCGGGGAGTGGGGTAGTGCTAGGTTTCATTATCAATATTTTAAAAGGTGAGCTACTTTCTACGTGCATTTTTAACGCCTTAGCAGCGATAGATCCTGAATTACTGAACCTAGCTAGATGAGAAAAAATGTCCTGAAGATATGGCGGAAGATAATTCCTTGTATTGGTGTGCAGTAACTAAGTTAAATCATTATCGTCGTTATCATCATCATCATGATCATCATCATCATCATTGTCACTGTCACCGTTCTTATCATAAATGTAATCATTTAATCATTGGCATCACTATCTTCATTGAAACCTTCATTTGTGATAAATGCATGTAATACTTGAACGCATTCGGTTTCTATTTCAGCTCAGATAAGGCTATCTAATCTCAATACCTCAATATTCATGTTCTTTTAATCAAGGTTATAACATGAAGCCTTCTGATCGACAAGGAACAAACAATTCAGTGTTAACATACCACAGGATTGTAGAGGCGTTCAAGTTTGCATACGCTTACAGAGCATTACTTGGAGACGAGGACTTTACTAATGTTACCGAGGTAGCTTGAGTTCTTCTGAAAGAAAATTCTAACTAATAATCTTGTTCAAACAATGCTTTTCCTCGACTTCTAACTCGTCTTTGCTGACTCTGCCCTCCAACTCCATTCTCTTACACCTCCCTTCAAAGATTCTTCCCTTCAAAGGTCCTTGAACGTCGAAGACTGCGTCAAAATGCGGGAAATTCCGATTTTTAACCTAATTTAGCTCGCGCTTCCTTTCGTTTGTCAGCCTTAGGAGACGAAGGATATGGGTGGAGAAATCCAAAGTGCTCCTATGCACAGAGGTACCCACACTCTACTGTTAAACGAAACTTGCATGAGGCATGGCATCCAAAAATGTTTCCTTCAGTGGGGTTCACGGCCCGATTTTGACTTTATATCAATCCAAATCAATGTCCACCCAACTAGTCTGAGGTGTTACTTCAGGGTTTTTCGAAATTGGTTTGACATATAGTGATAAAAAAAAGGAATGCAGATATCACCAAAATTTTGGAATAATTTCTTCGTTTAAACTAAAATCAAACTAAAACAGAAAATTTGGTGTTGGCTTGGAATTAACATATCATGATCAGGTGCATGATTAATACGTGATAACTAGGAAGAGATTCAAGTTTTAGCCCTGAATTAAAACTATTATTCATTCAAAATATTACCCCGTTTCTGATCGGTTATAGCAACACGCATAATTCACCATAACGAGCTGCTGTTGACCAAACTTGAAAAGCATCTCTGTCTTATTGAACCAATGACGTCATAAGTGTAGCCCGCTGCAGATTATTGAACCGTTGACTGAGAAAACCTGGGGAGATTGTTATTTCTGGTGAGCGGAAAAACAAAGAGCGAAATGGCGAAACTCCTTTGAGAACGGGGAAATATTTTGAATGAATAGTAATGCAATTATTGAATTCGGCTTTCGTATGAAGAATTCTGCAGATCTCGGAGGGTGTTATCAACCTCGGCCTTCGGCCTCTATGGATAACACCCTCCTTGATCTGCAGAATTCTTCATATCCTACTCAGCCTCGTTCAATAATTGCTAATTCTTACTCCAATACTGTTCAAGTAAGATAAGTTTGAAACTAGCGCAGGTGCCCTTTACATCCAGGCTAAAATGAGTCTAAATGGAATTAAAGAAGTGTTTTTTTACGTGCAAAAAGACTTTGGGGAAAAGAAAAGAGAGAAATGAGAAATTACCAATTAACAGCTGCTAACGAAACTGTCACAATGTTATATTGTAGATTATCAAGAACATGACTAACGCCGAGTTTGGCGAATCTATACGAAAGAAGATTTGGGACAACCGAACTTTTACAGATTACCAGTATTACGGAGACTTCTACTCCAACTCGAGCCGGCAAGGAACAACTCACTTATCTGTTATCGCGGAAAATGGCGATGCCGTCTCTGCAACCTCTACAATAAATTACTAGTGAGTATTTACGAGGAAGCAGAAAAGAAAACAATACAGTGGGAATTACTTGCCATCAAGCAGTTATCTGATTAATTTTTCTTTTTATCTTTTTCAGCTTCGGCTCACAATATCGATCAACTCGCACAGGCATTATCTACAACAATGAAATGGACGACTTTTCGATTCCAGGTGAAAAGAACGCTTACGGAATCGAACCTTCCGAGTCGAACATGATTCAGCCTGGCAAACGGCCCCAGTCCTCGACCGCGCCAACGATATTTTTGGACCAGGATGGAGAAGCCCGGTTGGTTATTGGAGCTTCTGGTGGGACGAGAATAACCACCGCCATTTCTTTGGTAAGCAGTGGTTAGGTCACCTTTGGCGTGAATGTTTAGAGCGGAAATTGAATGGCGCGAAAAAAAGAGCAAAAACAGAATAACCACTATGACAAATGATATGAAAATTTTAAAAAAGGCACAGACAGACAATGAAATGAACCAATCAAAGCTTAAAACCGCATGAAGCTGACGCAAAGCGCAAGAAAACGTGTGTGAACGATTCAAGGTTGGTTTTTAGTTTTAGAGTGGTTTTCACTTGAGTGTCGCAAAACCAAAGCCAAACTAATCACTCTAGTCAATCACAAAGAACACAGACAATGCAGTGAACCAATCAAAACTCGAAGTAATTACAGGTAGCTGATGCTAAGCGCGGGAAAATGCATGCGAACGCGTCACGATGGGTTTTGGTTTTACTTCCGATTGGATAAAAAAAGTGCGCGAATTTTTTAAGCCAATCGTGTAGCGTAGAAAGTGCAAAACCTATTACTTTTCGACGCTCAAATGAAAACCGCTCTAATCATGATTGGATCAAAAGTTGGCGCGTTTTTTATTCATCCGATCGTGCCAAATACTACAAGTGGAATCCCTATTGAGTTGCCACCTATTAAACAGCCACTCCTATCAAGCGGCCAGCAGTCAAAGTCCCAATGATGGCTTTTCTATTGTTTTTATTTCGATTAAGCGTCCAGCTTCCTATAAGCGGCCCCGAAGGAAAGGGATAGATGGGTATAATACAGTTTATTATGACCGTTTAATAGGGGTTGACATGTAGGTACATCAAGGGATTATGATCGGGTCATAATCTCTTGTGTAAAAACAAAGCAAACGTGAACTACTTTTGACAGTGAGGTAAAAACTGCATACTGTATCTTGTAATCGGTGATAGCGGCATTGTCTGATTTTGATCTTTACCCTGAGAACTTGCAGCGTTTGGTATGTATGGAAACTTCCTCTTGTTACAAGAGTAAACTTGGTCAGTGGGTTTCTGAGATTTGCGACCGACACTTTAAACCGTTGTATAATTTGGAATGCAGGGCAAGCACGTTCGTTCAATTCCATTCGCAAAACGAATTTCGCGCTCATTTAATATGAAGGATGTTAGATCGCTGTTGCTCCTGTTAAAGCTGGATGACAATTTCGAAGGTGATATCAATGATATTGTGCGAGCTGCCTCATTCATAGTAATTTAACCAGTATAACGGGTTATTTTGAGCAGACCGTCCCCAGATATTTGCCATATGACTTCAAACACCACGTACGAATCGAATGACGAAAATAACATTCCAAACTCTCTCAAGAAATAAATCGTCTTTAAGAGTCGTCACCAGTCAAAACATTCTCTTTGCTTGCGAAGCAGTCACAGACCTGCGGTAACTGTACATGGATGTACGAGTAACACCGATAGATCGGCTGTTAACAATCCATAAAAGTGCAGTGATAGGTATTTTCCTCCATTTTGTACATGGAAGATACCGAATAGCGAGGTCCTGGGATTGAGAATGGGTCGGAATGGTAAAATGGAACGGTTCATTTCGATCGGACCGGTCCAACCGGTCCAACCCGTCCAACCGAGAAAAGTGGTCCACCTCGAAAGGTGGACTGATTTTTTCGAAACTTTTCCGGTTGGACCGAACTGATCCATTCAGTTTTAGACCGAAATTTCTGGAAATTTTGGTTGAATGGATCGCGCTCAAGATCTGCAGGGTCCGAAGCGTTGCTCCCGGAAAGCCAGAGTAAGGTCTCAAACCTTATGATAACACAGGTGTTTTATTAGCTTGTTCTTAATATAAACAGAGGTTCCCTTCATACAAGAAGTTTCAGGTGTACATACTTCTCCGTTTTTAGATACAGGGCAACATAAAAAGGCTTTACCGTTCCGAAATGTTTCCGGAGCTTTCGGGTATCGGTCCACTGCCCTCAGTGAAACCTAGCAGATAAATAGGTGTTCTGTCGATGTAAACAGCATTTTACAAAATTGGCACTTTTCTAGGTCACGATGAATTACCTTTGGTTCAACCGAACTCTACCGCAAGCCGTAGTCGAACCCAGGCTCCATCATCAGTTACTTCCGATGTTCGTTCGTATCAATAAAGATAACCCCATGCCCCTCTCCATCCAAGAAGGACTACAGAGGCTTGGACACCAGGTCAGGATTCTAAGCGGTTACGCAGCTGTTCAGGCTGTGGCCCGAAATGAGGATGGAACACTAACAGGCAAATCCGACCCCAGGAAGAGTGGCTGGGCCGCTGGATACTGACGGGATCTCAGTTCTGCCATTTAATTGACTGTGCATATTTTAAGGATAACGATTTAAGCTTTATAAGTTCCCTTTTGATTTCGCTTGCTCTAGTGTCAAAGTAGCGCAGTCGCAGTGTTTCAGAGCTAGTTTGACCCCCGGCCCCATACTTTACAAAATACCTTTAAATTGAAGGAAACCTGAAAATAGTTTTTTACCAAGATAGAAAATAGAAAAACACCAAAGAGATAACATTAAGCCGTAAAGGAACAAGGATGGTTAAGGATGGAGAAGATTAACACGGATTGACCGTTCCGAAATTCACCAGGGAACTGAGGCAAGTTTCAAATTTTAACTAATCGATAAACTGACACCACCACATGAAAGATCATGTTGAGATTGGTCATTTGACCAAGTATGATGCTTTTAGGGAGAACATAGACCAAGTTATGAACCTTAAAAGACGGTTCAAAATCCATACAAACGTCTCTAATTTTGACAAAGCGTCCCCCAAAACCATGAAAACTCTTAAAATGTTTTTTTATCAGTGTTGTGACAACTGTAAAATCACGTCATGTACCTACTATTTGAACGAAGCTGAGATGAAAATCGTTATGTTTGCCCATTTTTAAGAGTATCACGGAAATCATAAAAATTTTAAGAGTTTATATGATTTTGGGGGACGCTGTCTCAAAATTAGAGACGTTTATATGGATTTTGAACCGTATTCCAAGGTTCAGAACTTGGTCTCTGTTCACCCTAAATTAAAAGCATCATACTTGGCCAAATGAAAAATCGCAACATGATCTTTTACGTAGGGGTGTCAGTTTATCAATTAGTTAAAATTTGAAACTCGCCCCAGTTCCCTGCTGAATTTCGGAACGGCTAATTAAAAACAACGAACTTGAAAAATTCAGACTGAACTTTTCAAGATACCCAAACCGTGACGTAGTTTGCCTTTAAAAAGGCGTTTCAGTTGAATGGAAGTCTGTTATTTTAAGTATGAAAATGAATGAGTGAAAAAAGAAAGAAAGAAAGAAAGAAAGAAAGAACTTAAGCCGTTAATTTAACCTTGAAAATATATCACGGCATCCAACAGCAAATCAAATTGCTTTGTCTTTCGCTTCGCAGCATCACCTTGACGAAAGCATTAAACACCTCCCCCTCAAAGTGTTTAAAAACAAAGTGAAGTCAAATATCTTACAGTCTTACGGTTCATGAGTTTTTAACTGGTATTTATTTATTTATTTACTTATTTATTTGTTTATTTATTTATTTACTTTTATCTCTTTTTTACTGACTAATTAATTGCTTTGCTCAAGCTTTAGTCCCGTCCACCTCATATATTTAAACATTACTTAGTTTTACTCAGCTCGATTAGCTTCAGTTTTTAGTTATCCTGAGTAAACATTACCTATTAATATATTGTACTGTAAAAGTTTAACTTTTTTATTTGGCAACAAAGCTTGTTGTCGTTGTTGTTGTTGATAATTATTTGAATTTCACCAACTCCCTGACTGCCCCGGATTTAAACACTTCTGAAACTTGCCAATCAATTAGAGGTCCACTGAGAATATCTCTTAAATCTCGTTTACTAGGTAAGGCTGAAACTTTTAGTAGCTGTTAATCAACCTTGGCCGAAATTTTGAAGTTTCGATTGTTTCTCGCGTCATTTGATTTTGCTACAGCAACTGCATTTTTTAGGTGCATTTCAACCTTAAATTCAGCTTTTCTGATATCGTTGATTGTTTTTTAAGTTTGTCGGTAAATTTTCTTTATTGGCGAGAACATAGCTATTTTCAAGTCGAAAACTTGAGATAGCCTACTGGTCAGTTTATGCCGTCCTTATATATTTTCCGCGATCTTCACTGCAGCTACAAGAAATCATACATTTACGAGCAATTCGTGACATCATCGAATCATGTGACGCCATGATAAAATGGGCTTCCTAGGAAGAGGCATTGTTTATATAATTGATATATTTTGGATGCTTCTTGCATAAATTATACTATTATGTTCTCAATTAATGTACACAAGAAGGGAGATTCGAGGTGGTTGCACTCCTGATCTTACTCTAAGCGTGTTTGTTGATTTTCCTTTGCATCGAAGAGTGTCTACGAGGCAAAATGAGCAGCGAAGCAGCAGTAAAGGACGTTTTGTACAAGCCGGTTGATATCGAAGATACTCCACGTGAAAGGTGAGGCTCGTTTGTGCTGGAATGTGTCATGCGATCAGCCGGCGAAACCTGCATATTTGATAACAATTCATTTAATACTGCTAATACCTCAGTTTTAAAGACAATAAAGGGGCTTACGGTCGATATCCTATCCCGTTGCCCAGCGTACAGAGCGATCTGAGTCGATTTACGCGGACGCTGCTCAGTCCGTCGTTGTAAACACTGTTAGAGAAACAGTCTCAAGTACCCTTCAATTAGACATGGCTCACCGGATCACTCTTATCAAGATTGTGCGGAAGAAGAGGGGATCGCATAATCTCTCATTATCTCTCTATCTTCCTCTCATGTGCTCATCTTTTCACAGAATAATTTTATGTTTGTCCAATTTGCCCCTATTGAAGCCTTCTCGACAACGAATTAATTCGCGACTCGGTCTGGTAATCACTTGTCATACCTGAACACTCAAAAGGATTCGCTTATTAACATACTTAAAGCTAGCAAACAGTTTGACGCTTTTTCTTTTGGGAAAATACTTGTTCGAAAGTCAAGCGGTACGAAATAATATTATGAGTTTAAGCCGTGTTGCATAAGATCCCTCCAGATCATATTCCCATTCCTCAGGGTAAAAGTGGTGCTCAAATCATAGAGGGTCGCACTGGGGGAGGGGACGGAGGTGTCTATGGCAAGGTTCACGAACGGAAAAATTTAGGATCACGGATATGACAATTTCGTTTTCCTGAATCACGAAAATAAGCAAGATATACCTGTTCTTACACTAAAAGAAAGTACAATAGTAAAAGGCTAAGTCAACTCCCGTCTCAAAATCGCAGAATATAGTAGTGAAATCACGAGTATCGGTGAATAATTCACGTTCTTCTCGGGTCACGCAAAACCTTTAGGTCACGAGGAATAATTTCCAAAATTCGCGTTTTCGCGGAAAATGAAATCAGCTGATGATTTATCACGAGAATACCCCTGTACAACTTTCTTAATACTACGAGATCAAATGCCCTAAGTCATTCTTATGATGCGTGATTACAGGAGCCTATTTTCCGTGAAACATGCATTTAGAAAATTTCTCGTTTTTCGCGACCTGAAGATTTTGTGTGACCCATGAAGAACTTTAATTACTAACCGATATTCGTGATATCACCTCTATTCTTCGTGATCTTGGGACACGGTTCGACTGAATGGTTACACTCGTGTATTGAAAGTGATTTAGGTATGTAATTTGAATTTTAGGAACCTTTACTTAGCCTTTCATGATGTTTGCTTTCTTTGAAAAACTCTCTCCAGCGTAAGAGCAGGTTATTGAAAAGTACCTTACTTGCTTATTTTCGTTATTCGGGAAATTATTAAGGCTTTGATATCCTTGAACTGTCATTAGCTATTTTTTTGTCCATGAACTGTGCCAGAGATCCCTCTTGTATGACCCACACAACACTCTTTTATAAGCATATTGCTTTTGCGGCCGAGGCTGAATATTCTTATTCAGGTCAAGTATTTTTCTGTGGAATTAAGGCGCAAAATATTCTTGCGAATATTCTTAAATTACAGCGTGTGACATTTCT
Organism: Catalaphyllia jardinei; assembly: GCA_022496165.2. Taxonomy (NCBI): domain Eukaryota; kingdom Metazoa; phylum Cnidaria; class Anthozoa; order Scleractinia; family Caryophylliidae; genus Catalaphyllia; species Catalaphyllia jardinei. The sequence goes on from CM042753.1 coordinate 10,926,555, forward strand.
GTTTTCGAGTGTGGTGTTAAAGTTAGGCCCTGATTTCCGAGTTCCCTTGTGCCCCTGTTTCAAAGCGAGTCTAAGTGCGAAACCATTCTTGTGAAAATGACTTTGATTTGCTTGAAAATGAAACTGCATGCGGAACTCATTTTCATGTGAAAGGTTTGCACTTTGACTTGTTTTAAAACAGAGGCATAAGAGAACTCGGAAATGGCCTCTTTGGGAGCCAGCTTGCGGGGATTAAGGCCTGATCAGGCACATCACATAACCTCTTGGAAAAATGTTATCAGCATGGAAAATACGGCTAGTGACTGCAGAAGTACAAGAAGAACAAACATGTGTTTTCCAGTTTGAACAACGTACCCTACCTGGGCGTTAGGCGAAAACGAGTAAACTCATTTGTCGGCTTTTACCTTATAGAACTAACAACCGACGAATCATTATTGCTGTTGTGATAGTCACTGTAATCCTGTTGGCAATCGTCATTGCACTCGCCATTGTCTTCACGAGAAAAAAGCAGTCCGAACTGGACAAACCTGTTACGAAGCCCCACTCAACCGCGAAACCTATACTACCACCACCGACCGGGCCCCCGGGGGCGGATGGCCCCTACAAACATGCCGTAGTAGCATCAGATGCCGGTCTCTGCTCAGAGATTGGTCGGAACATTTTAAAGAAAGGAGGTTCTGCCATGGATTCTGCTATTTCCGCCTTATTCTGCATCGGAGTGTACAACATGCATTCCGCAGGAGTTGGTGGTGGAGGGTTTATGGTGGTGTACAACAGGAGTACGAGGTTCGTAGAGGTGATCGACTTTCGCGAGGAAGCGCCAGGGAAAGCTAGTAGAACCATGTATGTTGGAGGAAAAATGAACTCGAGACTAGGTATGCAACCTCAGAAATGCTTGATTAAACGCCAGGATGATTTGTTTGAGACCGCACTTTGTCTGGAGCCCATCACTAGGAGCCTGCAACTACTCCATATTCCTGTCACGGCGCTTTCACAGGTCGAGCCATTTTCAGTTTGAATTTACCGTGAATTCATACCCCCCCCCCCCCCTCCCTCCCCGCAAGAACCCCAGTGACAAATCACAAGCTGGGACTTAAAAATTAAAATTTTTAACTGACTTCATCATTTCTCGTCAAGAAGTGTTGTGCTCCTGATGTGAGAGAAGCCATTTTGTTCTTTACCAATGCGCATTCTTGTAGACCAGGGATACAACTGACCTATTTTGCGGGAAAAGAAGTGTTACAATTAACCGATCTGTAAAAATGCCTTGACAAAGGCATAGTTTGGGAGTTGCATCCTCCTAGTGATGGGCTTCTGACCTTGTAGATCCAGTTGTTTTGCAACCCAGCACATTTAACAAGTTCCCTAAACCCGCTTGGGATGCGTGATAATTGAAAACAAGGAGCTTAGTGCTAAGTTTTTTTTTATCGCAACCCCAACATGAGTGAAAAAAAGAATCGTTTTATTGACGTCTCCAAACGACTCACGTGAACAAGTGAAAGAAACTTTTGACATGTTGATTCATTCGGCTTAATCAATGTGTGCAATTTTAGATATCTTTGACTATAACAGGGATATTTTGAAAGAAAACTCTATCGCCATCTATGTTTCACTGAACACTGCACGGTCCAGTTTGCCTCCTTTTCAGAACATCACCTCATGTAGATCAAATTGAAATAAAACTCAACGGAAGTATAACAGAAGAACAAGAAGATCCAAAAAAGGGTAACAAACTTAATTGGGGTGTATATCTTGCGTCGATTGACTGTTTTGACTTTCGGAACGATATCATGTCGGGCAATATCTTCCCATAAATTTTTTTGTTGCAATTTCCTCTTCATCAAGTAGCTTTTCTTGAAAACTTACCAGACATTTCAATAAATTGTTTCAGATCAAATTCAGTGAGAAGTACGTAGATAAGTTAATTTAAAACCTGGACCTCAAATAACTCGAAAAAACGCTGTGTACGTTTATTAACTGACCGCCTGCAGAACAACGCTGTAGCCCGGGGGAGGGCGAAAGGGGATTTAATGAAAAGTCATATTTTGTTTGCTGTTGGTTTGTGGTTTTGCAGGTGCGACAGCAGCTGGTGTGCCTGGTGAGGTGAAAGGGTTTTACGAAGCCTGGAAAAAGTATGGCAAACTACACTGGGCAGATCTGGTACAACCTACAATTGACATGGCGAAGAAGGGATTTCCTTTTGGTCACTCCGCTTACTACGCGGCAACACGGAAAAAATATACACCGCTTCTCAAACGTGATCCGGGACACAGGTTTGCTGGATAAACAAGATTAATGTAAATAGAGTAAGGTCACCAAAGAAGCTTTAAAACAAGCTTGGAATGGGGCTCAAGGTTGCATTTTTCTAATTTTGATATCTTTTCAGAGATATTCAAGAAAAGTCTGAACGATTGCAACATTTCAACACAACATTGTCGGGCGCAACACATTACACAAGTTGGGTCACCATGTTGCGATGTGTTTCGGCCTGATGGATGTTCCTGGCTCAAATTTGACATTTTCAAACTCGAGCCAAAAGCATCTAAAAGGCCGCAATAGGTTGGCCAAACGGGCGCATCATGTTGTGCCAAACATTGGTTTTACGTGTTGTGTTGAAATACCGCGATCGTTTCGCCGGCTTTTAATGTCTGGATGATCAGTGTTGAAACTGGAAACCGCGAGACTATGTCCGTATGTCCGTATCTGTCTCATGAAGAATCCTCATCTTACGAGCTTGACTTTTGTCTATCAATGCGAGCAAAAGCGAGAAAGCACGCGAGGCTAGTTTGTCATAGTATACTAACTAATGCAGGAACCATCACTAGGAGCCTGCAACTACTCCATGAAAAGATCTATTTTTAGTTTAAATTTATCTCGAATTCAGGTCCCCGCAGGAACCTCAGTGACTAATTGCAATCACAAGCACGGACTAATGTCGACAAATTCACGTGAGGCGGCATTGTTTTATCCTAACCGAAGCGTGCTCATGTAGACTTGAACTGGCCTATTTCGCGGGAAAAATATCTAAAAATAGACTGGTCTGTAAAAATGCCTTTGCATTGACTTATTATAGGAGTTGCAGGCTCCTACTAATGGGCTCCTGAATAGTGAAAATACTTCAATCTGATTGGCAGATCTGTCGCATACTATCAGTCATTAGTAGTTCTACTCGTATACTAATACAAATTAAATGGTGTGCGGATCCCGTTGGTTGAGACATCGTACACTTTCAGCCATAGGCGATGTAAGGTGGCTTTCATAGAGATTGCTACCTAACTTGGTTGCTACTCTTTGCAGGGAGCTGCTGTTTAACAAGGATGGCGAGCTAAAGAAGCTAGGAGAATTACTGTACATGCCCAAGCTTGCTAAAACCTTAGAACGAATCCGGGATGACCCTGAGGGCTTTTACAACGGTGAACTTGCCAAAGATATTGTACAAGATATTAAGGATGCCGGCGGTATATTCACTTTAGATGATTTAAAGAACTACAAAGTCAAATTCAGGCGTCCAATGAATGGGACCCTAGGGAACTACTCGTGGTACTCTACACCTCCCCCGGGTAGTGGGGTGGTGTTGAGTTTTATCTTGAATATTTTGAAAGGTGGGTATCTTTAAATCTGCTTACGGGTGTTTTTCATAGACTTTAGGTGCTTTTAAGCCCCACCTAAATAATCTTTTCCGAATTTGTAAAATGTTTTTTTTTTTGTAGATTAGACAAGTATGTGTTACGAACCTTTTCAGTTTTTTGGTCAGTCTTTCCATTCCAAAATACAGCTAGAAATTTAAACTATTTGCTTCAATAATTTCGTTCACTTTCGGTCTTGTTTTTAAGGATATAATATGAAGCCTTCTGACAGACAGGGAGTAAACAACTCAGTATTAACATACCACAGGATTGTGGAGGCGTTTAAGTTTGCATACGCGTACAGAGCATTACTTGGAGACCAAGACTTTGCTAATGTTACCGAGGTAACTTGAGTTCTTGCAACTGGCAAACCCCCATATTTTCATCCTCCCTTCCCCTGGGGTACTAACTCCTCCCCTCCCTCCGCCCCTCTTTTCCATCTCTTCTATCGTCTTTGAAAGGCTCCTTATACCTGGGGTGGGTACTACCAGAAAAATGTGGGGTGGAGTTTGAGGCCCGCTCCCAAACACTTACCCTATTTATGGCTAAAATAAGCGATTTTCCCTATACCCCCTGCGTGTTTCAGCCTCAGTTATGATTAGTTCCCTAGTTTAGACCAATGTTAAATTGTCGTAAATGTAATTTCTGAAGGATATTTTGGTTTTATCGATAATGGTGAAAAAGTAGCTCCTTGACATCATATCGAATTCAAGACTAGGGTGCAAAAACCATATCCTATTTAAGACCAAAAGGGCCGCACATGCACATATAGCCCTTATATGGGAGTTTCGAGTACTCCCGTGTCCTTTTATGTGGGGATACTGTCGCACTATTTTCTGCCTACTTAAACAAATTATCATGATGTTATCGTAGATTATGAAGAACATGACTAACGCCGAGTTCGCTGAATCAGTACGCAAGGAGATTTGGGACAACCGAACTTTTACAGATTATCGGTATTACGGAGACTTCTACTATAACGCCAGTCACGAGGGTACATCTCATTTGTCTGTTATCGCGGAAAATGGTGATGCTGTTTCTGCAACTACGACGATAAATCTCTTGTGAGTAAACTTTTTTTAATTGACTAGTTGGTCCACCGAAGTAATTTACTTAGAGAAATGGCATTACTAAGTGGTAAAATGTGGGTTTCATGGGAACATAAATGCGATAACTTAAAATTTGACACGAATATGTAAACCAAAAAGCTTTCGGCTCTTCGGGTCTAAAATTATCTACAAAAAGGCTAACGTGTCTTGCCTAGCTCCGCTACACTCTTGCATTCTGTTCAAGATTGGTGCTTTATGCATACGATGGAGCATGGGCATAAAGTAAACTGGGAAAACTAAAAATCGGGGACAGGGTATCTCGATAGGGAGGTTTTCTAACTCCCGTCGTGATTTTGAGTCCAGGTTAAGCGTGGTTCACACAAGCGACATTACGATATAAACGACATTTTGACATCACCCACTCACTCAATCCCAGAATACCCAGTGGCACATAGGGCCTCAACCAGGTCCCTCCAGATCGCTCTGTTTTTGGCTAGTCTTGAGGGCTTTCTCCCAACCAATACTAGCACTTCTCATCTCTTCCAGTATCGTTCTCCTTCATGTTGCTCTTGAGCGCCCCCTTTTTCTTGGACCCTCTGGAATCCATGTAAGTGCAGATCTTGCGTGCGCTTGGCAAATGGCCAAGCCATTCTTCGCCTTAAGATGGGCCCCATCGTTTTCTGCCCTGTGGCTTTTAGGAGTCCAGCATTGGAGATTCTCGTATGATTCTCCCGAGACAGGTGGTGCAGTGGAAGGTAAAAAGTATGAGGTTATCCTTTTCAGTCGTCCGCCAGCACTCCATCCACATTTCGATCTAATTGTATAATACTCTCTCAGCTTCCGAATAACCTACGCCACATAATAACCACATTCCGTACCCTAAACAATTATATCAATTTCTTTCAGCTTTGGCTCGAAATATCGATCGAATCGCACGGGCATTATCTACAACAACGAAATGGACGATTTTTCAACTCCCGGTGTAAAGAACGCTTACGGAGTGGAACCTTCCGAGTCAAACATGGTTCAGCCTGGCAAACGGCCCCAATCTTCGACCGCGCCGTCGATATTTTTGGACAAGGATGGAGAAGCCCGTTTGGTTATCGGAGCCTCTGGTGGAACGAAAATTACGACCGCCATTTCTTTGGTAGGAGGTTTTGTCCCACAGACTCTAAATTCTATTGGGATAGTGTTGTAGCTATGTTTTTAGAGCAAAGGGGTCACACCATTTATTAGGCAGGTCTCCAAAGATGAGCGTCGTTTACCTAGTGAAGCAGTCCTGTTGGGAGAAGAGAATTAGGGCGAGGAGGTGCCCCTTTCTGTTGGAATAGCATCGGGGCACTCCCCTTGGAAGTGTTCAGAAATGTGGTGTTTCATGGTTCTCTTCAGTTGTGGATGTAAATGTAACTTAAGTTGTTTACCTACGGAGCACCAATGAGTTCACAAGAAATATCCGTGCATTCCAGGATCGAATTGGAATTTGGAAGTGTTGGGTTTTAAAGAGAGGGAAAAACCGGAGTACCCGGAAAAAAAAAACATTTCGGAGCAGAGTAGAGAACCAACAACAAACTCAACCCACATGTGACGCCGGGTCCGGGAATCAAACCCGCGGGACACATTGGTGGGAGGCAAGCGCTCTCACCACTGCGCCATCCCTGCTCCCCCACTGCGCCATCCCTGCTCCCCCACTGCGCCTTCCCTGATCCCCCACTGCGCCATCCCTGCTCCCCCACTGCGCCATCCCTGCTCCCCTTTCAGAAGTTCCCCTCGCCTCGCGTCTCTGTTGAAATGCGGCTTAGGCAACTTGATAAATCGTAGGAATGTCTTGGCAAACGGTGTTGCTAATACACGCATGCAACACAAACGAGAAATCAGGAATAGTTTGATTTATTTATTTTAACCTCTCCTCTAGCTTTGTCATTTCGAGCTTTACCTCAGACCCTTCCAAAAGAGGCTGCTTCGAGATTCAGTGTCAACTGAGATCAAGATTTCCCTTGAGTAAATCTGCGTTTTTGTTTTAAGACAAGAGATCCGTAAAAGCACGTTAGAAAATATCAGATTTCTGAACCAATCAAGTCTCAGGAAAAGTATTAGAAACGGAGAACTTTTCAAAGCAAGGCAAGGCCAGCGCTGTTTCTAGACTGCTTTCCCTTGGAGTGTTCATTCAAAGTATAAAGCGTTTTTACTTTTCCAGGTGATGATGAATTACCTTTGGTTCAACCGAACTCTACCGCAAGCCGTAGTCGACCCCAGGCTCCATCATCAGTTACTTCCGATGTACATTCGGATCGACAGAGATTACCAAATGCCCCTCGCCATCCAAGAAGGCCTACAGAGGCTTGGACACCAGGTCAGGAATATAAGCGGTTACGCAGTCGTTCAGGCAGTGGCTAGAAATGAGGATGGAACACTGACAGGCAAATCCGACCCCAGGAAGAGTGGCTGGGCCGCTGGATACTGACGAGCATGTGAATACTGTTACGTGACTCTACAAAAGCGTGTGGTTTTCACGTATACTGCATGGCATTTCAAACGTTCAATTCATACACCTCAACTGGCCGGTTTTTTTAGTTACTCGCTGCGATTTTTGTAGAAGATTAGTTTGATTTTTAGGAGTCAAGTTATAATTAAAAACGATACTTTTTGTCGTAGTTATCAGGTAATAAAGAATTTGAGAGATGGGAGGGAATGGTGTGCCTGCTTGATTGCAACTCTGCTCCCTAGAATACTACTTCTGCTGGTCAAAGTATTGGCCATTAAATTTGACCAACACTTTTTCGGTAATACTTGCATTTAGGAGAAGGAGAGTGGGGTGAACAGTTTCTGGCCTCTTTGGCTTCGATCCTTTTTGTCTGTCAGCCTTTGGGGTTTTTTATGCCCCCCACCCCCAACCCCAACACCCCCCCCCATCCTGTTGTGATCACTACTATAGAGATCTTTTTAATGTTAACATTTCTCTTCATTATCACATAATTCTGCAAGGAGAAGGTATCATGTTAGATGCAAAT
>CM042753.1:10939237-10976914 GCA_022496165.2 Catalaphyllia jardinei
ACGCAATACTGTCACGTTTGTAAATCACAAACAACGTCTGGGCCGCCGGTGGGTTCGTTAGCAGGAGTTTATGTTTAGCGAAGGAAGACCCTGGCCTCTGCTCATTTCATTTTTTTACCTCACTCGCGCTATAAGCTCTGTCGGGGGCTACTTCGCCTGGTATATTCTTCTGCGTGTTTGGCTCTGTACGTGTAGCTGTCGTTCGCCGGGTTTTCCTGCGCATTTTCTGGCCTTTCGGTCGCAGCTGCCGTTGTGGCTGGTGGTTAATGAATTGTATCTTTACACTTTGTTACCTGAATCGGCCGCAACAAGAATATTTCCGACAGTGTCTAGAGATAAACCATGAGGAGAATTCAGCTGTGAATCGAGATTTCCTTTTTCAGCAGACTGGTTCAGGTACTCGATCACCCTGCATGCTCACCGAGCAATTGAACACGATGGTTACAACTGCCCACCACAAAAATATTCCTCTTCTTAATATCAAAAACTATTCCGGCGGCATAGTCCAATCACCCTGCTTATCACCCTCTCTACCAAACGATTTCAAGTAAGTCCCATCACTACTGAACAGCTGTACTCTGTTGTTACCAGTATCAGTCACTACAATTTCATTACGTTCATTCTCTGCTTATCAGTCTATACCCCTTCAACATTCAGAAATGATCTTTTTGTACCTCGATCTGAAACTGTATTGCTTTTTATGCTACTTGTAACTGTGACACAAATACTGTTATCAAAGATTCCATGCAACTTGTTGGTCTCGCTATATTATGATACTTGTTCACCCCTTAAATGATGATGAAATATTGATTAATTTTTATCATTAGTGCCGGTTCAAATCCCGCTCTTAATAGTTGCCTTTCATCGCTATTGCAATAAGAGTTTTCATTTGAAACCACCGTCATTTGGAAATAGTTTTTAAAAACCATTTTCAAGTACCTCAGTTTTAGATCTGAGGGAACAAACATATCTTCATCATTGTTAATTAAACCTTTTTCCCATGATTCGTTAAGAAACAGAGATACAACATAACTTGGAGCTGACCTGTTGTCACCAAGCACTTCGTGCAGATTATGAGGCTGGCAAAGATTGGAGTTCAAAATGTCACAATTTATTCACAATTTTCCATCTCTAGAAGTTTACACAACACTGGTAATCATGTTGTCACGAAATATTGCTAATATGAAAGTAGATCAATGTTTATTTACAAAATTCTGAGATACAAAGCCTTCTAAGCAAACTTACTGACTAACGAGCTGGAATACAACGCGTTTTTAACAAATAGCTGAGATTCAAGGTATGTGAATTTACTGATAGCCGAAAAATGGGTTGAAATTTTTATTGATTTCAGAAATCACCGAAAATTAAACTGATAAACTGAGATTACATGACCAAGCTCTGATGTTGCATGGAGACTAAGTTCCAGCTTGGCAGTTAAATTTCTGACAACCGCGATTTAAAACTAAGCCAGTTAACTAGATGGTAAATGACAACTTTTTTCCGGTTTCGTTACTTCAATAGGGTGTAGCAAATGTATGTTACACTACTTTTGACAAAGAAACGGCACGACATTTCCGTTTTTACTGAAACTATGGCAAAGCGTGTCACAGAACAACGAAAAAAAAAATATCATATTTTACAGCTGCTGCAGTTGATTGAAGCCCCGTCAACACGTATCCGGATATTTTTGAATCCGCAATTTTTTTCTTTCCAGAATCAAACATTTCCCGGTCCACACGTTATCGGCTTCGTTGCCGATTTATTATTTTCCACTCTGAAGAGCGGAATAAAAAGCATCCGGACTCGCCGAATGCGAGTGGACGGAAGCAGTATCAGAAAGAAAAAGTTGTGTAGACGGGGCCCGAATTACTACTCGAAAATCTGAATGCGATCGTTATTAAAGTCAGAGACAACTATCCTACCATCACTGAGAACTGCTGTAGAGAGTGGTCGCTTTAACTCCCCTTTCCCTGTCCCTTCCATTCCAAATTTTGCGACAAATTTTCCACTCAGTTCAAACACCTGAACTCTGTGATTCAATCCATCACAGACCATCAGGTGTCCTGCCTTGTCAATTGACAAGCAATGAGGTGTATTGAACTCCCCGTTTCCCTCCCCCTTATTTCCAAATTTGTACAAAAAGTCTCCCTCCCTAGAAAACACTTTAATTGAATTTTCTTCGCTGTCTGATACTATAAAATGGTTGTCATACTGGACACAGTGCCAGGGTTTGTTAAAAAATCCCACTCCACCAATTTTACGTAAAAACTGACCACTAGGAGAAAATACCTTAATTACTTTGTTACGTGAATCAGCGACAATAATATTTCCGTCACTGTCTACAGATAAGCCATGGGGATACTGAAGCTGATGATCAAGATTTCCTTTCCCACCAAACTGTTTCAGGTATTTACCCTGATCACTGAACAATTGAACACTGTGGTTACTGCTTTCCACCGCTAAAATATTCTCATTCTTTGCATCAAATGCTATTCCGGTAGGAAAGTTGAATTCTCCCTGTTTATCACCCTTTTTGCCAAACGATCTCAAGTAAGTCCCATCACTACTGAACAGCTGAACTCTGTTGTTACCATTATCAGTCACTGCAATTTCATCACGTTCATTCACTGCCACTCCCCAAGGCGCCCTTAGCTTTCCCACAGCTGAGCCTTGCTGTCCAAACGATAAGACGAGTCTGTACTCTCTGGCTTCAACTTGAACTACAAATGGGCTGTCATGGACGTCCTCCTCATTTACTTTTACCGATACGTCGCATTTTCCGGTTTCTTTGGCAAAATAACTTATCTTGTAAGAGCCATCTTTGTTATCTTGGACTCGTGCTTTCGTCGCACAATCCCATCTTTGCTGATTTCTGATTTCCACCGTTACACAGTCACCCTCGTCATAGCATTGTTCTCCTTCAGCATTTCTTGTTGTCAAAACAAACTGTGCTTCAAGTCCAACGACAACTTCATTGATTCCTTTTCCTTCGGCATTTGATTTTAGCGCACTAGTCTTGGGAAGGAGTGTTTTGAAAGAGCCGATTCCTTCATTGATTGCATTCTCCAGTAATCTTATGTTTTCCACGAAAATAAATCGTCGAAGACCTTTGAGGTCACAGTCCACTTGTTTTGCATCACCCGTGATTCCTTCCTGAAAGATTGTTTTCAATGTCTTATCCATCTGTGCTATCTCAGGGTTTGTGCTTCGTTTTAGAAGTGTTTCAGTTTTTTCAATTTCTGTTTCAATCTTTTGAGCTTGTTGTTCAATCGCATTCCTTTGTATTCTCAGTTGCTGGAGTGATTGTTTTCCTTGATTTTCAACTTCATTTATGATCTCTCGCTTTTTCGCTTCGATAACAGCGAATATGTTATCAACAAACTGCTGCACGCTTTTATTCACATTAGCGATTTTTTCTTGAATTTTTGCACAGTTCTGGTCAATTTGAAAGATTCTATTTCTCATCTGTTGTGCCATTTCCTTTTGGGATTCGATCACAGTCTTCGCTTCTGCTTTTCTTTTATTTGCCGCTTCTTCTAAAAGTATTTTGACGTGGCCGTCGTGCATGGTTGCAACACAAGAGTTGCAAATCGGTTCTGCACAGTCCTTACAAAAGAACTTTAGTTTTTTTCTGTCATGTCCTGGTTTTCCGCAAAATGCTGGTCGCTTTAACACGTCCTCGATGTCTTGATCTTGGAAGTCTCTAAGCGCCAACACACGGTGTTCTTTATTAACTCGGATTATGTTGTGCCCAGTGATACAGTCGTCACACCAGAATGCACAACACTGGAAACAGTACAAACTGTGTGAGCTTTTCTTGTCGCAGTTTCCACATTTGACACCTGTAGTGCTACACTCTTGGATGGCCAACACATCTAGCAAACTGTTAATGCGAAAATTGGTCGGCAAGTCCTTCAGGTTTGCACTGCTAGGGACTCTACTCTCTCTTCTACATTCCGGGCATGTAATGATATGATGGCGGCCACTCGTTCGTAGAATTCCGTTCAAGCAGTGAAGACAAAAACTGTGTAAACATGGCAGCTGTTTTGGATCAGTGAATGTGTTCATGCACACGGGACACGATACTTCTTCATGAAGATTGTTTAGCAAGGTTTTTATATCCATGATTATTGAAAGGCGGATAACATAAAATAGGGAAGGGTGTGCAGTTGTAAACGAATTCAACAAGGAAGTCTTGTGATCGAGCGTCTGATAATGTTAACCAATCATAGAACGTCGTTCATAGACATGTTTGACATGTACCCTATATAACTGTGAATTTGTGATGAACTAGCTTGACCTTATTCTCGGTTTTCATCAGTCATGTGATCAAAACTAAAAATCGTATCCATTTAATCAATAAAGTCAAGAATCTTGGATACGATAGATGATTGATATATAAACAACCTCGCCAAGAATCAGATCTCTGCTCTTTTTCGTTCGCGAGTTATTTGCGGAAGTGTGTCACCCAAATTTATAGAGCTTTGTATGGAGACGCCATGTCTGTGTCCTTCGGAAGGACACAAACATGACGGCCGTAAAATAACAGAAACATATGTCGCTCAGTTTTGCTACTGAAACGAAAAATTATTGCTCTAGAGATCCGACACATTGAAATAAATGCTTCTTCTAAAGCAAGCACTGTTTAGTTAGCAAAAGCTAAAGCGATAAGTCATCTTTTGAGCTACACGATAGCCTTCTCACGCCGCCACTGTCATGTCACGCAACGCTATTAGCTTGGGAATTCAAACGTGCTCTATTACCACAAGAAGAACCCTGTCGAGCTAAAACATTGTGAAATGTCAAGTTCTTATAGGGTCTTTTATCTGATGAAACTAATACCTTAGAAGGAAGGATAATATTTAATTTTGGAATATGGTTGCGTCACATGAAAACCAAATCATGTCAGTTCTTTACTTGTAAATGATTGAATGGTTGAAACAAGACAGTGACTGGATTTGTTTTATTGACCAATAACAGAGCGTCATTAGAAGTGTTTTCGTATCACACGACTTTTGGCGTCAAGTTCGTTTATTTATTTAGCAGGAGTTTATGTTTAGCGAAGGAAGACCCAGGCTTCTGCTCGATTCAACGTCACTCGTGCTATAAGCTCCGTTTGGGGGTCTTCGCCTCGTATATTCTTCTCCGCGTTTGGTTCTGTACGCGTAGTTGTCGTTCGCCGGGTTTTCCTGCGCATTTTCTGGCCTTTCAGTCGCAGCTGCCGTTGTGGCTGGTGGTTAATGAATTGTTCCTGCTGCTTTGTTTACATCGCGTCGCCGGGTTAGGGTTAGTTCGAATTCTACGCGCGGGGATGCTAGGCTCAGGCCGGGGTCGATCAGTTCTTTCTAGGTGCTTGGAACGCTTTTCTCCTTCGGCTCGTCAGTTTGGTAGCGGTTTGTATAGCAACCCTCCAAGCACCTACTCTCCCTCTTGGCTCCCCAACACTCTACGGGGACCAGAACCTGGTGCCTCGACCCTTCTCTTCCCTTGCCACTCCTCACCGGCCGTCGCGTAGCGCAAACATAAACTGCAAAAAAATAATTACAGGATCTGAGAATTGTGATTAGGATTCCTTGACCTTCTAAGAGGGTCTAGATGGGGTTAACTGGCAACTGACAAATGGCCAAAAAAGTTACTAACAACTGACAAAAACCCCTAAATTGAACCGACAACTGACATTTTTAGAATTTTAACACTGCCAACCGACAAAAGGCTCGGCAGCCATTATTACTTGTTTGAAATTCAACGAAACTAACTTTTTACGGTAGACTACAGGTAGTCCCTATTTCGTTTAGTCCGTCGAGCAAGACGCGAAAGAAGCCTGCTATATAACACTTAACCCCAACCGACCGGTCAGCCTTTTTGAGTTCAGTTTCTACAAAAAAAATGGCCGCGCGAGATCCTAGGGGCGAAACGCTCGCGAAAAGAGGAACTATTGTCTGAGCCCAAGAGTTTGTCCTTTCAAGGCGGAGCGATTTTTCGGTGTAAATTTCTAATCTAAATTAACTGTATTCAATAGAATTGGTTATCTTGATGGTTTGTCATATTTTCGCCTCTTGTCGACTACCCCGGGAGCTCGGAGATGTCTAGGTTTAATTAATTCGCTCGAATCACTTGGCAAGTACAGGTCACGAATGATGTCTTCCTGTAGTAATCGCAAAACTACCAAAAATGCCGTGATGGTCGTGAAAGGAAAACCAACGAATGAGCTATCTTGTAACGATTTTTACCGGATTTGAAAAGGTTTCATTCTTTGATCAGTGCCGCTGACAGACATGAAAATAATAAAAGAGGCAAAGAACAAGAGAGTACGACGTAGAAAGCGACGAAATTTATAACTTAGATTTATATTTGAAACTGTTGCCGGTTTCTTTGCTTCAAAACCTTCTTATTGAAATTATGTTACAAGGAGAAACAATAATCGTAAAATTAATAACTTTTGAAAAGTAATTATGTGTAATCTCTCACAGTCTCTATTTAAACCCGGCCTTATTATAAAGGGAAAATTTCAACTTGAACTTTTTGGCTCCATTCGCCAATTTTTCAATCGTTGTATTTTCCATTGGCAGGTAACTGGACGTCATGTCGATGTACGCGAATATCTGAATGCGATGGTTCCAGACATCACTGTGAGAACTGCCGTAGCGATTGGGCCAAACAAGTCTCCTATCCCGCTCTCTTTTGTTCCAGACTTTGTAATAAACTTTCCACTCAGCTCAAACACCTGAATTCTGTGATTCCTTAGATCACAGATCATCATGAGTCCTGCCTTATCAACAGACAAGCAGCGAGGTTGATTGAATTCTCCGTCTCTCTTCCTCTGCTTTTTAAATTCATACAGAAACCTTTGATACAATGTTTATCACTATCGGCCGATACTATAAGATAGTTGTCATACTGTACTAGGCGCAATGAAAGGGAAAATAAAAAGAATTTTGTCGCCAATTTTACGTAAAAACTATTACCAAATATCTTTACTACTTTGTTACCTGAACCAGCAACAAAAATATTTCCAACAGTACTTCCATGTCTAGAGATAAACCGTGAGCAGAATTAAGCTGGTGATCAGGATTTCCTTGTTTACCAAACTGGTTTTGGTATTCACCCGGCTCACTAGCCTGCAGTGCAGGCGTCTTGTTGGGGCGATCGAGTTTAGACCGCCATGTTAGACGGTGGGGGATGGGAGAGAGGAAAATGAAATTTTCTTCGCCCCACCCCCTTCCCTATTCTTTCTCTTGCCTATCACTCACCCCCTTGGTAGCACTTTCTTTCTCTCTCCAGTCTTCCACTGCATGAAAAATTCAAGATGGCAACTGAATTTTTTACGATGTGAGCTCTCGCTCGAAGAAGTCTCGCCTGCTCTGCAGGCTACCGGCTCACCGAACAATTAAACACGGAGGTTACCACTGTCCACCGCAAAAATACTCCTGTTCTTAATATCAGAAACTATCCCGATAACATAATCAAATTCTCCCTGTTTATCACTCTCTCTACCAAACTATCTCAAGTTAGTCCCATCACTACTGAACAGCTGTACTCTGTTATTACCATTATCAGTCACTGCAATTTCATTACGTTCGTTCACTGCCACTCCCCAAGGCTTACTGAGCATTCCAGCAGCCGAGCCTCGTTGACCAAACGATAACACGGGTTTGAAGTGTCTGGCCTTAGCCTGAACTGCAAATAGGCTGTGTTGCACATTTACTTTTAATGATACATTGCATTTTCCAGTTTCTTTGACAAAATAGCTGATGTTGTTGATGTCATCTTTGTTATTTTGGAGTTGTGCTTTCGTCGCAGTCTTATCCTAGGTGATTCCTGATTTCCAGTATTACAGAGTCATGCGCTTTAAAGCATTGTTCTCCTTCAGCATTTTTGTTTGTCAAAACAAACTGTTCTTCAAGTCCAACAATGGCCTCAGTGATTCCAGTTCTTTTAGCTCTTTATTGATGCGCACGCGTCACGGTTTTGCACAGGACTGTTTTGATTGATGGACAATTTCTTCGAATTAGTATGGTAAGCCTAACCGCAGAATAATTTCGTGAGTTCGATTGTGATCGATTACCGATATCAATCGATAACAATCGCTTGATTTCCGATATCGATTTCTATCGATTGACTACGCTGGACAATGAAGTGATAGCCTGAAATCAGGCTTTCTTTCTTTCCTTTTAGGTCTTTTTTTAATCAAGTCTTGCCGGGTTGAGCCCGAAATTTGGAATCGACCGTGTTAAAAGTGGCCAAACCAAATTTCGAGCCTCAACCGAAATAGTGGGTTCCATTAGAACTTCAAAAATTGACCGTTTTCAACCTAATATTCCGAATTTTTTTTTTTGTTAACCTGGTCCCAGAGGCTTTCTTTTATTCCTTATTGGCAAATTTTGTACAGTTTAAAAACTTAAATGGCTTTCAGCCGAAATTGGCAGAAGTTTATCAATTATTCAATTAGGCGCCTTCCACACGTATCCGGATATTTTTGAATCCGCAACATTTCAAATTTTCTAACCGGATTGAAAAATTTCACCGTCTACACGTTATCGGATTCGTTGCGGATTTATTGTTTTCCGCTCTGGAGAGCGGATTTTAAAATCCGGATTAACCGGATGCGTGTAGACGGAAACCGTACCAGGAAAGAAAAACTAGTTGCGGATTAAAAATAGTCCGAGGGCCAGGACCCTCCAAAATGACATTTCGGTACCACTCAGGGGGAGTAATGCTAACATACATCTTTAAAAATTTCAATTACTCTAGTTTCATATTACGTATGATAGCAATGCTAAATGAGTAGCTTAATAGCATTTATCACGTGACAAAGTGACGTCACTCATTTCTACAGAATCATCGGAATAAAAATAATGACTGCTTAAAAATAGTCTTTCCTCGTTTATTAACCATCCGCAAAGGGTAGTTTATATGTGACCATGATGGAGATTTCTGCCAGATAAGCATTCAAACCACTAAGTTAACATTTGCATCAGCTTCAAGGATTTTATCTCCGTGGCAACGCTAAAAGCTATTTAAATTTTAAGAAAAAATACTCCTAAGTATTTAAAAGCACTTTGATCTCGCAGAACTTTAATGAAACTGAAGCAGGAGACAATAAATTATCCACAGCCTATGATTTTATTAGACGCAATTGTTAGCAAGACAGCAGGTCACAATTAATACCCGTTTGCCATCTTGGATCCGCCATCTTGGATCCGCCATTTTGGATGCGCCATCTTGGATGTCAAAACGTCATTATTGTAAGGTAAAATGTGGCGAATGTGTTTCAAAATTGAAAGCATTTTCTCTTTTGATTCAAAGTACTGATTATGTCATTTTAAAAATCATTTGAAAAGGTCCCTTATGTTGAAGATGCACAGATATTTTCAAGAAAAATGAGAGCATAATACAGGAGTTGGAGTAGTTATTACATAACTTGCTAGCTTCATGGATTCTTAATATTGATGTTTAAACTGCGTTAATTTTCTTCCTCCTCCTTCTCCTCCTCTTCCTCATCATCAAGATCATCATCAGGGCATTCGTCATCAAAAACTGATCTCTTCTTCCTCGGCACGATTGTTGCAGTCGCAAAGGCGGCACCTATCGGTGCATTTAAGGCCATTTGTAGGGCACGTACAGGTAGGTATAGTTTGCATGATCTCGCAAAAGAACAGGGGCGAAACTCAAGAATAACTGCAGGGGCTGGTTCTCCACTCATCTATTTGATGGATAAGTTGCCGTCCTCCTCAACCCATCCACGAACAACTGGTGAAGGGACTTGAGGGCTGCTCTGTAGACTCCTTCTCCAGATGGCTGCTTGGTAGTTTGCTCTCAAAGAGTGCATCCTTAAACAATCTGGACAGGGAGGTAGCTGGTTTGAGTCAACTTTGCCTTTTTTGGCACAGAATAACCTAGAACAAAGTTGAATAACTTTACAGACTCAATAATCATGCTGCAATCAAACAACCTAATACACTACAACAGAAGATAACCAATTAATCAATAAAAATGTAAACTCCCCATACCAATAGCGTATAGTTCGTTGACATCGTAGGTCTCTGTCGCAGAATAGTACATCTTGCAGGTGAACTCTTTACAAATGACTCATCTGTGAGGTTCCACTCCATGCCTCTTTTTTAAAATAGGGTTTGAAATGACTTGTTTTGTTTAACAAGCTTCAAGGCTATTACCTTGCCCTTTTCCGAAAAAGCACCAGCCAGCCAGTGAAGGCGTGGAGACTAGCGAGAGATCTACACAGTTCTGCCAAGCCTGGGATTTCCGATAAATCTAATCAAATAAACTAAAATAGTTTGTCGTAAGCTTGAGACCCTATATTACAGTAACTGGTTTCATCTGAGTCACGGGTTCATCATTCAAGTACTTGCATGCTTTATCAGGTCGTGTATAATCTCGAAAGCACTGACCATGGTACCACGCTTCAGCTGCTACCAAATCACGAGATGTAAGGTCAATAATTCTGCTATCAACAGCAGCAATAACAGCTTTTCCGTAATCGAGGCATCTGCACACAAGCCAACACAGTGATGTCAAAGGAACGCTCGTTCTTGCACCTTTTTTATACGCCGTCGTCTTTCCGCAGAAAGACATATTAAATTTAGGAATCTGTGAAGCAGCCACCGTTGGTCACAAAATGCTCTCCAAGTCTCTCCTCATTGTAAAAGGACTGCGGCATTTCCTATGATAACTGACATGGAGGATCTCTCCTTTCTTGGCATTCTCTGTCAATTCAAACAATGGCCTTTGATTTCTAAATGTAGCCGCAAGAATCGAGATCTTTAGTGCTAATTAGCAAACTTTCATCATCTGAGCAGCGAATAAAACAAGTTTCTAAACGACGTCGTTTAGTTTGGTCTGTTGGAATAAAACAACAATTGAATATGTACATAGCAGTCCAGTGTGTTTGCGAGGTGTAAGTCGTCGATCAGCAACTATATAATGTTTGTAAGTATTTTATTCACTAAACGTAAAAAAAATACTTTCAAAAGCCTAATTCAAAAGCCCTAAGTCTATGTTATTTGGTAAAAAGTGTTTGAAGTGTGAAAATTTGACGAAAACTTTGAACTACTAAGCATGCAGCGAGGCCGCTATCTTGAAAATTACCCATGATGCCATTCGAGTTTTAACTGTATGCCATCAGTCAAATTTTTCTTTTTCAAACCAGCTAATAAATTTTAGTTTTTAACCAAAAATGTTTATAAAAGGTGTTCATTGTAAAATGTAATGATTTACTAATATAATAAATAAGAAACGCATTTAAAATAATTGTTTTAAAGACAGCCTCGTTTCCATGTCAAATCAATTTTTTGGAAAAAAAGAAGTGCAAAAGAATTATGCAAGCTACTCTTTCACGATTGCTATCAAGTAAATTTGAAAAGTCCTTCATGCAACCTTTCACCAGATATCACTCACGCTTACTCCCCCATTTGTGGTACCGGGAACCTGCCTTAGCCCATGGATTAAGGGAGCTCCAGGGCTGGGAGGGGTACCACAGGAACGTGTCTATAGTTTGGTTACCAGTTCCTTCACGCTTGATTGCGAGCTTCGTGCGTCAGTAGAACCGTCAGTGGTAAAGGAAACGGAACTTGTCACACAATGTGAGTTGATGAGAACAATTCGTCAGATTTCTTTTTGTGGACGTCATATATTTGGTTGAAAACCGATTAACTTGTTCATGGTGTAGAGTTAACCCCCAACCTGAAGATTACGACACGAAAAAGCTTGCGATTCGGCGCCGTGGTTGTGTCAAGAAACAGTTTTTCGACAACTACATGTACAGAACATATTTCACGGTTAGTGAACTTTGAAGCGGTCAAAGCCGTGTGGCTGTGAACGATTTCACTGTTTCATCTCTTGGTAGCTGCAGGATCGTGATTTCACTTTTTGAGGTGAGTAGCAACTGAGTTTTAAAAAACGGATTAAGCTTAACAAGCTTTTATAGATAACACGAAATGTAAACTTCTTGCATTGCTTGTGTTGGCAAATATATTAACCACTTTAGAGTTTTCAATAGACTTCTGTGTTTGTATCAGTAATAATATTGTGCCTGCGTTTGTGATGGCTTTCACGATTTAAACACGCGAAACATAATTCTGTAATTTTAGCTGCAACGGAGGCAACGTTATCGATGTCCCAAGTCTCAATGTGATGAAATAAATTATATTCAATTTCGGATCCATAGTCTCTTTATTTTGTTGATGTCATGGCAACTTAACCAAGAATTTTGAGAAGGACCTTTCTGTAGTTTATTGTTTAACAAATTGACAAAAGGCTAGGGCCTAATTACCGTGAAAACTTAGCAAACACAAAACGATATTATATCAAAAGACAAATTCAATCGAGAAATTATGCAAAAAAATTGAAAATTGTCCATTTATTGTTTTTGCTCAATGCAGCTTAGGTAGTCACAATATTTTGAGTGTAAATATTGCTATTAGTTTAAAGCACAGTAATTTTTTTGCAAAGAGATTTATGCAACTGAAGAAAGTAAAAATCAAGTGTTTAATAATTAAGTATTTGGAGCTTTTAGTGTCAAACCATGTAGCCTGGGAGAAACCTATACTTATAAGGGGACAAATCTAAATCACATGGCAGACTGTTCAAGATACAGAAAAGAAGAGCCTTGGAGCCAAGGCTGGTTCAAAGAGGGGGCCATAGCGGGGGGGGGGGCCGCCCCTGAACACTGCAACACCGCAAAAGATTTAATGAACACCGCAAGAAAAGCCCACAAAACACCGTCACCGCAACAATTATTTCTAGCTACATAATTTTAATGTCTTCAATTGACGTAATACTTTTATACTTAAACACACAATAAACACATCAAAATGTATGTTTGTTAATGCATGCCTACGTGTTGATACTGTTGATACCAGTAAATCAGTTTCAGTCTTGTACTTACTGGGAGAGCTTGTTTAATTTGCATGAAAGTCCATGAACATGACTGTAAAGTCAATGCGAAAAGCTGCCAAGGGATAAAACAATATTTTGAGATAATCGTTTGAAAAAAACAAGATCGAGAAGGTCACAGGAGCTTGGAGCTCATATAGACCGGTATCAGAATGACGCCTACACGACCCTAAACCATGAGCACATTCAGATATAAAGAATAGCAACAAAGTTGCAAACTTACCAAATGCTTCCTTAGCTTACAAAGCCGTCTGTCCTCCCTATATACATACATAACCTTTATTAACCTTTAATATACATACATACATAACCTTTATTAACGTTGTTGACACAACATCTGAATTTATTTTCAACCTGTAGTTTTCGCCACCTTTTTCTCTTCGTAGAAATCAGTGGTACGTACATTTGTAGAAATCAGTGGTACATTCCTTCTTGTCGTTTCCAGAATTTCCAGGATTCGGCCATGGTTTCCATTTGTCTGAAGAAAGCTGAGCCCCGGGTGGCAGAGATCAAGTTACTTGTCAAGTCTCGCCCCTGATTATCTGAAATCAATGTTTACTGATCGGAGTGCAACATCTACCTATTCTCTTAGAAATTCCGAGGGCAAACTAGCTCTTCCACTCCCCTGCACCAATTTTCTAAAAAATAGTTTCAGCTATAGTGGTGCAATGCTGTGGAACAGCTTACCTACCAATCTGCGGCAAGCACAAACACTTGCTAGTTTTAAATCCGGCTGTAGGGGTTTCCTTTTTGATAATGATTAATTTTAATCACACAGCATTCATGGAAAGCAGGCACTGTTATTTATTTTTTTATTTTGTTGTTATTAGATTTAATTAGTAGTAGATTAGTATATTAGCAATGTAATTAAGGCATTTTAGTATTTTCTTTAAGTCCTGATGTTTTATCCGTGTATAAATAAAGTTAAATAAATAAATAAATAAATAAGTTAAGTATTTATTAACGATTAACAAAAACAGCTTCGCATTGGTAAGCTTCAGCATATCGAAGATTAGCTTGACAATGTTGGTCTGTAATTTATTAAAAATTACACACAGTTGTCATAAATTATCACGGATTAACGAAGTTAACATGCTAAATTTAGGTCTAAGAAAGATGAAACAAGAAACCACAGCACTGCAAATAAGTTCATTTCACGAACACCGCAGCGTGAAAAACACAGACATCGCACACGAAGGGTTTGAGATCACCGCAACACCGCAGATTGAGATTCTATTCACTGCATCACCGCAGTGAAAAACATCAACACCGCAACACTGCAAATCCCCATGCTATCTTCATAGCTGCCAGAGCTTATCCCTGTTTGTGTAGCATGAAGCAGCTAGAAGTATTCCTACTTCCCCTGGATGGGATGCTAGTCCATTGCAGGTCACTCCCCTGCAATTTTGTTAGGTTTCCCCAACAAATAGCCAGCACCCATTTATACACCTGGGTGGAGAGAGGCACTGTAAGTGTCTTGCCCAAGAACACAACACAATGTCCCAGGTCAGGGTTTGAATCCGGACTGCTCGCTCCAGAGTCAAGCGCACAAACCTTGAGGCCACTGCGCCTCCCCAAGAAACAGAAGGCAATAGAATAAAAAATATAGAATATATCTACTAGCATTCTTTAACGAATGCTGTTCACTGATTGGCTTAACACCACTCAGTATCTATTCTGTGTAGATAGTGGGTAGCGTAGATGTAGCAGTGTGCCCTTGTTATCAAAATAGCGGCTGCTTCTTGGCGTTTTTTGAAGAATCTGTAAAGAGGATTTAGATAATTAAGTTTTGAACGACTAGTAGATTTATACTAAAACAATTAGGTTATTTGCTCTTGATTTCTGTAAACTGTGTGACATTTTTCTGCCCTCATCAAATATAGCACGATAGAAATCTCGAGCTCATATTGTAATTGTTTAATAGAAACAGGACTGGAAGTTCGGGAGAATAAGAATTACTGTAGGAACATGAGTTTTCACAGCTTTACCAGTTTTTCCAAACTTGCACAAGTGTTAATTTCTATAACATGATAACAACTAGGAGAACGAATTAAATCTATTTCTTGTAGAAAATTCCACAATGAAAAATATAGGAAATGACTTGTTCACTTTGATCATCAAAGTGTAAATTCTCTTTGTTTGGGCCATCAACAGCCCAATTGTTGTGTTCCTTATGTATTGATTTAAAGTGTAAATCTACTAGCGTTCTATCCTGAATGGCATGCTCTGATTGGCTATGCTACTCACTATCTATTCTGTTTTAGATAGCGAGCGATGTAGAAGCATGTGCTAGGGGCTGCTTCTTTGAAGAGGATTTAGATTAATTTTTTTTTCGATGACTAGCTAGTAGAGTTATACTACAGTAAAACAATTACAAAAGATTAATTTAGCTCTTGATTTCTATGCATGATAGTTGACTTGGGCTGTACCCTGACATCTACTATCACTTGAAAGAAATCTTGAGCTCATAATCTAATTGCTTGATAGAAGCATGATTTTAAACCAATCAATGTACACATAGTCTCTAAATGCCATGATGAGACTGGCCAGTTCAGCCTTTGAGGCTGAACTGGTCTGCAATGAAAATAAGAATTCTGATTGGTTCCCTTAGCAGTCCGAATTTTGCAGTACGGAGCTGGGCTGCTCAAAAAGTAAATTTTGACAATTATGGCATTTTTAAATTATTCATTCCTCATAATAAATTTACAGTTTTTTGTTAGGTAGAAATCCTTTTACTTTTATGTCTGGAGGACAGTAATTTCCGGTTTTGAATGTTCTTAAAAGGGATGTAAGAAATGCAAATGTAATCGCTAATAGCAGAGCTCTGTTCGGGCCGCCAAGAGGAGTCCCATACTCATAAAGGGAACTAAAGGAAACCCATGAATTGATTTTTTCATGGTTATCATGGCTAGCGGTATTGCTTGTGGGTGCGTTTGTATGGCGGCGATTGAGAAGTTGCCCAACATGGCGGCCATACCTCAGCAAGTAGGTTGAGAGAGACATGCAGCCTTGGTTTATATCGTAATTCTCTTATTTTGGACATCAATATTATGGTCAATTGACACCTGCTAATACAGGGCATCCGCTGACCGGTATCACATGACTATATTGCGGGCTCAAGTGAAGAGCTCATCAAGGTGTTTTTTTTAAGTTGATCGCTGACCAAGTAAGGTTTTTGTTTGGATCATGGGCTCATGTTAGGCTAAATTGTTGTAATAAGGGCCGAGTTGTTTGGAAGCCGGTTAATGCCAACCCAGGATTAAAGCGAACCTCGGCTATTGATGCAAGTTGACGCTAAGTTGGTTCAAATAATGTCTAAATTACAAATTTTACAAGACAAGAGAAACGTAACATTTAATAATAATTATAGTAAACGAAAGAGATTTCAGTTACTGTTAGTATCATTTGCACTTTATTGCAGATGAATGATTAATCTTTGATATGGCCTGCTTTCAGCCAATCACAATAAAGTAATTTCTTGAGTCTTAAAAGAATTGTCATTAATTTAAACCTGTGTTTAATCTCTACCCAGAAGATTTTGTTCGTTATTTCTACTTGAAATGTTCTGGGGATTCTGGCCAGTTTGAAGGTAATTGTACGTACATACTTAAGTGGCTTCTGACACATAATTATTTTATGTTTCCCCAAAAATGTAGAATTAAAGCTTTGGGAAAAGAAGTACCTAAAAGTCTTTTTTGGTCCAGTGTAAGTTCCTATGGGTTGCGGCTCCTCAACGGCGACTAGAACAGGTATGTGAGATGTAAAAGAGTATTTTGTCATAAAACACAGTATCATAAAACAGCCTTTTTTTTCTTGGAGTATATGGTGTGTCCCCTGGGAGGGGGAGCCACCGTTGCCTGTTATATTACTGTGCTAGACTCAGGGTTCAACCAACTTAGCTGATCTGGCTGGGAAGTCTTGGGAAATATTTTTTACTCTCAAGTGCATCTCTTCACCTAGTGCTTCTCTTCACCTATTCAATGCTGGGTTAAACCAGCATTGATTAATTGCTGGGTTAAACCAGCATTGATTGGTTAAGTGGTGGTTTCACTTAGTAGGGGACCTAGTGGTCTTTTGTATACCCACCTGCCTTGATCATGGAAAATCTGTAAAATAAACATTAAAAAAAATGAAAATAACCCTGTGATGTACTAAATAAGCATCCTATCGAGGATGCAGAGTAGAAATATGCCGTGGCCACTTTGCGCTATAGAAGTTGAAGATTAGGCCACTTGCTTTATTTAACAGAATTTAGCCCTTTTACTTTATGAGGTCCCACCATAGAATTGTACTAAGGTAATTAATATTATGTAGACAATTAACTTTATTGTTGTTATTTTCATCAGCTGGACAGCCAGTTCCCGAATTAAACAGAATTAAAGAAGAGGAAGAAAATGGTAAGCTACAGACAGCCAGTCTGAGAGATGGACTTCAATACTTAGACCTGGTTGTTGAAAAGAACATTCTTTAACTAGCTGTATAATAACCAAAGTTAGCCCTGTGCTAGCTTTGAACAACAAACCTGACAGGTCTGAGTTGTTTTAAGTGTGTATAGCACATACTATGTACTGGATGAATCACTATCCAGTGGATAGTGTATGTAGTTTGTTTTACCAAGAAATGAGCACTTTTATGCAGGATAGCAATTTATCTGGTGGACATTGTTATCCAACCTTTAAGGAACTGGTCCCAGGAGGTCTTATGTTAACCTCATAAATAGATTTTAACCCTTCTTTGAGCAACCAAGCCCTGATGTATTGGACTTGGATTGAGAGGCCCAGTTCCAGGGCTGGTCATCCATGTGTTGTTCTTGGACAGGACACTTAACTGTGACAGTGTCTCACATTCCCTCCTAGGGTTATATTATTTAATGCCTACCAGAGAACTGTTATGTAGTGAACTACAGTACTGCCAGCACCAAACCCGGGAGAGTGCATGTAATGTGTGTGTATGTGAAGGGTGAAGAGGGGGGGGGAGGAACTCCCAGAACCCTGAATCAGGAGGGGAGGGGAGGGAAAGAAGTAGTAAAGGGTATAGACTGGCACCAAACTCTTGTACAATGTACACTAATATTTCATATTAACCCAGTTTTTTTCAAGTGATATCCCATAAGATTGGTCTATGACTTTTCAGAGTTTTCCAATCAGGGTTGGGAGTGAAGAGTTCCATGTACATGATCAGTCTAGGAAATTCTTCAAATCTTCTTCTCACAAGACAATTTTTTTATGTGAACTGAGTGTGAAGCAAGTGTCACAGTTTTCACATTGGCTGACTGTCAGCATGCCAATTTGAACTAAACTGTACAAATTCAGAAGAAAAATTTCACTTCCGTTTCAGTTGTTGGTTGAAAAAGAAAACAGTTTTCCTTGTGAGTGGTTGTCATTCATTTGGTGGTACCCTAAGCTGATGATGTTTTCTTTTCTCAACACCTGTTTGAATGACAATGTATTGGTTTTGTAAGGAGAACTTTGATGTGGATCACTCTTGAGAATTAAAGAGTTTTAATTACATGTGCCTTTATCATTTCAACAGTAAGCCAGTCGTCTCTTAGACAAAAATCATTGTCACGTCCTGTTACGGAGAGCAATGGACATGCAGAGAGAGTTAGAGAGAACGAGGAAGGTGGTGAGTGTGGCTGCAGTCAAGCTGTGGCAGATGAAATGACAAGTGTACCTTCTGCAAAAACCTTAAGAAAGAGTGTTATCAACTTAATCACGACTATATAAACCTTCAAAATTCTCAAATCTGATTGAATATAGTTAGTAGCAGGGCCTAGATTATTGATTGATTGATTGATTGACTGATTGATGGACTGACTGATTGATTGATTGATTGATTGATTGTTAGATGGATTGACTGGCTGATTGATTGATTGATTGCCGGATTGGACAGTTGAAATTATATTAATATGCTTTTTTAATTGTTTAGTACGTGTTATTTGTTCGCGCTGTTGTTGGACAGATGCACTTAAAAGGATTAAAAATCTTTTAATTTATAAAACCTCAAATGAGTAGTCTTCGCTTGTTACCTTCGAAGTTATGGAAACGGTTACGAGTGAAGATTTGTATTGAGTCGGAATCGAGCCGGGGTAAAATGAGCTATGGCCACTGCCATCCGTGTGTACACAACTATATTAAACAATATATTAAGGTTATGAGCTCGAGATCTCTTTCCCGCATAGAAATCGAGATCGAATAATCTACATTTTCTTTTCCTTATTGAGTAAGCTTGAGCTAACTGTTTAAAGATAAATCTTTAGTCGTTCAAAACTTTATCTAAATCCTCTTTAATGACACTTCGAAAACGCCAAGAAACGGCCCTCATTTTGTTAACAATGGTACACTGTTACGCTACTCGCTATTTATCACAGAATAGATAGTGAGTAGCGTAAGCCAGTCAGAGAACAGCATTTGTGATAGAACGCTAGTAGATTTATACTAAAACTCGATAGAAGCACGTTATATATTTTCTTTTTCTTGTCAGTGAGTAAGCTCGAGCTAGTTAGGATGTACATGTACACTGTCAGTAGACTGACTTGTGATATTTGGAAATTCTAGAACGCTAGTAGATTTCTACTACTCGATAGTTACATAACTCTGTGAGTTCCAATTCGTCTGCGACTTCATATTGTTTTCTGGTAGTGTAGCCAAGTAATGCGAAGAGTTTCTGCTTTTTGGAGTAGTTTTTTTTTTCATGCGTTGTAACGATAACCGTAAGAGCGAAGCTTGTCATCGCTGTAGCGGAACTTGGCACGCAAAACATGTTGAAAAAAGTTGCATGTCTTATCATTGGATGAACAAAAGGACAATCAAAAACAGGTTTTTAGTAAACGATTGAAAATCAAGCCAAACACTGCGAAAGTTAAAGCGGATTTCGAGATGAACTTTATTTTCAGGTTGGGGTGAACTTTTGTTCAAAGTGAGAAAACTAGTGTCCAGGATAGCGCGGTCTTAAAGCTGACTGTGTCCCTTGAATAAATGAAATTGCCCAGGCTTCATTGTGGCTCACCAAGAGTCTCTGTAAGTCAGTGATTAGAGTGCCCGACTGGGATCTGCGAAGTCATGGGTTCCGACATTTTCGGGGACGGAGATTTTCTTTGTCCCATACTTGTGGCAACATTTCGTCTTTATTATAATGGTTGTCACTTGATCACAACTCAATTTGACGTTTTGGGGTTCTGTTTAAAAGTTTTATCTTGACTTGCTTTTAATTTGATTTGAGCATACATTACATTTTGTTTATAACCATCAGTGTGTCGTTGTTGCTTCATCTTCACAGATAGCGATTCTTCTACAAAGGAGACGGGTAAAGTTGTTACGCCGCCTTCCTCAGCCAACGGCCATGTTCCTCATGATTCACAAGAGAACGCTGTGAACGGCAGTGGAGTCTTGGCGAGTGATGAGCAAACAAACGAAGAGACTGAGAGAGGTACTGCAGACGGTGCGCCTCATGCCGAGGAAAGCACTAATGAGCTGGAAAATACGGCGCATGAAAATAGCAAGAGTTGCGCGCAGGAAATTCAGTCGAGAAAAGAAGAGTCTAACGAATACGCAGGACCCGCATCTAATGTCAAGGCTACTGCTGAGGTGGAACAGCCTGTTGTTTTGACAACCAGTACAGCGGTTGGCGAGGTTGGTGATCCAATTGCGTCAGATGGTAGTAATATAAAACCTGAAGCTGTCGAGGGAAAACCGAGTGAAATAGATGACGTTTCTGATGGTGAGAAGCCTGGTGCGAAGGCTCCTGAGACCCTGGTTCAAAACAAGGTTGCTAGTGAAGTCAGCTTATCTGGCGAGAATGAAACGAGTCCTTCACTTGATGAGATTAATACTACGAGCGCAACTGCTGTCATTGATAGTGGCGAAGCTGAAACTGTCTTGGCGCGATACAGGGTTGCTAGTAAAAACAGCTTATCTGGAGATATTGAAACCACACCTGTAGTAGATCAGTCAAAGAGGGCTAGTATAGCGGCAAGTGCGCATTCTGCCGCGCCTTCCGACAACGATGTTAATTTATCGCGTCAAAATCGTGGATCTGTCGAGCTGGATTCTGTATCACCCACCCCTGCGGGAAGTACGCAACCTACTCAACCAAAAGAAATCACTCAAGAGGATTCTTCCTCGCTCGCTGCAAAAGAGAGTTCGTTTCCTGTCGAGCGTTCAGGATCTTCTCAACCAGCAGAGATCTCTGGAAAGGGCTCATTTGCCCTCGACATGAAAGACAATGCTGCTGTAGCCAGTGACGATTTTTTAGTGAGGAGTGACAATATTCATGGAAGAATATGCACTTTAACGGCGAGTGTTCTAATAGGTTCTTTAGACGACCCACAGGGGGAACGAACTGTCACTTTGCACGGGTCTGTGTATCGCCTACCCGTCCTGACCACGCCCAAACCCGGCGACAAAATCGGATTCGTCACAGGTGACGTCACTTCTACGCCTGTCGACAACGAATCCAGTACCAAGGTAGCCACCCTCCGCGGCGATCTTGTGGCCGTTTCTGGAGACGCGGCGTTGCACGGGCAGATCGCTACCGCCTTAATAGATGTGTTGTCTTGTGCAAACGGGGAAAAGGTAGCTACCATTACCGCCGACGTTGCCCCGAATGATGATTCGGAGAGCGCGTCTGGAGTCATTTCAGGAGAGGTTCTCGGTGCGTCCGAAAGTGGATCATACGATGAGAAAATTGGAACTTTAGAGGGTAAGGTTGTCGCGTTGACTTTTGACGAAGATACGGTCTCTCTTACCAGCTTAGATGAGGAATTTCTGAAACAAAGGCGAGAAAGCTGTTTTATTTGAATCAAATCAAGGCGTACTTTCCATCAGTAGCGGATTTCCCTTTGAAGATATCTTGTTTCCAAGTTTTCTCCACGCATACTCGGAACTTTTAAAAACGCGCAAAAAAACATACAATTAGTGTAATAAGTTTACTTGAGCTTACGGTTACAGGGCTTAATATTTATTGTAATTTCATCAAAGTGAAACAGTATTTAATACATTTTTGTTGAAATAATTTTGTCTTATAATTTCGCCAGGCGGATCAGGTTCTGAATTGAGAGTAGAATTGAAATGTAGAGTAAAGAAAACATATTCACACGTTTAATGTATGATGCTCCAACAATGTAGTATTTCAGACATTACCTTAACACAGTATTTTATAGACATCGTAAAATATCTCGAATGTTCATACTTCAAGAATAGTGCACCAGCTAAGTATGGGTTATGCGATAATGTTTCATATAGTATTCCGTCAATTCAATGTCATCATCCATATAAGAGTGTAAAATTTCCTCCCTTTCTTCTTGGATTATGCGTATGTACATTTATAGTAAAAGAGAACAACTACACCTATTTGTTTTTCTTTCGGTGATCCAAGAACTTGACTGTTCTTGGGACAGAGAACTCGGAGAAATATTTAGTTAGATTTAAACATTGTTCCGTTGGTTCACCTGCGCTGTGCGATTTTGCAAAACCCACAAGCAATTTCCTCGGCGCAAGCTTAACAACCTGGCTGAATTGCACTCGGTTCGCCCAAAACACAGTTCGCCTGGACTGTTAGCTCGGTGGTCAATTGTTTGATTTAATTTTGTTTCATAATGCCCACAATGATTTAAAGCATTCTTAGAACTTTCAGCCCGGGGAAACAGTCGACTTCTAGTCCGGTTACCCCTCCCCAACCTCGTTTCCAGGATCTCTCATCTTACCGCCACCCGGGGCGAGCGACTCCAGGGGCGGTAAGATGAGAGATCCTGGGAACGAGGTGACCCCTCCCATCAATCACTGAGTAACTCTATCCCAAGGCTTTGCCCGCACTACGCCCAAGCTGCGGCTCAAAATAGTTGAAAAATAGCATGCAAGCTACGGGGCTGGTTTCGCAGATCCATGTAAAAGTGAGTAGAAAGGTTTTGCGGTCTTTTCATCCTTTGGGGCACAATTCTAAACACGACTAGCCGCTTTTATAAAGGAGACCGCATTCCTTTCCCTTTGATACAATCATCTGAACTCGTTAAGGTTTCCTGACAGGCTGCCAGGAATTCCGTTAAGGACTACCCTATTAAAATGGAACGATCACATAAAACGGACTAGTGTATGTCGTCATGCATTAAAATTAAACATGCGTTGGTGTTGCTACTGGTGACTACATCCCTTCCACAAGCTAAGCATGATCAGTCACCCCTCGCAGACTGAATTTGTCGAAAGACTACTTAGCTAGCGGTACGAAACCTGCGAAATTCCTAGGCCACAATACCGTTACTTTATTTTTCGATAAGTTTCATAGCAGTGAATTGAAGTAGAACTATACTTGACAATGAAAAACTGTTTCAGCTGGAGCTCGTGTAAATCAGCTCAGCAGAAAGCTTAGAGGGGAACGGCGTATGCCCTTTCTCTTGTCCTCCCCCATCAAAAGGTCCGCCAAAGTCTATTAGTCCTGCTTTCATTAGTAATAAAAACTAAATAACAGATGACCCTCCACATGCGGGTGATCCTTCGGTAGTCCCCCCTGAAACGAACGCAACGCTTAGAAAAAAGCCAGAACAGTAAATAAATATGGCCGACCTAAAGGTTTGAAACCGCTCTCTCCATGAACGGGTGGAGGTGCGCTTATGGGAAGATGGTTTTCAATTTTTCTATCAGACAAAGGAATCGATTAAAAATCCCAATGCTCGCGCTTGGAATTTTTGGAAAGCTGAGCCGATATGCATTGTGGGAGGCCAATTGACGCTGCAAATTGCCTCCTCCGGTATTGCCTGGGACCGAGCCTGTACATCACCAAACATGGCGGGACGGACAAATTTTGTCTTCCAAGATGCCACGATACAAAGGTAAAGTTGCGATTTAATTCTGATTCATTGTGTCTGTCTGAACTGTGGGGCTGTTCTTGAAGATCGAGGATGTTTTTGCTCGAACATTTGAAACGATTTGTCGTAAAAATACGATAATTCCCGACGGAAGGTAACACTATAAAGCGTTGTAATTTTTAAAGCTGGACTACTATAAACCACAAAACTCAGTTCAGAGATAAAGCTTAATGTAGCATACCTGCCAACTCTCCCGGTTTTCCCGGAAGTCTCCAAGTTCTTCATTAAATCTCGCGGTCTTGCCTTTTTAGTGATTTTCGGAGGTTATTTCTGGACATTGTCTTTAATGACATTCTCACAATTCAAAGATTTCTAGACGTCTCCAGATTTTTGTACTCTGGGGTTGGCAGGTATGATGTAGTGTGACTTGGTAGTTCAGCATTGTAATGATAGATATGAGAGCCATTTGCAGAGTGGGATAAACATGCTGGCGAGAACATTCTATCTGAAAACGCTGATCGACAGTGTTCTTGCTCGGAGACATGATATAGCAATGCTTGACTTGCATTTGATGACCTTTGATGATGCCACTCATTTTAGAATAGTTTAGCTTCATGCCTTGCTTAGGGAAGGTTAAGCAAGAAACAAAAACCTAGATGTTACAAGAAGACTTTGATCTTGTTTATAAGTTAATTTGTAACAGCCCGAATTGTCTGAGATGGACCAAAAGTATTGTGACCTCTCGTGACCTCGAATAAAATCATGTTGTCATGGGTTCACAGGCAGCGTTTTCTATTCCACAAAAATTCATCAAATTCTCTCCATTTAATGAAAGTTACGAAGTGTCACAGGACGTTGCATCACCTTGAATAATTCCTGGCTTTTTTAATAGTCTCCAGCTCTGACAACACCGACACATTCGTCTTCTTACAAACCCTCCAAATGTTATTTTTCCAAAAATCTATAAGCTACGGAAACGTGAACTAGAAACCCCCGTAGAAATTTTATTTTCGGATGATAAACGCTCTATAAATTATATGTAACATTTAAAACCAACGTTAAACGGATTAGTGCGCCCGTCTCCGGATCGAGCGACCTGGGTTCAACCCCTGGTCGGGGACATTGTGTTGTGTTCTTGGGCAAGATACTTTACCCAGGGCTGGGTTGTTCGAAAGCCGGTTAACCTTAACCCAGGGTTAAACGTTAACTGAAGTACTATGTTCTCTTGTTTAAAAATGTTTTTCACCTCTAATATTTGGTGTAGTTTGAGATTACTTCAGCTCCAAACTGAAGGGCAAACATTATAAACAAAACACCTCACCAAAAAGTTATAAAACTGAAATCAAAATTCTCGCTAACCCTGGGTTAGCTTAATCGGGCTTTGAACAACCCAGGTGTATAGATGCAAATTTCTTGTCGGTGTTGTGTTCTTCGACTCAAAAGACTCCGATTTAAGAAAGAACCTTTTTAATCCACGACCGGTAAACATTAACTAACTACAAATTACAATATGCGCGCTTAAGTACGAATAATACATGCATGACAGTTTTGGGTTACGTAACCCTTCGGGGAATTACATAACGCTACTAATAGACATTACAGTGGGGAGGGCCGAGGGTTATTGCTGTGATACATCGCACCCAGGGGGAAGGGGACGAGTAGAAACATTCCCAGTTATTTCAAGCCAGGAGCCCATCACTATGTTCCTGTCACGGCGTTTTCACAGACCGATCTATTTTTAGTTCGAATTTATCTTGGATTTAAATCCCCACAGGAACCTCAGTGACCAATCGCAATCATAGCACGGACTAGTGATGTCGACATGTTCACATGAGGCTGTGTCGTTTTATCCTTTAACCGGAGCGTGCTCATGCAAACTGGAACTGACCTATTTCGCGGGAAAAATACCTAAAAATAGACTGATCTGTAAAAATGTCGTTGCATTGACTTATTATGGGAGTTGCAGGCTCCTAGTAATGGGCTCCCGTTCAAGCTGAAAAGCGATACCCTTGTTGGAGTTGATATCGGTTGGGCCATGACTTCGAATCAACTCCATAATTTCTGTTTCCTGGATCCTTCGTGGTGAGCGATGGCTGTGGGTTCCCGAGAAGACAACAATAATTGGAGCTGAATTCATTTAAGCCTCTACACGTAAATTCTATCGCTTTGTCGATCGAAGTACTCTCCTTTACAATTGAAACGAGGAGAAAAAGTTTAAGAGTAAATAGCCACATGTCTAGAAATGCCGGTTAAGGAGATTCAATGCTCCTTATGAATAAGCATCACAAAGTGTCATTTTCATATTACTTCATATTTGACAGAATTATGTGTATTTTGGTAACTTTTTTGGAAAGAGGACACTTTGTGGTGGTTATCATGAAGAGCATGCATCTCATTAACCTGCATTCCTGGACATATATCTCTGGGCAACTTTCACACTACGCAGGAGAAATATGAAAACGTGGTTTTATTGCCATGGTTAGGCCTACCGTCCACACTAATCCGTCACGAAAACGGAGCGAGCTTTTCGAAAACGCTCTTCAAACCGCAGGAATTTGAAATCCCTGACTTTGCGTTTTAGTGTTGGCGGAGAGCATTTTGAAAACGGCGTAGTGTGAACGGAAAACATTTGATGCGTTTTAAGAGTGAAACCTCCGTTTTCAGATTCTTCCGGCGTAGTGTGTACGGGCCTAACTTGGAGACTTGAAGATGAAAGGGGCAGATGGGAAACAGAACGATTAAAAGGCAGTGTCTGTATTCTTTGTTTCAGAACACCTGTCTTCCAGTGCAATTTGCATGATTGTTATCAAATCAGGTGAGCCGTAGATAGTCTCTACTTACTCCATTAGTTTTATTGTTAGAAAGTGTATTTTCCGTTGAATGAAACACAACGTTCGCAGTTTTGATCCTTCGTTTATTCGCGCCTACAACGTTGTTCTTGTGTTAAGATCTCAGTGTAAAGTGTTATGCTGAACATAATGTAGACTTCTTATAAAATTGTACTAATTCCCTTAAAATATCAAGCTCTAAGCTACAATACGCAGTGAAGGTCAAGCCTCGATCTCAGCCTCTCCGGCCCAATAGAAGATAAAATACTTAATATATTCAAATTTATGTCTTTATTTTTAAAAGTTTACTAGTTCATTTTCAGGTTAATTTATTGAATTTACCATCATAAACTGAGTTCTGTGATATGAAACCAGTGTGTGGTGAATCCGGCGGTGAATCCACGTATATAACAAATACGATTTTCTCTCTAGGAGTATTCGGATTAATCCAGTAACAGAAACCAAGGATCAGTGAAACTTATTTTTACTGTGTTGATCAGTCTTAAGGCCCAATGGTGACCCACGTCCACTTGTGACTTCGTTTTGCCATGCCAGTTGAGGAAACTCGACCGTTTTGTTAAGTTGAACATTCATTCGAAACTTTTAAAGGTTAACTGGCTCTAAAATATACTCTTTAACCATTTTTAACTTGGCAACTATAGCAAAACATATTTATAAAAAAGCATATTTATAAAATAATATAAATATAAATACTTTATAGAATTCGTTTTTGAACCGGAAACATTAAGGACGTTTACTTTAGGGCAACTATCATTTTCTCTTTTAGGGTAAGTTGACCACGAAACAAATTTCAGTAGCTGACTATTCTTGCGTTAACCCTATTAGCTTGAGCGATTAGACAGAGTTATATTTCCTCTGTAGTTGTGCCTAAATAATGCAGTTGATCTGTGCTAAAAGTTACATTTTCCCTCTACGTGCGCTGTTTTGTATTTTTCTCCGTGCCGATGGAGCTGTCTGTTAAAAGTATTATTTGTGAGCTCGATAGCCATGTTAACTTGTTGAAGCCAGCGTTTCTTTCTGAAAGTCATTGCAACACCCATGCTCTCTTTCGCCGCCTCGTGCATGTCTTGTCCAGTGACACTGCTGTACAAGCGAGTTGACTGCAGGCTCAAATCCTCACTAGAAACTGCTCTACGGCGTTGATTGCCGCTATGAAGACGTTTCGTTGTGTAAAGGGAACGGGTTCTTCGCCGTTGTTTGTAGAAAAGGGCTCCGTCACTTTTTGAACTCTTGGCGGATTTTGATTTCGTTTTAACATAATCGTCAGTTCTCAAGTGATTCACACTGAAATCATCTCCCCGAGATTTAACGGGTGGTATCTTGTCAGTGGTTCTATTCTCTGCGTTATTTGTTTCGTCCCGTTTGGTGTTTTCAGGCTTGGTGCGTCGCCTTTCCGAACTCACCGCCCCTTCTTGCGTGACAAAAAAGTCACGTTTATTCGAACTCTGAAAATTATCCGAAATTTGAATATCTATATTTTTGTCGCTTTTGTTTACACCAACCAAGCTGGTGTTTGTTGAAATCAGTGGCATACTCTCGCGAAGTTCTTTTCTCGATTCGCCGCTTGTCTGTTTTTCTTTGTGCGACTGGCAAAGACACAAGATTTCTTCTTCGCCTTTGTCTGAAGGCTCCTTCCACCTGTACGCTCTGTAGTGGTTAGTAAACGTGCTACGTTGCTCTCGATTCGCATTCTTAATTTGCAACTGGTCCCTCATGGTGGTTTCAAGTTTCGAAATTTCGCCATGGTAACGTTGTTTCGAAACAGACGGAAGCAAGCAATTACCAGAGGCCGACCTGTCGTTGTTCGCTTTTTCGTTCGATTCATTTGAAGAGTTTCCCGAATCAGCTTTGTCGTCTTTTTCGTCGCTTTTATTTGAAACCTGTATCTCACCGCTACTCGTAGAATTACCATATTTATCTTCCTGTACTGATGTCAGAGCTGCACCTGTCGGCGGTTTGTTTTTTACACTTTTAAGTGCTAAAGAAAGCTGTAATTTCGAGGTGCCAGCCTGCATATTTTCCCCGAAACCATCTATTTGTACCTTTTGCCCGACCACAGCATTCCTATAAGTTCTGCTTTCCATTGCTAGAAGAAGCGGGTTGGGTGAATGCTTGTGAAAGACGATAGTTCGATCCCTTGCGCGCTCACACCACTTCCTAACACGCCAATATATCCCTAGTGTGAGACCGGACGTGCTTCGAGAGCGAAACTGCTCGGCAATGAGCAGCTTAAAACACTCGGTTTTCTTGTACCTACGTGCGATATTACACGGTGTCAGACCGTTGGCGTCCTTGGCGAGGATGCAGGCGTAGTTGTGATGAATGAACTTCTGCAAGCAGTTGAGACTGCCGTGCTGGGCTGCCTCGTGAGCTGGGGTTTTCAAATGATCGGGGTGTACAGCTTCCTTGTTACACCACTCACGTACTGGATGCTCGCCGACGGGCTCGTCGGACCGCGCACCGCTTTTAATCAGCTGAGCAGCGAGTTGAGTGTAGTTAAAATGAGCCGCGATAAACAACGCGACGCGGAGCTGATACTTAAACACTAGCGGATCATCGTGTATGCTTACCATGTGTTTCATGGTTGGGGTGAGTTGACCCAGCGTTGCGGATTGCAAGAACGCGCCCCAGCCATTCCACGTTTCCAAACGGACCGTGTCTCCGTAATCGATGGAATACTTCTTCAACGGATGGCAGTCATACATCTCTTTCCCTT
Source organism: Catalaphyllia jardinei (assembly GCA_022496165.2). Classification (NCBI taxonomy): domain Eukaryota; kingdom Metazoa; phylum Cnidaria; class Anthozoa; order Scleractinia; family Caryophylliidae; genus Catalaphyllia; species Catalaphyllia jardinei. Next base: position 10,968,513 of record CM042753.1, read on the forward strand.
CGGCGGACACGAGACGGAAAACACTAACATGTAATCCTGTTTTTTCTGTGATCATCGTTTTCAGAATACCTGTCATCGTCTCCCACACGTCAAACCATTCCGTAAATCTAAGCGTTTCGTTCGAATGCGAACAAACCACGTTGAGAAACGTTTTAACGTTTTCCTGCAGTTCACATCGAAGCGTAGCGCCAGGCGGAATGCTGATGTCAGTGAAAATCCAGTCGTCTTCCATGTTTGATCCTGCGTAGTTGATGGCCATAAGCATGTCGTTCTCGCCATCTTCGTTCTGTACCGTGTCCAAATCGAGTTTCTTACGAAGGATGCTCTTTATATCGCTCACGGTCTGGCCAACTTCTACGTCAAGTAGATATCTTGTGCCATCAAACAGCACGAAAACTCTCATGCTCTAGTTGTTTTTGAATAAACACTCTCTTCGTCATGAATATGCGATTCCCGATCGGACAAACGACTCTCTACCAAAATAGTCTCATCGCTAGGAAGCAACGACTTAAAATGCTTTAAGACATTAATATTTCATTGAAGTGCAGCGAAGCTTGCCTTTGTGACGTGAGACATTGATAAGCCGAAGATGGTGCAATTAACAGCTTAAATAATTAACACACATTGCTGACCAATAGCGCCGGACTTACACAAATTTGTGGATCTTTGTTGCATGCCCAATCAAGAAATGCAAATTTGGTATAAAAAGAAAGGAACCCGTAATGGTTGACAACGAAAACGGTTTTTTTTGCGTATAGCGTTAGTGTTCACAGAAACTGGTGTTTCCGCTTAGGGGTAATAACACTTTCGACGTTGTTTGTTTTCCTCCTTAAATTCAGGCGAAAAGAAGATCATAATCTGACATTATTAACGCATGGAGGAGCTCCAAATTTTGTTCAGTCCAAGACTGAGCGTGTTCTGACGGCCAAGCCAATAAAGCAATACAAAAGCCGACAAATACATGGATTCCAGCTCACATTATTAGCAAGCCTTCATAACAAAAGGGTCAATTAGAAACGGGCTTTATTGACATCTATTGATCGTTGTAATTATGCAGACGTACAAGGCATGTACATTACTTCAGGTCTGTATTGAACTCAATTGGTACCCACCTATCAGATTCTGTACACAAAATTTCATGAACTAGCAAGTTTTCCACTGTTTCAATGGTTTTATGGCAATGGCACAGCGAAATTTCGCTTCCGTTTTTTTTCATTGCCTGAGGGGAGGTTTGAAAATATTGGCTGAGGTATATTACCTCACGCAATCATTTACAATGAAATGTGGGAAATATTTAGTCACCCGCTTACATGATGCATTACGCTCGAAGTACACCCGCTGACATGTTGCTTGTAAAAACTTGGCTGTCTGGAAAATAAAAAAGGTTTTTGAAGTGTGCTCGTTGCTTTGAACTCGTGTCTTCAGAAAACTGGAAAGCAAATTTGCGGAGCATATAAAAACTCTCAAACGAATACGACAGAAGGTTGAGCTAAGCTTAAGGCAACTTAAGGCAGCTGGATTTTTATTACAGAGATTGCTGGAAATAAAGGATTACTGGAGGATCATTGTTGTACCAAGATGCCCAGCTGGAAGCATATACATGTAAATATAGACAATACTGCAGGTATTTAAGTAAAATTTTAAGTATTATGAATATACAGAACAACTCTGGTGGATACAATTGAAAAACAAACATTCGTTACTTTTGCATGATGTAAAAGATTCTGCTTAATAAAATTGTGATCGCATGAGTATTAAAGGGGCAGTGTCACCCTATTTGGCAACTTTATAAAAAGCTAGAAGGTGTCTTCGCATCAATTGAATTCCAAAAATAATGGTGTAGTTTTGTTATTAAAGGCTATTTAAAGGTACTGAAACTGTTTCCTGTCGCCCGTCGCTACAGATGGCACGGATGCAAATGGATTGAAACTTGGAAAAATTCGCCAATTTTTTCAAGATTTGATGTTACGTCTTCAAAAAATCCTCAAGAAATTTATTATGGTTAGTCCTCTCTGATAAAATTCATTTGATATCTTCGTCGTAGCTTTACAGAAGCACTTTGTTTATGAGGAAAGCCTCAAAGTAACTGCAGAAAAGCTTGGGTTTCGTAAACAAACTACGCGCTAAAAGAACTTTGGAAGAGCGTGAAAATTGCGAGTCTACCGGACTGGTGAAAAACACAGAGCCCTTAGGTTTAGCTGCTTGTCGAGTACGCAACCTGGCTATCTCAGCTAACCAAGCTGGCTACCATTGCATAACCGCGTTTCTTGCCATACACAGTTATGGGGTGTTCTGGTGACTATCATAGCGTTTATTACTGAAGCCGGACGAGGTTAGCGGGAACATTTACCGACGCTTTATGATGTCTCCCATTTGAAGAGAAAAACTCTGCGAAATAGATACGCGTCATCACAGTGGTCAAAATGTTGTGGACTCAAAAACTTTTGCAAACTTGCTTAATATGCAGAAACAATTCAAAAAAATGCTTGGGAAGAGAGTAATGAAGCGTACTCGAGTAGTTATGTATGTTGTTTTTAAGCCTTGTTACTGCCTTCCGCTGCCTTCCACTGCCTTCCTGCATACTAATTTGGATTTCCTCCATACTAATGAGGTGCCTAGGTAAATCATTACTATTCAAACTGTCTGGGTGGGAATGCGTTCCTCCATACTAATGAAGTGTCTAGCTAGCTAGGTAAAAATGCGTTCCTCCATACTAATAAGCGTCGCTCTAGTACAATACAAACAATACACTTGCCTAAACTTGCCCGCTAATAGTAAACCCTGGTTGAAAAACTCTTTTATCTGTTCAGAATAAAAGCGCAAATTTTAACGAAAGCCTCATTCCTTTATTCAGCTTGAACTTGCTGGAAATTTGAAAACTGTTCGATTTCGAAACGATTATCGTGAAGATGGCTTTTTTCACCAACGTTTGCGAATTTCAAACTGCTTTGAACTCTTGTTTAACTGCCCGTGATTCGGAAACATTGACAAGCGCAAATTTTTGAACGCTTAAAAATCTCTACTTACTCGTTATCGAGAGTACATACCACCAAAAACCACATTTTTTACCACAATATCAACGTCAAAGAAAATGTTTTTTTTTAGAGTGCGAGCTGAAAAAAGCATTGCGTGACACAATGACGCGAGCAGCGTGGTAGGGACTCTTATTTACCACGGCAAATTAGCCAATCAGATTGCGGGTTTACCTGCAATTGTGGTAAAAAAACTTTTTTGCAGTCTAGTTCCTTAAAAAATTTGCAAGTCATTTACAGTATTGTGGGCAATTGGTCTTCAACATAATGCAGAGTGTAAAGTAACGCAGTCGAGACCTAAGCATTTAGAAGCATACGTGGCAAGGGGAACATTACACGGACGGATTTAGAGTAGGCCACTTTTGATCTACTAGGATGTTAACAGAGAGAAAGGAAAGAAAACACAACAAAATAGTTGAAAAGAAAAGGAAAGAAAAGAGCACAGAACAGATGAAAACAAAACTGCCTTTCCTTGGGGGAGGAGAACTTTTAAGATAGGAAAGCATCTTTGTGCTAGTTTGAGGAGCTGTAATCCTTGGGTTCTGTGATTCTTAGGCCCGGTTCATACTTCGCATTTCTGCCGTGTCGAATGCAATTGAGACAATAGATAATGAGATGATTTGCTTCTTTATCTTTTGTTTGAATTGCATTCGACACGGCAGAAATGCGACGTATGAACCGGGCCTTAGTGGAACTCGATTGATTCACGTGTATGTTTCAGGGCGGGAAAACGTAATAAGCATGTACGAGTTTTGGCCGTGCGCCAGGCTTCAAGTTTAAAAAAAGGGAATTTTTCCCAGTTTTCCGGGTAAGCACCATATTTAACGTCACTAATGGCCGGAAAGCTGGTGTGTTGTTTTCGTGAAGAATAATTTTTTGGACAAAAGTTTACCCGTGGTATGCAATTAAGAAATTTCGGTGACAAGACATATTTTACACATATTGCATCCATAAAAGCAGACCACTGAATATATAAGCAGGAAAGCCTCTCAGTAGGCACAGGGGAAACCTTGTTTGTTGAACCTGGTTGATCGCCCTTTGGGTGCCCAGTTAGCTTTGACCTAATGGCTTCATTCTTGCACTTGAGGGGCGGCCTGCCCCCACTCTGATCCACATCTGCTTCATCCTTGTGTTCCGCTCCTAACCAGGAGGACTAGAGAATCATTCTTGGTCTGGCCTCTATCCTTCGACCCCTCCGGTATGGGTGACCGCTACCAGGAGTCTAGAACTCCCCACCAGCATAGCTCTAAGGGGTCATAGAAAAACGCAAGCCACCCACCACACCAAGGTGGTGATCCCGAGGGGACAGGACATGCAAAAGTAAGGAAAGTTTCAGACGATAGACATTGGTGTTTGAGTAGTTTATTCAGTCAGTATTCCTTAGAGTAGATTCCTTTCATTTTTAATAGTGTTTTTCGTTCCCGAGTAACTAATAAACTACACTTTTGGGAAGGGAAAAATCCCATATGAAAAGTTGATCTTGGTGTTTGAGTAGTTTATAACTTATTTCTAGTTGTTTATTAATCAAACGTTATGTCGCCTGCAACACAGGGAGATCCGTGTTACTGAAAGGTGGATGTTGGTTGTGGTAAATTGTGTATTCCTAACTGCCCTGCAGTTTCACTAGAAATTATATCCAGATTGGAAAAAATTAAATTAACTCAAATTAAATATTACTATAATTGTATATAAATAACTTGCTAACAACAATTTAAAATAGATATACTTAACCAATATTTAAACATCCTTTATTGATTTATATTTTTGGTAATGGAGACTTCAAATTAAAACAGATGAAAATAGTTGTAGTTAAAGAACGAAAACAAAAAAAACCAACAACAACAAAAATCTAAAACAGAACAACGCAAAACAAAAAAGTAAAAATTCGATATAAAGTTATTTGAACTTCTTTCATTTGAACCATTTTAAAAAGTTATTTAGTTTGCTGCACTTTTAAAGAAGCTACTTCAAACACGGAACATCTTGAAAAATGTCCAATTTGTTCTAGTCATCGACTCAGGGGCCGAGAGTGCACCATGGTTTGCACTTGGCAGTAAACGAGATCGAGGTGTTTTAGGGCGTTATTCAGCGAGTGCCAACAGTAATTGGCGTAAGTCTAAGATATCCACGATTCTTTTAGATCGCTTAAAGGAGCTGTGCCACGGACCGCGTATCTTAAAAAAATCTGTTCAATTATTTTTCAAGTTTTTTATTTGGTAATCGTCCCAATCACAGAAATTTAAAACAATCATTATTAATATTAATTTTACTCATTTGTGTAACTGTGACAAGAACAACAACAGCTAAAAGAACAAACTTAAAACTTCTAAATTGGTTTTGAAGCCTTTTATTTTAAAGTTTTCCTCAATTTCAACGAAACTTTGAACGTCAATGAAAGCTTGTCATATGTACACTTTTGAATTTATGTGACGCAGCTCCTTTTAAAAACTAGAATTGAAATAGAAAAAAATGTTTTTAGTTAAAATTCAGATTTGATCCCAGTCTGATATGCAGCCGCTGGGATAGCCAACGTAAATGCAAGAAACTTCAGTAAAAATGAATTCAGTTTTGACCCGTATGGTCGTCGGCGTCTGCGTTAAAGTGTTGTTACTACAGTGAGCTCTGAGTAACTTTGGTGTCCTAAATGCGGGCTAATTGATACAATCTAACAATGAGTCTTTACCATGATCGACACAGCAATTCCCCATGTTTCCTTATTTTAACACTGGCTCTAATTGGCCAGAGAAAATTGGAAAAGTACCTAATGCAGAGACCCCAAACGGGTGCTAAAAATGATGCTTTTTAGCCTATGATCGGCTGAAAAGATTGGAAAACTAATACAACGACGTCAAAAAAGTGTCAAAAAATCATACTACTTGCTTCGTGATTGGCTGAAAAGATAAGAAAACCAGTTAAAATGCTGTCAATTTACATTACTGGCTCCTTGAAAAGACTTGAAAGCCAACACAAGTCCAAAAGCTGTTTAAAATTACTTCTGGCTCTGTGATTGGTTAAAATAATTTAAAAACCAGCAAAAAAGACGTCAAAAAGCTAAGCCTTTTAATTGGCTAACAACATTGTCGAAAATAATTACTGGCTCCGAGGTTGGCTGAAAACTGAGATTTGCACTTCAAAAGCTGAGATTTGCACTTCAACAAGAGGGCTACGAACATTAGCCAACCAACACAGACGTCCGAAACCAACAAAGAGGTACTAAAAAGGTGCGACATATGATCGCAAATTCCATAAAATCACTGTAGCATTCTAGAAGTGAATATTATGGTCAATATTTTAAAATATCAGGCGCGGGTTATTGTCAGCTTTCTTTTTTTTTAACGTCGTTTAATATTTAACCGTTTTCCTCTATAATGTGATACGATATTTATTTCATGCTATCAGAAACTGGTCTGGGAATAAAATAGAATGTTTTGTTGTCATATATTACTATACTTGTGAATTTGCGTTTCAAGCCTTTGATAACATTGCTGAAATTCGTTTGGGCTAAAATATTGTCATTTCTTCTAATAAAATACTCTACAATGTCTTCAATACATGTAAATCATTTTGTTTCGTTAATTCAAAATTGCCCGTTATAATCATATATAACGCGATCACAAAATGGTAAATAGCTTAAATTGACTTGGTAACATTTTGGGGAAAATAATTTTATAATGGCCTTTGGCCATTTCAAATGGTGTGCACTTCATTGTTTTCAATTTCGTCACATGGGGTTAGCCTTTCGTTACGAAAGAACTTATAAAGCAACAACTTTGTCATATACATACAAACCTCTTCACTTTGAAGACAAATATAGCATATTCACAATATCTTACACGCTCTCAACTTGACAATAAATTAAGCCATCAACCAAAGAAAATTTTAGCGATTTCATTCAAGTAGTCAAGCCTTTGGTGATTCCATCACTCCATGCGCATTTGAATTGAATTACTTTCCAAAGTTTCCTTTCGCTAATTTCATCTTCCTATTTCATACCAAACTGAAAATACACTTATCAACTAGCTTTGTCTGCTTAATTCCTCCTTTGTTCAGAAAATCGTTGAACAAGCAATTTTCTATGGCTCCTTTTGACCAGGATAAACGGGGTACAACTCGTACTGTCGTCAAGTTTCTGCCCAGCGAGCCAAGCCGCGGTTCACTAGTTCCCTGTTAATCAGAATTGTCTGCAAAACAAAGGCAATCAGTTAGTCAGCCAGACCGACCGACAGACAGTAACTTAGACAGACAGACAGACAGACAGACAGCCAGTCAGCCCGTCAGTCGGTCAATCAAAACACGCAAAATAATGACGACTTTGTCACACGCATTTTACCGCTCGCGTTTTTGTTCATCATCACCGTCGGCCGCATAAGGTGCGTTTTTATTGGTTCTGTGCATTTGAGTCGATTTCTCATCACTCTATGGCGTGGTTTGTGGCCTTTGTGAGTGACAGATAAGCCATTGTAATGGCTTTGGTTTTGGTTTTAAGACACTAGAAGGAAAGCGGCTCGAACTTGCAGGCCAAAGGAAAGCTTATTATTGACAAGCCTGGTCCAACTATGAGGAACCTATTCACTTATGTCCAGAAATGCAGGTTAATGAGATTCAATGCTCTTTATGGATAAGCATCACAAAGTGTCATTTTCGTATCACTTCATATTTGACAGAATAGGCCTTTTGCAACAAACGATCACATGGTACAAAATCCGCCATGCTGGAGGGCAGGCTCATTATTATTCCCGCACTGGGACGTTGAAACAAAGAGACCTCAACCAGTCAAGCTGGACTGGCCTTTGTTTTCATGCCCCAGTGCGGGAATAATAATGAGCTTACCCTCCAGCAAGGCGGATTTTGTACCATGTGATCGTTTGTTGCAAAAGGCCTATTATGGGTGTTTTGGTGACTTTTTAGGAAAGAGGACACTTTGTGATGCTTATCATAAAGAGCATGCATCTCATTAACCTGCACTTCTGGACATATCTGAACTCATTAATGTTATTTTTTTCTGGATTCTGGTCCTCCATGATTGAAAAACGTTACTCAGTCCAAATAAATCCATGAAAGTAATAAAATAATCTCAAGCCCACTTACCTGCTGGCCTTGCACGAGATAAAGTTCTAGGCACGGCAAGCCGCTTCTGTGACCAATAACACGAGCAGTCAACAGAGCATTCATTGTCAAGTCTTCCAGCACAGCATTGGCCACACTAGAAAATGTGTCTCCTGAAACAGCAAGGCAACGGATACTGAGATGGCTGGATGAATGAATGTATGAGCAAGCGTGCCAACTAACGAGCAAAAGAATGAACGAGAAAAAATACGATCCGACCGAACAAAGTCAACAAGAGAGCGAGCGACAGAACGCGGGTCAAAT
>CM042753.1:10976924-11006924 GCA_022496165.2 Catalaphyllia jardinei
ACCGAACAAAGTCAACAAGAGAGCGAGCGACAGAACGCGGGTCAAATGCGAGGTACGAACACACGCACGCATGCACGCACACATGTACGCACGCACGCAGGCACGCAGGCACGCATGCACGCACGCATGCACACATGCACGCACACAGGCACGCATGCACGCACGTACGGATAAACGATATAAGCAACATATCAAGGAAGAAGCTAATAACCATGGCATTCAACATACGAGTGAGTGCATTTGCATACTTGGACCTGTTGTCTTTATCTTTTTTTTACGCATGTGCCTTGTTGTCCTAAGTTTCTAAAGTCGTTCTGAAAACTCGACATTATCATCAGACAAAATGCTTAATTCCACACATGGGCTACCTGGTCGAAAATGACGGAGCTTATTATAGCACTTAAGGCGTGTTTACCATCAGTCATTTGCTCGTCTCCAATGAAATGCTTGACTAGATCAGGTTAGACCCCATCATTTCTGAAAGCTTTCATTACAGAGTACTACTAGCGATTTATATTCTGGGGAAGAGAGAGCAACTATGGAAAGAAAGTATTTTCCTTGGGTCACATACACAATATGCCGGAGATATTTGAAGACGGCGTTTTGACGCCCTGAAAGGGTATCAAATGCTTTCCCCCCGCACTACACAGGGGAAGTTTGAAAACGCAGTAAAAACTGGTCATTTTAAATTTGTTTATGAGGAAAACTCGCGCACAGAGATCACATGATGATTATGACGTCATCGTTTGCAAAATGTTTTCCGTCCACTAAAACGCAAAGCCGACGTTTTCAAATTACTCAGGTTTGAAGAACGTTTTCAAAAACCTCTGTTTTCGTGACGGATTAGTGTGGACAGAAGACCAAACTGTAGAAATAAAGATGTGGTTTCAAATTTCTCCGTTGTTGATCATGAGTGGATGGGGTTCAGCCAGCGCTCGAGTCCACTGAGGCCCAACGTGGAGATTAACCCGTCTCCCAAATGACGCGTCGTTACAATAAGAATAAGAACGAATTCTGGGGTTGCAGTCTCACGGCTAAGGACTAAAAGGCTCTTTATGCTTACACCTAGCCAGCTGAAAACATGGAATATGCGTGACTTCTAAACACTGTACCTTGTAGAGGAATCACATTCGCAAGGTAACATTCGATTGCTTGAAACGGCAGCGTCAAAAAGTCAGCCCTGAGAGAAAAAAAAAATACAAAAATAAATCAAATATATGGGAAAGTCCAAATTTGGATTCTTAAATCCAAAAACGGATTTTGCGTTGCTTTACTGGACAGACTAACCCAAGGTCACTCGGTTCATGATGCGCGCATCTAAGAAACCGAAGAATCCCCTCTGGGTGAGGATGTTCAATACGATGTAAATAATCTCGGGTCACTTGTCACTTGAACTTCTGGTGGTTCCTTCTTAAAATTCCTGTTTGTAATTAATTGCTATTTTCATGTTGCACAGAACACAAATTTTTGTCCATTTACAAGGTCTAAAATTAGCACCCTGGTGCTAAATACACGGACTACAGAGAACGAAAATTAAAAAAAAAACAAACAGACAAAGAGACTCCCGCCTCCGCAGAACTTGACTAGTTCATTAGATTTCTATTACAAGTTTCGCGGTACTGTAAGAAAAACAAGGCACTTGAAATTGTCGTGTTTCAAAGCACGGAATAAGCGACTTCCACTACCGTGTTCCTGTTGTTATACAATCCGACAAGTTCCTTATTATATAGAGGGAAACCGAAAACTGATTTAATGGTTTGTGGAAGTTCTAAAACATAAACTCCTCTGGTGGAAGATCGAATTTTCTTTCGTCGTTTTCTTTTTCTCGTTTTTACTCGCGCTGATTTCATCTGTTCACTAAACAACTCATGTCATGTTAACTAATATTCTCTGAAGATGTTTGCCACAGTAGCTATCTACAACATATTAAATATTCAGACTGGCGTTTATCAAATTTTGAAAATCGATCGCCCTCTCGCATATTTTCCTTTTACCAAACCTGTTCCACTCACTGATAGGAAAAAAAGTAATGTTTTGCCAGTTGCACTTTAACAAATCGTAGCATTTAAAAGATCAGGCACACTGTTCTTTGGATTTTGAATCTATTCGACGTAGCAGGTTGCATTGTGTTTGATGCGAACATCTTGTGTCTTCGGCGCAAACCGTTTTTCAGAAGTAAAACAACTCGTTTCGGTTCCATTTGCGCGTTGGCGACTAAACCGCACAGATTAAAAATATCTACAAAAGATACGTTATTTAGCAAGGACTAGTGTTAAGTTTCAGGTATTTTCCCCAATTAAATAATCAGTTTTGTTTCTGCCTGGCACGATATATCTCACCAATTCAGTTAGGCATAATTATATTTCACTTGGCGAGTCTTCAACATTCAGTATAAAGCAATAGCTTTAAACCATAACTTAGCGGAACTGAGATCAGAGTTCACTTGAATTGAAATAACAGTGACGAGGTGTAGAAGGGCAGCATAGCGTGTTGTTTCACTTTCGATGGAATCGAAACGAATTCAGCGATCTAAGTTGTTGTCAAAAACGGCACGTCGATAAAATGCCACCGCTATCTACAGCAATGCACAGCAATGAAGTTGCCAACTTGTACGCAGTTCTAATCTGTTCCTTTTTAGCTCTTGACTAAAATAACATTCAATTTACGGCTCACAACTGAATTGCGATCGACGGCATCAACTAAACAGCGGCCCCCTTACGGAAAGCACAGGAGAATTTTTAATACAAAAGGAAAAACATACATGTGTATAAAAGGCATATTTTTTGTTGCAATTAAACATGCGTACAAGTTAACTTAAAATCCAAAGGTTAACTTACGCTAGACAGAAATAAACGTTATCTTACAACAAGCGTAAAAAACCTAAGTATTATTTCCTTGACAGAAAACGCAAACACCTGTGTTGGCAAGACAGTAAAATAGCATACTAATTTCCCTAAAGTGAATGCCTCAAAAAGGGCTATTGCTAATGTCGTTTAAGTCAGTACATAACTGCATTGAGGAAGTCCTAAATCTCAACTTCGAACACGCAGTACTACCTAAGAGACAAACTACACTTAACAGAGCACCATTAAATTTGTTTTCTCTGCGTTCTAGACGAAATGCGTCACTGCACAATCCAACGTGATCCCGCTCAGCGAATTTTCTCCATTTCAAATAAGCAAAAGAAAAGATAAAAACGAAACAAAACCACGATGATGCCACGAACATGATTTACAAAACACTGACTTCTCTGAAGATAAGATGAATTGGTTTAACACTGAATTACTCTCACCTCAACTGTCGAAGACTCGACGCAGCTATCCGGCCATATCCACCGTAATCCAAATATTTTACTTCTACTTCGTCCGGATTAGCGGTCGGCCCAAGCACCTGAGCTCTGTACCAGCCATTATACGTGTATGCCGGAGCTGCACAGCACGAACCTACCACAATAGGCTGCGGTAATGGAAGAATAAGGGGAGCTGTTCCCTGTCCGTAACACTGCAGCATGTTTTGATGAAGGTCTTGGAGCTGTCGTTGCATGAAATCGTTATGCAGTTGAACAAAGAAGTGACCGGCATCCGTAACACTCGTAACCACAACGTCGAAGTTTGCAACACTCGGAAGCATGGCTTGAACGAAAGGCAAGGCCTGGTGAGGCATTGCAGCAGTTGCAGGACTGAGCATCGGTTGCATGCAAGCGTTTGATGGTACGCCATTCAGAGGCGAGTTCAATCGTGTCAAAGGGACACATGGAAACTTTTCGTGGATAGAATCCAGCGCGCTTTTAATCTGCGAAGAACTTCCTGTGACTGAAATGATCCTATGAGTAGAAACCTCACCCGGCGACTGCGGAATCAATCGAATTTTAGCACCAGATTTCTCAGAAATGACACGCACGTTTTTTCCCTTCCGCCCTATCAACCTTCCGCACAAGATCTGAGGGAACTCGATTTCCCACACGTCTTTGTCTCCGTTTTGCGAGCATTTTCGTGACTTCACATTTTCTTCGCCAGGAGGTGGAGTGCCATTGTTAAAACCTTCCGTAAAGCTCAGCAAAGTACTGCTATCTACACTGCCCTCGCTGGTCGACTCTTCACCTCCTGACAAATCTTTGACTTCCGAACTCGTCGATGGCTTTGTCCCTATTCCAGAATCCGCTTGCTGAAAGCTTTCCGTTGTACTTGGTTGCTTCTCTAGTGGGTATCGATGCCCATCCGAAGCGTCTGCCTCTAGAGTCTCCTCCATATCTTTACTGATCTCCTTCTCCATGTCATTGTGCTCCTCTAAATTTCTTTTTCTAACGTCCTCACTGTTTATATTTCCTTCCCCTTCAAGCTCGTCGGGATCTCCGGCTTCTTTGCTTCTCTTCTTCATCCACAGAAAGCTTACAATGATAGTGATGGCAGCTGGAAGGACCAAGGAAACGAACAGTTTCATTGAAAACTGCATATCGGCCAACCTAACCAGGGATGAAAGAAAAACATACACTCAGCACCTCACAAGGAACAAAACCAAACGATCTTGGCAAAGTGGATCTTTGTGCTGTTACTAAAACAGACCTCGCTTACTCAGCTGTTTTAATCTTAGCTGTTTTAAAAATGACCACTGCTAAAACCTTTGTTGGAGGCTCACAAAACATGCTTCGTTAGTTACGTAACATTCACAAAGGCTCTGGGGTTGGTAGTCATTAATCTGAGTACTTCGGTTTGCTGGTAAAGGGAACCGTTTATATCGGGGTATAATGTGAAACTACACAGCACACTCCAGACTGAGAAAAACTAACATCTCAATATCTTTAGACTGATAGCGGCCAGGTTTGAACCATTGCAGCTTAATTGCTCAGGTAGCGCTTCGCTGCATGATTGCCTCGCCAAGACCTGTTGCTAAATACTAGACGTTAATATCCCACGACACCGGCCCTAGAGAGTACGTATAGCAATTACCTAACTGAGCTGGTCTAAGCGAATGCAATCACTGGAGATAGAACTTCACACTTTTTGCTTCAACCACCAACGTGGACGTAATAGCAGTTTAGTTTCGGCGACGCCAAAAGGTTTTGATGATCAGACCCCTTCAGTGACATGCGCACCAACTCTCGCGAATGACTAACCTTACCCGCCGTGAGAGAACTGGGCCTCGTATGCACGCTCTTTCAGTATTTCTATTTAGTATAATTTCAGAGCTGAACAAAGAGTTTCCAGCAATCTGATTGGTTGAGCGATTCCTTATATGATGTTGTATTCACCGCGCTACGCGGTGAATATAACATTTTCGAGGCCTGGCTATTGAGCTCGCCTACTTTGCCATCTCGGCGAGTAACAATGGCGGACAGTTGTGAATGAATTCAGTTTTCATTTATTTAGAAGACATCACTGTAGGGGTCCAGGGTATTTGAAAGGATGGAGAATTTTCAAAATGACTGCTGTCTTCTTGGACCAAAAAACCTTTCAAGAACTCGTATTCAAGGCAGTTAAGAATCGTAAACGCAGTGGTTAGTTGATCGCGAGCAGGCAGATCGATTGACCGAAATCAGTTTTTCTCCAAGATAAAGTTACTCTTTTTGAGATGACGATGACAACTATGAATGAAGTCAACAGAGATAAAACAAAGGTACCGGATTATTTTTTTTCGTTATGTTTCGCTCGTCTGTTTTACTGCTGAACTCGATGATTAAACTGATTCACAATCGATGTACATGTAAGCTTATTATTAAAACTCTACGGCTACATACATGTATGCAAACGAACAATTGCGTCTTTGTTTTCATATTTTATTCCGTTATTCTCTGTTGTTCAGTTCTGAAATTATACTAAAACAATTATTCCCCTCAGGCTCAGTGAATATTGTCGAATAATCCCCTCGACTTCGTCTCGACAATATTCATTTCGCCTTCGGCGAATAATTGTTAATTATAACCCACCCATTAATTTTTGAGTGATTTTATTGGCTACTTTACGTCACGTGGTATAAATCTCCGGACAGTTATCACGCAATAACCCCCGCCCGATTCGATATTTGTCCTCCGATTGTTTCCGTCGAGGAGAAACATAGTCAGCACAAGAATTTCAACCTTTCTTTTCTCTTATTTAATACGGAAGGAAACCAAACTGGTGTTATTTTGTCTAGCGATGGTGACATTAAAAAGCTAATGGCAAGTGCTGTTCCGGAAAGTACAAAAAAGTCACAAAAATACGCTGGCAATGTCTTTCAAGGTGGAGAAAGTCACGAGTAGACTTTTAATATTTAGTCCTACGTAAATTTAAACCGATTCATTTTACAAAATGAAGATTTAATACATCGTGATAACTAACTATAAAATAAACCAACCGTTCACGTCCGACTGTAGCGTGGAGGAAGGAGAGAAAAATTTCAGTCGCACTTGAAATCATGGAGCCGGCAGAATTGTCAACCATGTTGAAATCTTTTTTTTGCGCAGAAGCCAGAAAACTCAGTGGAAGGAAAACCATAGAGTTGCAACACTGTGAGAGCCAATTCGTTCCGGGCTGGACAGAATGTTTTTCTGGTTCCCTTCAAAGAAAGCCGTTTTCCATTATTCAAGCCGCCAAAAGAAGCTCTAGATCTATCACTGAAAGATCTTGCGCGACAGAGATTGATTTCTTTCACAAAGCACAAGCGTCCACTTTCCAGCGAAGACCTTGAAGTCCTCTATGCAGCAAATCAGCTGGGCCTGAATGCTCCAGAAAGTTTTTCAAATTTGGCATGTTTTGACACCATTCTCTACTTCGGAAAGAGAGGCCGCGAAAACCAACGCGAGATGAAACCCGTTGACCTTTAGCTCAAAACAACAACAAGATGGCTGAAGTACTTCATCTCAAGCCAGAGAGCGACGAAAAATCAGTCCACCTTCAAGTGCTACAGATTTTACACATTCTGTGTTTCGCAGATGAATTGAATTCTGAGACTGAAACACATTTCTTTCTAGTCAAGTTTTTGAACAGTTCGTCGGAATATGTGAACCAAACGCGCTTGCCTAGTTCCTGTACGGCTATCTCCCAGGCCTTCGCGGTCAATTGATTTCGGTGGCGTATTTCAGACGAACGGCCACGTGACCCGAAACGAATGACCGAGGCGTAATATTGAGGCCTAGGAACTAGGCAACAAACGCGCCAGGTTTTCGAGTTTTTGATATAAGGGGCGTTACGAGAATTAATTTCACATGACAGCTTGTCAAATTTGGTCCAATCACAGTGGAAATAAAGTTAGTTAAACCAATCAAATTTACTTTGCCCCCTCACGTCAATCACGCGCATTCGCCATCAGATCACAACTGGCTTTTTGACCATGTTTACGAGCGGTTTATTGCGAAATGAAAATTAATGGGAGGGTTATAAAATAAATAAACCCCTTTTGGCTTGCTGGTATGTCGGCTGATAATGTCCTTGGCTGAGAGATTGTTCTCAAAATTTCACATTTGCCCTCGAAGCTTCGCTTCTCGGCCAAATGGTCATTTTTCGGACAATCTCTCAACCGCGGACATTATCAGCCGACATACCAGCCGACTGAAGGGGTTTATTTACTAAATAGCTCCCGTCAACTACTCTTCTTAAAGAAGCAACATCGTGAAGTTCACATCAGGAAATTTGATTTCAATCCTCAGTTCAAACTCGTGACCATATTAGAGCTGGACCGTAGCTAGTACCAAACAAACCAAGGCAGTTGCCTCGGCCATTTGTCACGTTTTTGTTGTTTATGGTCATCATAAACACCTTTCATACCTAGGAGGAGAATTAAATCATGGAAGTTGCGCCAATCAAATTTTTTCTGACTACGGCCTGTAAAGATTGATCATCACACTTGAGACTAAAGGAAAAAACATTGTTTTACTCGACGTTTGTTTTTGAAAGTGATCGAATGAATGGAATAACGCCAGGGGCAAACGTATATAATCAAAATGGCCTTTTTAGAGAAGCTTGCTCAAAAGGTTTAAAATAATTTCGTAAGTGTCTGATTAAGTTGACTACTTAACTAGAGGAACCTCTCACATAGCAGTTACAAAGGTTAAGCTGGAAAGATCGAAGTGGGATCATTTCCCAGTGTAATAGTTTTTACACTTTACATCGCTTTTTCACTTCTGCTTTTGATCTCGCTTGGCGGCTGCCCTTAATCGTACTTTGATATCAAAATGAGTTTCGACTTTCCTTTTCACGGGGGGCAGTCAATACTCCCTTCTTAGCCCACAGTTGGGCTTAATGAAAGTGAAGGGGTGTCGCTTATCAGCGAGAAGACAACTAAATACTCACATCACAGAGAGCGATGCCGTTCCTTTATCGGACGACGAACTTGAGCGTATTTGAAAGATTGACGTCGCAATTTTACAATGCACAACTAAATCCTTTGGTAAGACTACAGGGATGTTAATACGTCATGGCTGTAGTAGTAGAACATTACAGGAAACGTCTGCCAAGCTGAGTTATCGTCTCCTTGTTTTGTACTGTGCAGTTGCCTGTCCTCGGGCACTGCCAATAGCTGCCGTCTTGTTTATATTGTGATCTTCTTTATGATTCCAGTACGTTTTCTAAAAATACGGGTACGAGATTTGCCACTAGCGAACAGTGCGCGCGAAAATACATGACGGTATTTTGGCGGGAGAAATGTTGTTGCAGCCGTCACTGAAAACTACAAGAGAGTTTAAGTTCTTAAAAATGACGTTTGTAGCTAGCGAAAACAAGTTCGTGATAGTTAGGTAAGGATTATTAAAAGGGGATTAATTATCCCGGACAAGTACATCTTTCTGCAAGGCAAGAAATAGTTTGGCTCAGACATGTGTGGTCAGTCAACTGAATCAAAAAAGGGCACGCCATGATGTGCCCACGGCAAGCAAAATTTGAGAGCTTCTTGTCTCGAGAGCTTCTTGTCCGAGCCCTGCAAAATGGCAAAAAATGTTCAAAAATTTGAACTGGCTATTAACCTTCCCTACAGAATTATTAAAACTTTGCACGGCTGTATTTACTATGGTAACCTTATTATGACATGAAGATGACCACTGGTTTACGTGGTTGTTGCGTTTTCTAATTTCTCAGGCGTACAGTGTGGACGAACAACATCTAATGCGTTTTCAAAGCAAAAGCGTCGTTTTCAAATTTCTCCAGCGTAATGTGAACGGGATCTAATGTAGATGCTGTCGAGTAGCGCCTGTTTTAAGGAACCTTTTGGTAAAAAGGAGCCTAATTATTATTTACCCCTTGCCTTGTCTAGGCATGTTGCTTATGCCCTTGAGAAAAAAAACACCCTTAAGGTGCCTGACAATAAGTTCAAGCACTTTCTTTGACAGTACGAGAATGCCCAATCATTTGTGGTCATCTTCATGTCATAATAAGGTTACCATAGTAAATACAGCCGTGCAAAGTTTTAATGATTCTGTAGGGAAGGTTAATAGCCATTTCAGGTTCCTTTGGTTAGAAGAGCGTTTTTGAGAAGCTCCGTTTTCGTGACGGATTAGTGTGGACGGTAACCCTAACTGTGGAAGAAAAACTGCCAAATTTTCCAACGTAGTGTGGACAAGACCTTAAGGTCGGTGCATACTAGGGAACATGCCGCAAGGGCGTCAGTGAAACGGGAAAAAGCCCCTTCGTGTGTACAGCAGCCTGTTGCTGCGACAGTACGCGAGTTGGTGTACATGTACACAAGGCAGATAACGCTTTATCACCTTTGTCTTGCTGTGGTATCATCTGGGATTTTGAATTCTTTTCAGTAGTGAGGTAAGCCGGAGCACCCTGACAAAACACTTAATTTCAAGGCGAGAACGCCAACAAAAGTGCATCTACGTATGACTTGAGGTCAGAACCGAACCTTAATTGATTTTTTAGCTGCGGCAATGCTGCCTCCTGAATTCATTGATCCAATTGGTCATGTGAGTCTGTCAGTGGGTGACTCTGGTCTCGTGGAAAGGCCGGGTGTTGGTCCTCTCAAACGATCGAAAAATAAAGCAACCGAATCGCCTGTGTGGATGAACTACAAACAATTCGTGATACTGGGGCTTTTTTGTTGGTCTCATAACCATCAAGGGATATTGCAATAGTAACAATAACCCTAATTTAGATAGCGCCAAAATCCAAAAGGGTGATGGCGTGTTACAAAACAGTATAACATATCTAAAAAGTTGATATCTGAAAGAAACGATAATCGGACATACTAATTTATGCATAAAACACTTGTTGAAGAAGATGAGTTTTTAAAAGTCCAGCGATTTTGCATTTCTGTTCTTATCTGTCACACTGTTCCACAATACTAGGGCACCAAGAGCTGTCTAATCCATAGTTTCGCATGGTCAGTAGATATTTCGACCAAGATCGTTAACACGTAACTTTGGCATAACTTTAAGAAGATCGCGGATAACACTTGGTTTCTGACCGGTAAATTAAGTGATGTTGGCCTAATTAAATCCACAAATATAATACGTTTGTTCCAGTCGTTGTAAGACCGTTTAAAAATTGGCGCAATACAAAGAAAAGCTTAAAACTTAACCAAAGATAGCTTTGGCAGGGCTCAGCAGCTCAATGAAGTGGCACGGTGTCAGTGGAATTCTTACCACCTGCCAAAGAAAAAGTATTGAACAGATGCATATTTGATGAAACTTGGAATTTTTCGATCGCGGCGGGTATATTGAATTCCATGAGCTGTTGTTTTATTGTCCTAAAAAGTATTTATGTCCCTCAAAACCTAAATGAAACCAAACATGCATGCATCGGTAGATCCTAATTTTGGGCTTCAGAAATAACTGGTAAAAAAATAAAGCCGAAAAAGAAGTTTCTGTTTCCTCGACTCTCACAGGTGCAGACGCACAGCAAATCATCCTATTACTACAAATACAGCTCCAATTACACAACAAGTGTTAGGAAGTTTCTTAATCCATTTTGAAATCACTGGTTATCCTTGCAATGTGATTGGCTCTCAGCGGTGCTATTTATTCACGAATCGCACTATCTTTTGCTCAGCCAACGAGAATGGGACAGAAAAACAAAACAACCAATCAGATTTTAAGGATTTTCTAATGTAACCAATAACATTGCAGGTAAATAAAAGACAAAAAGCCATTGTTTGGCAAATTTGGATATTAAATTGTGCGATTTCAAAATGGATCTAATAAAGTGGTAATTGAACTTCGGGCGTGAAATTTTGGTCTGAAATCATACTTGTGATCTCAAATTGAACTCGCGCTGCGCACTCGTTCGATTTTGAAATCACGCGTATGATTTCAGACCAAATTGCACTCCACTCAGTTCAATTACCATTATAAAGTATTGAAGCCATAAAAAATATAAACTCTGTTGTAATCATATTAGAGAGAAAACTGATGACTATCACTCGGTTGATTTACTAGTGATAGTCGGTTTTTTTTGGTTATGTGCTAACCAACGAGTTGAATGTCTCAAATTTCGGGCTTACCTCGGTGTAAGAACCTGTGAACTTTTTCTTTGTTTTGTAGCTATTGTTAGGGTTGGGGTCTATTATGCTGACTTCTTTGTTTTCTTTGTTTTGCGTCACTTGTGAGTTTAACAGGTTCTTACACCGAGCCCAAACTTCATTCCCGAACAAAATAACTTTACAGATACAGATACTGAGGCCTTCGATTTTTTTGTTGGTACACAATTATTTTCGTCCGTTTTGAGACAGTAACTTATCGGTTGGTTCTAAGTTAGATACTAGGTTCGCGCTCAGTGTTACATTTAAGGCTTGATTATAACGAAGCAGACTGCGAAATGTGTCTCTTGACGGCCCGGAATCCCATAGTGTCTAAGTTATAAACAACTTGACAGTCGACCGAAAGTTTTGTTTTCGCGTCTTGTTCGTCAATCTTTGTGCAGTGAAAGTGAAAGAAACGACAAACGTCTTGACATCTGTGGGGCAATACCTTTGAAATATATGCCAACAAAGAGAGGTACTCTCACTGCTCTGTGACAAAAGTGTGACAGTTGGGCAAATCTAAAGCGTCCTGATCGGATTCCCTTTGACATACAGAAAAACTCTGTTGTTTGAAAGGCTGAATCTTTCCAAATTCTGAATTTAAAATCGCAGCTCTCCTAACAGATAAAGACTTTTTCGAACGGATAGCAGCAGTTGTTCGAACGGCTGAATGTTTTCTGAACAGACAACCCCAGCCGTTGATCTTGAACGCGTTACAAACCGCAAGCAAACGATTTTTAGTCATTCGAACAGATACCCGATGGTATAGTTTCGTGTAAGAGGTTATAATAAAAAAAGAGATGAAAAATCTAAGATTTACAGTTGGAGGTTTGATTGTTTATTCAAGAATGAACGTCACGATCTGAACATGACTTGACCGGCAAGTAACATTTCTTGGCCAGTCAAGTCGCCATTCTGGTCGGACATTGTCCGTTGGCCAGCCGTTATATTTTGAGCCTTAATCTTGTGAAAGGGTAGGTGTCAAGCCATGTATTGCCTTGCAACTCAGAAGGAACCCTTTCCAGTCTCACAAATTCTTGACCTATTATGGAGAAGCCGTCCTTAAATAAAGATCACAAATCTCTAAGCACACTGTAACAAAGTAAAATACAAAATGAGCTCTCTAATAGGGACTCTGCAATATGAAGGAGGTAAATCTTTCTTCAATAAGCAAATCTAAATATTTGGCCATGGGCTTTTTTTCTACAAGAGAACGTATTAACGAAATTTTATACCATATAACCCGCGTCCTGAAGTTTTTTGATAGTTTTAGTTTATTAAGAAATGAAAACTTTCTTTCATGTTCCATTGTTCGCTAAGTCCCTTTTTATAACGGTTGTTTTAGGCTTTCACATTGCAATTAAAATTTCATGACCTCGCCGAAGCGTTGAAAGCGGGAATCACAATCGAGAAATACCATTGTTGACTACCGAAAGAGATACTGCTACAATCGGTGAAGACAACAGACGTACATGACAACGGAATGGCAGGCGGTAGCAGCACAATGGCTCTATATTGCTGGTGGGTCTTCCGTTTAGCAGAAATCAACTGCGATAAAAGCTTAAGGGAGGTTATACCATCAAGATAGTGACATATCGATTCATTAATAATGGAAGAAGAAGAAATTTTCTATCCCTTTTCAGAGATAATTGATTTCTTCCCTACTGCATGCTTTGTAGGGATTTGATTTCCTGCATGCATAAAGCCGACATTCACAACTGACTTAAATTGATGGTTAAAGTAAGCTGATTTTAACAGACTTGTTCAGTTTACATACCAAGTTTTTCGGAGTGAATTGTACGCTAAACTGCCTCACATTTCAATCTCTTGCGACAAAACCAGAGAATTTCTTCCAAGGAACTTACTTCGAGTGTTAACTTAACAAAACCGCGCCAGTTAGTTGCACCGGTTATTTTCAAAGCAGAAGTAATTGTAATTGAAAACGGCGAAACGGGAAGAGAAGAAATGAAAAAAAACAAACAAAAAAAAACAAAAAAACAGGAAGCTTTTAGACGGAAGGAAAGGAAGCTGGGTGCGGAAGATTCGATCACTGACCTATTTGTGAACTGAAATCACCTAGAAGTCTTCAAAGTAAAACGATAAGGTGTTGAGATCTCACTGGCATAATCGTTTAACGAAAAACAACTCTCACACACTGCTCTGCCGCTGCTAGCTATACGCCCAGAAGCAAGTTATTTAACTTCCTCAGTTACTGCCTAACACATCCTCTCTCTATTACTTCCCACAATAAATTAGGGTGCGCTCAAAAGTCAGGGATGCCGAAATTCCTGTTGAAGTTTTCACTTTTACAACTGTCGAAACGTGCGCTCGCTTAATATATAAAATGCTGTTGGCGGTCTTTCCTATTTAAAGCTTGTTTGTATATACCGCAAAAAAAATCTACTCATCATCACAGCAGAATAGTTTGAAGCAAAAGAGCACTGTTTAAATGATATCCCCCGCACCAGCCTCCATGCAATTTAATCTTCGAGATATGTTCGGAAATAATCGTGACGCCACTCGGGTTAGTTGGTTTCCTTGTTTTAATCACCGAGGTTGCTTGAGTATGGTCATTTATTTTGACAGATTAACTAATGCACATTTCTCCGAATCGTTTCTCGTTCCTGTCGAAAGCGAAAAAAAAAATTAATAATAATAAAAAAAAAGGACTGGTGGACCACGCACCTCCCAGTCAGATATCCCCGAATCTCCTTACAATAGCGTGGACACGAGTTAATATAACAGGTTCATTAATTTGCAAACGAACTCTCCGATTTCAACAACAGCTGAGTCGGTCTAGTTGAAGTTAACAAAAAAGATAATACTAACTGGACTGAGTACAACCTTTTGTTGCAGTTATAACGTGACTGCTTATCGCAACGTCAGTCACGCGCCCAACTCCAAAACACGCCATCATTATTGAATTCTGATATGACACACACGGAAACATATGATTGCTTGTGGCCCACGCCTATTATGATAACACACTCCAGCTGAGTGGCGCAATCCGTTGCCGTAACACTTCCTTTCTCATTTGGTTCCGCTTTCAAACATGTGCTCTGGCAGAACGCGAAAAAAAAAATGCTTACGTGGATCCTTCATCGACATCAAACTATCCTTGAATTTTGGCAGTTTTTAAATGAATACACGGAAATAAAAATTTAGAATTGTTCAGAACTGGCAACTGATATTCAGTAATGCGTTTAACAAGAAATTTTACTGATCTAGATTATTGTTTAAGCAGCCGTAAGATATATAGGTACTATACGAAAAAACTCTTACTGTAAATTTGCAGTATTGTTCGTATTTAACGTTTTACACCGACTTCTTTCGTTCGTTCAGAAGTTATTTGAATAACCGACTTACAAGTGCGCATTATGATTGGTTGAAATGTGAAATTTAAATGAATATATTTTTCGATGACAGCTGGCATTTGACTGTTAATGTTTTGGTTAAGTGTCGGGCTAGATGCGGAGAAGGGAGAGAGAGTTTGCCAAACTATAGGATGTTTTGCCGTGGATTGTTGCTCTTCAAGGTCTAAATTCTCCTTACGGATTGTCTAACACCTCTGAATTTAACCTGGAAAAATTTAATGGTCTGTGAATGATTTTGCTATTGTCGACGAACGCTAGTCAATAATGAAACTGCTAGAAAAAAAATTTTCGCCGTTTATAGGTTTACTGCAGCCCCTTAGCCTCTCTAAATTGCTGTTTATCAGTCAACTAGTTAATATCGTTCGATTAACTTTCAAACCTATGTTCGTTCTTGTCTAGAATTAGCTAAAATTAGCGCTCAGATGACGTCAATGGTGGTCTAAAAATGGCACACTATAAACTCCCCCGCAGACCCTGAAAAGATCGGAATAGACAAGTTAAGTCTACAAAGGGAAATTTGTAAACTTCCAACGAGACACGCGGCATTTTCAAACCGAAATCTCGTTCAGCTTGAGATGTAGCAACGTTCCTGCGATCTAAAAACGTTAGAAGATAAAGTCAGCTTGGTAAACAGATTTTATACACTAAGTATTCCAAGTAACTTATGTACGAACCATTTTGTGCTATTTCTTCCAAGTAATTTATGTACGAACCATTTTGTATTATATTATCCACCACTACTGTCGTCGGAAGATTTTAATAAGCATGCATCTTTTCTTTCCGCCAATTGAAACAAAACCAAAAAAGGGTTCAGGAATTCACTGTTTTACACTGATTAAGAAAAACGGGTGCCATTAGCGAATCACCATACAAGAAAAGAACTTACTTTGTGGTAAACAGTCAACTAAAACTTCATAATAATATTGGAAACTCCCCTGAAGCAGCTATGCAAATGTTAAAAGGTCAGCATCATGCCACAGACACATGCCAACTTAGTTCAATGGCCGGAAAATTATGTATACACGCGCCTAAACAAGAACTCACTAACAATTTGAGGAGTTTTGCGCGCGACTTCAACCATTACAACTCAATTGAGGAGACGGGTAACTTGCTTCAAAAGAAGAAAAAAATACACATATACGACTTTTTTTGTTCCATCAAACGCGTGAGTATGTGTCAAACATCTTGGTTACCGTCGAAAGGAAGTCTGGCTGTCAGGACGCTTTCCAGGACAAGTTAGACGTTGAGAATATTTAGTTCCTACATCTCGCCCTAGTTTACTTTACGCGTAATTATCCTATGTAAGTGAGTATGGCGTAAACAGCGCGTGATTGCAATAATCAATCGTTTTCAAGTGGCTAGAAGGAATGGCTTCCGTCGATACTCTCCTTTCCGTGCGTTAAGCGGAAATTCAACTTTAGTTTAAGTCTCGGTCACTTAAAATTACTTTACCGACCTTACCAAGATGTTCTGAAGAGTTCTCTTTGCTGCAGAGCTACAGTCGTAGATACCTAAACGATCGCAGAATGTTCTGTTTGACGAAATCACACAGCCAAGGAACATTTTTACGATTTTAAAACGCTTGCACGAATAACATGTCTGCTGCGGTGATGATTCGAAACAAGGAAGCAAATATCACTGTCACTTGCAGTTTATTTATCATTCTAATTAGTTCCTTTTGGGAAAACCCGCTTTAGCTTTAGAGACAAGTATGTTACAAATGTATTAGACAAGCCTCCAAGTGCGTGATGCCATATTGAGATTTGTCTGGCGGAGTCGCAGAGTCATTTACAAGTGAGTTCAAACAAAAAAGAACAATGCGAAACAAAAAAAGAAAGAACTCGCGAAAAAAAAATATCCACTGATGTTTTTGTTAAAAAAAGAATAATAAAAAAAATAAGTACAAATTAGGTGCTTTCTTAAAATCAATCTGTAATTTAAAATACCTGTTACCCTCCATCTAAACGCTTGGGTCATAAATCGGGCGGGAAAAATGCTGAGTTAAAACCACTTCATAACAGGCATGCTCAAACGTCATAGTTGCCTAGTTATAGTTAAAACTGAAACATACCTTTAAGACCGCCTTACACCTCACTGACCCGACGGAAACAAGCTTCTGGAAGGCGACTTGTTTAATCAATAGTTTAGTAGCGGAACTGAAGCATAGTTTGTCGTAAATGGTCTATAAATAGAAAGGTTTCTGTCAGTACCACAACGTTTGCATGCTTTCCATGACGTTAGTTCCTCGCGGCGTGCAGCCCGCGGGAAATTAAGTGGGTTTCGCGTGGTTATGTTCATCAGCTCTGTTGGTAGCCTGTGGCAAAAAGCGTGAGGTATGCACGGCGAGCCCGCGCAGTTCGAGAGCTTTCTGTTTTGCTGCGCGCGAGACTCGCGGGTCCCTGCAATACGACATACACAATGCCGATGTCATTTGGTAAAAAAAATATATTGCTATCGCTGGATGGGAAGTCCCACGGCTCCTTTTACTAATAAAGGGATAAACGAGCTTTAGTTTAAATCAGACAGATACGATTAGAGTTAGTATAAAGGAATCTATTGAAATATCAGTCATAGACAAAAAAATTAGCTTCTTAAAAACACGATTACCATATAGTATAAGAGTGACTTTAAATATTTCTAAGCATTTGTTAAGGCGGCGACCTTCCTCGTCCGTTTCTTAGAAATGTGATTATTTTGTTTAAAACCGTTTCCTGTTTTCAGCGTTAATATTCTCATGTCATGCTATATTTTTGATACGTTATCTTTTGTTATAACTCAGGCTGCACTTAATTTTACTTTCTAGGTGAAATTTCCTATGGTTGCCTGTGTGCAGCGCGTGTTCATCTCACTTTATGCAAGGGTTCGCTGTATACAAGAAAACAATCAGATTCTCTCTGCATGTTATAATTGTACCATGCAAAATTGCCCTCTATGTATAGCTCTTTTTCTTATACACATTTATTATACTCTTAGAAAGGAAAACGGCACTGTGAATGTTAGAAAAACAAAAAACACTTGCCAAAGAAGTCAATATTGCTCAGTGCTGTAGACCAGTGTCTACTTCCTCGTTGCTCGATTGTAAGTCAATAATATTACCAGTTTTCTGTAATTATTTTCTGCATTCGTAACACTTGACTGCTTGTAACGGGAAAGCAAATGTAGAACTGACAATGTAGGCTCTCAAACTGCCCTAAACCCACCCTCCCCTCCCCTGTCAGGGCTTGTAGAAAATATGTTGCCCAAATCAGAAACGCAGACAGAAATGTGAGAGCACTGGGGCGAGTTTCTTTTACTGATTAGATTGACAATCTAAACATTTCAACTGAAATGTTAATGAATGAAAAGCTACCCAACCAAGTTTAAAAGTTTTCAGCAGAAAACTGTCTAAATGGGAGCCTTGCAAAAGTTGCAAAATTCCATACAAAGGCTTATAATTTTGTGGTCTGTCTACCCAATCCATAAAAACTCTCTATTTTGGGAGATATTTGAAGAGCTACCATTTTGCCATTTTCCTCCTCCAAATACTTCTATTTATGGCAAAGACTCTCAAATTAGCTTGATCTTTCATTTAAATATCTTAGTTTTTCAAACAAATGGAAAACCAACATACTCTTTCCCAGTCCTCTCACGTTTCTGCAATGATCTTAGGCCCGGTCACCCACCCCTCCTCCTAACATGATTGTGTTCTTGGGCGAGACAATTTCCTCTCACATGAGCATGGAATACTGAACCAGCCAATTGCTAAGAAACCTGATAGATGTTCTGGTTGAGGAACCTGTGTTGAACTACTGTAGCTTTGAAATTCCCATCCTGTAGTAAAATTAATATTTCTAGTTGGTCCATGCTATGGATGCTTGGCCTGCTTTATCACTGGCCTGGGAAGCCATTTACAAAAGACCAGTATTTATATCTGTATATAGTTGACACTCATGCTCCTTAACAGTCATGTCCACAATATGGACACCTCTATATTACGGACAGTGGAGGCATGCTGGCCTTATGATTTACTCTGAATCAGGGGGTCCAGGGTTTGAGCCCTAACCAGGGACCTTATGTTGTGTTCTTGGGCAAGGCACTTTACTCCCACAGTGTCTCTTTTCACCCAGGTATGCAAACAGGTACCAGCAAATTTAATGCTGGAGGCAACCCTGCAATGGGCTAGCATCCCATCCAGGGTTGAGTAGAAATACTTCTCGTTACTTCATGTTACAGAAACTGGGATAATCTCTACCCAAATGGGCCACTTGGTTCATATGCAGGCTTAACATAATTCATACATGTATAATCTCTACAATACGGCCACTCAGGTCAGATCAGCCCCTTTGGTGTGAGTATTAACAAGGCTTGACTGTACAAGCAACAATGGCTTCAACAAAATAATTATGTACATCATGTACCCTATATATAAAGGTTTTGTACCTTAAATTCTACAATGAATGTTCACTTGGTCTTGAATCCTGTGATTTAAACAGAATGCTAAGAGTGTATTGGAGACTTTAATCAGTTCTGTATCTGAAAAAAAAAAACACCATGTAAATGAATAATATAAAACATGCCCACTTCAGACATTGGGAAGATGATATGCCATGTGTTATCAGATAATTAACGTAAGTCTGAGGCAAAAGTGCTTTGTTTTGTTTTGTTTTTTTCCGCTTTAATGGTCAAGTCTCTCTCTAGATAAATAGTTAATTACAGGTTAACAAAATAATTAAAATTTATTTAAAAAGTTAGACCACGAGGTAAGCTGCAAAAAGGACCTGGAGTCCTGTGCAAGAGAGCTCCCAAATGAATCAGTGCTGGTAGTATTAGCGTCCTTGCTTTAGTATGCTGGATAATCAATGTTGAAAATATCAATATGTGTGAATGAATCAATAATGTAGTTGGGTCATGTCATGCCACATGTAATTACTTTATAAACGAACTTAACCTTCATCTAGTTTAATATTTTAGTTTTAGATTTACTATATTATTAGTCCTGTATCTAGATTATAATAAGTACTTAGTTCACAACAGTAGAATTTTTTTTTTTATGACTTAGTCTCTTTTATATTTGTAAAAACACGCCCTCCATGGAAACCAGCTGAGTGTTGTTGGGGCTAGCGTGTTTCTTGATTTAAATAAAGTATACCATACCATACCATACCATGATTTAAATGAAAGATATTGTACTAGTTAATATTATTAATGTTACATCAGCAATCATGTCTTCTAGCACCAATCCCACAGCTTGTGAATGAATTTCATTATTCTGAGGTGCTTTAAATGAAAACCAAAGGTTTGTGTTATCCAATCATGATATATGAAATATGAAAGTGCATTTTTAAAATTACATGTAACACTGTTTCTCACTCTTCAACATTGTCAATATAGAAATATTGTTAACTTTGTTTTATTAATATGTGTTAAAATGGTCATTGAGACAAAAACATTCAAGAAGAAATTATTACCTTCATTGTTGTACATTAATGCAGGGGTTTCAATAGTAGCCGGGTAGCGGGTAGATGTACCCGCTTGCAATGGGCCGATTACCCGCTTGGAGCCTTCACACGAACGTCAAGTAAGACCAGATAATTTCATCTCAGCTTCGAATTCTTGACAAAAAAATTGGCAAAATAGGTTTTATGTTATAGGAAAACAAAAGGAAATGAAAAAGAAAAGACATTCTGGCATCTTCCAAGCCTTCATGGCCCATGTTCAAGTTTGTTTAAATTAGTTGATTTAGGGGCAAAAAAGTGAAACAACAAAGCAAGAAAAAAAAAGACCTGAAAATGCAGGAAAATGCATCTGCAAGAGTCTAGAAATTCAAAATTTTCCGGGGGGCATGCCCCTGGACCCCCCTAGGTTCGAAGGCCCTTCGGCCCTTCGGTAAATATACCCGTTAATTACCCACTTGTGCAAAAACTTATTGAAACCCCTGTTAATGAAATTAGTTTTCACTAGTTTAACCTAAATCTGGACAGTATCTTGACACTCATGTATATATCTAAACCAAAAATGTTTTTTAGTCTCTAACCTACAATGTATGGGCTTTTTTATCCTTCAATGAAAAATACATGTCGATGACAACAATCTCTACTAAAAAGGAAAACTAAAACTTTAAATCAAAACCAGAAAAAATGAGATAATACCATCTCCTTGATGTTATAAATTAAACATACATGTAAAGAGTGGGAGGATTAAGTGAATTGTAATTTATATTAAAATTAATCTTAAAATTCACATATAAACTTTTTTAATGAATAATTTGGGTTTAACTTAAAAGGTTTGTCTTTGAAAATAAATGAAACGTCTCCCAGTTTCACTTTGATGAAAATTCTCCATCTGATAGTGAGAAAGATGGTTCTATTCATTTTGTTATAAAAAAATTCAGAAGGTTATTGTTATATGTAATATCTTAACTGTCATGTATTCAGTGCACAATATCCCAATATCCACAACACATGAACTGATGTACCAAAAAAGATCACACAAATGTGTGTGGTTGTGCTAAAATGTTTCTGATGCACATGTCATTTTTAATCACCATCAGATTTTTTTACACAAGCATAGTTGGTGATTTTCTCTGTCAATTTTTATCTTTTTTGTATAAATCTGAATTGATCTTAAACCAAGTAACCGGCCATATGCCTTTGCAAACTGTTTACTACATGTATGAAAAATGAAAAATTGCTTCATTACTACTAAATGTATACGATGAGCAACGAAAGTGTTGAGACACTTAAACAGTAAAATTTGATTTTCAAGCATCTTGAAAAGAAATAATGCTAGATGCAAATGGAATAGTTTAAGAGGTTTAATATAGAAAAGCATCATATTCTAAGAGCCTCAACTACTTTTGTTGCCCATTGTAGCTTATTTGTCAGACAAGTATAGTGATGCTTTGAAATAACTCTCATGTAAAATACGTGACAGAAAATGAAAACTAATTTCCCCTAAATGACATGTGAGTGACAGGAATCTTAGGGTGTAATTAAGCTCAAACTTAACTTGATTTTAATTAATTCTCGTCATGATAGCGAGGAAGTTAGAAGTAGTATAATTTATGATGACATCATTAGCACATGACCTGCACATTTGCATGTACATCTCTATGAACATCATTTAGAGAACACAGTTCCGATTTAATATACATGTGAGTATCAGAATTCTAACTCAGCTCTGATTAAAGGAGAACAAAACAAAATAAATTTAGAATTTATTAATGTATTGTACTGAGCTTTTTGAAAACCACTATAAAAAGTGAGCAGCTCGTCTGCAATTCTTACACCTTGTCCAGCCCTCATTGAGCTTACACACACACAAGTTTAGTTATTTATGCACACCTAACTAATGTGTTCAAATGATGTGTGTCAGTAGTTTTATAGTCAGTCAGGCAACAAAATTTAGGTTCTCCTAACCAAAAAATGATTTAAAGAAGAACTATATGGCATTGAACACTTACTGACTGAGTTGGTTGAGCAGGACAGGAAGAACTTTAGCTGTCTGCAAATCAATGGAAAGGAACTGACTGCGCTCCATCTGTATGTTGCAACTTTAATAAAACAAAATATCTTCCTGTTTGACCAACCAACTAACTCCCACTCAGTCAACTAAGAACATACGTGTAGTCTATTTTTCCACCATTATGTCATATGACCATACATGATCAATTAAGATGGCATGTAAAACATAGTAAAGTATAATGCTTAATTAACACATTGGGTTGACTACAGAAACAATTTCTGATAGTTCATTGAAGGTCCTCAGAGCATATACATAGTTGCTTTCTGCATTTATGCCCAGAAGATATGAAACACTGTCAACTAATCAGACAACTTATATTACTAATAAGTTGACTGCAGGCTTTACACCAACCAACCAATTACTACTAAATGTTGATTGAAAACACAATCTTACAGTCTTTCTGCTATTAGTTGCACCTTGTTGTATTAGATCATTTTAATCACATGGTTCTCCCCATGAGCAGGTGAGAGAAACAAAATTCTGTACTATGATTGGTTACTGGGTCAGAGTGGGCAAGATGGGGATATCCTGTCCACTTGGCTGCCTTCTGTATCCCACAAGTAAATGGTGTCTTGTATCCCATATAATAAGTCCTTTATCGACTAAGGTCATTTGATCAACTTGACTGGATATTAGCCTTAACCTTTTCTTTATGTTTATTGCCCTGAACTTTGTCCAGGTCAGTTATGACCTCACACAAAAACATCTTGCCAATCCAGCCATCTTGACCTAATTTTTGGTGATAACCACATATATTCTGTTATGTAATGAAAATGAGGTCAATTACTAACTAACTGTTCATTGCTTAACAGATAATGCTGGTGGATGTCTATTTCATAAAACTTTCTCAGGAAACTACTGCAAAACTTTAAATACCCATTTCTGTTTATCTGTGAAGCCATTACAGATGAGACACATAGTGCCAAAGGACTGTCCTGTTATTTTACCAAGATACTATTTGTCCAGTGTGAATTCCACTCAAAGAAAATTTTCCCTTTGAACATTAGGTGGAGGTTTGGACCCTTCTCAGATGTGTTCTCTTCTTTTTATTAAACTTGGATATTTATTTTTAGATATATAATCAGCATATCATTCTCTCTTTACATGTCAATAAAAAACTTGATCATTTAACTTACAGAGTGCTGAAGGCATAATTAAGAAAGTGTCGACGTACATTTTTGTCATTATGATTGAAATGATTATAACTTAATTGGTGAAGCCACAAGTGAAAGTGTTCGGCTCTTTGTCAATACACCTAAACAGCCTCTCTCAAACTGTGCATGACCTTGAGCGAAATATCTTCCTGCATTAAAGTTCGAACAGCTCCCACTCAGTCAATAACATTTGTTTCAAGAGCTTATTATTTTAGATGTATTTTTTTTTATTGTGTGACATCATCTGAACCTTTAAAGAGTTTCCTTTTTTTGAAAAAAAAAGTTCAAGTCTTATCTTAGTAATTTTTTTCACTTCAATGTAAATTAGGATGTATGTAATCATAACAGTTGATTTCTTTTAAATATTAAGGATTGCATAATCAATCAAGTTTCTATTCAAACACAAGTCTTACGAAATGCCGGGAAATTAACTTCTGCCGGCAGGAAGTCATAGAAACTAACCACAAACAAACTTTTCTACCGCTCTGCTTGTACATTTTACCGGAATTCCGCTGGACTAATATGCTCTGTACTTTGTGTTTGTTGTCATTTTAAGTACATGGAAATCTTCAAGCAGAAATCAATTTTTTGTACATGACACATCATTTTTTAACATCTTCCAAGTAATCTCCCCCAAAGTCAATAGAAGCACGCTGTTCTGTGTCAACTAGAATTCGATTTTAGATCGAAATAGAAAAATACAAGGGACGGACGAATGAAAATATTTAGGAACAATTCGCACATTCTTCGGGCACCAGAAACGACTTACTTCGTTTGCTTTCTTCGCTGAATGCCACGCTTCTACTCGAACGATCGGTCGAAAACCACAACAATCCACTGAACTAATGAGCAAAGACCATCTTCTTCGGACGAACGCCAAACAAAATTCAAATTTGCCGGTGGAAAAATCAAATCAGCGGTGTCGCACCAGTAAGCCAAGTCGGGACGTTAGCTCTCTCTCGCGAGTGAAAATCGGCACAATTCACCCATGAAGGCATGCATCATGCCGTACCAAGCATCTTATCGAAGCTCACAACGCCTTCAGAGAGTAAAATTCTGTCAATTTTCATTCATGAGGAGATCTCTTCGGCCCACGTGTGAAATGTACTCCCACGCGAGTAAAGCTATTTCCTATCCCATAATGCTGTACGTGCACTTCCCACGCGCAAAACAAGATGGCGGATCGGCTAACAGTTTTCAAAGTACAGTTTTATACGATTCAATGGTCAGCAACCATTTCTTTTTACGTGATCCGTCATTCTATAGCTTTTTTCTAGACCTGAATGACAAACGTCTCGGGGTTTCACAGCCATGGGGTGCAATGTCTAAAAGTCGGGGGTCGAGTGAAAAACTTCAAAGTCACACCGTTTACTGTCCTTCACCCACTCAAATCACAAATGCGCAAACCAGTAAATGAGCTTATATTCAGTCGATCACCCATGGAACTCAAAAGAGAGTGTTTCTATTGCCGAATTTTTATCAATTTATTTTTGGCATTTTTGTGTACATCTAGTTTATTTTACTATAATACGCCATATAGTCAGTAATGATATTTATTTTCAATATTAATATTTCACGGCACTACCTAACCGCTGTTACCTCCATCCGTTTAACACCTTTTACAATCTATTCTCTTAAAGAACTAAAGAATCAAACGGAGAAGAGTTCACTTAATCAGAGATCGTTTGAGACCACGAGCCGACTTTTAGTCCCCTTTTCAATTTTGCTTTAATTTCTTTAAAAAATTGCATCATTCAGTTCTTCCGTTTTGTTTTATAAACACAAAGCCCTCGCCCGTAATGGAAATCCTTTTTGTTAACGACCAACAGTTATACTCACTGCCTGTTTAATCTAGTCTTTTTTCAATTATAATCATGTTTTTTTTTTCAGGACCGTGGTCAAATGTTCACTGAAAATTTTGCCCGATGGCTTGACTAAAAACCCAGCCAAACTTACAGTCATATATCAACCTAGTTTGTTATTATCTACTGACCACTTGGGCAAGAAGCTATTATTTTATCATATCAGTCACATCACCTACTGACAGTCAAATGACTTCTACAGGGAGGTGGTCTGAGCATGTCCCACGCTTAAAGTCCAAAATCTCTACCCACGATAAAAAAGGTTGGCTTTTTGTTTCCTTTTTTTTTCTTTCCAACTTTTCTTTTCTTGACCAAAAGCCTCAAGGCGCTTTTATCACGTGAATATGTTATACAACCGACGATTGCGAAATCAGAAGGTTTGTGGCAAATTTTGATCTCCCTTAGCTTCTGGCCAGTCAAAAATTATCCTAACCTCTCTGAATATAACCGACAGTCACATCTACGGGCTAAATGCAGAGGAAGAAAGTATTGTGGCTAGCACATAATAGAAGAGTGATTGATGTATCTAGTGAACGGATATCGGTTCGCTTTTGTTCGAAGTTCTCATAGCAGCGATGGCTTATGATAATCTAAAATTGACGGTGTAAATGAGGTTTTTGTCCACGACATTAACTGGTTCTAGCCTTCTCAGTTTTTTGTTCAAATATCGTTTAGTAAGAATTCCCTCGGTCAGAAAAGTACTCTCAAGTTTGATTCGTTCCGTGAACAATTTTTTGTGCGGCCTTTCATGGACTTCGAGATATAAATATTTATCGTATGCAGTCGTAGTAAGCTACATGATTTTGAATTGAAGATTAACGTGCAATGTTTGTATTTCACTGATACACAGCCATCCCAGTACAATCGGAAACGGTTTTCAAATCGCGATTTCGTTACTTAAACTTCGTTAAAATTAGCCTGCCAACTGACAATAAATAACTGATTGAAATACTAAACCTGTTGAAAATTGCATTTTGCTAAACACCGTTATGTTTATAAAGAAGATAAAAAATATAAATTTTAATAATTGTGGCCAAAAAGGTGTCGAAAACTCAGTGTTAAATACACAAGGCGGTTTGTACTGTTGTTCATTCAGACACCCGTGTCCTCAGAATATCGGTGTCTCTTTTTCAGTAATTAAACTGGATGGTCAAACTTACCGTGTGTGTTTTTTTTCTCTCCGTAGTTAGTATTCACGGACCTAATAGCATCGCAATTTCTGACGAGTGGCAATCGACCGTTAACCTACACTGCTCATAAAGGTGACGACTGCTGAGTCAGCTGACCAATACACAATACTTGGTGGGATGGATCTGCCTTAAGTCACAGCTGCAAAAACGGTGTGTGGGCTCATTCACTTTGACCTGTGTAGATCCGTTAGCATATTGCCATATACAAACTACATGTATATGTTTTTTAATAACCGCACGCATGCATATATGGGCCGGTCGATATAGCTTACCGATCAATTAATCCCACATTGTTAAAGGTGTTTGCTATCTGTGCTTAAGTCATCACCTCTTTAACTAGCGCATGAGCGTTTTTGCTTTTTCTCTTCCTACCCCTTCTTTCCTTCAGCGTTTCTCGGGACTTATTTGTACTTTTACGCTTTGCTTGGCTACTAAAAACATGCTAGGTTAGCGACTAAACACGCGAAATCGCGTTTCCGATGAAGAGGAAAGAGCCTCAAGTTTTTTGTCTGCCTTTAAAATTGTTGCACGTAGCTTTTCCTTTGATCTTGTCTACGCCAACGTTATGTGTATTGTTCTGACGGAACGCCCATCAGCTGAATTTCTGTGAAAGCGAATCTTTCGTGTTCCATGGGATGATGATTTTACATAACGATGCGGTGCCTTGTAATTTGATAAATTTCGTGAGCATTGCCGACTGATTGTAATGAATTTCTAATTGCTTGGTATCGAGTATCTGGTATTCTCTTCTCGGAATCTGTTGTTTTATGTTTGTGTTTGCTTATTTCAAAGCTTATTCAATTACTAATTGATTCTGCTCGAAAAGTTTTAATTCTGCCGTTAGAATACTCCCTACTGCGTAAGACAAAAAGAGGGTCTGTATTCCGTTTTTAAAATTGCTGCCAGATTTTCTCCAAGCGTAGTTTCTGTCTTGGCAACCAAACTGATAAACGTCTGCTAACATTTGCTACAGCAATTTCCTCCCGATCCATCAGAAACGAATTATGTATACACGATCTTTTTGCCAGGGCTGGCTCCTAAATCAAGACAGCCGATGTAAATATAAGAAAAAAGGAGGCTTCAAACCTCCGCCACATCCCATAGATTGGCTATTCCTGCGCTTCTCAGACAAATTGAAGGGTGCTAAATTAGAAAAAGCAAACACGCCTTAGGTTGTTAGTGTGACGGATGTAAACGAGCTCCAAAGGTTTAAGTTCAGACATTCGTTGGTCGAGTAAAGTTCCTGGAATATTGATCATCCTAAGGTGGTCTGCATTTCAGTTATCGGGTGAATTTTCGGCGATTTTAACACTGACTTACCAGTCAAAATTATTTACACTCATTTCTCAATTATCACTGAGTAAAGATCTCCGATATCAGTTATTTACTAAAAAAAACGCTTCAATTCACGGCTGACAGTTAAAATTTTGGACCAAGTATCGGCTGTCAGTCAACCCCAGACGTACAGTTTTTGAACCCCTTTTTGATTCACCGCAATTGAAGACGAAAGATGACTCAATAATCATACCTCGGTATCTCCTACACACTACAAGGCCTGAAAGGTCATGGCAGAGGTCTTGGATCACATAATTAGGAAGGAAAAGCTTCGAAACACCACTTTTTGCTCTCTAGCGTACTAATTTTTCTTCAGTAGAGCGCCTAAGAGCAATACCTAGGTAACTCGATAGTAACACAGAACTTGCACGAGGTATTGACGTAATGATGGCGCGAACAAAGAAAATTTAAATATTTAAATTTTTGAAATCAAAATGAATGAGTGATTTTTCTTTCATTTTCTTGCAATATTTTCTAAAAGAAATAGAAAATATTTTCCCATTTTTCTATCAAGTTCTGGAAACACTCAAACTTAACAATTGGGCGGATTATAATCGCTAGTCAATCGCGTATAGAAATCGGGAGCGCGTAATCTAATTGTTTTAATATTATTCCACTAGAAAACTTCATCTAAACCTTTTTCATAAACCTTTCGAAAACACGACGAAGCTGCTGCCATATTAGGGAGCTTAAGCAAACCACGACGACGGCAACGAGAACGCCACCAGACACAACCGGGAAAGGTTTAATGAGTAAAACAATGGGTGTTGCACGTGCGTTATAAATCTTAGTCCAGTCCCTGAACTCTCCTTTCTTCCCACCCCATATAGGGGCTGAACCCGGGCGAGCGAAAGAAGAGTCCAGGATAACTTGCATGCGCATGCTCAGAACGAACCAATCAAAACTTACTAGGTCCCAACCACGCTGCTCGCGTCAATGTGTCGCGCAATGTTTTTTTCAGCTCGCGCTCGCGCAATCTCTTTGACGTTGATACTGTGGTAAAAACGTAACTATCGAAATATGGCCATGGTTTAGCGTAGTCTGTACTTTTATCGCATCGACAACGAGTACGCGTCATTACTCTTTTCCCACACGTTTGTTGGTATTGTTTCTGCATGTTAAGCGAGTTTCCAAAAGTTTTTGAAAGGAAAGTCTGACGCGTACAAGTAGCTCATTTGCATAATGCAGCGCGCGCACTTTCAAGTCCGAGTCGGTGTTTTTTATTGTCAACAAATCTTGGCAAAGATTTCTTTCGTTATCTTTGATATTGTGATAAAAAAACAAATCGAATGTGGTATAGTGTGGTACTGGCGAAATTCCACTGATTTGGGATTAATTGACTCACATGATTTTAATCAATCTGAAAGCAGAAATTGAATGTAGAAATCATTCAGAAAATCGCGCCACAAGCCAAATCTGGAAAATTCTTCCAAATATGGGTTTTCCCCCGATTTTGGGGAAAAATGGCGGCGTTCTGAGCATGCGCATGCAAGTTATCCTGGACTCTTCTTTCGCCCGCCCGGGTTCAGCCCCTATATGGGGCGGGAAGAAAGGAGAGTTCAGGGACTGGACTATATAAATCTTTGTACATAATTAATGAGCAGAGCAATGGCTGTGCACGTGCGTTAAATTCTTGGTACATTTCTTTGCCGTCCTCTGCAAGACAACAACGTGAAACGACTAAATTTCATCATGTTGGCTGGAGAACGTTAACCATGACGACTATTTTTTAAAATCATTTATTTCGCTGTATTCCGGATTTAGTTTGGCGATAGCTTTGACAGTAATAAACAAAGTAAATGACTTGATAGTATCGCGAGGTTCGTAGGTAAAATATAAATTCATTTTTTAATCGACGTTGTCCGGCTCGCCGTCGGGGTTTCGTAAACTCCCTATTAACACTAAAAGGCACACTGCCACGCTATATTCACTATCTACGACATGCTGAACAGATGTTGAGGATCATAGCCAATAAGTAAACGGCATTCGATAGAGCACCAGTAGATTTATGCTAAAAGCTTGTTACTGAATACGCAAAATGTTTCTATTTCTTACTTGAAGTTAGGGCGAAGTTGCATGGACCTGAAGAAGAGTAAGGATGATGACGTTTCCTTGAAGTCTCAGGAATTTTCGTTTTACGTTGGGGCAATCACTT
>CM042753.1:11011924-11027107 GCA_022496165.2 Catalaphyllia jardinei
AAACTTGCCGATTTCACTTTTTTATATTTTGAGTACCAATTCCTGGTTTTCTTAGCCTAGATAAAATCGTCAACCAACTGGTCAGTTTCGTACGTGTAAAATGATACCCTATTCTAGATCCAAACTCTCTGATTTATATGCCAGAATAAACTGCTTGAAAACCATGTCCTTCACAGCGGCACATACCTATATAGCCCATATATGGCAGTACCCCCCCCCCCGGGGGCGAATTTCGTGGATATTTATATTTACGGGGATTGCGTGACTGTATGCCGCCTGATAAGAAGATAAAATCCACAACAAGTTACAATGTGCTCCCAGTAACGCTTGGTTTACGAGCTTGGCGGTCGTATTTTTTATTGGCAGAATCCATATAACCCAGAAGAGATGTATACCAAACGAACATCGGAGAAACGAAAGTAAAGACACGCTTTAGGGTTCTAATAAAAAAAAGACAGACGCGTTGTATACCAGTGTTCTTTTTGTGATATAGGCGAACATCCGATTGCGACCACCTACTGTAAGCGACCACCTCTGTCTCAGCAACCAGTTTTCCAAAATACGAAGAAAAATTTCCACGTCAGATCACTATATCTGAAACCTCTTGTATGCAACTACCTCTCTTAAATGACTTCGAACGCTTTTTTTAGAGCTAAAAGTTTGAAATTTGTTTTTACTTTTTAACCAACCGTAAGTGGTCACTTGACAGATAAGAGAGCGGAAATTGGATAATAAGGTGTTATTATCACATTCCTAGGTAGTACAAGAGATAGAAATTTTTCCATGGGAAATACTGGATGTTGTCTCGAAATTAACTATTTCTCACATCTAAAACTTTAAAGAAAAAATGCACATAGATTGTACTCTGTTAGTCTTAAAAGAGGCGGCCTTAGATGCCTTACAGTTAAAGAAAATTAGAACTGAGATCCTGCTTCAAAGTTCCCTTAAGAATAGTCAACAGTTTAATGGTATTGAATTTCTTGTCACGCTTCTTTCCTTTGGTTGCTCTGTTTGGGAATTCTAGGTTTTTTAAAAATTGAATAGAATTTTTTAATGCTGGATTTCTAAATCTAAGTCAACAGTTCAAAGGAAACGTTCAAAATTAATTGTGAAGAATTTTTCGACCCTCGACTAGTTACCCTCGACCCTCGACCCTCGACCCTCGACCCAAAGGCAAACTCTCTTATTAGTATCCAGAAATCGCGAGTGCGAAAGACGCTAAGGTTAAAACTCGCGTAGTCCCTAATTTCCTCTCGGGGATAATTCACCCTAGAAAATAAATTAAATTTCCAGCACTTTACGTTTCTCAGTAAGGCTTTAGATTTGTAAGTTAACTTGATACATGATCCGAAAGTAGAAGGGGTAGGAGTGTAAGCTTAGAGTGAATTAAGCGATAGCGTAACGAAAGCGGACACAGACTGAGCCGGCAAAAAACGAGAACATCAATCTTCTTTGACCTGATGGCAGTGTTAGACAAAAGGCGAATAAAATTAGACATGCAGGCCCCAGTTCAATTGGCTATCCACCGAATAAATCGCTATCCAGCGGAGAAGTGTTAAGAAAACAAACCACGCTATCCGCTGGATAGTGATTTAACCTGTGGATAGCGTTATCCACCTTTTGAACAACCAGGGCCAGGAGAAGACAATCGCTTTATAAGGGCTGCTTACACTGTCTGTAACGGAATAAAAAGATATAGAAGCAGTCTTCTATTGTGAAAACATTTGTTGCATCTTACTTAAACTTGATTGACAAAACAGAAGAAAAAAGACCATGTTTGAAGTTGGGGAGATGTCTTGGGTTTTGTGGTATCCATAATCATTTTCAACATACTAACAATGAAGCTCTTTACAATTTGCTTTATATCAGACTGAAAAAAAAATTGACTGAAATATGACAACTAGGTGAAACAATTGTCTTAAATGGCCAACAATGGAAAAAAAAAAACTAAAAATTATAATACATAAAATTATTAAAAGGAAAAAGTGGTGATTTAAACTGAACACGAGAACAACACTGAAGGTAAGCATGATTGCAATTTGGAGAGAGGTTTCAAACCACTCCCTTTCGTGACACGATTAACGTTGGCATAAAACAAATGACTCGTTTTTTTTTACTTTGTTATCTTTGGCCTGGATTTGAATACGTACAAGAGTGCGAATGTTTACTCTTTCACAAAACAAAGCAGTGCAGCTATTCTACCTTCAGACAGAAAAAAGAAATGTATACCGTGATACTGTGTGTGTGTGTGTGCTATACTTCAGGGATTCAAAACCAACGTCAATCTCGAGATATTGCGATATAGGTATGGTAGCCTGCAGAACAGGCGTAGTTTTTTAGGCGAACAGAGGCGAAAGCGAGTCAAGCGCGAAGCGAGGGGCTCTAGACATTTTTAAAAGATAAAAAATACAGGGATTATAGAGATGTGTGATCTTTATTTCTGTCTGATGCCTCTCTTAGCCTGCAAGAAACCTGAAACCTGCAACAGAGAATTTTCACCCAGGCCGGATAGCTAGCTTGTGATAGCGAAGGCGTTATCCTTTATTGTGGGCTCTTACTATCATTGCGAAACTATTCACTTTGCTGTGTTCAATATCAACCTGTCAACAGTCAAACCGTTGCTTCGACCTGTTGATATTTTTTTTCAAAGAGCTATTTAACGTACAAAATAGCCGTAACTAAGACATCGATAGGCACTGGATACAAAAAATATCTATGATATCGTGGACCTATTATTATTATTTATTAGAATTAACATTTTATTCTTTACCTCGGTTGAACTATTTTTGAATTTCTTACCTCCAAATATTCCTTCTTCTTAGTTTTACCGCCAAAGATGTTTTCGCTGGTTTTGAATCACTCGACAAAAGAGAGAATTCTGTTTCGTGCCGTTATCCTACAAGCGGAAAACTGATACCACTGATCTTTCATAAAAATGTCAATTATAGCATGTGTAGGTGACAGACTTGTCATTACATCGCGGAGGCAGAACTCACTGAAAAAAAAAGTTGTCCCAACTGGGCGACACAAAGTCTTAATATGGTGAGTTAAAGGCGGGAGAAATTCATCTGGGTTCATTTCGAGATCCGCGAGAGCAGGAATCCATTCAACTGATAACTGTTCTATTGGAATGAACGTAAATGACACGCAGACGTCTCGACAACATAAGACTGTCGTAAAACTGTCCAATAAGTGCTAAAAGAGGGTCAGCTAGTGACCAATCGAAATCAAAAATTTTGTTTTATTTCTAAATAAAATATCACATTTTCTTTCAACCTTTCAATGCCCAATATTGATCGACGCCTTACAACAAAATACATGCAGTTGAACCCAACTATTTCTTACTCTCAAGGAAAACGAAAAAAAAAATAGTTCGAAAAAGTCCATTTGCTGAAGAGCGAATCCCACCAAGGGAAATGGTTTTGAGTTCCAATCAGCGGGGTGCAACTGTATCAAAAATTGATCAAAGAGAAAAGGGTTAATAACTGGACGCTGTACTGTTTTGATGTGGGACAAAATTCTCAAACCCAAATTCAAAGAAGTGTAAGGAATTAGAAAGGAGAAGTTAGCATTGCATTTTATTCATTGCGTTACGCCTGGTACTGTGGCTCAGCTACAGTAGATCGATTGTTTTCTCCCAAAAGAATAAAGTGCAACCTATGGATTTTCTCTCTTACTGTGTTTATATGGTAACGAACTATAGGCTATGTCGCTACAATATGCTTCAGTTCCTGAAATGAATCTGGAACCCTCTTTACCGCAAAATTTAAGGTCCACTAAGATAAACAACTAATAGACAAAGTGTGAAAGTGTGAAGATCCATGATAAGTTTTGGATGGCCTTATCTATTTAGCCTATTATTATACCTAGTACAGACTGATTTTCAAATTAAATTCCATTTTCGACGAATTACAGACTCGATAAGCCTTTTATCGACTTTTATCTGTGACGAGTTTTCTGTGCAGTTGACGAAAATCCACACCGCAAGCACTTTTTACAATGTGAGGCTTCTTCTTTCCAGTTGCTTAAATTGGAAAATTTACTGCGATGATCATACTTCACTTGCATCTACAACCGCAGTTCAAATTTGAATTATTTCATATACTCTTTACATCAGTGAGACATTTTACATGCACATTCTTGTTCACTCCCTTGTCTATATTATGTCGTTTTCAAACGTGATAGCGCCGATTCTAGCTGGTAATATACCCTTCCGGCATAAAAGCTCAATAAATATTTGTAATCCAAAAGGATCAGTTGCTACGTTGCACAGTAAACAGTAAATAGTTATAGCTCAGTGCTAAATTAAATCAGTCACGAAATTTGGCTCTGAGATATTCCAAACTTTTGATAGCTCAGTAGCCCTTTTTGCGGTTAACTTTTTTATTTCCATTACAATGTAATCCTATGTGGATTCCTGGCAGTTTGTATACGTAATCCGATGATGATTTCGAGTGCAATTTGGAATGAATATACAAAAGCAAATTTTTCAAAAATTGAAAAAAATATATATACCCGAGCCCTTGGCGCGAGGGCAAATTTTAGTGCTTTTAGTGCTTACTTTTTCCAAATTGCACGAGAAACATCATTTGATTAATTGTTAATAATATACATGCAATTTAATCTCAATCTTTCTTTCAATTTCGACTTTTTGCACTCAACTTCAATTTTCTTTACCCTTTGGGATTAGTTGACTTTCTCTCAGCCAATCAGCATTTTCAAATTTTAGCATGTATTTTTATTGCAGGCAAAAAAATACAAAACTGCCCGAAATTGCCTCTCATACATGCTGCATTATATATTGTAATTCAAACGAGAAACATTAACCGCGAGATCCTTAGTTAATTTACCATGTGTATATAATTTGAGCCATGTGTTTGGTTCTACTGCATACTCGTGAGTGTCTTAACATTTGACAGGAGAAAAATTGGCGTACCTCACTCTCTTCTCAACCAGGAATTGCTTAGCTCTTCGATAACAAACTGTTGTAATCGAGGTTCTTAAGATCGTAAGTGCACATACGGTACAATGCTAACAAACGATGTCGCAAGAAGTAGATTCCCAGAGCAGCAACTTCCCTTACGTGGGTTTTTCTGTAGGGACGTATCGCGACCGCTTACAACTTCCGTTGAACAATGTGGCCCTATTGAGCAATTTAAAAGAGCGCCAAAAACAAGCAGTAACGCATTTGTCAATTCATTTATGGCCCACGATCTCATTTGCTACGCAACGTCTTGGAAGAGAAAGTTCGTACATATGGACAGGACATGTCATTCTGCATGTCAAGTTATCCATTATCCGTCAATCCACGAAAAATGATCTACATCGTGTTTGAATTTTTGATAGCTGTACATTGTTAAGTATGCATGAGCTTTAAAAGTTCGATGGACGCTGGTTTTCATCTTCACCCGATTTTTAACAAGAAGGTTGCGTCAAAGGAGTTTAATGTTTTAATGAATCGCGCATTTTTTGCTCTCTCAGTACAAAGTAGTTCAATATTTATCCAGGGTGATCCTTTACAACAGCAGTGTTATAAACAGGGTCGTACTGACTCAAGAACTAAAAATTAAGCCTTTCAAAACTATAATAGAATGCTACAACCTAAAATCGTTCAGCGCCTTTCAGTGAATAAAAAACGGATGAACCAAAATATGAAAACGTCGGCGGGCAAAATCACCCGGCTGGGAAATTTTGCTAATTTTCCTTTGTTCTTAACGTTTGTGGCGTTATGATTAGATTCTTCAAGACAGTCGAATGCATGAGACCACACTCTCTTTTGTAATAAAGGGAGTAAGTTTCTAAAGAAACTATGGTGCTGCGTCGGTGGGAGTATTACAAGATAATTTGGTTTTATCAACTGAGTTGATAATGTGAATTGGCCACCGTAAAGAGACTCGGAAGCTGACGTTTCGAGCGCTAGCCCTTCGTCGGAGCGAATCCACGATTCGTTCTTTTGTGATAGGTGGTAAATATATTAAATCGAAAATCACAAATTAAAGCAAACGAGGCCTTGAAATAACA
The DNA here is from genome assembly GCA_022496165.2 of Catalaphyllia jardinei. Lineage (NCBI taxonomy): Eukaryota > Metazoa > Cnidaria > Anthozoa > Scleractinia > Caryophylliidae > Catalaphyllia > Catalaphyllia jardinei. Next base: position 11,017,946 of record CM042753.1, read on the forward strand.
TGCTTTTTTTGAGGTAGATATATAGCAGAGGTAGAAGGTAGATAAAAGATTGAAGCGCAGCCTGGATGAGGCATAATCAAAATTACAATAAAAGCGTTCTCTGGCTCAAAAATGATAAAAAATAACATGAGCTTTCGGCTGTCGATCAGTCTACAGTCTACCAGTGGCGGATCTAGGGGAGGGGCCCGGGGAGCCCGCCCCCACCCCCCCCCCCCTTTGTTTTGGGCAGAAAAGAAAAAATGAATTAAGGGAAAAAGGCCAGCAGGGCAAGTAAACCAAGACCCCCCCTAGCTCAAGGTCCACTGTCTACAGCCTTCGACGGATAAAAAATTAAATGCAAAAACGATAAAATATATGCAAAAAAGCGAGATAAAAATAATAGGAAGAACAAAGGCAAAGTAAAAATGTGTTAATTAGGTGATTTTTTTTAAAAGAATGCTATAATGGTTTGGAACCCTTAAGAATTATTGTCAGCATGCTTAGTGGCAGAGGTGTGCCAAGCCGCCTCAAAAGGTTTTTCTAATGCGAAACCGGCCGTTGCTTTGAAACTGGTAAGAAAGAACATATCATGAATTTCAAAATATGCGCTAATGGATCAAACATTGCGAAACATGCGTGGTCATTCCATCATCGCATAGGGTCATTGAAAGGCTCTTTTCGTATTAGAAAAACTTTGGAGGTTACAAAAAGCGGACTTTCTAGACCTACGCTCGCCATCCTTAAGGGAAGTTCTGATACAGGCATTCCATTTCTGATCGGTTAATACGCCCTATTCCAAAATGGCCGCCATTTTAGTGTTTTTTTTTTTGTTTACTTGCAAATTAGCCCTTGTTTCCTCGTTCGTAAACTCGAAATTCAAAAGAATATCTTCTCTTAAACGAGGCAACAAGGGCTTATTTACAAGTAAACATAAGAACACTAAAATGGCGGCCATTTTTGAGTAAGGCGTATGGGCATTTATAAGACGTGACCATGTTTAAGCCTTGGTTGTCATTATTGAATCTAACACGGTGTTATACCACCCATGGTAAAAGGTAAAACCTGCGTTGAGCTAAGGGTTTATGGTGCCAGAGCTTATACCCGTCAGTCCGTAGCAGTGAAGCAGCAGTGAAGTGGGAGGCGCGGTGGCCTCATGGTTAGTGCGGTCGTCTCCGGATCGAGCGGTCTGGGTTCGAGCCCTGGCCGGGGACATTGTGTTGTGTTCTTGGGCAAGGCACTACTCTCACATTGCCTCTCTCCACCCAGGAGTATAAATGGGTTCCGGCGAATTTAATGCTGGGGGTAACCCTGCGATGGACTAGCATCCCATCCAGGGGGGAGTAGAAATACTCCTAGTCGCTTAATGCTAAGGAAACCGGGATAAGCTCCGGCCTGATGGGCCACTTGGCTCGTATGCAGACTTACCGTAGCATGAAGCGACACATTGACCCCGCCATACGACTCTAACCCAGACCTCTCGATCCAGAGTCTGGTGCATTAATCATTAGGCCATCACGCCTCTCACTAACACCAGCTAACACCATTAACAAATCTCCCAGCCGACTAGCGAAAGCTTTCAAGTAAGAGAACGTTCAAACACATGGGTTATTGGTCGACTAAGCTTCTTCGGTCAAGATGGCTGGATATTGGCCAAGTTCTTTTTCCTTGTTTATGGACCTCGACTCCTTCTCGGTTCATATGGCTACTCGGGGAATTTCCCGTGCGGAACATGGCGGATAGTCCCGAGCGGGCAAGATGGTACTATCTTTCACAACTTTTCTTGTAAGTTGTGAAACTTGAGACTTAGGAGCCTCAGTGTAGGCTCTATTACCAGCCGTTATTTGGGAAAGGAGCCGAACTATCTGATGGTTAATGTGTAACCTGATAATTCCCCAAAAGCTACAAGTATTTGGGTGTTCCTTGAGAATTTACGAGAATGAATTTCGAAACACATTTCAACAAAACGTATCAGAATTAAAGCAGCCGAGACAGTCAATCTATTGCGAAAATTTCGTTTTTGCAAGTTAGCTGTGCTGCTGTTGAAAGCAATTACATGGCTATGGTCATGACCTGTTCACTTAATAACACTGATTACAGTAATAACTCACTGCAATTTAACCACACCTAGCTACTCAAATTCACGCGTAACATCGAACATCGAGGCTTGAGTAGGATAGCTTATGAACAATCGCGATTCATCTTCTGACAGCTGCAGTAAATTCGCGTGTAAGAACGGAAACTGCATATGTTTTAAGTCTGTCAAAATAGGTTCTTGCATTCTGGGGTAGATGTTATTTAAAAAAGAAAAGTTTGTCTGTGTGTTTTTGACCGCCTACATGGCACTGTATGCGCGCCTTTAGTTTTAAAAATTATTTTACGAGGAAAAAATCACAACTTCAAAAGCAGGAACAGACTATCCTCAGTCGAAAAAATGATCTACATCGTGTTTGAATTTTTGATAGCTGTACATTGTTGAGTATGTATGAGCTTTAAAAGTTCGATGGACGCTGGTTTTCATCTTCACCCGATTTTTAACAAGAAGGTTGCGTCAAAGGAGTTTAATGTTTTAATGAATCGCGCATTTTTTGCTCTCTCAGTGCAAAGTAATTCAATATTTATCCAAGGTGATCCTTTACAACAGCGCTGTTATAAACAGGGTCGTACTGACTCAAGAAATAAAAATGAAACTGGATTTTTGGCCCTAAAAGTTTTTCTTTTTTCCTGGTGCTTCAATGTATGATAGTTTACCATCGGGGGTAACAAATATAAATTCTAGGGTTTTCTTTCGACAAAAAGTCAACGAACGTTTTTAATTGTAGTTTTTAAAGGTAATTTTTAAATGTGATTTTTTATGTACCTTCTACTGATGAAGTTTTTTTAGCTTTTTAGATTTATGGTTACTTTTTAATTTTTACAGGATCCCTTTGATAAATGTACAATTTAGTCTGATGGGTTTATCCTGTTTTAAAATTTGTTTTATTATTATTAGTATTATTAGCCATCGTTCACTAACCATTCATTCTCTCTCTCTTTGGGAGGAACAAAGACAAGATTTAAGAGAGTGGTGAAAATGGGGCCTTAGAAATCTGAAAACACTCAGTATATGCGTGCTGTGGACGAGCGGATGTTGGACGCTAACATACGTTGGCGAAATTTTGCCAAAGGAAGCCGAGATACGTGGACATCGTGGTCACGAAATCTATAGTTTTTGATTTATGTTTTTGACAATTAACGTACAGCTAGTGTTGACTTACACTTCAGCTGCTGTGATCGCAGCTAAATAAATAAGTATAACTAAAAAAGAAGGAAGTTTAAAATTTTGTTGGTCTTGTGAAATTACAGGGAACAAAGTGACGGTGAAGATTGCATACAAGAAAATTTGCACTCGACCAAAATGACTAAAGCTTGTTAATTGTCGAACAGCTCAGCTACGCGTTGCTCAATGAATAGGCATGGAAGCATGGTTCTAGTGACGCTGGCGGGCCGACGGGCCCTTGGGCACAAGTTCAAAGGAGGTCTTAGAAGGCCAAGTTAATATATATGCCATGAATGTTTAGTTTACTCTCGACTAATGTAGCAATGATTTTGAAAATAAAACGTCGAGAAAAGACTTGGTACCGACAGACCTTGCTCCCAATGTGTGTTTTCATAGCTCAGTTGGTAGAGCATCGCACCGGTATCGCGGAGGTCATGGGTTCGAATCCTGTTGAAGCCCTGATTTTTTTTTCAGGCTTCTTCTTTCCAATTGCTTAAATTGAAAAAATGTACTGCGATGATCATACTTCACTTGCATAGAGTTACATTAGCTGTGCGTATTCACAGCTGATTAAATCGAAATCTCGTCACATGCCAATGTCAAAAAGGACACAAAAGCAACATTTTGTTGATTCAGAGCTCCAAAAATTATGAAATACAAATAATATTGTTCATCGCCTGGAAGAGAACGTTGCAGCCACTTGATGTATTTTTTTAATGAAAAAAACAATTGTGCTATGACCTACAAGGACATGCTGCTAACTATAAATCAATAACAGTTGCAGAAATATCCAGGTCTGCGCGAGTGCTGCTCTAAGTTTCTTTACAGTTCTCCATCGATTATGAAGTTTTCTTTGGGTAACCAATGAATGCAAAACACAGACACGTCGACAAGCAAACTTTCTGTCAATCACTGTCAATCGTCTACGTACATGGCTTTGATGTTCATTTTATATTTTGAGTTTTTATTTCTGTCGACTGATTTTAAAACATTTCCACTAAATAATCATAGTTCTGATAATTTTGCGTGTTCATCACAAGTGAATAAAACAAAGAAAACAAAGAGGTCAACATTATAGACCCTAACCCTAACAGACCTAACAATAGCTACAAGACAAAGAAAAAGTTCACAGGTTCTTACACTGAGGTAAACCCTAATTTTTGCAAGGACCAACGTGACAAAACGGAAGTACCGGATCCTCTCGAGCTGTAGAAGATCTAATCAGCTATAAGTTGAATAATAAACCAAAATTAGCAAGGCTGATTGTACAGTATAGGAGTTTCTTGAATTCCCCGCACCCAAAAAACTGACAACCTGAAATGCGGTGTGGGATTAGCAGACAATTCTGAGCCCATTTATTGAACTAACCAACCAATCACAAAACAAAAGCAACTGTTTCACTGTTTAGACACCGAAAAATCAAACAAACTGTATACGTTTGATCTGGCCAAAGTAAATGAATAAACAAAACCACTTATAACAAATGTCAATCCTTAGGAAAACATAAGTAAAAACGTTACGAAGAAATGGATTATATTATTTCAATTAAATATAAAAAAGAAAAGAATTTAAGTGTCCGCCTGTAAAAATCCACAATGAAACTTGTTTACTGTTCAGCGAATAAATACATGCTACCTAACATATCACACTTTCTTCTCACAATCTCATGCCGGCTTTCAAAACACACTGCCGACAAACGCACCTGTGCTTGGGAATTCAACAACCATTTATCTTTTGTTTCATTACGCTTCGCTGCATTCAGGCAAAGATTTTCCAATATTTCGGAAGGCACGGCTTTCCTTCTTCAGCTGGGGCGTTACAAAGAATGACTCTAGTTTTAAACGTTACAAATTTAAAATATGGGAAATACGATATAACAAGTGAAAAGATAAATAATAACATAAGACTGAGTGACAGGGCTAAGTAATAAGTAATCATGAAAAATTATCATAAAAATTTACAAAATTTAAACTACGGGAAAACGTTACAGTCTGAAGTATAGTAATGAGCAGCAAAAAATAGAGCAAATGATTTAAACATAGAAAGCTCTTTCGACATATTGCAACAGAACGACAAACTTGAGCAACGTCTTGCGCGCAACAGTACGTTACGCTGTCTGTGTGTTATAGAAATTTTTTGTGCTTGCGACCGGGAACTTAAACAAACAGCATATGAATACAACTGAGTTTCGACTTCTCTAACATAACCCGGGGGGGGGGGGGGGGCACTGTCTTATAAGAGGCTAATAAGGATGTGCCACTGGATGGAGTCGCATTTTCACTATTGGATTGACTATCATGCACTGTAAATCAGAAAGATCTGTTTTAGCCCTAAAAATGGGGCCGTTTCGGTGAGTAAAATACAGTCCTATTTTTGAGTCTAATTTGGCTCCCTTAAATGAGGGCCAATACAGTCCAATTAGCTAGGGTTCATTTGGTCTGTGGGCTGGAATAGCCTTTTGATGTAGCTTTTTTGGCCCAGATTACGCTCAAATGGCTCCAGGAAAGGCTGAATCAGACTTTGGCCAGCAGGGCTGAATTGACACTTTGGGGCTGAAACAGATCTTTTCAATTTTCAGTGTGGGGTTGCATTTTCAATAGAGTTACTAGAATGGAGTCGCACATTTTCTGATTTTGGGGGTATGACAGTTCTTCATATTTACAGTTATCAAACGTACCAGAATGCTTGTACTGTAGGTGAAAAGTAAAGTGATCTTATTTAACATAAGGTGCATACATAAATATAAAGTGACTAAGTTGCGATCGCGAAAATTACGTATTTGCCCAAAAGTGACTTAGATGCGGTATATAATTGGCCACAGATTAGACTATAATGGGGTAGCGGCTCTGAGAGGCCAGCGGCACATACCCAGCAAAAATTGACCCAAGTAACCCCCCCCCCCCCTCCCCGGGTAACATAACCAGCTGAATCGAGCGCTTGTGCGGTGAAAAACGTATTACGCTTCTAGTATTGTTCTCAGCTGGCGGGGCAATTATTTCTGTTGGAGTGGGAGTTGTGTATTTTGTTTGGTTTTTCGAGGCTCACCTACGTCGATTTCAACTGAACAACGCGCATAACTAAACCACACGCCACCTAAGCCATAGGTGAATCACTGGTACAACGCTGCACTATAATAGTCTCTGTCTAAAACTTGCAAAACAGATCATCGAGTTTGTATCACTGGTTTTTCAGGTATTTTTTTCTGCTTTAAGGTCTTGTGCGCATGCGAGATTATGTTTGCCGTTTTTTACGTTTCTTTATGAGAGAACTCTGATTTTTATTTCAGTTATGGAAGCAGCCCTTAATTTTGCCCGGTCAGAAAATTATGAATTTGCCGTTACATTATTGTCCTCTAATGAATCGACCGTGCAATCGTTATTATTTAACAATGCGTTGTCATCAATTTTCATCCAAACTCTACTGCTTCTCCGTGTATAACTTTCTTACGAACCAAGTCATCTCTAAGAACCCGCAAATAAGCTCAAGGGAGTCGGAACGGAAAAAAAAATCGGGAGCCTGTTCCAGGCAACATCTTTAAGTGCATTTGGCGCTCTAAACGTCGATGGGTGACCGGAACATGCGCAATCAGCTCCAACTATAGTTAATGCTGCTCAGTGTTAAAATAATTCAAGTGCATAAAGTTATTAATGTTACAAAGGGATCTTGCGTTGAGAAATATTATTGAAAAGACGGTTAGTTTTCTTGAGAGGGGAAGAGTAGAAATACTCTTAGTCGCGTCATGTTAAGGAAATCGGGATAAGCTCCGGCCTGATAAGCCACTTTGGCTCGCATGCAGACTTCTAGCTTAATAGTACTTAAAAGAAAGACACGAACAAGATTTTAAAGTTTTGGTGACTCGAAAAATGAAGTCATAACAAATAACAGAGTACATGTACACGAAGTACCCGCGTTGTAACCACTTGGTATTTTTTGACATATTTTCATAAACAAACGTGTTATATTTTCCGAGAGCATGCTGATAAACACGAGTCAATATCGATGCAGAAGTATTTAGTGTGAATAAACGAAGACCTCCCTGAAGACGTTCTGTTGTCAGTACGATTTCGTTACTTCTGCTCAGAACATTTTTCTTTCTGCGAAAAACGTCTTCTAATACACACCGAATTTGATAGGCAAGACTTCCCCCGCCAAGTTACTACTAATAATTATCAATTTTTATTTTTAAAATATTTCTGTTTACTTTTTCAATGGTGATTTCTCGTTACGGAGTTTCTTTCCCTCCCCCTCACTCCTCCCCCCTCTTTTTTACCTTTTCTGTAACGTTGCTTTTGAGAATTTAGCGGGAGATCAAGACAGTGCTTGCTCAGTCTTTATTACCCAGGCAGTGAGGCCTGGGTTTAAATTTAGGCTTTTTACCCAGGCAGTGAGGCCTTATTTTTTTTCCTCTTTCAGTCACAAATCGCCGTCTGGTCTCTACAGCGCATGCGTCACTAATTCAGCGACACATGGAATTTACTGCAAGCAGTTCTCGTCGTGAGAAAGCTACTAGGTCGGATTCCATGATTTCTAGGGCGATGAAATCACATAGAAACTAACACTCCGTTTGCAGTAGATCAACACTAAAGGTCGTTAAACGTTTTCCGAAAGGGTCGGTCCGCAAGGCTTACGAGAGATCAACAATTTACGAGCGAACGTTTGGAGTGAATTCATCAAGAATCATGTTTAATATGCCAAAGGAGCTAGCTATCAACCGGGGCTATCGACTCTTCACCTTGATAAAAAGCATCTTCAGAAACCTCATCGTATTTTTAGACGTGACCGTGAACCAAGTAGGATCCCAGCACGAACTCATAACGTCCGAGCAACAAGAGCAGAAAGGTTAGAGAATATGTTTCTTTTGTTTATGCGTCTGTCATCGGCCATCCCCTGGGGGGGACCCCGGGCAAGGGAGGGGACTTTGTACAGGATCCTGTCGAAGTTCTTGATTTCCCCCTCCTTGAAGGGGACGCAGAGCAATCAAAGTTAAGAAATTCCCCCTCCCAAGTGGGGATCCCACTGAAGAGGATGAAACCACAGTAAACTTGAGAGTACAAACTTAATAAGATGACCCAGCTCAAGCTACTAGAAAACAGTACTTTACTCTTTAAGAAAATTGCAACTGTTCATATCAATTACAATTTCAAGAGTTTATTAAATAAGAGTTGCTCCGCTCATACTCGTAAAACTTCATACACACCTTCCCAAGGCAAATCAGACGAGGAAGACAAGGAAGTGTCGTTTATATCTGCGTTTATACCTTTTCCTGACCCGCAATCAATTTGCAAAGGGAAAAACAAAAGTCTAATGGCGTTTATATCTCTTCCTGATCCGCGATCAATTTGCAAAGGGAAAAACAAAAGTCTAATGTTAGTCAATTGTCTTCCATTGTTATATCTCATGCAGCAAATATAAGGAATAACATGATGGAAATGGATTTACATAACAATCCCTGAGCTTACTCCAGCCGCCATTTTTCATGTCCACGAGGAGAAAGTGAGCCCGCGTTCTTCTGTACGGGGGTCCTTCTATTATTGATGTAAGACAACTTGAAATTTCTTTTACGAAGTCCCCTGTTTTCCCCGGGGTGCAAGGCTTGCAGAAACCAAACCTCCCTCATTTCCCCCACCTGCAGGGTAAAATGTTTGTTCAAACCTGCCTAAAAGTCCCCATAGAAAGTTGTATTTGCCCGGAGTCCCCCCCAGGGGATGGCCGATGACAGACGCATTACGAATGTATCTGTTCGAGTACACCCAAGTAAAACGCTATGAGAAACTATTTTCTCGTTATTTTCTTGTAACAGAGTTATGTGTCTTCTCAAGAATGAAACCCATGTAGCGAATTATTGTACATTTAAGATAAAAGAAACTAATGTATGAGTTGATATGAATGTTGTGCCGCGTAGCACTATGAACACAAATGAAGTAACA
>CM042753.1:11032107-11054345 GCA_022496165.2 Catalaphyllia jardinei
CGCTTTCCTTTCGTTCTAGTGGCAGTCCCGTCAGTGGAATTTTCTCCTACAACACCCGACCAGAAAACCATCTCATTGTGAATTTTTGACGGTTTTTGACGAGTTGCTCGTCTAGTAGGAGCCAAACTTGTCGAATCAGGCAGATAATCGTAGGGGATGAAATTATCTTAAGTGTGCGTCAGACGGGCCAGTGGGCCATACAGCTGAACCTATCCTGTAGCGTAAAGGCACTACGAGTATTTCTACTCTCCCCTAGATGGGATGCCAGTCCAGCGTAGGTTTACCCCCCAGATTTAAATTTGCTGATGCGTGAGGTGGGAAAAACACACATATTGTTCTCGTTTTCTTTACGTTTTTAGCCCTTTAGATTCACGTCTTTCAAGGGTTAGAATCTTAAGAATACAATTCCCGCAAGCAAAAAAGCAACACTGATCACAATGAAATGAGCTTAGATATTTAAAATTAAAATTACTTGCAGTTAAATAAGTAATTATCAGTCTATGTCTGGATTTATGAAACAGTGCTAATTTTCGTCTCCAAAGTAGACGTTATAAAGATTAAATGGGATGTCAGTCCTTTTTTCCGCGACGGGCTCTTATCTTCTTTTTCTTGCTCTTCTTTCTCTGTTTTGTTTCTCTTTAATTCGCTTGGAGTTATTTTAAGACCTCAAGGAGTCTTGAAGTTAAAGTACATATGGATGATTTAATTCGAAGTATGGACACAGTTTTCATAATGCACCTATCAATGTTTAGCCCCAGGGTGGTGGGGGGGGGGGCTACCCTCGGGAAATTGACTTAGCCAGCTTTCCCCTGGGTCGGGATTTTGACAGTTAAGCGCTGCCCCTGGGTCGGGAATTTGACATGGCCGCCATCTTGGAAGACCGAGAGAACCTGGAAATCGGTCAGTGCGCAAAGGATCTCCATTGCTTTTTCCCGCTTTCAGTGGAGCTTTTTTCACCATGAGCGAACGAAAGGTAAGCAAATTTGTTTTATTTTTCCTTACATCTTGGTCATCGCTTCTTTTTCGCCTGTTCTCGTGTTTTTTTACGAGTCCAATCGCCCTCGTTTCTTTTATTTTTCCTTGGATTGCTTTCTCTATGCGTTTACATATTCATGATTTTTAATATACTCTACTCTTCATAAATATGCATCCTGGATACTAATTGTTGCTCGATTGTTTTGCTCCAATTTGAAAAGGTTCTTGTCTAGTATGGCGAGCAAAGAAAAGTTTTCGTTCTCGATGAAGCTTTTCCGTTTACTGTCAAAACAGAATTTGAAATCGACAATGAAGCAACTTTGGTGTTTCAAGAATATGATGACGAGTGGGGAGAATATTTGGACATAAAGGAGGCCGACTCAGGATCTGTAAAAGACAAGGCAGAGATTCGTGTAGTTTTGAAAGAGGCTTCACTGGCTACTAAGACATGTCGCTAACAGAATAAAATCCCCCAGGGGCGGGAATTTGACATTCCCTAGGTGCCCAGGGGTGGGGAATTTGACTCTGCCTTCCATGAAAATGTCAAAATCCCCTGGGTCTGCCTCCCCCCCCCCCACTCTGGGGCTTAACATTGATAGGTGCATAAATCCAGTCATATACATGAAATCGTATTTACCTAAGCCTGTAGTAACACTGTGCTAAACACTAACGTATGTCTCCGCCAAGGTAGGAAAAAAGTTGTTGCGTTCAGCAAAAAAGACTGAGTGATCTTCAGTAAAAACATCGGGCGCCCAACAAATTTATAGCTGACGAAGCAATTATTCCTATGTCAGTAGGAGTTTTGGTCGGAGTTGCACTTAAGAGATATCAATTAAAAAGACGTATAGCTAAGCCTCGCTTTCTTATTAATATTTCCCAGAAGAGAACGTCATGTCAATTTCCACGAGACACTAGCGTGGCAAAACGCAAAGATTGTCATCAAATTTCAATCGGTAATTTCTTATTTGTTTGGGGTTTCTTCGTGTATGCTTTATTGTAGGCGTGTGTGGTACTTTTTGTTGTTCTGCACGTACACTTTGCTTTGATAACTGTTCAGAGAGGTTTCAGTTCTTCATTTTTCGAAGGAGCTGTTTTACCCTGGTAGGTGAAGATTCAAACCATTTTTTTGTTGTTTTGTGTTTTTTTTTCTCGGCCACAAAGTAATTCATGTTTTATATCGTTATTCCTAAAAATTAATTATAGTTTCGTCATCTTTAAAATGCCTTGCAATCAAGTTACCACCTCTGCTTCATATTTCAAGCTTTAACTTTTCAAAACTTTCATCGTACCGGATGCTTTGTGCAGAGTGTATGGAGTTTTCTTTGTAAATTGTGTCACTGTTTAATGGCTAAAAATTCAAAATTAAACCACGCTCTATTTCTCTATTGAATTTTACAGGTAGACTCACATTAGCTTGATATTTAAGGATAATATATTTGACCTTGCGAGCCACGCTAAATTTAGAGTGAGCTAATTTGTCAGCAATTGGTGTGTATGCTAATTCCCCACATTCGATACGTAATTTATAGACTTACATTTTTTTAAACACACGTTAACCCGTGGTCTGTGTAGCAAACATTGCTCTAATTGCCTTTTCAAAGATAAACTTGTTTTTAATTGAAAAAGCAAAAGTCTACAAAATCTTAATATCAAAATGTTTTTAAGCGAGGGTCCTCGACGTGGAATTATGCCACAACATAGAAATTTAGACGGCATCGCATGTTTTTTTTTTTTAACTCAGCTACATGAAACATGATGCTTGTTTATACTTAATACCATTACTTCATTTGACCATATAAGGTCTCAGCGGATACGCAAAACATAGTGTCTATATAGTACTATTGCGTGACTAAACTCGTTCCTTGTCTGGCCACATCCGGTAAACATGTTCTCTCGAACTCAACAATATCAAACAGTACATATTCATTTATAGTGGCATTGTGTATTATGGGGTGAAAGTGAGCCATGGTTGTTAAAACACAGCAAGAGAGCATCCGCAGTTTGTACGCCGGATTAAAAAACTGGCAGGCATATGGCTTGCCGGGGAATCTGAATATGAACACCACATAAAGCTAAACTCGCGAGCCGAGAAAGGATTGCATCAGAAAAAAGTTATCTGGATCAGTGTCTCTCGTTTCTTACGTTAGCGGCTGAATTTGTGATGTGAAGGTGGATTTAGTCTAGGATCTGCAATTTCATCTGTGCCATAAACGTAAGCCTTGCTCGGCTTAGAATCAGATGTGAATCTGAAAAAAAAATTACCCTCGATCGCTGCATATCGATATCATTGACAGCGGCTCAGTTTTTCGACTCTCTTCTTCCTCTGCAGTTCCTCTGCAGTTTAATACGAGGTTTCATATATTCACACAGGCTCATCTCTCGTACAATTGCGCAAATTTTGAGCAAACACAGCTGTAGTTTGTACCCACTGGGCGACAATAAACTGCCTTTCGCCATACACCTTCATTGAGCTGAAAATTAAACTTAGATATTTTCAGGAGCTTCAGCTAATTTCCTTTATTTCCAATTCGCAAATCAAATTTTGCAAGACAGGCGAAACACTTGGGATAAATATAATATATAAATATTTTCAGTTGTGTAATTCTAAAACAAATATTTTATAATAATTTATTGCCCGTGTAGTTAAATTGTCCACTAACTTGAAACATGTTTTGGCAAAGCCCATTTACGTCAAACTTTAAACAAATGAAGTTTAAATAATAACGCTGATAGTCTTTTTTGTCAGCCTGTAAAACTAAGGATCCAGCAGTATTCTGTAGCCGATACTTAAATATTTTAACTCGCTGGTTTAGTGGTGAAAAAGTGTGTTTCAAAGAAAAGATATACCGCGTTTTTCATCGAGCGAAGCCTCTCATTTTTAGAACATCTTTCTGTGCAAGTATTACAAACATTGGCAAGGCTGAAATGGTACAATTTAGAGTCAATCGCCGGCTTTCAGACAATATATTGCGTTGCACGCTTGAGGTTGTCTTTGTTTGATAAAAATGCGTGAGTTGTTTCTCGTTTGTTAGTTCAAATTCTTTCTATTTAGCAGTTGTTAGCATATTGCGCAGGTTGGAAGACTGCTTTTTGTTACAATTTCGACCCATTTGCCTCTCAGAGAAAGTCGTGGTTATTCAATAGTATTGTGATTGATACTCGACTTTTCAACATGAAATGAAGTGCTCTTATATCGATCAACTAATAACTTTTTTCGCCGTGGGTTCTCCATCTATAACGAATTGGAGTTTGGGAACGTTAGTCCAGTCTGGGGAGCCATGTATGAACCGGAAAAACTCGGAGGGAAAATCCCTCGAAGCAAAGCAAAAGAATCAACAGCAAAATTAACCCACATATCACATATGACTCCCCGCCGGAATTAATCCCGGGCGGGTCTAGTGGGAGGTGAGTGTTCATCCTTGCTCCCCCAGGGCTATTTTCCCAGTTCATCGCAACCCCTGCTACATATTCGCCCCCATAAGATCATCCTTTATTGTTGCGTGTTCTGGCTGTTTTAATGTCCTCCGGGGGATCACGTCTCGGCTGTCTCCACATTAACTGACAATGCTAAAGAACTCAGAAATGAAAGGCGATGATGATTTCACATCTACTAAAACGACTCTTCGTAGGTTTATCGAGCGCTTTACAAACAATGGTTACGATAGATCGTTTTCCTCAAGGGAAGCACACGGTCCTACGTGCTCCATAGGTTGTCTTCCGCTGCCCGGCAATCCTACAAACACGCAATACTTTGTACTATGTTTTCACTAAGTTCTGCAAAGCGATTCACTTAATCGTTGGCGGTTGGAGAACTACAATTCTGGTCAACTGATAAAAGCTTTAATTACTCGTATACGATGTTACTAAAGTATTTGTGATTTAACAGAAGCTGTTTTTGGTTAGTGTGCAGACGAAAAAATTCTCATAAGTTTTACAGGAAAAGGTATTCTACCAGTGCTGACTTCATTACCTCAGAAGCGTGTTACTCTGCAGTTATTGAAAGTAGAAAGAATGTTTTTATATGGTCATATATCAGAGTCGGTTCATTCAAAAACCAAGGGTCTCGAAAAGTTTTCGTCGAATTTCACGGATCTCTCGCATCTCTCTTTTAGCGGGCCTACACGCACACATGACTTACCACAAGTAAGAATTAAAACATTTTTCGTTCAATAACTATAGTTCAGTGTACATTACCTCAATCACATCAACGGTAATTTAGGGCATTTGCTTTCTAAAGTTTTTTGGCGTCTCATTTCAAATCAAAAACCTTTTTTTGTATTTTTGCAGTTTCCTATGAAACGTGACCTAGTATAATTATCGTGAAATGGCGAAATTGTAGGTTATCGGGAATCGTGATTTATGTCACAAAACGTGACATGAGCGTGATTGCTATCCGTGAAACGTGATAAACGTGATAAACGCGATCGTCCTTCAATCACGCCGAAAAAGCGAGCCCTGTTTTTGCTTGAAAATCAATGAGCTTTCATTTCAGTATGATCAGCGTTCGTAATAACAAAGGGATGCGTTGTTTGTCATGCTGTTTGTCTTGGTGCAGCTTTAGTTTGCAGACTGTACTGCACATTTTATATATTTGTTGTTATTTATTGCAATACTGCTAGCGGATTCTTGAGTACTCAAGCTGATGTATTACTTCGGAAAAATGCCTTTGTTGTGAGAAGACACGCTTAAAATTGAAGAGGATATTCTGTTAAAGTTCCCTTGTTAGATTCATCGCATGCATGCACTGGCTCCTCGATATGAGCATAAAAGTGTATTTACAGCTAGCTCCAGGTAAAAATTATAAATTATCATTTACAGTCGATAGTGCGTTTTTAATGCAACTATTGCCGATGTTTAATACATGTTATTGCTGGCTTCAAAAGAGTTCTCATATAATTATATAGAGATATTTCAGTGATTGAGCGGTTTTCACATAAACGTTTAAAGTAATCATTTGCATCGCTCTGACTAGAGCAGCTTTTGCTTCCCCAACAGCTGGTATCATGAACTGCGTTGCCTGCTAAATTCAAATTTCAAAGTAGGATTTTATTGTGTTTTAATTTCCATCAGACAGAACAGTGAGATCTTACTCAAAAATTTAAATGGTATCAGATTTTACGAAATGATTTGGAAACGGGAATAAATTTTTTTGTGTTGAAAATTTATAAATACCTCCTTTCTCCTAAACAAACTAGCCAAAAAAAAACAACAAAAACACACATAATAAAAGCCGCAAGGGTTTGATGATAATAAAATTTCTGCAACAAGTTATGTCTTTCATACTGATGAGGCTTTTTGTCTACAGTCTGGCTCCAAAAATCACTTCGCCGATTCAACGCCATGAAGGTAATGATAGGACAGATAATCTGACGTCTTATCGACATAGTCCACTTTACATTTCTTTAATCTAAGATCATTCAAAATAATATTTCAGCCTAAAAAATATGGATATTCAGCTTGGACTGGAGAAAATAAATAATATATATTCTCATATGAAAAAGAGCGGGTAGCTGGATTGATAACGTTTACCGTTATAAACCTTAAAAACAATAAAATGATGAAATGGTCCCATTGATGCCATAACATACAATATTAGTTCATTGTGAAAACACACTTTTTTTGCATCGCACGCATTCTTAATTTCGAAATCACATGAGCCAATCAGAAACCGTGTCTATAATGTCCTGATATCCCACGATACTCAAGTTATTGACCTGACATGTCACCATGCCCTCTTGGTCGAAATTGCCTACGGTAAATACTAATTGTAACATTTTGGCACACTTCGGCGGCCTGTCGGCCTCCTTTGGCCTGTCGGCCTCCTTTGGTCTCGCCATGGTTATTTGGTTCGATTCGGACTAAAACTGATACGAATCCTGGCTAGACCAAAGTCGCCTGAATTGCTGGCGAAGCGGAACTGGGGCTTGCAGTGACATCATGTGACTTCAAAAAATAGTGCCTTTGTATTGGATGCATTCCTTAGTTTTGAATTATTAATGATCTTACAAGTGCATATTTTCGTTATTCTCCCAGTGACCATGCAACGTGAAATTTGAATGCTATGGGATCCGTCATTAGGACCGATTAGCTGGGACAACTGACTCAAGTGTTGTGGGATGCATCAGGCACCAGGTACTATTAGGCGGTGACTTTGTTAATTGGCGTTCACGCTAATTGTCGTAAACAGCATTTAGCTCTGCAAACAACTGCTCGGTAAGTTGATAGAGATTAGACTATTTCAACAACTATAAGATAAATAAATGGAATAAGAGGTGAGGGTTTTCATTATGAAAACGTCAAATTTACGGAAAATTTGTATGGCCGAGTGGGACAGGGGAGTCGTTTCCTGGGCGACCATTGACGGTTGCATTGGGGTATGGTCACGATTACATGGTGAATTCAAGGAATGCTTACAAGCATGCACGCAATGCAAGGTAGTGAATGGACATAGCTGTTCCGAAAAAGTTCATGTCCTACAAGAGCGTAAAAGTGTTTGCGATCATGCTGAAAGGTGTCACATGTAGTGGTAGTTTATGGCTGTTTAGCTCTGTTTAACTGAAGTTAGCTAAAGCGGTGTCTCAGATAGATAGAGGAGGAAAAAGTCTTGAATGCTAAGATTTGCGGTTCCTCCTTTCTTTGTTATTTTTTAGACACTGTGTCCACTGTACCTATCACCTCTCGGAGTTGAAGCGCACACTTTCTATGCTCCTGAAGGACAATCTTTCACGAAACAGCTGTATGTGGAGGCGTGTGGATGCAAGAACGCAATGAACTGGTGAGGAATAATAGTAGTAGGACTGAGTGAAGTCCAATTCGATCTGTAATCATACGAGTGATTAACACAATCGGGCGACCGCGAAGCGGGAGTCCTTTTTGCTAATCACAAGTATGATTACAGACTGAATTGGACGACACAATGTCCTGTTACCAATTAATCATGACAATTACAATTTCCCACAAAAGTAAAAGTTTCGTGTGAAGAAGAGCTTCTAAATGTAGTAGTCATTTTAGTATCATAATTTAAAATTCAAAACAGTCACTGGAGACTAAACCTCTACAATAAATTTTCCAAAGTTAGTCTCTTGAATTGGTTACTATGATTGCAATCAATGTTGTGATTGGTGGATTAGTTGAGAGGAGTTAAGATGATTGGCTCATGTAACTGTCCGATTACAGGTGTCCGATTACAGGCAACTGTTCGATTACACTGTCCGATTACAACTTTGCAGATTAATTAGAGGAAAATATAGTAGTTTATGCACCAAAAACATTTGAGGAAATTGTAATTGTTATGATTAAGATACCAAAATAGACGAGCATGATATTTAATTAAAGTGCGTGTAACAAATGATAGCCAGTTTCGCTCGTGGACAACGCGCAACTGCTATTTTCATATTTTTTTTTTATTGTAAACCTTTTGACGTTTGGGGTCTTTGAGAGTTTGTAACCATGGATGAGGTATGGCTTTGTCTAAATAATTGATTTACAAATGTAGCTGCACTTCTTTCATGTAAGATGCAACACAGGCGGTATCTAAGGAATTCACTTAGTACTTGTCTGCTAAAAATAAATAACACAAAGAAGATGCTTGATTTTAATTTAGAATGCCTTAGAAAAAGGCAATAGCACACAATGGGCGCTTGCGGGTCGGGAATTCTTTTGATTGCTGAAACAACACATTTCGCCGGACTTCGCCGGACTTCGCCGGGCTCTTGAGCAAAATTTCCAAAAATTCCAAAATTTCCATGCTCTTTCGAGCATTTAATTTACCTTTTTCAAGGTCGCCTTTTATGAAATTTCCGGTGTATTTTGTCTAGAGATTTTTCCATGATTAGAAATAATGCAGACAAAAATCAAGTCATATTTTGCGAATTAGGACTTTCAGCCGAATTAGGACTTTCTTACATTACATCTTTCAATCGACTGTTTGAACGTGGAAAGTGGAACGTGTGCACGTATAAACACAGGTTTTGTAAAGGAAAACCTACCACGTTTTCGTTTAACAAGCAAAGCATATTATTAGAAAACTCCAAATGTTCCAGCCATAGCATGCATGCTTCGCTCCTCGACTCTCTCAGCATTTACTCAGCTGCCTCCGCCAGTAGGATACGAAAAGGAAAGTTAAGTCGCGAGTTGCCGGCTACCGTACTCAATTCCTCATGTAATGTGTTTTTGTTTTGTTTTGTTCACGTGCGAAACCGGCCAATCATTTTAAGGATTAAAATAGTCAGTTTCCCATATTTGGGCCGCTGTCGCCCTTCACAGAGACAACCAGGGGATGAATAGGCTTTTTGATGCTGTACTTCAACCCAGAGAACCATCAGTTCGTACAACTCATCGGTTTATAATTATAGGGAGAAAGTTACTTGAACATTAAAAATCAAGGGTAAAACGGCTTTTCATCTGTACAGGCATTTGCTCTAAGCGATGGGAAACTTGCGAGCAAAGGGACCTACTCACCTCGTTACTGTTCTTTGTATTTTATGTTCGTCTGTTTGCTCTCGTCGTCGCTCTTTGGTCTTTCAGGCAACAACTCCGGCACGAAACGTCAAAGCATTAGGATAATAGCTCTGGTTCGCGGGGTGCATCCATTATCAAATGTTTTCAAATTCAGCTGAAAAGCAAACAAATCAGTAGTGACGGCATAGCTTCGCAAGATCATCATTTGACATCCTTTAAGCCATATACTTAACGTATCAGAGTTAATAGGTAGTTTACTGTCGCTTTGTCAAACATGTCGGAGTGTTTGATCGGCTGTTCAATATTAGAGCGGTTTGCGTTGTTTGCACAGCTTTAAGGCAACTTCTACTACCCGGCTGGCAAATGCACTTCAGAACTAAAGCTGACTTGTCAAGTTTTTTTATTATTAGTATTGCTTGGATTGCAGTTTCTCAGTCAACTCAGATTCACATTTGCACTTTTTTTTCATCTGCTTTTCTCATTTCATTTCTTGTCATCTTTGTTTTAGGGCGAATTGTTTCTTGTGGACTTATGGCGTGCCAGCGAAGCATAGGGACGTGTACTGTCAAACTTCCCGACGTTGATATCAATTGAGCTGTCCATGCGAACTCAATTTTAAAGGTAGCATCTTTTAGAAAACGTCTACCATCTCATGAACAATTTGTGATTTAGAATCCCGAAACTTTAGCTTTGGCCTCATTTCTACCATATCTTGTCGTGTCCGTCAGATACTCTGGTAGCTCTTATCGTAGTTATATCTCGCGTGAGTATCGCATTGTGCCATCGTAAGGTTCTATTTAACTGTTTGAGTAAGTTGCAACCAGGGTCAAATTTGGTCGCATGTCCAAATGGCACACGACCGACGTAAATTTAATGGTAAAGAAAATCCTTTCTCGCATCTCCGTGGCATTTAGCTCAGTAAAATTAAGCATTATAACTAAACAAATTTCGAACTGTCTTCCAGTGTCTTCAATAGTTATGTGGTTTTGCTCCGACTAACTTGCGTGATTTCCCATACTAAAGCCAAAGCTAAGTCGTTAAATAAATTTCTCGTTTTGACATCAGTTTACGAGGACACTTTCAGTTAAATTTTATGTCTTAAAAGACTCCTTTTCTTCTATTTTCAGGCGTTAAGAGCAACTACGCGAATTCGCGTATACTTGTTTCGTCTCGCTAGAAAGTATCTCAGTTGCTGGTTTTATTAGCGGCGTATATTTCACGCCACGAGGTCATATTAAACGCAAGCGTGTACCAACGGACGCCGCTGATGTGAAGGGTGCCTCATCTGACAGGATATGCGTTCGTAATGTTGTTATTATGTGACTCGTTAAGTGGTATCTATGTAGATTAAATTCCAGAAACCGCAGCAACAGACTGACACATACTGGAATATTACTGTCAGTTCATCCGAGTCTTGCATTCAAAACTAACCGATCTACCTTGCGGTTTTCGTTACTCTCACTCTCTATCTTTCTTTTTGTTTTATTGTTGTTAATTTTCTTCGCTATCGAAGCGTAACGCGATACTGTCTTCAAACGCTTTAGTCATAGAAAAATATTTTTCCCGCGAAATAGGCCAGTTCAAGTTTACATGTGCACGCTTCGGTAAGGATAAAACAATGCAGCCTCACGTGAACATGTCGACATCATGTCGACATATCAACAATAGTCCGTGCTTGTAATTGCAGTTGGTCACTGAGGTTCCTATGGGGATCTGAATTCGAGATAAATTCAAACTAAAAATAGATCGGTCTATGAAAACGCCGAGACAGGAATATGGAGTGGCTGCCAGTCCGGTCCATATCCATTTCTGGATATCTTTTTCCCGTGATATGATTGGACGAGAAGCCACCAAAACAAAGCAAGGTTGGCCGTGAGAAACTGGGGTCAGTCATTTGGCGGCATGAAAATATTTTCAAAGCGGCCATATTGAAACGAGAAAAATTCACGCAAAAAGTACATTGCAAGACAACATTTATTGCTATATTTCTACTACATCTTACATCATCTCTACACGCATCTCCTCTGCGTTCTCACACTCCTTAAGAGTCTCTCGAATTTTCTGTAGCACAATGTCTTGGTGCACTAGCCGTCCCTCGATACGCAAAGTCGCTGGGATAAATGCCCCGCCACCTGCCTGCCTGTTTTTTACGTATTTCTGGGTTGATGGAGGCTTTACTGGTAAAGATGGCTCTCCATTGACAGTCCTGTCTCAAACGAAAACGATGAAAATAATGAATGAGCGAAAATGAAAGACCCAGTCAAACAGTGAACGAACAAATTTTATCGTTATTGTTCTTGTTTCCCTGTATTACCAAAACTATTCTACAGAAGCATAGCATTTTGGTTGAGTGACTACATGTAGGTGAAGACTAAGCCAAAAGTTGTGCTCATACCTTAATTGTCAAAAATGAATAAGTCGAATAATTATTAATGTTAGGGTTAAAGGGTGAAAACCCTTAATCCCCCATCATAAAAGAATAATTCTGCTTTCTCATCTCCATATATTCATTATGACAGTAGTGGGGAAGAATTCTTTCTATGTCACGAGAATTCATGATGGCTGATTTTATTCTTGATTCTCATAACCTTCCTGATTGATTAAGCAATGATATGACAAGGAGAACTTTGATGTTGATCACTATTGGGGCTTAAAGGCTTAATTGAAATTCAAGACCATAAAGTAAAATTATTGGCTTTATTTAAACATGAATATTATTGTTGGTTTGAAAATACTTTTTGTAGAATAGAGTAAGGTTCCTGTTGTATAAATATCTTCATAATGTATGCGTGATATTTTCTTAACTGATTCATATTTACAAAAACTATACAGTACAGTATAGTACAGTACAGTACAGTACAGTACAGTACAGTACAGTACTATACAGTACAGTACAGTACAGTACAGTACTATACAGTACAGTGTATGTACCATTTTTCTTGCGCATTTTGAGCGAATAATTCGTTAAAAGGCCTAAACTTATCGGTACTGGTTAATATTTTATTTAAACTGACACTACAATTTTCATATTCTCCATGATACACCAACTGAAATAAAACTTGTAATTGTGTTACTCCTGAAAATATCCATACTCCCCACATGGCAGGTTATTGTTTCATTTGAACAGCCATCCACTGAAAATTCCAGTCTAGGGTCATATTTAAAACTTTTGCCTTTTTATGCCCCTCTTCTCCCCTTGGATTTTCCAATGACCCCATTGGGTTGGTACGAATGTTTTCTGGAACCATACATTATTCACTTGCAGTTTACATTCTGTATGGTGAGCAAATCTTGTGACAGAACAACATCAAGATTGTCTGGAAAATAATTATGTGGACTGATCATGTGAATGTAAATTCAAGAACTCTATCCACAAGCAACTCTCTTTTCAATTATTTTCAGAGTAAACAAAATAATGTAATTAACAACAATGGAATGAATAAATAATTAAGCTTAATAAGAAGATATTCATATTCTAGTATTCTCGTGTGGTGGAGGGAAGGGAGATTAGAAGAGATGGGCAATAGACCAATTTACAGTTGTTGGTTGAAACGAGGATGGAGTCAACCTTGTTTTGAAACAGCCCTTCCTGCTTTCTTGTGTAAATCATGATTCTTCCAGCATAATTTCCGTAAGAAAGGAAAGGTTGGTATCAAAACAAGGTCACCCCCCTAGCCTGGTATTCATACTACACGCACAACTGTAAAATGGTCTATTGGTGACTTCTTGCATGCAAACGCACCCATACACCTTATTCCCAAATGGATGCCACTTTACTATTTACTTGCAAATTAGCTCTTATTTCCCGGTTCTTAGAATCGAAATTGAAAAGAAAATTTACCTTGAACGGGGCTAAATGGGCTAATTTGCAAGCAATACTAAAATGGTGGCAATTTTGGAATAAGGTTAACACTGCAGTGTACCCACAGTACCAAATGCGAGTGAAGTGGAACCGCAATAGTTTACTGGGAGAAAATCTACATCTAAATTCAGAAAATATACTTTAGTAAAATATACTTCAATCAATCATCCTGTCCCTCCTTCTTCTGAAGTCAATAGTTTCTTTGACAATGTTTGTTGATAAACATACACTGATGAGTCAATTCAACCTTCTTGTTCCTCTTCCTCAGTAATACATATTTCATCCTGTGCTGCTTGTTGTTGTAGCTCCTCAATAACTTCATTATAAAACATGATTAAGTGCTCCTTTTTTACTTTACTGTGTTGTACTTTCAATAAGTCAAATTTCTTTAACAGGACTTCTCTGATATCTTCATCTGAAACCTGCTGTAGCTTTTCTGCAATTCTTTTCACAATCTCCTCTTTGTTGGCATTTTTAATGTCTTCTGCTGAAGCCCTCTCCTCAGCTGTCACAAATAGCGTTTGCACTTCAGCTTCACCTCTTTTCTTGCCATCTAAGAAGTGCGTGTTCAGCAGTTTACTTCTGTTTTTTTGCAAAACCTCTTCATAGTTTTTCAGTTCTTGATCCAGTGCAGGGCCTTCCAAAGATTTGATTTCATCTGAATATTCTCCTTTGAGATACCTGTGTTTCAGACAAAAATAATTTTTCTATGTAACTACAGTGTATTAGACAGTAGAGACATAACAGCCTCTCCTACTGAAATTTGTAGTCCTGTACAACTAGTTTAGCTTATGGGTTGGTCAATTTCTGGTGGTGGTTGGATGGGAATGACAATTTTGTGCTCACTACATCAACTATAATTCATCAACAATCACAAGGTTTTAGAATCTTCAGACTGAATAGTGGAGTTTTGTATCCACTAAGTTTTGTCCAGTGATAACTTCACAACAGAACTTAAATCAGGTACAGTGTTCAACATACTGTACTTCTCCTTTTACAGTTTAATTCTCCAGGCAAGAACTTCATTGTTAAAATCATATTTCCTTCTGGATTGAGCTGACTCATCTTTATGATTTCGTAGACCAATCAAAGAGAAGAGCCAATTCCGCACCTGGAAACAAACACCATGTAAACAATTTAAAAAAAATACTTCCCCCCCCCCCCCCCAAAAAAAAAAAAAAAACAAGACAAATTCATAATTCATTTAAAAAGGCTCCTATGATTCAATATGCTACACACATACACCTGTCTGTTAAACATGCACACAGTTCCAAAAAACAGCCAGTCATTGGACAATGTGCAACGGAAATGCCACAGACTGGTGTCAGACATTATGTTCACACAAAACACGCGATCACAAAAAAGTTTAAAGTCAAACTCACAAGTTTTTTTACCTCTTCTAAAAAGGAAACACAGCATGTGATTGAGTCTGACCACATTTTTGTCTTTCTGTTACATGTACACACTGTATGCCCGACCAAAATGTGGACTTGGCCATAAATTGTTGAGTCATTGAAAGATAGAACCACTATTTACAGCACTACACTCATAACGTTTCATGTGACTATAAATTATAACATGTTTACACCAAAACATTTATGATCATCCATGAGCTAGAACGAAAAGAAAGTCTAAGTTCATGAAATGATTTCTGACGTAAGTGTAAAGATAGCGCCAGATCGAACAGCATCAACAATTTCAACAATCGTGCAACAACACGAAACCCTCGTGCAACAGACAAGAATCTTCACAAAACAACCGCAAAATTTAACCCATGAATAACCCACTGGGCGTTAGCCCTAGTAAAGGGAATCAGGGAATTAACACTAAAAATTTACACTACAGAGTTAATTCTCTGTTACATCATTTGTGTTCATAGTGCTACGCGGCACAACATTCATATGTACCCTTACTTTCTCTTCGCCGCGATTCACCATCTAAAATCGACCCCGACTTTCTCTGTCCGACCTCGTAGCTCAGTCGGCAGAGTAAAGGCAGATCTAATCCGGAGGTCGTGGGTTCGATTCCCACCGAGGTCAAAAGATTTTTTCTTTACCTTGTGTGGTTCCCTGATTCCCTTTACTAGGGCTAACGCCCAGTGGGTTATTCATGGGTTAAATTAGCACTAAAAATTTACACTTCAGAGTTAATTCTCTGTTACATCATTTGTCAAACTGTGGGAGGAGTGCGATTTTTGAGGGACTATTTGCGAACGCCCTTTTGATGACGTCATCAAATAGGCAAAAATGGATAT
This sequence comes from Catalaphyllia jardinei, assembly GCA_022496165.2. Lineage (NCBI taxonomy): Eukaryota > Metazoa > Cnidaria > Anthozoa > Scleractinia > Caryophylliidae > Catalaphyllia > Catalaphyllia jardinei. The sequence continues at coordinate 11,047,659 of CM042753.1, forward strand.
GGACCGGACTGGTTGCGGGCTCCTAGTGATGGGCTCCTGCTTATGTAGATAATTCTTTGCTCGTGAATTTTGTTCTCTTCAGATCCGAGTTAGTTCTGATCTAGTTTATCCAGTTGAAATATTCGAGACGGTGAATCACCGCGAAATACAGTCGGGCCCACCACGATGGTCTACTTAGCTGTATAACGTACAAGATGGATTAAAACCCCCTAGAACCAATTTCTTTTGTTTTTGTTCATCTAAATTCTCTCTTCCTTTTCTCGGGTCCGTTGGGATCTGGAAATCAACTTTACGGATTTATGAAAATAGATGTAGGAAGTGTTTGATACTTAATTCAAATTTAACGATCGGTCAGCACAAAATGCAGACTGCAGTTCGGGTACAAAATGCAGACTAGGTATAAAATGCAGATGCAGACTGCAGACTACAATCACACTGTGTGTTATTGATATGACTGAGATTGTGCAAAATGTGAGAAGATCGAAGACCATGAAGGCTTGAAATTTTAGTTAAGAACGACTGTGGCCTGATCACTCTGTATAAGACATGATATATTAAGAAACGAGCAAGGAATACTCCACAATACTGCTTATGTTTGTGAAAAATGTTAAGAAGCGACTGCGTGACACTAGGTAAGTTATAAAATGGCATTTAATCATGTATTTAAAACTCTATGCTCAGTCTGGATTTTGTACCCGGCCTGCAGTCTGCAGTCTAAGACGTTAATTTTTGCAAGGACCATCGTGGCAAAATATAAGTACCGGATCCTCTGGGTGTAGAAGATCCAATAAGATATAAGTTGAATAATTGGATTAACTAAGCTTATAAGATATATATTTTCCAATATTTCGGAAGGCACGGTCTTCCTTCTTCAGGGTGTTGCAGAGAATGACTCTAGTTAAACGTTGTAAATTTAAAATATGGGAAACAGGATATAACAAGTGAAAAGATAAATATATAACAAAGGACTGAGTGACACGGCTAAGTGACGTAACAGCGGCGCTAACGGACTCGCGTAAGCAGATTGCCTATTGTCTCAACACACTAACAAATATAGTCTGCGTTTCAAGCGTAAACGTCCGGGGAAGAGGTAGGGATCGTGTGGCAAAAAACGCGAGGAAGAAGGATATGGAACAGCAGCCTATCGTGATAAAGAGGCCCGTTTTCAATAATCACCCCAGTTTAATTTCGTCAACTCGTAAAATTCAAAAAAGGACGGTACGCAGACACAAGTACGCTGTGCGGAACTATTTTTGGAATAGCAGTCAATGTGATGATCAATAAATCTAGTTTCGCCGGTAGAATTAAATGTATACTTAGTAAGTCCGTCGTTTATATAATTGCATGTTAAGCAGTTGTTACCACAACAGAAAGAGCCGCGAGGTGGGTTAGTAATGGTAGCCGGTCCCGGGGAGGGGGGGGGGGATACTCCCATATGTGGACTATATAGGAATGTGCCGCGGAATAGGTATGGTTTTTGAGTTTCCCGGTCCTTAAATAGGGCATCTTTTTTAACCCTTTTGTTACTGTATTCCCGGTGTGGTCCTTAGATAGGGTAGCTAAATTGTATTATATAATACTGGAGTGTGAAAACACCATCCTAATCTTAAATTTGATGTATCCGTTTAAGTATTAACAAATTGATTGTGCAACAGCGGTTTAATAGCCTTGAACGGGGTGCCAGTTTGCGGGTTTGGGCCTTAAAAAGGTATCAGTTTTCGCTTTCTTAGTCCTTAGATAGGGTTAAGGTTCAAGAACCTTCACGGCACACCCCTATCCAAAATTCGCAGGAGTGCCCCTTCCCCCCCGGTAGTTTAGCTCTAACTAATAAATTACTAAGGTTGTTAGACCGTTGGAAGGAAACAAAGGGTTTAGCTTTGAAAATGTTAGTGCAACGGGGAGATGAAGGCAAAATGTTGAAGTTTTTGTGAATTATGGATGATACGTAGCCAAGAGCTGGATTATGTGTTATGACGAGGGGTACCCGTTGTGGCTGATTAGTAGTGGAGTGTCTTTGGGGGTAAGTGCTTAGGTACGTGTGATGTTATGTACGCGTGCTTTTTCTTGATTAGAGAAAGATAAATTATATCCAGGTTTGTGAAGGTAAGTTTTGACTTCATTGGAACGTTGTTTGAAAGCCTCGTCAGATACGACGAAGTCGAAGAACTAAGCTGAATGAAATAGCTCTTATGGTATGTTGATGGTGACATGAAGAATGTAGCAAACACTGATGTTTGTCGGTGTCTTTAGTGGTAAGGTCAGTCGTGATATTGCCGTTATCGACAAAAACGTTAACAGGAAGAATGGGTGTAGATGTACAAAATCGTTCCCAGGGCCTTTTCCCAGCCAAGGAAAAGGCCCTGGGAACGAGGTTGGTAGATGTAAAATGAATAATTGGATGTAAACTTGAAACTTTTTCTTTACTAGCCTTTCATATATTTTCCAGCAGCCTTCAGATTAATTAGGCACACGAGAGAGAGGCGGAAATCGAGCCTACCTTCAGATAGGTCTGTATATTACCAGGTTTTCAGAATTGTCTTATTTAGGTTCCAGTCTCTCTTATTATTTAGGTTCCAGTCTCTCCCAACCGTACCTTCTGAGGATGTGTGTTGAGGCATACGAAACGTCAAGTTATTAATTAATTTTTTTTACACCATGCGTTGTTTTGTCATGCTTGTAACCGCAGTTTGTATATTATTTCTCCGTGTAAATGGTAACCAACCAAAATAACAAAAAACCCTTCTGTTTACGAGAAAGGCTATTGTTATTCATCGTTTGTCTTATGATGTAATCACGTGAGATACAATTGGGACGTTTCGATCACTTACTGCTAATCTTTATTAGGCGATCTCAGATGTTATGTTCGGAGTGTATTAATGCTTTTGTTATTGTATTTTCCCGAAATCTCTTGTTGTTTGGACATTTCGCGTGTGTAGGAACGTTGCAATGCATGCTATGTCAGGTCATGTTAGTGAAAAACCTACCGATAGATCTCGATTTGCGGAATCGCCACAGCTTCGAAAGATTTTATTCGTACCGGAATTCCCAATTTTCCGAGACAATCGTGAAAAAGCATTTGAAGATCTGAGAGGAGGAACGTGAAACTCAGTGCTTTGAAAAATATATACATATTTCAGTTTTTGCCTGCCTCCTCGAATGGCGCTGTCACCATTTTGTTTTTCCGCCCAGATTGTCGGTCTATCGACTAGACCCAGGATAAACGGTATTTCTCCTGTAATTCTTGCAGGGTGCATAACACTTTTGAGCCTCACTAAGGGAGATATTTGTATAGGTAATCATACGGTTTCGATTTCAATTTGGAATTAATTTGCACGAGTGAGTTTTTCAAAAAGCTGAAATTGCACAAACCACTTCGGTGAGTGCAATTTCAACTTTTTGAAAAACTCACAAGTGCAAATTAATCTCAAATCGAACGAGAAAAACCGTATGATTACTTATTAATAATACAAACATGAAAAAAATTCGCGCGGAAAAAGTGCCGGAAGGTGTTTCTTGAAGCAACTTTTTTTGCATTGGAGAAAACTTTTTTCAAAGTTTCCGTACAAATTTTCTGTCATTACTTTACATGATATCTTGGCCTAGTAAATTTCTCATTGTCTTTCTACAAATCGTAATCCAGAATTACGATGTGTAATTTGCACTGGTGTTACACTTTTTGCACCGGTGTTACACTTGTACTGCACTGCTCTCAGCCAATCAGAATCGAGTAATTTTTTCATGTGTATTATTATTAGCATAATACGATCAGTCCCTGTTTTTTCCTTAGTTTGTCTCATGTAACAAAAAAAGGCTAAAAAAGAGAAATTCGTGATCGTTTACTTCACTTCACTTCACTTCACGCTCCATGAGAATACTTCAGCAAAAATAGGGTCCGCTCGTAGAAGGGGATTTAATTGAACATACAAGAAAATAGGCATGCAATCGGGACATGTGAGGGCTTTTTTACATTGATGAAACTTATCCCGGTGAATGCGCAACATTTATAATGATGATATACTAATGATATGTGATTACTGGTCATATGCTAGCCTCTTTGTTGCACTTTGGACCTGATATTTGAAGTTTTGTGTAATGTTTGCTTTACTGAAGCCACATTTCGATTATTGTAGTGTCGTATGGATGACTGCGACAAAACTCCTAGCAGTTAACTTTAAAATTTACAAAATCGTGCTGCACGAATTCTTATTCACTAAGCCTGACTTCGAGGGCAAACTGGTTGTTTCACTGCCAAACACCAATTTTCTAAGGAACAGTTTTAGCTCTAATGGTGCTGTGTTACAGAACAGTTAACCCGTCAAAATACGACAAGCACAAACTCTCACCAGTTTTAAATGCGGTTACACAGCATATAGTTATCTATTCTATTCTTTCGTAATAAAATAGGCAAAAACTGGACTCGATTTTACTAATAAGTCGAGTCGAGTAAACATTACAAAATTTGATTCTAAAAACATGATTTTGGCAGAGATGCTGAACTATTGGGACAAACCAGAAACAGCAACCCATTATACGATTCTGGGAGAGCTGAGTACTAGAGTAACAATAAGAAAAGAACGAGAAGACGCGCTGTGTACGAAAAGGAGCTCCCTTCCTTTTCCTCGCCTGTCTCTCAGTCCGTTTGCAGCTCCAACTAGCACTGTCTTTCAGCCAGTATTTGTCTTTCCTCGTTGCAGCAGACCGCATGCCTATGAAAACATTATCCTCTGTAGCTGGCCCCAGCTCAGCCTCAATCTTATGATGTTTGCCTCCAGGTCCCACTGCCATGTGTTTCGCGGCCTTAGAGTTGGTTGGAGGCTTACTGAGAACGTGGCCTACCCATCTCTAACGTTTCTAAATGATCTGCAGGCACATGCATGATTGGGTCTTTGCCACAGGTTGTTGTTACTAATGGTGTTTGGCCAACGTATCCAGAGGATTCTCCTGTCACGATCTGTCTTCGTGATCTCTCAGCTGAGTGTCGATCTTATCTTTTGTCCTGTTTAGAATAACCCTGCTTAACACCTTTCCTTTTGGTAGCGCGATAAAGCATTTCACTTTCCAGTCAAGTGGTTCTTCTTCTTCCTAGATTTTCTTGAAGATGGGGCACAGCATGTCTACAGTAGTCTCTAAATCTACCTTAAAAATATTTTGCAAAGGATACTCTCTGCTCGGACTTCCTTACTGTCTCATTGCCTTCTTATCTAATCTCTATTCAGTGTGCTGCATTCTGTATCAAGTTACTCTGCTTCTAGCAATATGTCAAGTGGGTTTGTTTGGTGGCTCTGGTTTCTTCAGAAACTCTTCGAAGTGCGCTACCCATCTTTTTCTTTGCTGTTCCTTTCCCGCGATTTTTCTTCCTGCCTTATCTTTCACAGGTCTTTATTGCTTACTGTATTTTCCGGACAAGTTCTGAATTGGTGGTGTCGAACAGAACCCTCATGTTCCCTTCTCTTGCTGCTTGTGCAGCTTCTTCAGCTAATCCATCTATGTTTTACCTATTTACGCTCTAATGCTCCTCTTGAGCCTCTCGTTAGTCTCACTCCTCTCGTGACTTGGACGTCTGAGATCTTGTCCAACTGGAATTGACAGCTTTTTTCTCTTTGCTCTGCTTAATATTGCAAAGTATTTCTACAAAGATCTAATCCTTGTGGTAGTGTTACAAGTTAAAACTCTGAATTAAAGCAAAGGACTCCTTTATTCCCTGCCAAGAACTGTCATCTTTCATCAGTTCCTGGAGTATTTGACTCTTGATTCGTACTGTGATAGTGTCATTTCCGTGCATGTTTAGATATCCAGTATAATACCTATTACGCTGACGTGATGCAAATGTAGGCTACCTGATTCGGATCTGTGTCGAGTGGCATGGCGTGGCCATATCCACGTCGCCTTTTCATTCCCTTTATGGGGAAACACCTAGCCTTCTTCTACCAACGTGTTGGTCTGTTAGTCTGTTCGTTCATTTTGCCAGTTCCAGGCTGTTCCAGCGTTCCTAGTATCCGTTGTCGTCATTGACTTTCTTGGTGTTAAGATCCTTCTTAACATCTCTTTCCGAACAGATATCATTCACGGACTGCAGGTTTTGGTAGAACTTGTCCTTGTCTTATTCTTCGCTATCATTTATCGGTGCGTTACACTGAAAGGCATTCATCGGTTCATGTTGATTATTCTCCCCTTGGTTTAAAGGCACCCACTGTGATGATTCTTGCCCCTTGAGCTTTCCATCCAACAAGCACCTGTTGTGCAACAACATCAGGGCCACCTTTGAGTATACGGGCGTCTTCCTCCTTCAGCATCTCTCTCGACTTCAGCCTTTTCTGTCTTGATTGGGTATATCATGTTTCACTGATCCAAAGTTGCAATAAGTTGTAGTTCCTCCGCATCCCCGCTGTTACTTCAGGAGTCTTTCCTCTTTGTTGCCCCATTGTCACCTATTTGTTACCGCGTTGATAGCACTGGTTGCGAGAAGGTTGGTCGTCCGTCTCGAGTTATACTTTTAGCCGTTTCTGTAACTATTTTAAGGGAACGGTTTTAGGCTACCACCGAACTGTCCTCCTTTCTTATCCCGTCTGGGGACCGGCAGTGGCGAGGTGATAAGTAACAACATTATAAGTAACAGTATATCAGCAACAGTTTAAACTCTTGATGTAAAGTGTATATGAAATAATTCATATTTGAACTGCGGTTGTA
>CM042753.1:11054745-11069745 GCA_022496165.2 Catalaphyllia jardinei
GCAAGAACGGATGAAAGGAACGAGTGTTGATGCCCCATATAGGTCTAACACGTAAGGTAATTCCTCTCAGGATATTATTTTTTAGGTCAGCTTCCTGCTGCAGAAATCCCAGATATAGAAGTGACCAATTCTGTGACGCGAAGAGTCATGCAAGCAGCTATGCAATGCTACACAGGCATTTTTGCTCTGCACGAAAATCATTGCTTAATCCGCGTGGTAAAATTATTCGCCAGAGAGCTCGGTACTCTATCTAAAAAATAACTTGAGAGGGATTATTATAAAGCTCTGGTTAACTCGCTAACTAGCAGGAAAGGAACTTGTCATGGAGCATGCGTAAAACAACGTCGATCAAGCATTGAATTTCATGCGTTTATTCTTTAAATCTTCAACTTAAACATCTTCTATGTCAATGTAAATTCAGCTGAGCCGACTCTATCTGTGCTTAATAATAAAGATGAACGCATCAATTAAGGTGCAGTTGATGAAGTTTAATAATGCCAACTTTAGACCTGGAAGTCACTCACTCATCTCCATAGCACTGGCTTGCGCAAAGAGCGGCGCAGTAGACTCGAACATAGCATAGATATGTTCAAATGGAACATACATCGCTTGACTCGGCTTGGAAAATAGATTAAACTACTTGTAAACTGAAAACGTTTGGGCGTAACTTTAAGGTTATTCCCCTGAAATAAAACTGACAACAGATTTTCGTTCAAACTTTGTCCACGGAATATTTATCATATAAGAAATTCAATTTTGAAATAAAAAACGGGGGTGCCCATGCTCATTAAGGAGCTCTGAGGCATTGAAAATGTCCCAATTTGGCATTATTTAATGCTTTTAGAAGAACGCATTCCCAGTAATAATTCTAAAATCTTTGTGACTGAGACTCTTGAGAACACGCATTAAACTACAGTCAATACATTGTGTCGGACGCAAATAAACATTTTAAGTTTGATTTATACAGAAATCTAAGTCTTGGTTAAAATTTGAACCAAATTTCTTGATATGGTTACCAAACGGCAAACTAGAAAAGACCACACTGTATCTGCTGTTTTTCTTATTTATTCAATTTTCAGCAATAGAAATCAAATAAGTCTTTTCTCACGCAAAGCTTGTGATAAATTCATTGCAATGACTGGAAAAAAAGGTGGGGTGTCCATGCTTGTTGGTGAGCTGTAGCCATTTTTCCACTGGCAGAGCTCAATATCAAGGCAAATTCGCCATGTTTTCAGTATGCGCGTGCACGAGGCCCCGCTAAATGACGCCATAAATTATGCGCAGTAGGGATGCGCAATGCAATACTGGGGAATTACCTTAACTTAATTTTATGAACATCATTTTCTGGTGCAAGGCAGGGATGATTTTTTTTACTGAAGTAGAAAGTGTTTTATCGTAACCGTTATGAATTTATAATTTTTCCTAAAATATTGTTGGCAAATTTTTACTATACGAAAACGTAGTTACAGAGGAATCGATAAGAATATTTTTTGTGAAATCGAATTTAACATTTAACAACTAGGAAACATGTAACGTGTTTCTATCAAGTTGGAAACACGAGTGAAAGTTTAGGAGAACGAAAAATGCTGTAGGAACTCGATAGAAACACGGAGTACATGTTTTCTATTTCTTTTAGAAAACACCATGACGAGAAAATCTACTGAATTCTCTTTGCTTCCGCCAACATTGCGTCAACAGCTCGTGCAACATCTGTGTCTTCATCGAGTTATAGAAACACAATTTTTAACCAGTCAGCGCGCGTATTTTCTTGGGACTGTTTTCTGAACATTTATTGAAGCATTTATCAATATTCAAAGTTAGTGGCTAAGTATTAAAAAAAAGCTATCTTCTACTCTTTCATTATTTTTTTTTTCGATTTGAAAAGAATTTTGCACATTAAAAGACTTAAACTTGGCTACTATTCGGCTTTTTTGGGCTATTGGAACCGACTATATATTAATTATACTTCAAATTTTATGTCTCTTGTCAAACCTAACTTAACATGCGTTTATTCAGGCATAAATTAGTGATTTCATGTATATGCATTCCCTTTACGTGTTATAAACAGAAAAGCTGTCTTAGGGTGTCTTTCACTACCTTTTTAACTTCTTTGATCGTCCAACAATACAGGATAGGGTTAAGAGTTGAGTTGAAGTAGACTAGAGAATTTGCAATAGAAAAAGCCATGACATGAGATTCTATTCCAATAACGGCTTATGGAGTTGTAATACCAATCGGAATATAGCAAGCAACGAATGCCAACTGCACCCATAAAACAGTAGCTACCGTCTTTTTGTATCTTGCTATGTTCAGTGGAGTCCTTCCTTCGCTCGGTTGTCCTTGGGGTAAGTTGTTTAGTAGTTGGACTTGATTTATTAGTCTGAGGGGAATGCAAGTGTAACAAAAAATTGATGTCGCCACAGAAAGTGTTATGCTAATAGGGATCAAGAACATCCCGCCGATTTTCCTTCCCCACAGCCTGCTGATGGCTGTATTTGACCCAGCAATTAGCCAAAAGCAAAATATAACTACACGAACTCGCCTTAATGCCACAGCATGTCTGTATCTCAGTCCCAACAACAGGGCGAGAAGTCTGTCCACGCTAATTGCGGTCTACGTAAAGAGAGATTTATAGTTTAAAGCCTTCATGTTCATATTGGTGAAAGGAGCCAACTTGGTTGTTACAAAGAGTGGTTGTACTACAAGTCCAACGCAAAGATCAGTGGCCGCCAGACATCGAAAGAAAAGTTTTGTTGGAGGATAAATAGAAGAGACTTTATGAAGAGCAATAAGGATCAGAGCATTGCCCAGAGTTGCGGTGATGGAAAGAAAAATGTTCAAAGCTGAAAAAAATACAGCTATGCCAGCTTGTTGTGCTCTGAGTGCTTGGTTCAGTTTGCTTGTGAAGTTTATTCTGTCCCATTAATGCCAGTCATGATCGTTGCCTGCCAGTTGGGTGGTTAGAAGAATTAAAGTTCCTGTAATGAGTGCTTTTAGCTGAAAAAGGAAAACTGAAAGCAGCAAGTTGCAGTTTTATTGGTGCGTGCGACTAATAGCGGTCCATTTGTGCTATATCTGACAAATTATAACTTAACATGTGAGTATTCGTAAGTATTTGTATTTTAATAACTGCCTAGTGTTTATTGTGTTGAATAGTAATAGATAAGTACATCAGTTCCTTTCGAGTATTTCCAAGTTTTGAATACACTGAGAAATAATTATCACTAAAAGAGCGTTTTCTGCGATAAAATCATGTTTATAATTAGGATGACCGAAGGAAAATAGAAATAATTTATCTATTTGCTTGATCAAAATGCGAATTTTTTGTGTAGAAGTATGGGTTTTAGCGTATTTTCTCGAACTCAATAATTCACACGTCAGTAAAATAAAGAAAATCACAACCGCGAAGGAGGTTTAAATACCCAATCTTAATAAGCATATATTTAAAAGAGACAGTGTTTCATCGGCTCTGCGTGTCGTATTTTCAACTCTCTTCTCGGTGTTTAGATAACCTGTTGAAACACTGTCTGTCGCGTTTTTACTTTTTAATTTTTGCACGGTGTTTTCGAAAAAAACAAAACAAAAAAACGAAATCCAAAAATTCAGTTGTGCTATATATTTCATCGAGCAGACAAGCAGAGTACATTTAAGTTTGTTAGCAGCCGTAAACAGCTTTGCCAGCATTGTCTTTATAAGAAACTTTTATGTCTTATTAAATTCCTGAAACAGTACTTCAAATAAAGTGACTGAATTGTCAAAGTAAGTGCATATCTACGCCATCGCAGGCGCAGATAGTGGCTCAAACGCAACGTCAAGTTAGGATTAAAGGTCTTCAACCCATATGTCAGTAGAGGGTGTTTGACTGGAGATAAAATAGTTTTGCTTTTGGTTTCAATAGTAATCCCCATTGCCGCAATCAATAGCCATTTCCCTGCACTTTTCTTTTATCCCCTACCGACACTTACATTTCCGGTGCTAACACACGAATATCGACGCAAAACTCAGCTTGAAAAAGGCATTTAAGTCCGTCTGCAGGCCAGCTGAAGTCTCACCCTAAAAAGCTGTTCAAAGACACTTTAGTTTACATCAGTTTTTAAAACACAATATGTGAATGTTTAGAAAAAAATCGAGTTTACTGTCTGTCAAATTTCAGTTTGTTTACCAACCCGGCTGCACTGTCTGTTTTAAAATTTACTGTAAAATCATTTGTTTTTATCCTATAAAGCATTCGTTACGTTGAATCTTTTTCAGTCAGTCACGGGAAACCAGTGCGCTGATCATCAAAACCGAAGCTCGAAATGATTGTTAAACTAAATGTCACTTCTTTTGGACATTTCCTAAGAATAATATAACCCAAAAAACCTTCCCTGTCCCAACACTGCAAAAGAAATAAGTCTAGTAGCTTTTGGCCTCTTCTTGTGATGTGTTCACAACATCTTATTAGAAAGCTTTGGATCCTCTCTTGAGTGTCCACCTAGCTAATGTACCGCACTGAAGCTTACGTGAAGTTGGCATCCAACGAGACATGATTGGCTCTAAGCTGTTGGGTTTGGTTGGACTTTGTCAACCAGATTACTTGGCGCAAAACGTTTCCCTTTAAGTAAAGAAATGTATTCTGCTTAGCGGAAAAATTACAGTGCTCGTTACTCGCCATCTGTGTTTTCTAAAATATTCCGGCGCTGCTCGCAAGACAATTTGATCACTCGTACTCGCAAAAAAAGGAATGCTCGAAAAAACCATTGTTTCCCGAGAATCGCAATGTTTCCCGAGACGAAGTCGAGGGAAACATTGGGATTCGAAAGTAGAGAGGCGAATAGAGAAAGTGGAAGAGAAAGAGGTGAATAGCTTTGTTTTGCATCTTACAAGTGTGTATGTAGTATCTCATAAACAAGGTCGTATAATTAAACTTCTGTAGTAATGTTTTATCATATGGGCCGAAAAAGTTTGCCAAATAGTTTTTCTTCAATCGTTGGAATAAAGTTTGTATTATTGACCGCATTAAACCAGTCGATGACATTTTTTACAAAGTGTTTAACAAATTCGCAATCATTAAATGTGTGATCAATTGAATCGTGTTCACCGCAATAGAGGCATTCGTCATCCGTTTTGATTCCGTATCGAAAAAGCTCCTTTTTGTTACTACAATTCTATGAATAAGTTTGAATTGAAATTCTTTTAATTTTTCAGGGAGTTAAATATTTTTTTCCATGCCTCTCCATCCAGGTACATTGTTTGTTTCCATTTTGTTGGGCCAGTTTGACACCTCGTGTGAAATTTTTTTGTTAAATAAACAATAGAAGTCCCTAGTTTTGGCTTTGCCTAAGTGGATTGCTGTCAGGTCAACTAGTTGGAAAAAGGGGCTGCTCTCAATGTATAGTTCCCTTTCTAGTGGTATTGTGTTTTTTGCTTTTGTGACTAGATGCTTCGGTATTGCACTTACAACTTGATAAAATTGGAAGAAGTTCGTTTTGCAAGCGAGTTTGGTCTTAAATTCTTGGCCATTGCTATTCAGCAAGTCTTGTATAAACAGAATATTGTTGTTAAACCATTCACTGATGAATATAGGCTTCCCTCCAACGAGGATTTCTTTGTTATTGAATAAGATCATATCCTGTCATCTGTCGTAGTTATACAGGGTTTTCAATTCACTGAAAAATGTCTTTATTAAAAGATGGCAAACCGTCAATAGATTTTTTGCAGTAGTTACATCTTAAAAGAAAGCTCAAACCTCCATATCTACTTAGATAATAGTCTGGGATAGTTTTCCAGTTTTTCCTTCCCGGTGCGAAAATTCTCGGAATCCAAGCTAACCGCAATGCTTTAATCATAGTTTCTACGTCAATCATATGTATACCCCCTTTGTCTCTATCTTGATAGAGGCTATCTCATTTTATTTTGTCGTTTTTGTTTTTCCATAGAAATTTAAACAGTTTTGTTTTGATTTTTGGCGTTATTTCTTGAGGGACATTGAGATTGGATGCTGAGTAAACGAGTTGTGATAGAGCGAGATATTTTATAATTAGTACTCTCCCAAAAAGCATAAGGTCGAGACATAGATTCCTAAGATTTTAACCGGATTGCGTAGCCATTTCAGTTGTAATGGATTGCTTTTGCTATTTTCCCATTTTCCCAACCAGATCGCTTTTGTTTTTTTCCGGTTTAATTTTAGGCCCGCTAGCGAACCAAAGTTATCAACTATTTGTAAGGCCTTTTCTACAGAAGCCAGGTCAGCACAAAAAAGATTCGTATGAGAATGTTATGATAACTGGATACAAAGTTGCTGGACAGGAAGGATCAAGAAGGTGGTGGCTGTATTATATATTACTTGCACGTATACGAGAGAGACGATCTCAAAACAGACATTGAAGCAACCTGGATTGATGTCACTATGAAATCCCACAAGCTATTACTGGGCTGTGTATACAGACCTCCTGATGATTATTCGTTCTACAATAAATTCTACAGTCTGCTTGAACATTCTGTGAGAAACAGAAATAATGTAGTGATCCTTGGTGACCTGAACTGAGACTTGATTGCCAAGGGTTACGAGGGGAAAAGACTGCTTAGAATCGGATCATTATCAGCATCTGGGCAAAGTACCTTACGTAATTTCTTTAATAAAAATTACCAAAAAGCCCCTTACATAAATCATGTCTTTGGAATGGCCAGTTTTATTCCCCTGTCATAAAAATACGTTACTCTTTTAAATAGTCCCTTTTAAGGAGTCTTAAAATTGCCGATTTTAAGAACTCTTAAAATCGCCAATTTTAAGGAGTCTTAAAATCGCCATTTTTAAGGAGTCTTAAAATCGCCAATTTTAAGGAGTCTAAAAATCGCCAATTTTAAGGAGTCTTAAAATCGCCAATTTAAAGAAGTCTAAAAATCGGTAATTTTAAGGAGTCTTAAAATCGCCATTTTTAAGGAGTCTTAAAATCGCCAATTTTAAGGAGTCTAAAAATCGCCAATTTTAAGGAGTCTTAAAATCGCCAATTTAAAGAAGTCTTAAAATCGGTAATTTTAAGGAGCCTTAAAATGGGCAATTTTGAGGAGTCTAAAAAGCGCCAACTTTAAGAAGCCTTAAAAGCGACTATTTAAAAGAGTAACGTATTTTTATGACAGGGGAATATAACTGGCCATTCCAAAGACATGATTTATGTAAGGGGCTTTTTGGTAATTTTTATTAAAGAAATTACGTAAGGTACTTTGCCCAGATGCTGATAATGATCCTTAGAATCCTCGGCAGCTTGGATCTTCACAATATCATAAAAGACCCTACAAGGACAACCGTAACTACTTCTACCTTACTTGACCTCATGATCACCACTGATGTTTCTAAGATAATAACATCTGGAACGTTTGATCCAGGCCTCTCTGACCATTGCCTCATTTATGACATCATAAGGCTCCAACGCAAGAGGATACCCCCGAAATACATCTCTGCTAAAAATTACAGGGAAGTCAATGTTGAAACACTAAAACATGCATTTATTACCGCCCCATGGTCTGCTATTGAGGCATTCGACGACCCCGACAACATCACATGGGCATGGGAAACTCTCTACAAGGACATAATGAACGACCATATTCCCCAGAGGAGAGTTAAAATACACTCAGACAGCCTACCATGTATTCGGAAAACCATCAACAAACGATATAATATACTCAAGCGTGCAGAGGATACAGGGTCTAAAGAACTGTGGGAAGAATACAAGAAACTAAGAAATGAAGTTACCAAGCTTCTTAGAGAAGCAGAGGCTAACTACTGGAGACAAGAATTCAAAAACACAGAAAGCAGCGAAGATTTCTGGAAGCTTGTAGCAAGGATCACCCACAAGAAGAAATAACATTGGGGCCATTGTCGATGATAAGCGCCACATGGTTCTCGACGACAAAAACAAAGCTGAGGCCCTGACCAAACTTGGCCTCGCAATTTAACCTAATACCGAATTTTTCGGGACATAGAACACATCTACAGAATCACTCTCACCCTCTCCAGTGTTAGTCTGAACAAATCAGACCTCCTTAGACGTATTAAGACTCTTATACCTAACAAAGCCTCTGGCTCAAATTTGATTGCTCTTCGAGACTTAGATCTTATTGGAGAGGCCTCTGCTGAAGGCCTCTACACAGTTCTTAGACATAGCCTGCTACATTCCACTGTTCCATCCCAATGGAAAGTATCCAGAATGCTCACCACCTACAAGAAGGGAAACAAAACGGTCAGAGGAAACTACAGGCCTCTTTAAATGCTGAGTCTACCAAGCAAATTACTGGAGGGACTAGTGTGTGTGTTGGTCTAGACAGCTTCACCACAGACACAGGGAAACTGAATGATAACCAGTGGAGTTTTCGACAAGGCAGATCAACTGAGGAAATCCTGATATACCTGACCGAAACCTGGAAAACAGCTCTTGACAACGGAAACGTTGTTGGTGTTGTTTACATCGACTTCCAGAAAGCATTGGATACAGTATCCCATGAAATTCTGATTTATAAACTACAAGCTATGGGATTCAGTGGTGATATGCTGAAGTGGTTTGTTAGTTACTTAAAAGACAGAAAGCAATTTGCTGTAGTTAATGGCTGTTCCTCACAAACTAAGCCTGTTACCTGTGGAGTCCCTCAGGGTTCGCTGTTAGGACCCAGGCTCTTCACATACTATATTAATGACCTTAGTGAATCAATACCTGAAGGCAACTTGGATCTGTATGCTGATGACACGACATTACATTTCATCGGTAACAATGTTGATGAAGTAGTTGATGGTTTAAATCAAGCCCTCTCAGAAATTTCACACTGGTGCAGAAACAACAAACTAACTATACATGCTGGGAAGTCGGAGGCTATGATCATATCCCACAGAGCCTTCTGTGGCCCATTAAAACCCATCACACTGGGAGATACGATTTTGAATGTTGTCTCCGAAACAAGATGTCTGGGGGTCATTATTGACTTCCAGCTCTCCTGGAACAGTTACTCAGAGCACCTCTGTAAATCCTTTGGAAAGAAAGTAAGGCAGCTTAAAAGATTTAAATATTTAGCAACATGTACACTAGAAACAATATACTTCAGCAGCATTGTCCCTACTATTACTTATTGTAGTTTACTTTGGGGCACCAGCACACCACTTGTGATGAACGAGCTTGAACATATTCATGCAAGGGCAGGTAAAACCATTCACAGACTGCCATGAGACATATCAGATCAAGATGCCCTAGAGACAACTGGATGGGAGCCACTATCAAACCAATATAAAAAGAAACTACTCACCTTAATGTTTAAAGTAAATAGTAATATTACCCCTGATAAAATAACAAACCTCTTTAGCATAGCCAATCCACATCATAATCTTATATTAGAAATAGCAATCACTTTGTACTACCGAGATTCAACTTGGACATTGGCAGAAATTCCTTAAGATATAGAGGTCCATTAGCATGGGAACTAACTCCAACCTCTCTTAAACAATCCCCCTCTCTAAAGAATTTTAAGAACCTCTTAAAACAAAGTCGTCAGGAATTTTATCAAAAACATTAGCTTTCTGAAAGAAGCTTGCATGGTGTGTTATAAGAATCAAGGCTATACATATTTTTAATATAGTTGTTTTAATCCAATTAGATGATTTTATATTTAGATAGCTTTTGCCTAATTTTTACCCAACTATTTGTGTTCCTGGTGCTACGCGGCACAACATTCATATGTACCCTCACTTTCTCTTCGCCGCGATTCACCATCTAAAATCGTCCCCGACTTTCTCTGTGCGACCTTGAAGCTCAGTCGGCAGAGTAACGGTAGGTCTAATCCGGAGGTCGTGGGTTCGATTCCCACCGAGGTTCTTTGTATCGTGTGGTTCCCTGTTTACCTTTACTAGGGCTAACGCCAAGTGGGTTATTTATGGGTTCATGTAGCACTTAAATTTACACTTCAGTGTTAATTCTCTGTTTCACTATTTGTGTTCCTAGTGGTACGCGGCACAACATTCTCATGTACCCTTACTTGTTGCAAATAAGTTTGAAAGTAAGTCCACATCAGCCTCTGGCTGCCCCTAATTTAACCTACTACACCAAATAAAGTATGTATGTATGTGTATGTAACAGGAAAGGAACTTGTCATGGAGCATACGTAAAACAACGTGGAATATTGAATTTCACACGTTTATTTAACTTAGCCATCTTCCATATCAATATAATGACCCTAATCTATCTGTGCTTTACAATAAAGATGATTGCATCAATCAAGGTGCATTTGATAAAAGTTGAATAATACCAGCTTTAGATCTGTCACTCACTCATCTCCATAGCACCGGCTTTGCGCAAAAGGCGGCAAGAGACTCAAACCTAGCATAGATATATTCAAATGGAACATAATCACTTGACTAAGCTTGCAAAATAGATTTACCCTTCAGTTGACTGCCGAATTGTCACCCCCAAAATGCCGTTTTTAACCATTAAACAAGTTATTTGAATGAATGAATGAATGAATGAATGAATGAATGCATTCATGTATGAATGAAATATTTGAATCTGTTGCTTGCGCATGAGCCAAAGTTCCAAATATTTTTTCTTGCCTCTTTCGTTTCCTCTTTCCCGGCACTTTTACTCGCGGTACTTTATGCATTGCATATTCTTCCTGGCTGCCATGAAAAGTTGGGTGTTAATTATGGGCAAAGCCTAGAAATGGGACCTTAATCAATTATAGGTATAGTGGGCCGTTTTGTCACCATTTATGCAGCAAAACTTATAACGATTTTTAATTTGCAACGTCAGAATACAATCGATATCCAGAAATGATTATTGCGAAGATAGGGCTATCTTCGCTCTACCATCTGCTTATGAAGAATATCTGCTGGCATTGAAATTGATGACCTCATCTGTAGTACAAAGAGCACGGCCATTCAGGACATACTAGGCACGTCCTACACAGTAAAGGGGTTAAACTACTTGTAAGCTGGAAAATGTTTGGTATAACTTCAAGTTAAATTTTATGAACATCATTTTTCTGGTTTCGTGGCAGAGATGATACTTTTACTGACGTAGAAAGTGTTATATTAATTATTGATAATTTATCATTTCTCCTAAAATATTGTTGGCAACTTTATATCAGGGAGCTTAAGCAAACCACGACGACGACAGCAACAAGAACGTCGCCAAACTTAGGGTTTAATGAGCAAAACAATAGCTGTGCACGTGCGTTATCAATCTTTGTGCATTTCTTTGCCGTCCTCAGTTAAACAACATGCGTGAAATGGCCAAGTTCTGCGTCGGAACGTGGACGTCGACAGCTAATTTTCCGTATTTCCATTTGAAACTGGACGCCGTCGTTGCATATTGAGCTTAGGCAATTTTTTGGAGCCATTGGCGTACCGAACAGATCTGGACAATCGCGATATTCGACGGTAAAACATCAATTTACTTTTTTTTACTAGGCGTCGTCCTTGGCGTCCTCCTCGTCGTTGCTTGAGCCCCCTATCATAAATCTCAAGAAAACCTTGTTACAGAGAAATTGATAAGAAATTCTCTTGTCAAATCTAATTTAACATACGTTTATTGAGGCATTTGTCATTATTCAAAGTTGGTGGCAAAGTACTGAAAGTAATTATAAAGCTATCTGCATTCCATTTGTTTTCGATTTGAAAAGATTTTTGCCTATTACAAGACGATTTGACTTGGCTACTAATCGGCTTTTTGAGCTATTGGGACCGGTTATATCATTAATTATACTTCAGATTTTAAAATGCATGTCTCTTGTCAAACCTAACCTATCATACCTTTATTCAGGCATATATTATTCATTAAAGTTGGTGGCTTTGCATTGTAATTATGGTTAGCTGATCCTCTTTCATAGCTAACTGAAATTTTAAGGCTCTTTAACTTTTGACTGATTTGAAAAGAATTTTGCACCATATGATATAAGAAATGAACTTAGCTTTTAATCTGCTCTTTTCCCTTGTTTTTTAAACCGGCTAGATATCAATTTTAATTTATAATTTTATGTATATGCATGCAGTTTATATTTTACAAACAGTAAAGCTGCCTTAGGATGTTTTTCACTTCCCTTTTAACTTCTTTGATCTTCCAGCAATACAAGATAGGGTTTAGAGATGAGTTGAAGTAGAGTAGAGAATTTGAAGTCAAAAAGGCCGCGACATCAATTTTTTTTCCAATAATGTCTGATGCAGTTGTAATACCAATCGGAGTGTAGCAAGAAACGAATACCAGCTGCACCCATAAAACAGTAGCTACCGTCTTTTTGTATCTTGTTATGGTCAGAGGAATCCTTCCTTCGTTCGGTCGTCCTTGGGGTAAGTTGTTTTGTAGTTGGACTTGATGATGCCGCAGTCTAAAGTAAATGCGAGTGTAACAAAAAATTGATGTCGCCACAGCAAGTGTTATGTAAATGGGGATCAAGAACATCCCGCCGATTTTCCTTCCCCACAGCCTGCTGATGGCTGTATTTGACCCAGCAATTAGCCAAAAGGAAAATATAACTACACGAACTCGCCTTAATGTTACAATATGTCTGTATCTCAGTCTCAACAACAGGGCGAGAAGTCTGTCCACACTAATTGCGGTCGACGTAAAGAGAGATACACCACACAGAATGAACGTTGAAACACGATTTGCTTCAATAACAGAGTTCAAAGCATTCACGTCCATATTAGTGAAAGGAGCCAACATGCTTATTACAAAGAGTGGTTGTACCACGAGTCCAACGCATAGATCTGTGACCGCCAGACATCGAAAGAAAAGTTTGGTTGGAGGATGAATAGAAGAGACTTTATGAAGAGCAATAAGGATCAAAGCATTGCCCAGAGATGCGGTGATGGAAAGAACAATGTTCAAGGCTGAAAAAAATACAGCTATGCCAGCTTGTTGTGCTCTGAGTGCTTGGTTCAGTTTGCTTGTGAAATTTCTATCTCCAGTCATCGTTGCTTGCCAGTTGGGTGGTCAGAAGAATTAAAGTTCCTCTAAAGAGCGCTTCTAGTCGAAAAATGAAAAGCAGCGAGTTGCAGCTTTTTAAGTGCGTGCGATTACATAGCGCTAGCAGGTCCATTTGTGCTATATCTGACAACTTATAAGTTGCCTAGCATGTAAAGTAGTTCTATTTTAATAACTGCTTAGTGTTTAATGTGTTGAATAGTAATAGATAAGTATATCAGTTCCTTTCGAGTATTTCCCAGTTTTGAATATACTTTGAAATAGTAATCAGTAAAAGAGCGTTTTCTGCGATAAAGAATTGAAGCAGTAGAGCAATTTTTCGGTGTTTACATAGCCTCATCTAAACACGAGGAAGGTTGGGAGAATTCTAGACAGTTATGCAAAAGGAAAGGAAAGGAAAAAAAATAATAAAAACAATTTATTTATTTGCATGATTAAGACGCAAATTCTCTTGCTCAAACCATCACGACAACAACTCGCATAAGCTTTGTTTAGAATAATAAGCATATGTTTTAAAGAGACAAAAACACTCCGCTGCGGGTCATATTTTCAACTCTGTTCTCGGTGTTTGAATACCCCAATGAATCACCGTCTCTGTGACATGCTACTTACAATAGTCCTGCTTTTTTTTAAGTAGTAATTCCCATTGCAATCGGCAGCCATTTCCCTTCACGTTTTTTTTATCTAGTACAGCACTTTGACACCTAAATTTCCGGTATTTTACACAGACTGAAAGAACTATTAACACACAACTATCGACTCAAAACTCAGCTTGAAAAATAAACTTAAGTCTGTCTGCAGGACAGTTGAAGTTTCAGTACAGAAACCTATTCAAAGACATCTTAGTTTACATCAGTTTCTAAAACACAATCTGCGAATTTTTAGAAAAAATTAGATTTCACCTTCTGTAAAATTCAGTTTGTTAACCATTCCTGCACTGCTTCTTTTAAAATTTATTGCAAAATTGTGTGTTTAGCACTTATCCAGACCTAACCTCAAGCAAGTTATTACAAAAATCTTGTGTGCTGGCAAACGAAGATTTTATACATAAAATGGGTCATATCTGTATGATTTTAAACCCTAGGTGCTGGGTGTCGTTCAACGTTGTCAGCCAGATTACTTGGCGCAAAACGTTTCCTTTCAGGAAAAGAGATATTCTGCCTAGCGGAAAATTTACTACGTGCTCGCTGCCATCTGTATTTTCTTAAATATTCCGGTACTGCTGGCAAGCCAAATTTTCACTGCTCGTGCTCGCATAACCATTTGATACTCCTTATTTTAATCTGAAAGTATTCCAGCATGTTGTGCGGCTCCAAGTGTTTGGGTCAGTTTGCTTTTGAAGATTCCATCTCTGGTAATGTCAGTCATCGTTCCTTTTTCAGATGAGAAATAAAAAAGAAGCATCAGGTTGCAGCTCTATTAGTGAGTGGGATAATAGCAAATCCATCTGTGCTTTATCTGATAACTTACAACTTTCCTAATAGCAGTTGTATTTTAATAACTGCCTAGTGTTTATTGTGTTGAGTCGATTGCTTTCGAGTGTTTTCCAGTTTTGAATACATTGAAAAAAATTTAAAAATAATTTTAAAAAAAAACGCTTTCCGCTTCACCAAGACTTAAAATTCACAAGCAATATTTCAACTGGAGCAAGGAACAATTCTTTCCTATTTCTTTTACAAGGAAAGCACCACTGCAAGTAAAAGAAAGGAAATCATCATTATTAATTTACATGATCAAAGTGGAGATTCTCTTTGCCTAACTCGTACAAGCTTTGCGTAGAAGTGAGTTTTTAGTGTGTTTTCCGACACGGTGCTCATTTATTATTATTGTTATTTTTTAAAAAAAATAAAATATAAAACAAAATAACGCAAAATCCAATTGTTCTAAATGTTTCTTCGAGCACGTAACGTATGTCTTATTCCTGATATCCAGGCAATGTGCCCGCCCTGAATAAGCTGAGATTGCGTTTCGCCTTTTTGTTTTTGTTTTTTTTTTTCTTGATTATACGTGACAGGGCATGAAGCCCTGGCCATCGGAGTCGCAAGTAAACGCAAGTTGGGAA
>CM042753.1:11074702-11092955 GCA_022496165.2 Catalaphyllia jardinei
GCTTCCGGATTACGTTCGTTATATCAAAGAAATTCGTCCTCCCCCCCTCGGGGTTCCCCCCCCCCCCAACCCGGCAAACACAAATAATGTTAAGGATTTTTTTTTCTTTCACTTGAAAAATTAACAATAAAAAAGGTAAACAGACAAACAAAGTCAACAACAACAAATGAAAAGAAAAAGAAAAAAAGTCCCGTTACCCGTTTTACTAACAACCGAACCTCGATATAACGAACCTCAACGTAACGAATTCTTTGATATAACGAACGTAATCCGGAAGCCCAAACGTAAAATCTACCTCGATATAACGAATAACAATGTCAACACGCGACAGAAGATAAACGCTGAACAGATCAACTGTCAACAAAACATTTATCCTTATGGTAAAGAGACAGCAACCTTTCAGTCAACGGCTTATGATATGTCATAGACATTGGCACTATAGTATTTCCACAGAAGTCACCTGTGTTACAAATCAGTTATTAACTATGACCTCGATATAACGAACATTTAGGTCGTTTCCCCTCAAATTCGTTATATCGAGGTTTTCGATATAACGAACCCTCCATTTAATGAACAAATTTGGCCGGTCCCCAGCGACTCCGTTAAATCGTAGTTCCACTGTATGTGTGTCCTTTGCGCTATACGAACCGGCTATATGTATGTGTCAATTATCCTTTACAACTTAAGCCGACTCTATGCAGCTTCTATTTTAAAATCAGTACAGCTTTCTGGTGTCTTTTACTACTTTTATGAACTTCCTTGATCTTCCAATAATACAAGATTGGGTTTAGCGATCTGTTGCAACAAACTAGAGTCTGAGCAGCTATCATAAGCTCTTTAATTTTATTATAACCACTGTACTAAATGGAACTCAACAAGCAACAAATGCTAGCTGCACCCCCAATATCCTAGAAACTAACTTCTGGTATCTTGCTATGTTCAGTGGAATCTCGTTTCTGACTGGTTGTGCTTTGGAGACTTAGTCTAGTTGTTGGACTTCACGATGTCGTATTAATCTGAGGTGGATTCAGGTGTAACCGTGAGCCATAATCCGGGACGGAGACCGTAAGCGCGGGCCATTTCTAGTACTGGGGTTGTCCCTATGATATTTAATAATTAGTATCACCCAACTAGTGGACTAATGCAAATCCTGCATTTTGATTGGCTACGATACTAGGGGACTAATAGTAATAGTCATCGAGTAGCGAAATTCGTCGGTTTTTCTTTCGTTTTTTCCCCCAAATAAATATTTTTTTCAACTTGCATTCACTGACTTTGTTATTGCCTTTTCTGTCCGACTAGTTTGGTGATACTAAAACCGTACAATTAGACCCTTCGCCCTCAAGGGCCACTGGTCAATAGCCCATTCGGCTTCGCCTCATGGGCTATTGACCCGTAGCCCTTTCGGGCTACGGATCTAATTGCTAATTTTTCCACGAATTTGCGATGGATATGAGATGATAGGTAAGCCAACGAGGCGCGTAGCGCCGAGTTGGCTATAATCATCTCATATCCAACAAGCGCGAGTGAAATAATTGTTTTATTAAAAACGCCCCCAAAATATAGAAAACTAGACTACAATAAAAACAAAAAGGCCCAAAAAATCACGCATATGCTTACCATTTTTGTAGATCATGGTATAATGGCTCATATACCATGATGGCTAAGCCAATGAAAACTCTCGAATTGCGTTATCCAATGATCCAGTTTTTAATAACATATGTTGTTATATAGCTGGCGTTTTTACCGCTACAGCGCACCCATTCATTGGCTAGTTCATGGTCACATGACATCTAACAATGAAAGTGTTTCCCGCCAAATGCCGTGAGCGGGCAACATTGCGAAAACTATGACGTCAAACGGGTAACAGTTCACTGTTACCCGCGAAATGTTGACCGCTGTTGCACGTGATCGGAGGTGGCCTGATGTTTTCGCTGGAATCTCAGTGCATTTTTCAAAATTTGCTTTTGTTTTGTTTAACTATATAACAAATCACTTAATGACTGATCTCTTGGGGAACAGTGAATTTTGTTTCCCTCAAATCTCAATGCTTCCCTCGAAATCGTCTCAGGAAACATTGAGATTCTCGGGAAACAAAATTCACTGCTCCCCTCGGGACCAGTCATTAAGTGTTAATTAGTATATACCACACAAGTGAATTGTACTTTTGGCGAGCGCTGATTGGCTAGCTCGCGATCATCGGAGGTGATTAGCCAAGTACTATTCACCTCCGAGCAGCCGAAGAAAACAAAATTGCTCTTTTTCGGTATATTGTCACAAATAAAGTTACTCTTTGGTACGCTAGTTATTCAGCTTGTGTGGTATATACTAAAACAAATTATTCACCTCAGTTTCATTTTGAAGCCAAGGTGGCCAAAAATGACGAGATAATTGTACATTTTTCGACAAACGCGATCTTAGCTTTATGCCACGCATCGCTATAACTCCAAAATTCAAAATGCGCTAGTTTTCAAACGAAAGACGCTATAGAGCTGGAAAGTTGTAAACAGATAATAATTTACGACCTCTTATGCCAGATGAGGATAAAACCTTTAGTGGCTCTTTTGAGTTGGACGTGAGAATTTCGATTCTTATTAAGCTTCTTGCACGCGTCAGACTTTCCACTCAAAAACGTTCGTCTATCGGTAAACATCTTGTAGAAGCGCACGGTGACAAAAATCCAATTTTGTGTTCTCAATGAGTGCCACGGGAAATTTGACTGCCTCGTTTACGAAATGCTATTCATCAAAAATTAACGCCTACGGCCTTAACACTCAGAGTGTCTCCATCAATGCTTAACTCGTTGTTTAGGGAGGCAGCGTGTCCGAGTGGTTTAGGGCGCTGGATTTGAAATCTGGAGGTCCCTGGGTGATATCCACAATCCTACTGCTATCTGGATTTGTTCTCGGTAGTCCCGAGTTCAACTCCTCGACGACGTTGTGTAAATAGCCAACTGGTCAGCCTCCCACCAGTTGGGATTCTTAATAGGTTATGTTCTATTTGAATTATTCAGTTACTTATTTACAGTGTCCCTAGTTAGCACTACAGTGCTAAATACGAAGACACTTAAATAAAGTTATTATTATTATTATTATTATTATTATTATTATTATTAGCTTGTAGTTTCTTTTTAGTGAACTATTGTTTTTCCTGTATTCATAGAATATTCATGTTTCTTTTCACTTGATAATGACGCCCGAGAACGTCGAGAAGTCGTGTATTTTAAAGCGTTTTTAAAAGTTTCTTAAATGTTTTTAAGAAAGGTTTTTTCGCAATTTTTTATAGCTAAATTGTAAAAAGTCGCTTCCTTTCAAGTGAATTTTATAATTAAATAACTAATTTAATAAAGTAAACATGAAAAAAAAAAATCTTAACTCACCTCACAAAGTAAACACTACAATCATCAGTGAATGGCAGTAAGATTAGGACACTTTTTAAATCCAAGCAAACATTCAACTAGCAGTAACTTATAGTTCACCGCAAAACTACTGCCACTGAATGTGACACAATCGAACCGAGTCCATGGCTGTAATAATAAACTACAAAAACTCATTGTTCCATCCAGCTTTTAATGAAAAATTCAAAATAGATTGCTGTTTTTCTTGAAACTGTATTAAGGCTTCAATAGAAATAGCATGCATTAGAATAGAATAGGATGTTCTCAGTGGTGAAAGGTCACCAGCACACGCACAATTCTGTCATATATGAAGTATTATTAAAAACTGGATCATTGGATAATGCAATTCGAGAGTTTTTATTGGCTTAGCCATCATGGTATATTTAAAGGTTAACGCACTCAGAGAGTGAATTAGCGGGATTTACCTGCACAAGTTCATTGTTAGTGAACTCGTGCAGGTAAATCCCGATAATTCACGAGCAATGAGTGCGTTAACATTTTTATTACTCTTCCCAGTAGACCGCGACACCCACGAATTTTTTGCCGCCTTTAGAGTAACGTTTTTGATGCCGAAGCCATGGTGTAATGACAGTGGTGTAATGAATTTACACCACGGCTATTACACCACGATAATGACGTCAAGGGAGTTGTTTCGTCACAACCCAGTGTCACGTGGTACAAATCAACCAATCAAAAATAGGAATTCGTACAGTGTATGAAAGTTGAATAATAAGAGCCAATCCAACGCGCGCTCATGGAATAATTGTTAAATACGAAAATGTCACTGCAAAATATCAAGAACTAATTAAACAATACTCGCGTTCAGTCCTGGACATAAGTTGGTGTGCGAAAACAGTTTGATGTTCAGCGTGGTATTGCAGCTGTGAATAATAATAATATACCAAAGACTGAACATGTCCCCCAAGCTCGCACACTCAACTTTTAAACCGCAGTGGTGTACCAGCCTTGAGTATATCTTTGAATATTGGTGGGACGTCTGAGAAAGCGTACGTGTATCTCAGAATCTAGAATCCAGAGTGTATTATTTGCCTTTTGCTAGCTACTAATAGAAACCTCACCATTGAGAACTAATTGTAGCAGACAGTTTGAAGTAGTTTTCATGCCACTGTCAGAGTAATATTTAGAGTTTATAACTCCAGTCGTTTGCAAATTGTTGCCTTATTGTTCCCCTAATAAATTTACTCATTAAGTAAATCAATCATGAACTGTGCTCCTAGCATTGGAGCCTCTTTGAATGTCTATGTAAAGTGTGTCTGAAAACATTTCACAAAGATCTCATTCACAAAAGACCACTTCCACACCGCAACTTCCTGAGCTACGGGGTTGATCTGGCATAGCCACTCTGAACCGTTGCAATCTGTTTCAGATTGATGGCTGGAAGCGTGAAAGACCAGTCGTCTCAGAAATGGTTTTTAACGTGGTGCTAGTACGTTGCTGAATGGATGCGGTGATAGGATAGTGAAATCCATCATCATACTCTATGGAGCAATCACGGACATCAAAAACAAGAAGTCCCCAGTGATTACCATGTAGATGCATGGGTAGAAAAATCAGATCCACAGCACTCATGTCGACATTCGCAAAGAGATTGCGGACTGCACTTTTTCGGAAATTCGTAGAAATATCATTTCGCAGCATACAGAATAGGTTTCTTCCAAGACGCCCATTTGCTGCATCACAGTACTTGATTATGAGCAAGTTGACAACTTGATCCGTGAAATAACGTTCACAGCGTCCGGTGGCCATACATTTCTTTGTTAATTTTGAAATTTTCAAATGGCTGTATCTTACTTACTATTGGGTCTATTTACACCAAACTTGGGGATTTTGTAAGGGTTGGTCTGCACTTTATGGCTATGTGGATCGATAGTTGCTAATTCCACAATGTACAGACTCGTACCTAGTCCTTCACGGTTTGAAATCAGGCAATGGGAAGCTCAACTGGACACAAAATTCCACAGGCTGTCCTCCAAGACGTCAAAACTATTTCCTCGCTCTCTTGACCTTCGTCTTCACCATCACTACACGTAATAGGAGTATACAAGGCACATCTTAATCACACCGGTGGATTGTCTTTTAGCCTAAAGCTCAATCCCCCTGCGCCATCTTTGATCGCCTCAATTCGTTCCACGTGTGATATTAAAAAGGAGTTGCCCCCTTTCTTAATTTTCATCACAGTAACATTTTGCAAAACCAACTATTTTGTGCTAGCGATTTAGGGATTCTTTACTAGGTAAAAACTTGGCAGGCCAGTGTCGTTTCTGTCGGCATCTTGCGGTCAAATACTCTTCAAGCAATAAAATTTTATTTGCTTAACTTATATGTATGTTAGTTATTTCTCCCTGCTCCGTCTTTGAAATCATCCATTTTTCTCCTTTGAAATTTGTTTCTAGTTCTTTCTCCAGGTCTTCCTGCTCTAGGTCAAGTGTAGTATCGTTTTAGGTTCTATCAGAGTCCTCTACGTCTTGATAATGTAGTAATTCATGTGTAATGTCTTCAACTGGAAGTTCTCCATCACACATCTGCAAGCCTATCGGGTGGTTAAATTTGTACGGAGAGTCCCAACTGTCATTCTCCTTGAGGAGGTCAACGCAGCATTGAGGCATATATTTTTGAAAAAGGTCTTACCCATTTTTTCAGCCCTTTACGGTGCGCTTCTTCTTGCATCTCTCTGAAAGCTGTGTATGGTTTGACCTCGTGGACAAGGGCAGAACACCACCGAAAATATCTTCTGCACGTGGTGTCATCAAATGAACAGCTGCTGATAGTTAGAAACCAGCCGAGTCAGTGGAGTAGCCCATGAAGATGGAATGGACTTTCTCGTACTTAGTAAGAAAATGAGGTATTCGTCTTTGCAGTCACGTTGTACCTCCACAGCTCTTCCCAGATCTTCTTGAATAGGGAGAACAGCATGTCCACAGTGATATATATATATATATCTAGTACTTCGCAAGGGGACTGGCAGGCCTTACCCTTGAAGTCAGTTGCGCGATTGTCTTCTTTATCTTATTCTTTTAGGCGTGTCGCACTCCGTATCCAGTTCCTCCGCTGCTAGCAAGATGGGTTGCTTTGGTGGTTCTAGTCTGTTCAGCAATTCTTCGAAGTGCTCTACCCATGTTTTCATTGCTGTTCCTTCCCTATGATTTGTCACTGTACCTTACCTTTCACCGGCCTTTCTGACTTACTGTATTTTCCGGACAGGTTCTTGGTAGCCGTTTGTACAAAACCCTAATTTCCCTTCTCTTGTTATTTGTTGAGAGTCTTCAGCTAGCCGGTAATCCATCTATGTATTTCCTATTGTAAGCTCTGATGCTTTTTTTCGGTCTGTTGTTAGTATTTGAGTACTCCCCTGGTGCCTTGGACTCCTGGGCTCTTGTTATGGTAGAATTGACAGCTTTTGGCTTTCTGATGAGCACCTTTTGTGCTGTTTTGGCGTCTTCCTCATTCAGCAATCAATCAATCAATCAATCAATCAATCAATTTATTATACTCACTGCGTGGGATTGAGGTTGCCCTCACTATCTGAGCCAGAGGCTCATATATAAAACGCAAAATTAAATAAATACATGTAATAACAATAATAAGAATTAAATAAAAAAATACATTGAGTAGTTATCATACTATCCAACTATCCAACAAGCTAGATAATTTGATCAAAAATAAGACCCAAACAGCAGTGATAAACATGTTGGATTTGTACATTTTATGACTTGACGTTTCGTATATACTCTACATACATTTTCAAAAGTAACCGTTGAAATTTAAAACAGCTATTTATAAAAAATAAAGGTGAGGGGACTGGAACCTAGATTAAGCAAATACTTAACAGTAAAATATAAAACTAGTACAGATTAATAAAGTATCAGCTTTTCACTTCCGACGTTGACGTTGAAAGCTGGCTCAAGTTCTTGAATAAATAAGGTTTCTTTTTGATAGTCTGTTTTGCCCTTCGCTAAAATATCAAAATGATCCCACTTGATGTTATGTCCAGTGGCCTTGACGTGGTCAGCAATGGCTGAAGTATTGTCATTTTTAGCAAGGTTTTTCTATCGTGAAGCCTTCGTTTAGTTTTACCAATAAAATTGTGACATAAATACTAAAAATCTAAGATTGACAGTAGCGAACTGTAGCGGTTTCCCCTCAAATATTGTTGGCAAATTTTATTATAAATCTCATGAAAATCTAGTTACGTATACAAAGGAATCGATGAAAAATTCTTTTGTCAAATCAAATTTAACATACATTTATTTTGGCATTTATCAATACTCAAAGTTGGTGACTTAGCATTGAAAGGAATTATAAAGTTATCAGCTGTTCCTCTTTCCTAGCAAACTGAAATTCTATTCCACTTTTTTCGATTTGAAAAGAATTTTGCACATGACAAGACTTAAACTTAGCTACTAATTGGCTTTTTTATGCTATCGGAACCGGCTATATATTAATTATAATTCAAATTTAAAAATGTATGTCTTTTGTCAAACCTAACCTAACAAACGTTCAATCAGGCATATCCTAATCATTAAACTGAGTTGGTGGCTTTGCATTGTAAGTAAGGTTATCTGCTTTCTTTCATAGCAAACTGAAATTTTCAGGGTCTTTTCCTTTTGACTGATTCGAAAGCTAGAATTTTGCACCTTATAACATACAAGAAATTAACTTAGCTACTAATCTGCCCTTTTTTCAAAACCGGCTAGATATCAATTTTAATTCACAATTATCATGTCTATGCATGCAGTTTATATTTTACAAGCAGTAAAGCTGTCTGAGGGTGTCTTTCACTTCCTTTTTAACTTCTTTGATCTTCCAACAATACAGGATAGGGTTTAGCGTTGAGTTGAAGTACACTAGAGAATTTGCAGTCAAAAAAGCCACGACATGAAATTCAATTTCAGTAACTTCTAACACAGTTGTAATACCAATCGGAAAATAGCAAGAAACTAATACCAACTGCACCCATAAAACAGTAGCTACCGTCTTTTTGTATCTTGCTATGTTCAGTGGAATCCTTCCTCCGTTCGGTTGTCTTTGGGGGACGTTGTTCAGTAGTTGGACTTCATTTTGTAGTTTGAGGTGAATGCGAGTGTAGCAAAAAATGGATGTCGCCACAGAAAATGTTATGTAAATGGGGATCAAAAGCATGGCGATATTCCTTCCCCACAGTCTGCTGATCGCTATACTTGACCCAGCAATTAGCCAAAAGGAAAATATAACTACACGAACTCGCCTTAATGTTACAATATGTCTGTACCTCAATCCCAACAACAGAGCGAGAAGTCTGTCCACACTAATTGCGGTCGACGTGAACAGGGATATTACACATAGAATGAAACCGGAAACACTTTTTGTTTCGTCAATGTAGTTAAAAGCCTTCATGTTCATATTGGTGAAAGGAGCCAACGTGGTTGTTACAAAGAGTGGTTGTACCACAAGTCCAACGCAAAGATCAGTGACCGCCAGACATCGAAAGAAAAGTTTTGTCGGAGGATAAATAGAAGAGACTTTATGAAGAGCAATAAGGATCAAAGCATTGCCCAGAGATGCGGTGATGGAAAGAACAATGTTCAAAGCTGAAAAAAATTCAAGTATCCCAGCTTGTTTTGTTCCGAGTACTTGGTTCTGTTTGCTTGTGAAGATTCTATCTCCTGTAACGTTACTCATCGTACCTTGCCAGTTGGGTGGTCAAAAGAATTAAAGTTGCTGTAAAGAGCGCTTTTAGTTGAGAAATGAAACCTGAATGCACCAGGTCGCAGCTCTATTAGTGAGTGGAATAATAGCAAGTCCATCTGTGCTTTATCTGATAACTTATAGCTTCCCTACCAGCAGTTGTATTTTAATGACTGCCCAATGTTAATAGTGTTGAATAGTGATATGATATGTTTGTTGCGTTGAGTGGTCGTTTGCCTTCGAGTATTTCGGTTTTGAATACATTGAGAAATTATAATAACAATAAAAAGAGTTTTCCGCGATACAATTAAGTTTTAGGATCATGAATTAAGGTTTGAGCAGTAAAATGCATCTGTGGAGTTTTTCAACAGCTTTGTCGAATTCACCAAGACCTTAATTTCACAAGCGATGTCTCAATCGGAGCACTGAAAGTTGTTTTCCTACTTCTCTAACCAAGAGAACACTGCTAGAAAAAGAAAGAAAAATAATTCATTTCATTGCATGATCAACCTCGTTCCCAGGGCCTGTTGCTATTTTGCATGATCAAAGTGTGAATTCTCTTTGCTTACCCAATTGCGACACAAATTCCTGCAAGCTTTGGGCAGAAGCACTCTATTCAGCGTTAGAATCAAAACAAAAACAAACTCTCGCAAATTCCGGTCGATAGAGAGTCTTAAGGCTCTTGACTACCTACATCTGAATTGCGCTGTGATCATTTTTCTGTCAGCATATTGTTGTTCCACGTACTTTTAAACCTTTGTTGATCCATCGACTGAGGGATAAATCGTATTTTTGAGCCTCGCTAAGAGAGGGCTTATTACAAAAAGAAAAAAGCCAGAAAAGGGAAAAATTCGGCGCTGTAGTTTCATCACTCATCTTTATTTTTTTCACAGTTCACGCTCAACGAGAATATTTCCCAATAATAGTGTCTGCTAGTAGAAAAAAATTTAATTGAACACGAGAGAAAATGTGCACCCAATCGGGACATGTGAGGGCTTTTATACTGATAAAACCTATTGCTGACCCGTAAATGAGCAAGATTCTATAATGTTGATATCAGAATGTACTAATGATGTGCGATTTCTAGTTACATGCTGGACTTTTTGCAACCTCGTTCCCAGGGTCACTCATCCTCCCGCCCTCTCTCGCTCCAGGGGGCGAGAGGATGAGAGACCCTGGGAACGTTGTTGGACTTTTTGTTATACTGTGGATGCGATATTCCAAGTTTGGCGCAATTTTTGCTTTATTCATTGTAGCCCCATTTCGATTATTGTAGTGTCGTATGAGGAGATTGCAACACTGAAGCTCTCAGCATTAAACTTCAGACATGAGAAAATCGTGCTGCGCAAATCTCGACTTTTTCTTCTTATGATTCCAATGCTGACGATCTCATCAAGTAAGACTTGGCTGGATAAAACTAAACGCTCAACGATAATTGCAAACAGTTAGTATGGTCTATAAATCACAAAATGGTCTTGGCCGTGATTATCTCTGAACAGAATTCTCCGACCGCAATGAAATTTTTACTGCCAAGCACCAACTTTTTAGTTTAAAGAACAGTTTTACTGAGCTATGATGGTTCGGAGCTGTGGAACAGCTTAATTACCTGTCAAAATATAACAAGTACAAACTGTCAGCAGCAGCGATCTCTTCCAATACATGCAGATACAATAAACACACGGCATTCATGGAAAGCCGGCAGGCGTTTTGTTTTACTTCAATTGAATATTTTTAAATGCATCGTAGATTAGAGTCTATAGACGCGATTAATTTCTACAATATTAGAGTTTTAATTTATTATGAAGGTGTAATGTTTTTTACCGTGTCTAAATAAACTGAAGTTTTTTATTCTATTCACTCTTAAAATTAAAAAGACAAAAGGCTAGATATATAAACAAGTTAAGGCATGGAGTAAATATTACAAAGTGAGTGTAATAACAAGATCAATGTTCTATAATTTGGCTCTCAAAACATGATTTTGGCAAACATGGTTAACTATTGGGAAAAGCCAGAAGCATATAAACCCGTTCTAAGCTTCTGGGTGAGCAAAGCACTCGAGTAACAACACGTAAAGTACGAGAAGACATTCGCGGTTAACAAGGAAGAGCTCCCCTCCTTTCCCTCGTCCTTGTCAAACAACCTTACTGGTCTCCCAGCTGAGTGTCAAACCTATCTTTTGTCCGTTTCAGAATGACCCTGTTGAACACTTTCCCTGGGACGTCAGCCAGAATTGTGATCCTTCGATTCTGTAGCTGGTTTGTGCAGCTGCTAAGATCACCTTTTGGCAGAGTGATAAGATCTCTCTTACCAGGGAAGTGGCAGCTCCTCTTCCCAGATGTTCTTCAATTGGGGTCACAGTATGTCTACAGTGGTGTTTATATCTACCTTAAAGGAGAACAACCAAGGTGCCGGAACGAGGCTTTTCAATTTCGTTGTTTGTTATCCGTGTCAATCTTCTCCATCCTTAACCATCCTTGTTCCTTTATGGTTTATTATTATCCCTTTGGTGTTTTTCCATCTTTGTTAAGTATTATTTTCAGGTTTCCTTCAATTTCAAGGTAATTTTGTCGATGGTCAAAATAACTCAAAATACCAGGACTGTGCTCCTTTAAGTACTTGGCAGGCAAGAGATACTGACTGGCATGCTTTGACCTTACAGTCAGCTGTGTGATTGCCTTCTTTATCTCAGCTCTGTTCGGTGTGTCGCACTCCATATCCAGCTCAGTCCTCTGCTGACAGCAGGATGTTGGGTGACTCTAGTGGTTCTAGTCTGTTCAGCAATTGTTCGAAGTGCTCTACCCATCTTTTCCTTTGCTGTTCCTGCTCTATGAGTTGTCAATCTGCCTTATCTTTTACTGGCCTTTCTGACTTATTGTAATTTCCGAACAGGTTCTTGGTACAGAGCCCTCGTGTTCCTTCTCTTGCTGCTTGTTCGGCGTCTTCAGCTATCCGGTAATCCATCTATGTATTTCCTATTGTAAGCTCTAATGCTCTGATGCTCTTCTTGCTTTTGAGTACTCCTCCGGTGCATCAGACTTCTAGCCTCTTGTTGGCTCTCCCATCCGATGAGCACCTTTTATGCTGTTTTTGACCACTTCGGGACCACCGCTTGGGTTACGCCCTTTTTGTCTGCATTGAGTCCACCGTGCCTTGCTGATTCAAAGTAGCAGTATGTTATAGTCGCCGCTGCTACTTGGGTAGTCTTTCCTCCTTGATACCTGGTCCGTATTTTCCGGCCATGTTACCACTTTGATAGCCCTGATTACGAGAAGAGAAGTCATTCGTCTTCTTAACGAAACCTAGCACTGAGATTTCTTGAGTTTTACTCATAGGCGTTTCTGTAACAGGGTTCTTTTCTTCAGAGTGCTTTTCCAACCTCCCTTCGTCTTATCCGGTCTTGGTATCGGCAGTGATGAAGTGATAAGTTACAAGATAAGTAACATTATATCAGCGACATTTTGAACTCTTGCTCAAAACAACTGGTTTTGCTAAACGGGAAAATGGGGCGTGAACTGGTTATTGCCTCTGAATCGCAGAAATGACTCGACTGGTTGAATTAGATCTGACAACAAAGAATTATAAGGTACGAGAGTTGATCCCCTGTATAGGAATTATTCGTGACTTCTCTTAGCTTATTTGAGACCCCAGGAGGATTTAGAAATTAACAATTCTGTGATGAAGTAGGGTTTACTCACGTGGAGAGCCCAAGCACCTATGCGATACTGCAAACGCATTTTTGCCTTCCACATAAAGCATTACGCAACGCGCGTGGTTAAGTTATCCGCAAGTCTGGATGCCATCAGTGGCGGATCTAGGGTAGGGGCCCGGGCCGCCCCCCCTAATTTTAGGGAAAAAAGAAGAAATGACAGAAGGGAAAAAGGCGAGCAAGGCAAGTAAATCAAGCCCCCCCTCCCTCCCCCCCCCCCCTTAGCTCAAGGTCTGGATCCGCCACTGGCCATATCTAAAAATGATTGAGAGGGATTGACGAAAGGATAAGGATGGTATGTGGGATTAATTTTCTGATCTTTCATCTTCTCTCAGGAACTTTTTAGGGGGTTTTAATGTGCGACCTGGCTATGCGACAAACAGAATCATAGAACATGCGGAAAACAACGTAAAACCGTTGAACTTCACACATTTATTCTGCTTCGAATTTTCAAACTAGACATCTTCCATGTCAATGTAAATTCAGCTGGTTTGCAAGAATAGACTAACTCTTAATGAATGGTACTTACCAAAAAAACGCTCACATTTTAAGGTGTATTTTAGTAACAAAATTAACAATGCCATCTTGAAGCTTGAAAGTCATTCACTCATTCGACACTCATACCAATAGGGCCGGTTGGCGCAGAGGGCGGCAAAAGACCCGAAAGTAGCATGGATAAATTAAACTGGGACATTTTTGGCGTAATTCAAGTTAATTCTATGAACACCATTTTTGCAGTGGTTTCGAAGCAGAGATAATTTTTGTAATGAAGTAGAAAATGTTATCTTTATCTTTGGTTGTAACCCTTATGAATTTATAATTTTTCCTCAATATTGTTGGCAAATTTTATTACAAATCTCAAGAAATTCTGAGTTACGCGTTTACGGTGGATGGAATCAATTAAAAATTGTCTTGTCAAATCAAATTCAACATGCATTTAATTTGGCATTTATTAATATTGAAAGTTGGTGACTTAGCATTAAAAGTGATTATATAGTATATCTGCTCCTCTTTCCTAGCAAACTGAAATTTCATTCTATTTTGTTTCGATTTGAAAAGAATTTTGCACATTACAAGATTTGAACTTGGTTACTAATTGGAACCGGCCATATATTTAATATAATTCAAATTTAAAAATGTATGTCTCTTGTCAAACCTAACCTAAGATACGTTTATTTAGGCATATGTTAATTAAAATTAAAAAGCGATCGAGGTCACCATGCAGGTCGGACGTGTCTTAGCTCGCTCTCTCCTTTTGCTCGCTTTTTCAGCTTCTTTTCGAATTTACACTTTGTTTAACGTTACGAAATGCTCGTCCGAAGTAGAAACCACCTTTTATTGGAATGATAAAGCAAGTTTCACGTATGATGAGGTTTCAAACATTGATTTTGCCTTTGCCAATTCAAGTGGTCCGAGCAGCCATGTTGGTTTCCACGGTCGTGTTGCGCGCAGGAAGCACTTTTTCCATCGAAAGTTTGCCTACTACTGTAACACATCAGCTTCATTTCAACTGAGAAATATACTAGTGTGTGGAGACGTGCATCCTAACCCTGGTTACGGTGGTGATACCTCTGCCTCAAATGGCGAAAGGGGTCGTAATGCGCGAAAGCCGCCCACATGGAAGTATCCTTGTGCAGCTTGCTCGAAACCCGTTCGTTCGAACCAGAAAGGAATTCTGTGCGATGGCTGCTGTAAATGGCATCACTTTAAGTGTGTAAATATGGATCACAGATTATACAGTGAGTTAAGCTCTTCTGATGACCCATGGTACTGTACGAATTGCTCTTTTCCCTTCAGCTTCACGGATTCGTTCTTTGAGGAACCTGTCACCAGTGGGGAGGCCCCTGTTACTATCACACCGGAGTGCAATCCAACTGACAATATTACTACCGGCAGGCAAAGTTTGCTTCCTAAAGTTTTGGTTTTGAATGCCAGAAGTATACGGAACAAGGTGTTTGATTTACAGGCATTATTGCTTACCGTTTGTGTGGATATCATTGCATTGACTGAGACCTGGCTTGATGATAATTTTCTTGACTCTGAACTCCATCTTAATGATTATAATATTTTTAGGAAGGACAGGTCTAATCGTCGCGGCGGTGGAGTGCTTCTGGCCATCAAAGATCAGATCTCCTGTATACAAAGGACAGACCTGGAAACGGAATCTGAGATGTTAGCTCTTGAAATCCATTTAAATCCTACTTGTAGTATTCTTCTCGCGGTGTTTTATAGACCTCCGAGTGCAGATGAATCTTTCTTGGCTGATTTTAGATATTTCCTGGATAAATATTCAGACACTGGCTTGACAAACTTAGTAGTCGTAGGAGACTTCAATTTTCCTAACATCGATTGGAGCCTTGGATGCCCCATTGGGTCTGACCCTGAAACTGTGGAGTTCTGTAATGTTTTGGACGATTTCTTTCTTCTGCAGAAGAATCTTCATGTGACTCGTGATACTAGTAATGCTGGCTCCCATGGAAATATTCTTGATCTTGTGCTCACCAATGATGAGTTTCTTGTCGAAGACGTCCTGGTTCATCCAAATGCCTTTGACTCTGATCATCATCCTCTAACATTTAAGTTACATGTTAAGAAAACAAGGCCAAGAAATGCTCAACGTAAAGTTTATTGTTATAGAACAGGGGATTTTAATGGTTTACGAGAGACATTGAGAACCTTACCCTGGGACCTGGTAATATCAGATACTAGCATTGATACAAGTTTAGACAAATTTCAAGATATGTTATTTTGTGCAATTGACCATCATATACCGCAAAGAACTCTGAAACGACGCTCTAGGCCTCCTTGGATTGATAACGAAATTATGAAATTAATTAGAAAGAAGAAAAACCTTTGGAAACGTTTGAAGTCTAACGGATCTGCTGATTTATTTCTGAAATTTAAGGATCTTAGAAGGAAGACCAAGAAGCTTATCAATTCAAGTTATCAACAGTATCTTCAATGTCTGTCTGGAAAACTCCAGGAAAATCCCAAACATTTCTGGGCATTCTATTCTATTAAATCTAAGAGAAAACGAATACCTGAAACTGTTATCTATGGAGACACCAGGTCCAGGGATTTGAATTCGAAGGTGGAGTTATTCAATGTGTTTTTTCATTCGGTCTACTCCAAATCTACTACTGATGTTAAACTGTTGGCCAGCGATGTTGTTAATCCGAACTTGTTAATTGAAGTTACAACAACAGCTTCAGAGCTTGAAGGAATTCTAAGCAAGATCAACATAAACAAGGCACCTGGTGTGGACAATTTACCAGCTCGTATTATACGTACCTGCGCAAAAGAGCTCTCTATTCCACTTGCCCATTTGTTTAATTTGTCCCTGAGAACCGGGAAATTGCCCATTTTATGGAAATCAGCCAATATTACTCCAATTCATAAGGGAGATAGTAGGGAGCTCGTTACTAACTACAGATCTATCTCATTATTGCCTATCCCGGCCAAGTGCTTAGAACGTATTGTTCATTCTGCTATCTATGATCATGTCTCACCATTTTTAACTGAGTGGCAACATGGTTTTGTTAAAGGCAGATCTTGTGAGACTCAACTGATTTTAACCCATCATCAATGGGCTACTGCCCTTGACCAAGGCAGACAAGTTGATGTAGTCTTTTTAGACTTTGCCAAAGCCTTTGACAAAGTGAACCATGCAGTTTTGTTGCAAAAGTTGTGCAACTTTGGGATCACTGGCTCATTATTACAATGGTGTGAAAGTTATTTAAGCAATCGTCGTCAAAGAGTAGTGCTGGATGGTGTATCCTCTTCCTGGTCGAATGTCTCATCTGGAGTTCCTCAAGGCTCCTTATTAGGGCCTTTATTTTTTGTTATTTTTATTAGTGACCTTCCCGAAGTAGTACTTCCCGGTAGTACTATTGCTCTATATGCTGATGACTGCAAATGTTCTAGAATCATTGACACGGCTGGTGATCTTGAATTGTTTCAACAGGACCTCGATAGTCTGCATCAATGGAGTGTTCGGAATTTCATGAACTTTAATGTCAAGAAATGCAAAATTATGAAAATTACCAAGATCATTCAACCACTCACTTTTAGTTTTTTCCTTGAAAATTCCGAACTAGAGGAGGTTAAAGATTTTAAGGACTTAGGGATTATTACAAATCATCACTTATCATGGAACGCACATATAGATTATGTAGTGTCCAAGGCTAACAGAATGCTCGGTCTGATTAAGAGAACTTGCAAAGGTCTTGATGACCCTAAGACCTTGTGTACTCTTTACTGCTCTTTGGTACGCTCAAACTTGGAATATTGTTCAGTGGTGTGGTCCCCATATACAAAAAGAAATATTGATAAGCTGGAGAGAGTACAGAGAAGAGCGACTAAATTTATCTTAAAAAGTGATGATCCCTACGACACTCGTTTGAAGAAGTTAAACCTCATGTCACTGGAGAAGAGGAGATCACTGACTGACGTGACCTTCCTATATAAAGTACTTAATGGCAACATTAATATTGACGTCAGTAAAATTATTGACTTCCACTCGGAAGCTGACCGCTTCTCACTTAGGTCTAAGGACTCTTTAACTTTAAAGAAGAAATTTGCCAGAACTAATGTCTTGAAGTACAGTTTCCTTCATAGAATAACTGACCAGTGGAATCACCTACCCTTAGATATTCGTGTTTCTGATAATGTAAATATTTTTAAGTCTAGGGTTAAGAAATTTTTTAGTGATTTCTAAGTAGCTTTTATTTTTTAATTAATTTATTTATTTATTATTATTATTTTTTTTTAATGTGGATTATGGTGGTCTGTCTGAGTATGGGGTCCTGGACTCTTTTACAGACTATCCTTATGGCATATATATATATATATTTATATATTTTATTTTTGTATTTTGTAGCTGCCATTAGATTGTAATAAATCAAGTTGGTGGCGTGGCTTTGCATCGTAAGTTTGGTTAACTGCTCCTCTTTCATAGCTAACTGAAATTTTAAACGTTTTTTCTTTTGACTGATTCAAAAGGAATTTTGCTCCATATGATACAAGAAATGAACTTAGTTACTAATCTGCTCTAGTTATTTCTCTTCTTCTTTTAAACCAGCCAGATATCAATTTTGATTTACACTTTTATGTATATGAATGTAGTTTATATTTTACAAGCAGTAAAGCTGTCTTAGGGTGTCTTTCACTTCCTTTTTAACTTCTTTGATCTTCCAACAATACAGGATAGGGTTTAGAGTTGAGTTGAAGTAGACTAGAGAATTTGCAGTCAAAAAAGCCACGACATGAAATTCAATTCCAAAAACTTCTAACACAATTGTAATACCAATCGGAAAATAGCAAGCAACTAATACCATTTCCGTTGTTCAGTAGTTGGACTTGATTTCGTAGTTTGAGGT
Organism: Catalaphyllia jardinei; assembly: GCA_022496165.2. Lineage (NCBI taxonomy): Eukaryota > Metazoa > Cnidaria > Anthozoa > Scleractinia > Caryophylliidae > Catalaphyllia > Catalaphyllia jardinei. The sequence goes on from CM042753.1 coordinate 11,092,869, forward strand.
GGATGCGAGTGTAGCAAAAAATGAATGTCGCCACAGAAAGTGTTATGTAAATGGGGATCAAAAGCATGGCGATATTCCTTCCCCACA
>CM042753.1:11112955-11160226 GCA_022496165.2 Catalaphyllia jardinei
TCTTTTCAGTTAGTTGGCATTTTTGGTATTGTGCTGCTGCTCATTACATAACTTCTTTTGTTTAAATTTATAAGATTAAAACTGTATAAACTACATTGTACCATATTCAAATTAACCTTGCCATGAGCATGTCAGCAACTGACGATAGATGGAGACACATCAAAGACATATCTTGCCATTCAAAGACTGCCATGTGGTTTCTTAATAAATGTAACATTAATCTTCTTGTTTTTTATTCCTTTGAAACTTAATCCATATGATTGTACAGATGTATATGTAGGTGTGGTAACTTGGTAATCTACATGTAAGAACAGAGGGACAGACAGTCACGTACATGTATCCATACACTGTATACAACATGGAAGTCACTATGGCAGGCTTCCTGGCTTGGTCTGAACATATTTGTGCCATCTAGAATTCATACTAATATTTTCTTCCTGCAGCTGAAATTGTGGTGATCAAAATAATTAATAGTCAACTTGTAAAAATGACAATGTTTATGGTTCTTTGTTTAGTCATTGTAAGTTATGATTATCTTTCCAGGGACCTCACATTGCATCCGTCACTCTAGCTGCTTGGGAATGTGGCACTTTAGACTTCCCTGAACCACCTTACCCTGATGAGTAAGTTTAAAATCATTCTGTAGAGGCCTCCTGGTTAGTGCATTCACCTCCAGATTGAGCAGTCCGGGTTTGAACCCTGGCTGGGGACATTGTGTTGTGTCCTTAGGTGATGATATTCTACCCTCCCAGTGCCTCTCTCCACCCAGGTGTATATGGGTACCCTGGAACGTATTGCTGAGATGTTACCCAGTAGTGGACTACATTTAGAATCCCATCCAGGGGGAAGTAGAAATAAGCTTTTAATGGGGTGCCTATATTAGAAGGGGTTTTTAAATAAGAAAGTGACTGAGTTCTTGTTCGGGCTAGAATAATATGACTGTATAATGAGGTAGCGGTCAGGTGGGTTTCCACTGTACTAAGAATCTAAAAGCACAGAGATTTGGGTGGTACCGTAGAATTCCGAAAGTAACGGTCCCCCCAAAAACCGACATTAATTTATTACCTTCCTTTTGAACTCCAAAAGTAACAGCCCATCCAAACGTATCAGCCCTTTATTAACCAAGTTACCAAAAGAGAAATTCTATCTGAAGTGCTGTGTATGGAGCAGCCTGACTGTATGACTGAACAATACATGTTTGAAGAGTTATTTTTTTATTCTGTTTTGAACTTACAGCAGCCGTAACTGAATTTTTCTTGAATTATGAGCTGTATTTCTCTAGTGTTATCAGTTGCATCGTGATATATTGTGATGTACTATTTTTGCCCTACAGTACCCTCATTCAGGGCCTTTTTTGTTTAATATACAGTCTGCTTTAGTTGTACAGTATGTGGGTGCTTAGGAACATGCGTAAACATAACTTTTTATTTTGTTTGTCATGCGTCCGCTTTGTCTGAAACTACTGTTACCATGATGATACAAACGATTTTTAACCATCCTAAAGTAACGACTACCCGAAAGTAGCAGTGCCTTTTGGCTGCTAAATCTGAAAGTGAGGGGGCTGTTATTTTCGGAATTCTACGGTATTCGTATAAATTAAAGCACTAAGATAAAATTTATTGTTGCCTTCAGTATCCAGTGTCCTGAGGATGATCACACCTCTACAGTGAACATGTTGACGATTATGAGTAAAGTAAGGATTGAAGCTTTTATGTGGGTAAGTTATCAATAAGTATCCAAATTATCAATCATGGTAAAGTTGCAACAAGCCTTTTGAAAAATTATTGACGTTGTGACAAAAATGTTGACAGTTAAAGACAATTTTTTTTACAGTGTATAAGTTGTTCAATTCCCATATGAAACGGGTCAGCGTTTTCCTAACAAGCTCTGTCTAACCTTAACAACACAATTAAACAGTGAACGAACACGAACAGTTGGAAAAACTGCCTCATTGTACTTTCAAATCCTGTATTGATGAACACTAATGAGGATTTAATGAGGATTTTATGCGGCACATTTTGTCAAGTTTCCAGCAAAGTTATTGTTCAGTTGACTGAACTGTTTTCAATGCACTACATGCCTTGAAACTTATAGTTCTATAACATTGTTTATTCAGGGTGCAGGCACAGCTATTGGAGAGCTCCCTCCTTATTTCATGGCTAGAGCAGGTAACAAGTGACAATGTCTAATACAGTGTATGCCTAAAAAGTACCCGACACAATGTGATAGGAGAAATATGTGATTGCCAAATTTCAGCTTGGTTTAATCCTTCAGGGCCAAGTTTTCTGCTGACCCACTTAGCCATGGATCTGCATTATGATGGCAGACCTTGATGTATAAGAAACTTGTATAACACATGTTGCTTTGCTAAACAAGTTACTGAGAGCAAGGTTGCATACTACTTCCAGTCTTTATTTTATAAAAAATTGTACCTCAAGAATCTTCCTATTGATCTGTACTGTCTTGTATTTTCTTCAGCACGCTTGTCTGGAACTGACCCAGATGACGAGGAACTTGAAGAAGTTGAAGAATTGGAGAGGTTAACTTCCCTTGCCAATCAGAGTTTATGGACTAGACTTAAGAAAATGGTTCTTGACTTAGTAGAGCGAGTAGGATTCTTTGGTATACTTGTGTGTGCCTCGGTGAGTAAAACTGGTTGCAATTGACACCATTGTATTTTATGTCACACGGTAGTACCATGGACTACATGTAAATGCCAGTTGTGTGTGATATGACTGGTTAAAATAAAAAAAAAAACCAAGTCAGAAACCTGAAATAGAATTGACAGACATACATTGCACTGCTCCAGGAAATATCCATACTCTATTACATGTTATATTTCCTTGATCCTTCCACAGATTCCAAACCCTCTGTTTGATTTAGCTGGTATCACCTGTGGTCATTGCCTTGTTCCCTTCTGGACATTTTTTGGAGCAACACTCATCGGCAAGGCTATTATAAAGATGCATCTTCAGGTAGTAGGAGCTACATAACTTAAAATTCTTGGGTGTTAAAACTTCAGACATTGTATTTCAGATGCTAAATTTTCGGACAAACTTTTTGGACACTGTTATGAAACATAGCCAAAAGTTAGTTTTTGCCTACAAAACATGAATAACACTTGAACAAAAGTGTACTCAGATACACCAATGAGAAAATAGCACAAATTCTATCAATCCATCACATACCTCAAGCCGTGTCTGATCTAGAGTTTGCTCCATAAAGAAACTGCAAGGGCTTGTAAATATTTCAGATGCATAAAAATTTCAGACGGTTTCATTTTTGGAAATTGTTTGGTCCAAAATTGAAAGTGTCCAATTTTTTTTGCAAGTAGTGTCACTACATGTACACCATAACTTACTTTAACTTGCTGAACTTTTTTAATGTCTGGAGTATTTAGTTAATTTGTTGCTGGATAGTCATTTCCAACTTGATTATCCTAACTTAATATTATTAATCTTCGTTCACTGTCTAAAATCCACACGCGTCATTGGTTAAAATTGATCACGTGAGTTCCCGTTACCTAACGACATCAAAGTGACAGAGTGCGTTATTAGAATAACGCATAAAAACTGTGTAGTCTTCAGGTCGGGTGGGAAGCCATTGCAAGTCTATCGCCAGCAGTGAACTCAGATTGAATATTAAAAAGGTTAGAGACTGAAAATTTTCAATACTGCACTCAGCTTCGCTTCGTGCAGTATTGAAAATTTCTCGTTCATTGTACAGTAAGCGTGTGCGTGTATTTGAAAACAAAACACTCACAACAGTCTCTAACCTGTAAACAGTGAGCCTTACTTTCCTTGGTAATAAGATTTCCCCATCATTTAACTATGATTTAACTGCCTTCCTGTCTGTTATTAAAGCTCTGGAAGTTCATGGTATTATTTTATGACACTTGTTTAGTTTTTGTTCTTGTGTTTGACTTGTGACCTTTTTTTTTCAGAAAACATTTGTTATCTTAGCATTTAGCAAGCATTATGTAGAGGCCGTTTTATCTTATGTTGGGTGAGTTATACCCACTGTTTATTTAGTTTTCTTGCAGTTAATGTTTGTTTAAAAAGGGACTAACAGAGTCATATTAAACCCTAGTAGGGGATTTTTGGTTAACTTTCCTCATTACAGTACAATACCACAAGTTGTCGTCATAATCCTTGGGCTCATACAGCTTTGTAAGAGGTTTTGGATTGGCTTATAAAATAATATAGGGGCTTACATTTATATCGGGTAGGGCTTATAAGTGGAATTTTAAAAACTCATTTGAAATGAGCTAAAGCAGCATTGATGATAATAGTTTTTTCAGTGCTTATTACTTTTCCAGTACTCACTTATCAACCTGGTTCCCAGGGTTTCTCCTGGGGCGAGCGCGGGGGGCGTAAGATGAGAGACCCTGGGAATGAGGTTGCTAACTTACATCCATTCTTGGATGTTTGTATCGAGCGTGATAGAAAGATTTTATTAGTTTTCCACTAAATGGGGTTTAAAAACTAATTACAATCAATGCTAACTACATTAAAATTAAGGATCTAAAATTCTAATAGATGTTAAAAATATATCGTATTGCTAATTAAAAACTACTGAGAAATCCCTTTAAATGTCTCTTGAAGATTGATCACAACACATTTTTATCTACTACACACCATGAAGACTTTCACTGGTCTTTACACCAAGTGGGACTCCTTTACTCCTAGGAAGTATAAGGTCAATCTCATCCGAACACTTTATTGCAGTCCACTTTATCCGATCTCAAGAATTCCTTGCTTCAAAATGGTTATCCGAGAGGCGTTATTAACTAAAATGTTAATAATGTACTTCACAAACATAAGGACAAGCCTTGACAACCTGCTCTCACAGTTCCTATGAAAGATGTAATCCTTGTTTTACCTTATTTGGGTCTCCATAGCGATGCTATTACACGCCGATTAAAGTCTTGTGTCAATAAGTTTTATGGTTTCGTCAACCTCAGGGTTGTTTTTCAGAACACTCGCAGAATTACAGACTTGAAACCCGCCCTAAATGAAAACGTCGGTAGTGAAAATCTCTCTCTTTATTAATTCACACCGGATGTAGTTTCTTTTTCCATTGTTGTCTAGCTAGTTACCAATACCTAGCTTCAGTTGTTGTCTTTTTAAATCTCGTCATATTTTGTAACCGTCACTTCTGAGGATGTATGTAGTTGCATACGAAACGTCAAGTTAAATATACCATGCGAAACCTTATTGTTATTATACTAATGTCTTTTGCTTGGCTCTTGTAGTGACATCCCAACTGTTGGTCCCTACATTCAGAAACCATTTAAGATAGCATTGGAAAAGCAAAAGGAGAAATTACATCGAAAACCAGGACAAAGGGCCACTTCCACCTCGGTAAGTGAAGGCTATGACGAATTCACCAGACTGTTAAGGGTACTTTTGGAAGCTGTAGGGGACTCATGGTTAGTGCTTAGAACTCCGGATCGAGCGGTCTGGGTTCCAGCCTTGACCAGGGACATTGTGTTGGTTTTTTTGGGCAGGACAGGGCAGTACATTTCAGTTTTCAGTTGCCCCCACCCCCTTATTACTTGCCCAATAGGCGCGCAATGAACACGAGGAAAGCATGCTTGGATCAGTTTGAAATTAATCCATGCTTTTAACGTATTGTTTTGCTAATCTTGCAGTCTTAAGTTTTGAAATTGTTTTTGATTGGAAATTATCACTTACACCTGACTACTGAGGCTAATTTCACTTGCCGACCGGACCACCAAGCCTTCCGGCATTCTTACTTGCCCAAGAGCAAAATTTACTTGGCCCAGGCAACGGACCAGAGTTGCGAGATTCTATTGTCATTTTCACTGTGCTTCTTCCTGCCCAGGTGTATAAATGATAACTAGGGCAACCATTCTCGTCCCCAGAGCCCCCTTCCCTCACATCTAGAGGGGACTGGGCACGAAGTAAAGTTGGCTTTAGAGACACTGTCTTGATTTGATTGACTAGACTCTTGGACAAGAAATTTCACTTGTTCAACGCTGTATTCATGCTTAGGATAAGCTTTATCGAAATGCATTTTAAAAACATTTTAAGCGTAGGAATTGTGTGATTGATCCTGTAATTCGTTTCTTTCTTTCCTTTTTTACAGGAACCAAATATCCTCGCCTGGATATTTGAGAAGTTCGTGATAGCCATGATCATCTACTTCCTGCTGTCAATCATCAACTCTACGGCCCAGGCCTACGCTAAACGTCTGGATGAGAGAAAGAGACAAGCACATAAGCCTGGCAAGGGCGAGTAATTTAGATCTAACACTGAATCAGGAATTTCCAATCTGAAGCTCTTAGTCTGTACTGAATATTGCACCGCGCGGGTAAATATTTCGATTAAATAAGCGGCGAGGACAGAAGCGAAATCGGAAAGGCCTGGACCACGTTTATACAAGATTCCATGTTGGGCTACTGAGGTACACGCGGATCTGGGTTTAAACGAACGTTGGAATAGCTGCATGGACAATTTTGCCCGTGATCGGGCCTTGAATATAATGTGAATTTGTCATTGGTGGAAGGGAAATGTACACTGCGGTAGAGATTTTTTAGAGTACTCTGCATCGATGTGATAAAAACCCCAACAAAAGACCTTTCTCTGGGCTAGTTAGGTATTATATGCAAGATTTCAGTGGTAACCCGCGAAGTGCGACACACTCGTAAAGAAACCGTGAATCATACAATGCATTAATTTCTGTGCGTTCGCGTTTCTCGCTTTACCCGAAATCTCTGGTTAGCTACCCCTCCCCTGTGAGTTTCCAGGGTCTCTCCTTTTTTTCCGCCAGTGACCCCTACATACATGCATTGGATCACTGTATATACTTCTGTGTGCTTTTCCTGGTATGAGTATGTGGATGGAGTCCTAATGTAGCTTAATTTCTCGTTATTTTCTCGACCGTGTTGTAGTATAATTCGTTTTTAATTATCATTTTAAGTTCTAAGTCGCACGCACCTCTAGGAATGCTTGTTCCAGAGGCACCCTCGAACAAAACGGCAAAAAGTATTCTCCGAGCTGACTATAAGGCTGTAAAAATAGGATTACTTCATTTGATTGTTGACTTTCTGTGCGCTATTTATTAAAGCAAACATGTCGCCTCCCTAGTGGGGTTGTCAAGGAGCAATGTAAGTAAGGACTGAAGTAAATGGAATTTTAAACCAAAAGATCGAGCTTTAGTTTTCGAAAATTGCAGCCACCCTGAGATTGTAAGGTACTTGATTTACATGCAGCCTTATGCCTTTGGCTTTTTGTTTGGGAGTGCGAAAAAGAGGAATCGGGTACCCAAAGGACCAATTTGTTGGCAGAATTTATCATGGACCGTCATGCCCTCGAATTTCCTAAAATAAGAATTTCTGAAACTGTTTGCTTTCAGATTTATATCTGTTCCATTTACCCATATGGCCGGATCATTAACCCTCTCTTGCTTGCAGTTGAATTATTTCTCGTTTCCATAAACTGTTGATCATTATAAATTCATAGAGAGAATTAAAAGTTACTACTGACAGTGATCAGACTCGATAAGAATGGCGAAAACAGTGAATTAGGAACAGTGAATTTTGTTTCATAATAGTAAAACAAATGGGTCAAAGCGGTGGACAAACGCGCTGAGATTTTGCTGTTAATTTTTTTTTTCAAAAACACTATGTGACAAAGACAAACAATAGATAACCACTATATGACAAAGACAAACAATAGATAACCATTATATGAAAAACACGAACAATAGATAACCACTATATGACAAAGACAAACAATAGATAACCACTGTATGACAAAGACAAACAATAGATAACCACTATATGACAAAGACAAACAATTGATAACCACTATATGACAAAGACATCACGTATCTTCCGAGATTCCAGCGACAACATCAGGCCACCTTCAACTGCACGCTCTGATCACGTGCAACAGCGGTCAATATTTTGCGAGCTTTTTCCCGGGTAACAGTGAACTGTTTCCCGTTTGACGTCATAGTGTTCGCAAGATTGAACATGTTGAATGGGCGCCGGCGCTCTAGCGGGAAAAACGCCAGCTATTTAACAATGTGGGTTACTTTCCTACCCATATTGTATCGGCTTAACATTCTTGCAACAAAATTTGAAAATTTTAGTCTTCATGTAAGGCGTTTTAAACAAATACAGTAGAGGAAGTGTGGACAAAAATCAATATCTGTTTTTGATTGGAGAACTTTTGATTGTGTGCCTCGTGCCCGGGGGGGGGCTACTCCCATATATGGGCTATATAGGTATGTGCCGCGGAATAGGGTATGGTTTTTGAGGTTCTCGGCCCTTAAATAGGGTATCTTTTTTAACCCTTTTGTTACTGTGTTCCCGGTGTGGTCCTTAGATAGGGTAGCTAAATTGTATTATATAATACTGGAGTGTGAAAACGCCATCCTAAACGAATGTTTGTTTTTAAATTTGATGTATCCGTTTAAGTTTGTACAACAGCGGGGCCTTGAATGGGGTGTCATTTTGCGGGTTTGGGCCTTAGAAAGGGTATCAGCTTTGGCTTTCTCAGTCCTTAAATAGGGTTAGGGTTCAAGAACCTTCGCGGCACACCCCTATCCAAAATTCGCGGGAGTGGGCCCTCGTGTTAAACACGAAGTTATGTTATGAATAAACTTTGATATGCAAGACAATTTTGCTCTCGAGAATTGGTGACGTACTTGTCCGTGATTCATGAGAAGTAGCAATCCTCGATGTTGGCCGACGTGTGTGAAGACATGGCCGTGTTCTTCAGTGTTAAAGACGAATTCACCTGTGAAGAACACTACAGAACCAAGGGTTGAAGTGACTTTCACAACGAAAGGAGAAGTCATCTTTAACTGACCAAGCTTTGGGTGCTTCATGGTACGTGCCTGAACATTGTGTACTAAAATAAATCTTAAAATGTGGTCGACCGTGTGAACTCGCCAGAGTTGAGAGTTGTTTTGTTCTGAATATCATTTTCGTCGCTGCTGAAGCCATTTCTGTCTTACGCTTTGGAGTTAAATTTAGTTTAGAACTTCAAGTTTTTTTTTATAAGGAGATTTTGCTTTTTGCATCATGGCCGAGCGCCAAATTTTTAGTTTTACGTACACTTGCCCATGAAAGCAAGCTCCTTGAAGATGGCAGTGTTTCACTAGAGTCACTTCATGTTGTTAATTGACGTCATGGAAATATGGTGACCTGCTCTAGGATTTGTAAAATGCTGTTTTATCGCTTGTGCGACTTTGTTTTACTGTGTGTAATAGTTTTAAATTCCTTCTCAGCTAACGTTCTTTGACTTCAAGAGATTGTTAGTTGGTCATGTCTGTTAAACGTTTCTAACGGTTTCATTTGTTTATTTTTCTATCAGAGAGCATAAAACGCCATGAGTGCAAGTATAAAGCGTGGAAAGCGGAAGAAGAGAACTACAGATAAGATGGCAATATAACGTTTAAATATCAGATATTTTCTACAGCAATGGTAGCTATTTAACAATTATTCCATGAGCGCGCGTTGGATATGAGATTACGAGGCGCGTAGCGCCGAGTTGGCTGTAATCATCTCATATCCAACAAGCGCGAGTGGAATCATTGTTTTATTAAAAACGCCCCCAAAATATAGAAAACTAGACTAGACTACAATGAAAACAAAAAGGCAAAAAAAAAAGTCACGCATGCGCTCGCCATTTTTGTAGATCATGGTATAATGGCTCATATACCGTGATGGCTTAGCCAATGAAAACTCTCTAATTGCATTATCCAATGATCCAGTTTTTAATAATTAACAATTATTCACCGAAGTGGAGGTGAATATCCACCACTTTCACCGACACTGAGGTGAATAATTGTTTTAGTATATACCACACAAGCTGAATAACTAGCGGCCCAAAAAGCAACTTTATTTGTGACAATATACCGACAAAAGCCATTTTGTTTTTCTTCGGCTGCCCGGAGGTGAATAGTACTTGGCTAATCACCTCCGAGCTAGCCAATCAGCGCGCGCGAAAAGTAGTATTCACTTGTGTAGTATATTCTAATCTCGGATATCCCCTAGTTTTAGCTGGGGAATATTTGGTTACTTGACGTGTTTAGGCCAATCGCGCGAGAGCGAAAATATTTTATGTATTATAATCAATATTCGCGCCTTTTCAATGTTTAGACTTTAAATTGCAACAAATGTTGGCTTTACGCTAATAACGAACGTTCACTGAAATTTCATTGGTTTATTATCCCACTAAATTCAGTACCGGTTTAGTGTAGGTTATTTGGCCAAACAAAGTCACCGAACAGAATTTGAAACGAAGCTTAAGGGGGCACCCGAAGAAAGGATCTTTAAAACTTGGAACTTGGACCCCACTGGAACTTGAAAATAAAAAGCTTCACCATTATCATTTTTGAAATGCTGATACATTGTTTGTAAGTTATATTTTAAAATGGCCGACAATTTTAGAGAATATAATGCCAGTCGTGGATGAGTTGCTTTGCTCTTTTGCTGTTGTTTAAATAAGCCACTTCAGTTATCGAATGTTGGTTTGGATTCTTCAGCTTCGCATCGAAAAAGAAGACAATTTTAAAAAGTGTTATACTCGGCGATAATTGACATATTTTACCAAAATCAAAGCGGTTCTGTTTCAGTTGAATTGTTTAAACAGATCTGTAACTAAAGTCAATTTTCTGGCTTCATCTTGTGTTAGCATTTGTTGATCGCTCACTTCTGGTTAGAAACTTGGTTATTTTGTTACGCTTGGGTGCTCCTGGTTATCGTCTTGTCTGTAGAATTTATTCAGTGTTGTTGTAATAGCGAGGTGGAACTTAGCTTGTATTGCAGAACAAACGAAAGCAGCCAGTTCGAGAAAAACCAATTGTCTCTAAGAGATTAATTCATTGATTTGCCGTTTTCATATCGTGTGGCATTAACATGATTTGGCGTAAAATCTGAAACCAATTGTCCTGAATTCTTCCAAAATAAATGATTTATCATGTAATCATTTACATACATATTGCTTATCAAGCCACTAAAATTTGTAGACCGAATCGTGGAGAGATTTAAGACGGATTCCGCTCAAAGTTCGAGCAATCAGTAAAAATGATTTTCTAAAACTCTACTCGCAGAACATTAACTTTTTGAATACTATTTAAGACCTCTCTCTGTAGTTCATTTGTCTAAATCTAGGTGACCCCACGATGAAATCACCAAGCATTCTCGAGAAATTTAATGTCAAACCTCGTAAGATTGCTTCATACGTGTTTTACTATGTTTTCGACTAACGCAAAATGTCGGTTCTAATCGAAATATGTATAACTTCAAGTTCAATTTTCTCTCGCGGGGTCAGCTTAGATCGCGATAAGATCTTACCTTTCTTAAAAATATTACTATGCTATGAGGTGTTTTAGATAACTTAATTTTTGCCATTATTGCTCGAATGTTGCGCGGAAATCATCCGAAGCATTTTCGTCTTGCTACTTCGTTGGCCAGGATTTATCATGAATTGTTACACAGAGAGAATTTACACGCAGAGAATTTTGATTTTCGTTACTTTAGTTCCACGTCGTTCGTGTAAAAGTTTTTGCGGGAGTATTTGTTCTGTGAAAACAAAGTTAGATCTTAACTGGGGCTTTCTTAGTTTTATTTGGACAGCATGTTTTTCAATTCTCCTTTAAATCAACTTTATTGTAAAATAGTTTTGCTGTGAATATTTCCAGAATTAAAAATTGTTTAATTTTGTATTTGTGTATTTTGCCATGAGTGTTACGCAAATGTTGCGCTGAAATTATTGCCCTAGTAACTGCTGTTCAAAAATTTAATATGGAGACTTCAACCTTCATTTAGATGACCTTCGTGACAATGGCAGCAAGAAATTTATGGATTTACTGGAAACGTTTAGTCTTTCGCAACACGTCTCCGGCCCGACCCATTTATCGGGTCATACGTTGGATCTAATCATCACTCGTTCGTCAGGTGATGTTGTTCTTGCTTCCCCTAAAGCTACTTTTCCCATCTCCGATCATTTTATTATTCAGTGTCCGATTGGCTTCCCGCGACCAGCTTTATCATGCAAAGAATTGACTTTTCGTAAACTTAAAAATATTGATATCGCCGAATTCTCGGCTGATATTGCCTCTTCTATGCTTTGTAGAAGCTTGTAGACTGCTTTAACATGACCCTTGCTGACATTTTGGACAAGCATGCCCCGCTTAAAACAAAGACTATGATAAATCGTCCTAGGATTCTGTGGTTTAATGATGACATTAAACTACTCAAGCGTAGACGTCGTCGCCTTGAAAAGAAAGCCTTGAAAACTGACCTCCCTAGCGACTGGAGTAATTACCATAAAGTTCGTAATCAGTACTCTGCACTTATTAAATCTGCACGTGTGAAGTATTATTCAACCCTAATTGACCAGTGTGCGGGTGACTCTCGCAAGCTATTTCATGTGGTTAATTCTCTGTCCAGAGAACCATTTGTGACGGCTCTTCCAGAGCGCGATGATCCCACCAAGCTAGCAAACGAATTTGGCACCTTCTTCGTTGAAAAAATTGAAATCATAAAGGAAAATCTTGGCAAGTTTCAAGTTCAAGAGCCCCGACTTGCTCCTGCTACTCCAAAGGAGAATTTGGAGAATTTTTCTTCTCTATCAATAGAGGAAGTGTGTAAGATTGTTCGAGAATCCTCCAATCCCTCATGTCGGTTGGATCCTGTTCCTACATGGCTAGTGAAGTCCTGTCTGGATGTATTAGCACCCTCTATCACTGAAATGGTTAATCTCTCTCTTCTCAGTGGTTGTGTTCCAGAAAATTGGAGAACCGCTGTTGTCATCCCTCTATTGAAAAAACCTGGACTTGATTTGGTCTACAAAAATTTCCGGCCTGTCAGTAATCTTCCATTCATTTCCAAGGTAGTGGAAAAGGCTGCTCTTCAACAACTTCTCATCCACTGTGAGAAAAATGCCCCCCTTCCTAAATTGCAGTTTGGCTTCCGTAAGTATCACTCGACAGAGACTGCTCTATTAAAGGTTCAAAACGACATCTTAATGAGTATGGACAATAAGGAAGTGACACTTCTCGTACTTTTGGACCTAAGTGCTGCTTTCGATACCATTGAACATTCCATTCTTCTGAATATTTTGCAACAGGATTTTGGAGACGCAGGAACTGTTTTAAAGTGGTTCGACTCATTTCTTTCTGGTCGCAAACAACGTATACTTGTCGGTGATAAGACTTCTGACGACTTCAATCTGAACTGTGGAGTCCCCCAGGGTAGTTGTCTGGGGCCTGTTTTATTTTCTCTCTACGTCTCTCGCCTCTTTAACATTATTTCACAGCACCTTCCTTCCGCCCATGGTTATGCTGACGACACCCAGATTTACTTCTCCTTTCGACCTTGTTCTATCCATTGAAAAAGTAACGCTGTCTCTGTGATTGAAAAGTGCATCGCTGATGTTCGCTCTTGGTTTATTGGAAATCGTCTAATGATTAATGACGCGAAAACTGACTTTCTAATTATTGGCACCCGTCAACAACTTGAAAAAACATCTATTGAATCTATTATCATTGGTGACACCGTCATTAAACCCTTAGACAGCGTCCGGAATCTTGGGTCCTGGTTCGATGCTCATATGCGAATGAATGTTAACATAGGCAAGATTTCAAGCAAGGCTTTTCGCGGACTATACGACATTAGACAGATCAGAAAATTCCTTACCGTGGAATCCACAAAGACACTGATCCATGCCTTTGTACCTTCGCATCTTGATTACTGTAACGCACTTCTATGTGGTCTACCTAAATATCAGCTTGATCGTTTACAGAAAGTCCAGAAAGTCCAGAATGCCGCGGCTAGAGTGATTTTTTTAGATTGCAAAATTTGATCATATAACACTCGCTCTTATCGACTTACATTGGCTTCCAGTAACGTTCAGAGTTCAGTTCAAATTGCTCCTCTTTGTTTACAAGTCACTAAACAACCAAAGTCCATCCTACATTACAGATCTTCTATCCGTCAAACCAGCTGCTAATTATGCTCTTCTGCTTGTTCCAAAAGTCAACTGCTCTACACTTGGGGATCGGGCCTTTGCTCATGCTGCACCTGTTTTATGGAACTCGCTGCCATTAACTATAAGATCAAGTGGCAGCCTCACCATTTTTAAAAAGCAACTTAAAACATTTCTTTTTAAGAAAGCTTTTAATTTGTTGGAATAGTATGTTTAATTTTAATTTAGGATCTTTTCGAAATTTATTTAACCATAGCTTGACATAAATTTTTATTTATCAATTATTTATTAATTTAAATTATTGTAAAGCGCTTTTGAATATTCTTTATAGTTTTAGCGCTATAAAAATTCATTATTATTATTATTATTATTAATTATTATTATTATTATTATTATTATTCCCGCCAAAAAACTTAGAAAAAATACGGGCACCCAAACACGTATGCGTTGGTGAACAACAGTTTCATGTTTTCTGTTTATTCCATAATAATCTTACTATCTGAATAAAGTTCAACAGTGTCAGATTGCACCTGCATTTCCTTTAACCAGCGCATACGTATTTGGGTGCCCTGTTTTTGTGGGAGGCGCGGGGTGTGGGGTGCCCTGTTTTTGTGGGAGGCGCGGTGGCCTCATGGTTAGTGCGCTCGACTCCGGAGCGAGCGGTCTGGGTTCGAGACCTGCCCGGTACATTGTGTTGTGTTCAAAACACTTAACTCTCACATGCAGTGCCTCTCTCTACCCAGGTGTATAAATCAATACCCGCGAATTAAATGCTGGGGGTAACCCTGCGATGGACTAGCATCCCATCCAGGGGGAGGAGAAATAGTCCTAAATTGGGATAAGCTCCGGCCTGATGGGACACTTGGCTCGTATGCAACAAGCAGTTAAAATCAATGAAATTCTTTATTTTCTCAATTAGTTAAGTAAAATTGGATTAGAAGGTGTCAACAATAAAATGTGCCCTCTATGTACTAAGACTTTTGGCGAGAAAATTTGAATAAATTTACACAACGTTTCCCCTGACAACAATTTTTGCAATCAAACAAAGAGGGCCTCGTTTAAAATATTTCCCGCCCAAACATGCACAGCATCTAGCTTAGAAACTGAAAGTGCATTGAAGTTTGCCAATTCTTCAAGTAAAATGTTGAAAAGGAAACTTCAAAATGTAGCGCCACGAAAACGGTTCAAGCTAGTCTCGAATGCGAGATGCTGTACTAAAAGCAAACACATGTAACATTACCAGGCTTTAAACTGTGAATTGTTTTGTCTCGAGAAATTCGCCGTGAAAATGGCGAATTTGTTAATTTTTAACTTGATTGGAAACTATTCAAGTGTGTTTTCACTGTTCAGGCCATGCAGTCATTTTCACGTTTTTCTAGTACACGTTTCAAAACTGTTTAAAGCCAAGTATGCGACTTACTCTTACGATTAAGATAATATCTAGTTCCAAGGGTGGGTTTATTTCTTACAAGTGTATTCTTTTTTAAAATGAGAAATAGTTACGAGTGCAAAATTCTCACGCCAGTCAAATCAAATGGTCTGTTTTGAGATAACCACAAACAGTACAAATAAAAGTTTCAAGTTTTTTTATAAATCCGGCAATCGGAAAGTACAATTACAATGAGATCAGTGTCGACACTTTAGAGAGGAAACACGAGCGAATATAATTACATCTTTCTGTCAGAATGATCAATCAATCAAGCGAAACAAATGACAGAATTCGTTTTCCACTTAAATTGTGAAAATTTGTTCAAACATTTAAGTTTTAAATTACATCTGTTTTCTTCAAACATGGCAGCGTTAACTATGCAATAGTCAAGTTTGTGGATGACTAAACATTTTATGAAAATTATACTGAGTTTTTAAATGTGAATGTACAAATGAACCAATATTTTCATAAACGTGAAATTGTTCACGGAAAGTGAAATTCAGCAACTGAAGAAAAAATTTCTCCGGTTAGGCCTTCCGTCCACACTAATCTGGATTGTCCACCGAAAACGGAGCTTTTCAGAAACGCTCTTGAAAACGGAGGAATTTGAAAATGGGACTTTATTTCTCCGGTTAGGCCTTCCGTCCACACTTTTCCGGAGAAGCTGTCCGGAGAAATTGTCCACCGAAAACGGAGCTTCTGGAAAACGGATAAATTTGAAAACGTAGCTTTGCGTTTTAGGCCCCGTCCACACTAATTCGTTTTCAAACGAAAACGGAGCGGTTTTGCTCCGTTTTCTTTAAGATTTTAAGTCCACACTTAACGTTTTCGTATCGTTTTCGTATGTTGGAGCATACGAAACGTCAAGTTCATTAATGAAACTTTTTACAACATGCTTTGTCTCGTTATGTTTATAACCGCAGTTTGTTATTTTTACTCAAATTTGTTCTACTTGTGAAATGTAAATAGCCTCTTTTTCAGAAAGTTGAACATTTTGTACATTATCCGTAAACTAAATTCGTTGGAAATATCATTGTAAAAAAACTATTATTTTTCTCCACTCGTGGTGTTTTGATTTCATGACTTACAATTCACCCTGAAAAGTGCTGTTCAGTTAAGTCGGCTATCTGAAAAAAGCAAACCTCTAAGCTTTTCCACTTATAGTTTTAAAATAACTATGGCAAACATTTCACATTGCAAGATTCAAGAACATATTAGCAAAGAAAGGGATGACCGAATAAATGAAAACTCCATCTTTGCAACAAAACACACGAGGAAATTTAATAGATCCTATTTCTTGTTTTGGATAGTCAGTGACGATTTCGCCCCACAGCAATGCACAGTCTCTTCATTACAAAATTTTGGAATTTTAAAAAAAATAAAATTGATATTTAACGTATGAATTGTGAGTGGTTGTTTTTTTAATCACTTTTAACTTAGACTTACAGTGGAGAATTGTTTGAACAGCAAATTAGAGTAATTTCACAAATCCCGATTCTTATATGCTAATTAGAATCCTCAAATGTTAACGAGTGTGTTCAAAAAGATAAAACTCCTGCACGTGCGACAAAAACAGACACGCTGTTTTTAAATTCTTTTTCGTGGAACAGATTCCAGATGCCGCTTGGAAATAAAGCTTAGCTACAACCGCAATGTGTCTGTTATTCCATGATAATAATAAATAAATGATGGCTACGTGCACAAGCAAAAACGTGCTTAAACAATAACTAATTCCGTTTTAGCATTCAACATTACTGTGCGTCTGTAAACAGTACAGTACGTAAATAGAACGTGTGCGTATTTGTGGGAGACCGTTGAAGCTACTTTTCCCGTATCTTATGGACTGTTTTGAAGAGTCTCATCTTTCAGACAAAAGAGTAACTTCACGCAAATAGGCATGAGCCATCGTGAGTGCTACCAAATCTACCGATCGCTTTGTAGGTTTTCATTTCCTTAAAATCGTGTTCTATATTTACCCTCCTCTTTGAGAGAAGCGTGTTAAACCTTCGCGCTCGCCTGCTGTCCCTGTGATTTAATAAAGGCATCTGGCTAGTTCTTACGGGTGTCAGTAGTGACCCAGCATTTGGATGGGTCTTATCGGCCAGGGCTCAGTGCGCATAGCCAAGCTTTCTAAATTGGTTCAAGTTTCAAGCGAGACTAGCGAGACAGATTGTAATGAGATCGAGAGCGCTTGTAAGCAATGTCGTTTGTGTTTGCAGGAAACCAGCTCGGAATTTCAACGGTGCACTCTAGAACGTGCTGGCTCGCGCTATTGTTCTGGCACATTAGCATTTAAGGATTCCAATTAGCATATAAAAATCGGGGTTTGTGAAATCGTTCTATTAACGAAATAATCAGTTGCAATACACCATTTTGCAGGATTTTGCTTATGATCAGTTCCTTTTGAACTGTGAGTAGATCCAGTCCTTTGTGGGGGCAAACGGCCAGTTTAGGACAATTTGAAATTGTAATTTCGCCCGTTTGCCCCCACAAAGGACTAGATCTACCCACAATTCACCAGGAACTAATCATTAGCAAAATGGTGTATTGTGCGATAATTCAATCAGTTCTCACAATTAAAATGCTTCGACGTTAGGCAGCAATGAAATAAATTCGTTGTACGTGTGGAATATGTAATAATAAAGGCACGTTTTGTAAATCTTCAGAAAGTAGAATTAAAGACTTTCGCGCTAACTTTCTGCGCATCCTTACTGCGCACGTAAATTCACATGCCACGTCATGCATGAGCGTACGCGCTAAGTCATAAAATAAACAAATGATAGGGCAGATGGCCATTACTAGAGCTTTGCCTGGATTTAACGATGTTGCACGTTCGGTGACCCCAATTTTTCTTTCGATGGATCATGTTCTCTACTGATTCTCCTACGTTTAGGGAAAAAATGAAGAAAATCTATGGACTAGAAGTTTGAATTTTTGGCAAAATGCACCATCGAATTCCGTTCTTATTAGCTGTTCGTGCATCTGTGCGGCGGTTTCAAATGCCTGTTAAATGGTTAAATTATGTGAAAACGTTAGTAATATTTGGAATTATTTACGCAACAGCTCCACTTCTACAAAATATGACTAAGATCGTTTGCCTCCGTTGACTCACCCTCGATATTTTTAACTATAAACCCCTGTAGACCGTGCTCAATTATATGGGGCAATTTTTCGAAATCAGTATAGTTTACCACACGCTTTCTCTGAAACGAAGACCGTGACCCCCAATTTTTTTTTTTTTTTTGCATTTCTGGCATAAGTAACTCATCTGTCAGCAGTAGAAATTTAAAAAGATTCTATCGTGCGAACGTCCTTAATATGCGAACTAAATTCACTTTCGGGAAATAGTATAGTAAGATTTTCGTGGAGCTTCGAGTTCATAATAGACTACTTACCTTGGAGAATACTATAGTCAGTTAATTCGCTTTTTGAACAAAGTGAACCTCCACCGTTGTCTTTTAAATTATCGCAAAAATTTCACACTTCAAGACTAATGAACATTTTTAAATGAAATCGATGACTGAATCAAAAAATATGCCGTCTTTTTATAGATAACACGGAGGAAATGTTTTAATTCCTATTTCTTGTTTAAAATTCCTTGAAAAATTTGCCTTCTTGACTGAAATAATTTTGGAACTTCAAAGCCATAGAAACAATTTGTTACATCTATGAAATGTGAGTAATTGTTGTCTAACAAACTGAAATTGTAATCATTGCTTCTAACTTGAACTGCCAAATTTGAGGAAAAGATGCTTCTTGGAACCAGACATTGTCTACCTTAACCAGAAATGTATCCTAAACGTACGTATTTAAAGGGTTCATTGCAACACAAACTGAGAAAAAGAAACATTCGATGTTTAAAACAAATTGATTCAAAAACCGGTGAATAGGGTATTAGACAATTACTCACTCTTAGATCCTAATTCTTTTGTTTCCGTTTAAAAACAGCATTTTCACTAAATATTCAATTTCGAAAACATTTCTCCAAAATACATGGTAAACAAAATTCTAGTTTTCTAATGTTGTAATGAACACCTTTGAAATACGTAAAGATTAATGTAAAGTAACAGATAATACAACATTGAGCGATTAACTTCTCCCGGAGTTGACATTCACATTCCGATATTGGACGATATGAACCTCAAAAGAAAATTTAATATAAAATCAAATCTAAATTTAACGCCTGAAAAAGTAACTTTTGATCTCAAATCCTGAGAAATACCCTTATATTCCTTTTCGCTGACCGGTTTCAGTTTGAATTTGTTTAGTTTCAAATTGTTAAATTTCTTTGTAGCAGGATGTCTTAAAGATAATTTCTAGTTCGTACTGCGCACTTTCGAGAGTTTGATTTCGATTTTTGTTTCGTTTCATGACATCACAAAATGTGAACATTTCGTAACTACCTACATGAACTAAATTTAAAGTCTTAAAACAGCCGCCGTTTTGGATGTGAAGCGGTCGAGGATTTATGCGTCGCTCTTTCTTGTATCACTTGATGATACAACTTCACAGCTGTTAAAATCAGTTAAGCTGTTAGAAAACGAATTTGGAAGGCCTCAAATTAAAGCCAAGGTATGTGGTTCGAAACAAACAACATCGAGTCGCATTCCATCGAATGAAAACTTGATATGTTCATTCTTGTCGCCAGAGCCTCCGTTTCTTTTGCTCACGTGGTCGGCGAAACGGCGACATTTTAAGACGAGTAGCACTGGGGACGATAATGGATAATGTTTATAAACATTAGGGTACCGAGACTGCACATTAAGGACTGGAAATCATCTTTAAATTACTGTAAACCTTTTTACATTTTTTCAATATTAATTCGTGTCCTTACATTGTTAGTCCAAGCTCCACCAGCTCAGTTCTCCACCCTCACTTAAATAAAGTTTCATCATAATTATTGTCATCTTGTCCCTTTGGCCGGACGAAAATAATTTGTCTAGTATATAAATGTAAATTAGTGTTATCACGAAAATGAGAATGAAAATCGCTCAATGTTCTATGATCTCCGATCAAAATGGTGGCCGGCTCGTTTTTGCCAATTTTCTGCTACAATTTTGTGGGGTTTTATAGTTTGGCACTCCTCATTTAATTGACAAAAGCGATACTCAAATCAACGTTTCTGGATACAAACTTGGGAGCGATTGCAGAATACCCCGGCCAAGCCATTACATGTGTCGGCGTGCTTTGAAGAACGAGGGCACATGTTTTGGAGGCTAGTCGCATTGCATAAAAGCCACCTTTTCAATCTGAATATAAAATAGTTCTAAATTAGATCTTAGCTTTACCGCGCTTCCCCCAGTGCTTGTGATTTTGCAACAGTTTTCCTTGTTTCTCCCTCTCGTCTGCATTCCTGGTCTTCTTTCCCACTCTGTAAGAAAACAAACACAGACAATTTAACAAGACGTTTAACGGTAGCAACTGAATATAATCAAGGTCCCTGCTGTAATTTACCCTAACAGTACAATAAGGACATAACCAAGTCAAGATTTCGGGTTTCAGTTGGCCTTCGCTGCCCCCAGGTTTCCACCGCTGTTTCAGGAGAAACGATGCCACGTCTTCACACATCAACGGACTGTTTGAAATAAAGCAAATTCTACATATCTCTTATGAATATGATTATACAAGATTGAGCCAATAATAGTTAGCAAACACGACATTTTTGTTAAAAATTCCTGCTTTGCACGCTGTTATTTGTGATGTATATTAATAAAGTTAGAAGAAAAGCTACCGACGCGTTTGTCAACCTTTGGAAAGAACAATTTAAATAGAGCAAAAGCGCAGTTGTAAAGTGTGAATAATTTGTAAACATGAAAAGGGACAAGAAGCGCATTCTGCAAAAACCGATGCGGAGGCCGAGGAGGCCGAGGGCGACGCCCAACCAAAAAGGGATTTATACTTTGCAAGCAAAATTAGCATTTGTCTAGATCTGTTCAGAATGCCAATCGCGACGTGCTCAAGCTTAAGATGCAATAACAGCGTTCAATTCCAAGTGCAAAATGTACAAAGATTTATAACGCACGTACACAGCCATTGGTTTGCTCATTAAGACTAGGTTTATTCTAGAGGGAATTGTTCCGGATTCGTGATGAATCCGGAACTTTTAAGTACCGGATTGGTTTTGCCGTTTACACACAGGAGGACGAATCCGAAATAAAAACATCCCGGTTTGGTCACGTCTCCGGAGATTTTGAATCCGGAATCTAAAGTGGGAACTTTGAATCCGAAAACTTTTGAATCCGGAAAGTTTTGCTGTGTAAACGCTTTCTCTCGAATCCGGATATCTTTCCGCCAGCGATATTATGAGTTTGCGGTATAACTAAAATGGCGGATGCAGCAATCCAAAGTAATCCAAAGTCGTAGTCGTATTTATGGCCATTGATAGCGGTCGCTGTTAGCCTCCTTGTTCTGTCACTGGTCCAGGCAGTCTTTTAATTTGTAATAGGTAGTGCTATATTCCTCAGAAACTAAAAAGGCGACGCAAACAATGTTGACGTCCTCCACACTTTGTCGGAAATGACGATGGCACGATCGCTGGATGATTCTGGATAAGACCAGGACAAATGCCTGGTGGGACAACATGATGGGCAACGATAGCGTGATCAGCAAGTGGAAAGAAAACTTCAGACTGCCTCAACGTACCCCTAGACGTTTTTCTGATGACATTTTGTTTCTCGTCGTCGTGGCAACAAACAACTTGTTGACCATTTTATCGTGAATGTTCCCGGAGTTGTCGTCCTGTGTAAACGGTCAGGAATCCGAATATCCTTTTAGTGTCTGTAGTGTAAACGCTTACTAATCCGAATACTCTAAAATTGATGAATCCGGAAACATTTACGAATCTGGAAAAATCTGCTCTAGTGTAAACCTAGTCTAAACCTTTTGTTTGGTGACGTTCTCGTTGCCGTTGTTTTCGTGGCTTGCTTAAATTAAGCGCCCTGGATAAAACCTCTGCTTGCACTGACTCCAGTAGACGAGGTAAGGAATCTTTTTCTCATTATTTTTTGAAAACAGTTTTGGTATTTGCGAGTTTGTTTTCCAAACGCCACGCTGTGCAACGCTAAGGGAAATCGATACAAACATCTACAAATCCGTTAGCCTGCGTAGCTGGCGGGATTAGGCGCGCGAGTGCTCTTGTTTTGGTAGGAAGCCGTGAACACGAGTGGCGAAGCCGTGAGAGGATTGGTGAAGAGTCGAGTTGAATTCCCTCACTCGCGGCTCCGCCGCACGCTCGCCCGCTCCTGAATCCCGCCAGCTACGCAGGCTACAAATCCGTTACAGGGGCGTAGCCAGGAGTTTTCAAATTTGGGAGGTCACACTGTATCAAAGTGAGGGCACTCACCAAGTTTTCATGTCGCGTCATTGCCTAAAACAAGGCTTACAACGGGGAGAAGGGGTGTCAAGTGCACTGCAGGACCCCTTACCTAGGCCCCTGCGTTACGAATGGAATTTCATCACAATACAATTTTCTGCTCAGGTAGACACGGATGTTCCAAAAAAAAGTCGGAAATTTTGGGTTGAACCACTGAAGTAAACCAATGCGGGCGTGGCTTGATCTTTGTTTGCCCTCAAGATACTACTTTCAAACGGGCAGATAAGTATAGGCAGGAGCCCATCACCCGGATCCTCTCTCTCTCATATAAACCCTATGAGACAACCTTTACGCTTATCTTTCTGTTTTTAGAAACTGCGGGGCTCATAGATTGGCGCGAAATATATGCTATATACAGTACAATACAACAGAACTCAGCAACTCCAGGTATGGGCGTGTAAAATGGCGTTTTCGAGACCCTTAAATAAAAATTCCGGAGACAGCATACCTCCCCACCCCCCACCTCCCCACCTCCGCCTCTAACCACGGAATTTTTAATTTCTCCTCGGTGAGCACTCCATGAAGCCTACGCTCCTAAAAACAATTTTTCATAAACAGAAGTTAGCATACCTTTGATCGGGAAGTAGTATTAATGTGGTATCCACTTTGGTGTTCTGCAGCCGTCACAACCATTTTTCTTACATCTAAATCCACCAAATAAGGAAAATATGTTCACTACAAAAGTAACTTATGCCATGGATCAGTGGACTGCGTATTTGGCGCATCTTTGGCGCCAAATTAAGGAAGTTTAAGCTTTGCGAGCTTCAGTCCAGCCTGCAGTCAAGCCATAAATCGCTTTCGTTTCGCGTCATGCAAGACCAGCTCATCATCAAAAAATCAGAAACCAAACCGTTGTGTGTGTGTGTGTTTTTTTAAAGTGACCTTAAAAAAGGAAGTCGAACAAAAGCACTTTCATTTTCATTTTCCATTTTTCTTTTGTATTGAAAGTGAATAACCTTGAGTTTTCGGTTTTCTTTAAGTTTTTTTCTTTTGTTTTCTTGGGATATTTAGGGATTTTAGAGAAGAAAATTCCGAATATTTTTTTAGAGCATTTATCGGGACTTTTGGAAATGACGGCCCGAGTGTTATGATCTAGAAGGCTTAAGCATAGTTCAAAAGATGACTTACCTATTACGTCTGTTTTGATAACTGAACAGTCCCAGCATTACAATAAGTATTAATTTCATGTACAGGAGCCTTGGTAGCAAAACTCAGTGACAGTGGTTTTTGTCAATTGACGGCCGCCATTAGTTCATATTGGATTTTGGGTGAAAACGTAAGTTTGAAAAACCGTACAAACTTAAATCTTGGCGAGTTTGTTAAATAGACCCTTCTCCAAAATGGCGGCCGAAACTTCAAATAAGTCAAAGTTTCAGTATTTCAGGTGTAATATCGGCTGAGAAAATGTAAGTTGAAAATCGAAAAATTTAGAGACGTTTGTATGACTGGGGGTATAATGCATACCCCCAGTCATACAAACGTCTGTAAATTTTCTAATTTTCAACTTACCTTTTTATCAGCTGATATGACACCTGAAATGCTGAAACTTTGCAGTTTACTAAAGTAAAGGTGTTCTTTCTAGTGCTGGTATACGTTTTTTATTTTAGCTAATTTTAACTCATTTGAATTTTCGGCCGCCATTTTGGAGAAGGGTCTATTGATATGTTAATCATTGACTTAATTTACTAAATGGGTACGAATTTTGTTTACGCGGCATGACAATGAAAACCTATTATGTCGCTATGCAAATGATTATGTATCGAAACTGCTTTCCTATTATGACGTTTTGAAAGTTTCGGCCTGACTGATCTTTACTAATCTTCGAGATTTGTTCACAGCTTTTAAAAGAATTCACCCATATCTATATTTTTTATTTTGTTTTCAATCGAAAGCGAAAAAGAAATGAACAGGTGGCAGGGAAATATGACGTAAGTTTTATACACCCTGGTGTGACGTCATTTGCCATATTACCCATCAGGCTAGGCAGGGGTTCTGACTCAGCTATCGCATTTCATACGCTGCACGCTGGAGGAGGCTGCATCAAATTAGTAAGGTTTCAGGGTTGTTGCTGATCAAATCTAGCTCGAAAAAAACTGCGGTTAATATCGTCATGGCTGATACTTTTAAGACTCTTCTAGGTGAGACTCTCGTTGGCACGGACAAGGGGATTGAAGCCGTCTGTGGCGAAAGCAAGACGGTCGGCCTCTATTTCTCGGCGCATTGGTGTCCTCCGTGTCGCGGATTTACTCCCAAATTGGCAGAATTCTATAAAAAGCTGCGGACCGAGAAAAACTTCGAAATAGTTTTCGTGAGTTCGGACAAGAGTGAAGGAGAATTCCAGGAGTACTACAAAGAAATGCCATGGTTGGCTTTGCCGTTCTCCGATCGTGATCGAAAGGTGAGTCTGTTGGCCATCGAGCTTGAATTAATAATTTCAGTTGTGCATCAACAAGGTAACTACAATCCGTTTACATTTCGCTATTTTAACCTTCGCTGACGCAAACTAATTCGTTCTAGAAGGTGTTGGTAATGTTTCAGGTTGCTGTTTGTACATTGTAGCAATCGTGTTCAGTGTAGCTATAGCATTTGCTGCGATTTTCGTTCCTGTGGAAAACAAGTCTTTTGTGCAATGTAACGCCCAGGCGATCACGACTAAATTCCACTCGGAATTTTTTGTTTAAAAAAGATAAGAGCTTAAGTTAAGTAAGAGACTTATTTTTTTTGTATGGCTGAGTTAGGAAAAATTTGTAAAACTACTGTTTGAACTTGTTTAAATAACTTATTGTAATTTCCATTGGAATCAGTCCCACAGTCTAGTTTGATAGGATTCCTTCCTCTGAATACAATAGAGCTCTCTTTTTCCGCAACGCCTCTGATGAAAATGATTCAGCTGTTTATAAACTCCTTCGATATTGATTAAGATCTAGTCAGCAGAAACGAGCGGTAACCATAACGACATCTTCGCTTGTTTAATTCACACATCCTTCAGGTACATCTGTATTGATTTCTTCCTGGCATCTATCGACTGAGATTTGTTGTGTTCTTTTTGCTCTGTTGCATTAAATCATAGTGTGCGTCCCTTTTCTGGATGAAGACATGGATCGGTATCCAGCCATTTCGCCCCATGGTCATTTCGCCCCCATCAAAGGTCGCTTCGCTCCATACTTGAAGTCACTTCGCCCCATACAAGAGTTACTTTGCTTCATACAGAACTGAGTTTCTTTCGATAAACATTTTCATCTCTTTTCATTCGGTTCTCAGTGAAAGTGACAACTTGTTCGTTTCAACATGGTCGCATTCAGATGCAGATGATTACCAAAGTAGACTTTAGCGAATCGTCTCAGTTTGTTACCGAATGAGACGTTAGCGAACGAGACGATAGCGAATTGTCTCAGTACATTAGCGAACAAGACATTAGCAAAACGACTCATTAGCGAAACGGCCGGCTACGTTACCAAGGGTAAGCGAAGGTGACTGCAAGCTACATTAGTTAATACTCTGAACTGAAATAAGTTCAATGTCAGTCTACTAACTCCAACATCAAAACAAAAAGTTCACAACAAATTTTACATTTCTTACATGGAGCGAAGTAACTTCTGTATGGAGCGAAGTAACTCTTGTATGGGGTGAAGTGACTTTTATGGGGGCGAAATGACCGTAATTCCACAGATTGTGTAACATCAAAGAAACCGATACATTTTTTATGCACCGTAAGCTGTGTGACCATGGGTCATCAGTCTATCAAACTGTTACATTGTTAATCAAAGCTATAACAAAATTCTTGAACGCGATTGGCTATCAGCAGCCTGATTTGAGCATTAATTGGACAGTTGCGCACATCATGCTTGTAATTGGACAGTATGCGCCATTTTGCGCACACTGATGCGGTGCACTTTGTTGAGTAAACTGCTGGGTTTTCAGCATTCATAACAACGTTTTCAAATCGTTCAGCACTCAATTGATGCTTTGTTGGTTTCTCAAATTTTGTCACAGTTTTGATTACTTGGTAACAGGACATTGTGTCGTCCAATTCAGTCTGTAATCATACTTGTGATTAACAAATCAGACTCGCACTTTCGCGGCCGTCCAATTTTGTTAGTCATATGATTACAGACCGAATTGGACTCCACTCAGTCCTATTACGATTATTAATAATTAATTTATTAAAATTCTCAATGCAGTTTGTGGAAAATAAACACAGAATTTTCGTTTTAATTTCAATTGATGCATTTTTCTTCCTTTTCATTGGCTGAGATCCCATCACGTGAAATGTGACTGTCTACAAATATTAGGTGTGTTTGTGCGCCACAAGAATTCTTAAAGTAGTGCTTCTAGATGTTTTGAGAAGAAAAGGCATTTATGCAGATGTAGAAGTGGACAGGAAATTTACTTTAATTGTTTTTTTCACTTATGTCAATGCAATGATTGCAATGATTGTGGAGACTTTCAACCTGCAAGTAATGTGAGAAATGCAATGAAAGACTACATACGGAACAGTCTTGATCAGCATATGATAGTTTGAACTGAGTGTGTTCCTTTGATTCCAGAAATTTAGTAATTAGAAAACCTGGACCAGATGCTGGTCATGTAGCCAGAGTGTAATAACAGGCCATCTGATAGGGTGCAGAAAAAACTGGAAAATTTTGCGGACGAAAGTGACGATTATGTGGAAAAGACGCCAGATTATGCGGAAATTTCTCAATTTAATAAAACTGTTCCCTTGGCTTTTATCAATGTATAAAATACACTTTAACGTCTTTCCAAGAATTTTAGTCCTTTATGACATATTTGACCTTTTGCTGCCATTTACATGTATGGACAGGTATTTCCTCGTTCAACGCAGTTTTTCCATGGTTTCTGTTGTTGAGTTTCTCTGAAGCTTAGTAATCAGGCATTAAATCAGACAAGGGAAACTGGACATCGAAACTAGAACCCAGGCCCATCAAAAGACGTATGGAACACTTGTTTACGAACAAAAAGGTGTGTTTCCTCGCTGTTTTGGGTGAATAACTTCTTCAAAATGATCAATCTCTTTGCTATTTTTGCTTCTGAGGAAGGTAAGCAGTTGCTTTCTCGCTTAGTATATGTAATCGCATGGGGCCGAGGGCAATTAGGGATTAATTTCACGAGTATTTTCAAAGTTTTCACAAAATTGCCCGAGTCGCGAAGCGATGAGGGCAATTTGGAAAACTTTGAAAATACAAGTGAAATTAATCCTTAATTGCCCAAGAGTACTTGCAACTACTTGTTTATCACATGAAGGGCAAAATTTTGTACAAAGGACAACTTTCAAGGTCTTGCTGTCGCGTAAAGAGGTTTGCCGGGTGTCATTATTTAACATGCTAACAGTAGCTGGGGAAAGCCTACTGTAACAATAAGCAAAACACAGAAACTTGGTTCAATTCACTCAAAACTGTGTTTTTACAAACAACACTTTAAGCAATCTTATTTTATTCACCTGTTTTAGGAAGCTTGCAACAGCGTTAAACTACTTCGTCGATCAATGAAAGATGTAAACAACTGTCCAAATGAGCTGTAATAACTTCTTGAATCCAAAACTGTCCTTTCCACTGCGAAAACTTCATGTACCAACACAATTTACGCTGCTTTTACGCCGATAAGGTGAGCTGTATTACTAAAAAAGTGACCCGAAGCAAACCAAAGAGATTAACTTTCAGTTTGGCGGCCATGAAGTTCTGTAATTCTATGCATCGTGCAACACCAGCCCGTCCGCACTCAAACTTTTTTGAGGCTGCGTATCAATAAATTTTTAGTCGGAAAACTGTTTTTGCTTTTCCACCAAAAGACTTCGCTTTGTTGCATGTTGATTCTCTTTCACATTAAGACGAAATAACCCGGTTTAGATCAAACTCAGAAGCGATGTGTTTCTGAAATTTCTTTTCAAAAGGGCCGTTTGAAGCGGGAAACCAACTTTATGCAGGCGTACTCAGCCAATCAGCATCAAGAAATCATGCCCTCTTGATTACCAAAATGCCCTCATGATTAAGAAAAATGCCCTCTGTCTCAGCCAATCAGCATTCAGTAATTGTGCCCCATATGTGATAATATGTAGCAATTTTCTAGTTTTATGAAGAAAAATGCCCTGGCAAGGATGCAGAAGTAGGTGAATTAAGCGAATCCGCACCACCGCATCCTATCAGATGCCCTGTAATAATAATTATTGTCCCATCATACGCTCACAGCTGTGTTATACAGAGTTTTCACACAATAAAAAACTGATTCCTGGCTATTGGCTAGGCAGGTTTTTGTAAAATCTCATTTTTTCATGATCAAAGGCGATTTCCTCACAACTTCCACTATTGAGAGTAGCATAATTTTTTTTCTGCTGGAAGAACATGCATAATCAATGTATCACTCGCACCAGACCATAGCAGTACAGCTATCTGAAAACCTGGATTTAGAAGAGCATAATTTGAAACACAAATAATAGAATGCAATTTTCACTATACACCATACAGAACAACAGTTTGCCTTGCCTTTTTATTTGCCTTTTTAGTAAATACATTAATTATTACAAGTGGCAATGTATGGCGAGGTGACCTCTAGAAACCACCAGGCTTATAGTTGAGGCCACCTCGTACATAACAATACAATATTGCTGCAGTGTGCGGCTTTGCCATTTCAGAAATTATTCTACTAAAAACTCCAGTTTTTTCGTAAAATTGGGACAACTTGACAAAGAAGTAAGTTAGATAGGGAGGGAATTCCAGATCTTTCGACCACGGTAAAGGATTGTGAATTTTTTTCAGATTTGTTCGGCAATGATTTTGCAATAGTTATTGGCTGTTCTGGTGCTATAGCCATGAGTTTGTTTATTGGTAAAAAACAAGTTGAAAAACAATTGAGGCAACAGGTTGTGATAACAGTGTTTATTAAATTCTCAACCTCGGATAATGCAATTCTAGCTTTCTGATTGGTTCACTGTATCTCGGTTACCAGCGATTATGCCTACGTTTGACCTTATATGGAAATTAATGCGGCAAATGTTGATTGGCATAAAATTTCACGTGGGAAGCCAAGTTCCGTTGACAAAAATTTGGATGAAATAAAACAAATTCGGTGAGCCGTCTACAGAAGAAATACAAGAAAGTAGGGACAATCCCATTCCAGTAACAACAAAACAGCCATAAAGTTCGGAATGAGAATATTTAATGGTATGTACTCGTTAAGTTTCCCTTACAAGCTGTAAAATTTCAAACATGAACATCGAGATTTTGCGTATTCATGAAGACTACGTAACAACAATTTTTTACCTTATTGTTACTGAATGACTTCCTAGTCCTGTTGGCACCAGATTTTCGAAACCGATAGACGAAATGTCAAAAGAACAACTGAATGTTTTTCGGAAGAGTTTTTGCACGTCTGTGAGGAATAAAGATGGCACACTGTCACCTTACAAAAGTTTGTCGATGAAATCCATCTGAGAGCCGCCATTGATCATTTCCTTTGTTCGCTGCCGGTCAACAAATCGTTTTCCACTATCTCTGACCCCGCTTTTACTGAGGCAAATAAAGCATTAGAGCATTTGCAAAAGACCTCACAAAAACAGGCTATAAAGCCCATAAGAAACGGGCAGGAACCAATTTCCAATAAACAGATGAAGAAACTGTTGTACAGCGATGAGCTCGGACGGGCAGAGAGCAAAAATTCGGCAAATCTACAGAGGGCGACCTACTTTTACCTCAGTCTCCTTTTGGCTGCCCAGGACAAGAGATTCGACGCCAACGAACGCCAACAATTCTGTGCTTGTGAAAAATCTATCAAGGAGTTGAGTATTTTGAGGAGCTACACCGAAGCGTTGGCTCGAATCTTTACCAGCCACGAAAAACCATCAGGGTCTCGGAGATTCTGAAGAGGAATCCGATGCTACTTAAGATATTTTCTATCCCTGACTCTAAAACTGGCCAGCAACAATCTCCACATATCCAGCTCAAACTGATGCGAGGGCAGCCACGGCAAGGGAACGCTGATAGAGTTCTTGTCGAGAATAATTTTGACACAACGTCTGTCACATGGTGATCAAAGTTTTCCACAGTACTGTTACAACTGTTATGGGCAAGTGCACAATTTAAACTCTTCTCGATGACTCAAACTTGAACGCTTTTCAAACTTTCTCACCAAAATTGAATATCCTTCATTTGGTAGACGTTCCTCAAATTAAATAGATAGTGGTAATTTTCGTTCAGCAGATTCCCCGGCTTCGCTTTCAAATTTTAATAATAATAATAATTTTCATTCATTGAAAGTTTACAAACGGCACGCATGCCATGTGACTTCACACTTGCTGTTGTTTTTGCCTCATGAGCTTCCGGTCGTTTTGTAAAATTAAAAACCAATAAAATTTAGCTCTAATTTCCAAGCATACAACCGTAATGAATTTAATAAAACAATTATTCCATTCGCGCTTGTTGGATATGAGTTGGTTATAGCCAACTCGTATCTAACGTGCTTATGGAATAATTGTTAAATAAATTTAGCTATTTGAAATGTGTTGATTTGATAGATAAATTTTTAATTTGGAGAGTAAAGGAGCAGAATTTGCTCTATAATCTGAATTGCTACAGTAACAGCTCGCACAAACAATACATGTAAATTCTATTTAAGTTAGCTACGTATGTAGACGACCATGTAGAGTTACAGTAGATGATGTAAGGGTAAACAAGACGCCAAAAGGCGATTCCGTGGGATGTTTGGGCTAGAGAGCGTAGCATTAGAATGAATTGTGAAGTTAAGTGCCACGATTAATCAGTTAGATCGGTCATAAAAATCACTGAGGAAACGGTGTTGAAGAAACTGTCACTGTTCTTGTAGTGGAAATTAGTGTAGGCCGGAGGAAAATTACTGGCAGAAGTAATATTGCAATGTGAAAAATGAATTTGTTTTGATGCTAGATCTGTGCCGTTGAGATTGTGAGAACTGCCGGAAAATCTTAAGACATGAACAGTAATCAGCGGTAATGCAACGATTTACTTATTTGAAGACTAAAATATTGTGAAGGGCTGTATTGCGGTCATCGAACGTAAGGAATCTGCCAAAACATTAACAGGCTAAAATACTGATTGTCTGTTATATAATTAAAATCTCTTTTGTATGAGAAAAGAACTAAAGTAGGCTTACTTGTGTGAGAGAAAAACGTAACGTACAGTAACGCAACTGGTATATTCCCATTGGTAATGTTCCTTGTTTATTCAAGATAGCAAAAGGATTAAATTTTCCATCCATCAGAAGCATGAGGAATTCTTCTTAACACATATTTCCCTTTCTATTAATAAATGTGAACAGTGGAACACTGAAAATGAAATAAACATTGAATGGAATAAACCTTCTCGCAAACACTATTTACGTGTGCGATTCTGGTAAACAGGTAAGCTCCATGTCAGCAAGAATACTTGGGCAAGAATACACAAAACTTTACACATCACATAGCATGATTGTTGACTCATGAACTGAATGACTGCTAAAATTTCGATAGAGTAAAACTCTCGAGGCTTAAATATCTTCAATTGCAAACCAACAAATATTTGAGCCAATTTTTGAATTGGTTGGTGTCAATATTTTCCATGATGGACTCCTTGATTTGTGAATACACTGATACAATGAATATCATATTTTAAAGTTGCTTCAAAACTTCTTGTTAATGTTTAGACAAAGCAGTTAGGGACATTGGCTGGATGAACACGCAGGTTTGGTACCTGAACTCGTTGGTTCGTTTGGCAGGCTGAGTGAACAGTAAATTCGGTGCCGGTGCGTAACACAGAACAGATGATGTTCAGTTCAATACACAATGTCGAAATGCCTTCTAAAATGGCTTACCTTCTGTTCATGTTTATTTCCTCTCCTTGCCAGAATCACAGAATCATGAAATGTTCCTTGCCCGAATCGCAGAAATTATGCTTCGAAATCACAGTCCTTGCCATGTTTGGAAAGAAAAATAGTTTCAGCTGTCAATCAAATTTGCCGTTTTGCGTTGTCGAAATTCACGCGAAACCTTACTGGGCCTGCCATAGGCATCCCACGGAATTAGCGAGTAGTATAAAGTGAGTTTAGATTTTGAAGATAGATAGAAGCAGGACCTGAATAACATTCCAATTGATTTGGAGATTTGTTTACATAAATAGCTGAATAGATATCATGATCTTTCCAAGTAAGGTGCTCGTCAATACATGGGTATACCCCAAGAAATTTAGTAGCGTTGGATTGTGTTAAAAGTTGGTCACCAAGGGAGATAGAAAAGTTTTGATCACATAAATTTCTTGTGCCAAGGTGTAAAAATGAGATAAGTCGTTTTCTTCACATTCACCGATAATGTAGCCAAACTTCAATATTTTTAATTTCATTATTTTGTACTTTAGTATTTAGTATTTGGGTTGGAGTGAGAATAAAAAATACTAGTGTTGTCA
The DNA here is from genome assembly GCA_022496165.2 of Catalaphyllia jardinei. Lineage (NCBI taxonomy): Eukaryota > Metazoa > Cnidaria > Anthozoa > Scleractinia > Caryophylliidae > Catalaphyllia > Catalaphyllia jardinei. The sequence goes on from CM042753.1 coordinate 11,146,148, forward strand.
GCAAAGAGCAGAAACTCTGCCAACTCTGAAGCATTTTGGAGATCATTTTTGTAAAGTATAGAAAATAATCGGCCAAGAATCAAACCTTGCAGTACACCACAATGGTCCACATTGGAGAACAAGTTTGATTGCACTGAACAAATTAATAGGGATGAGAAAAGTAGCTTTATATCTGCTGCAGAGCCGCATCACAGATACCATAGTGTGCCAGTTTCATGAATAAGATGTCATGATCGAATTGACGAATACAGGAACAACAAAACAACAGTGACATTAATTTAACAGCATAATAAAATTCCAAACTAAATTTTGGAGGTAATCACCCCTCATATAAATATGTCTATGTACATTGTACATTTAACACTGCATCTTGAACTTGAATAGAATAAATTCAGAGAGTGCTCAAGTCTGGGAGGAGCAGTGATTATAATGATCAAAGGTAGCAAAATTTGAGTTCATGGTGCTGCTATATAACCCTGGAATATTATTTTTTACAATTCTCGGGTTAAATATTTCTCTAGGACAAACTTTCAAAGAAGTTCAAGGTTCAAGGAATTCCAACACTGGTCCTTTTAGATGGCAAGGATGGAAAAGTTATAACAAAGGATGCCCGTGCTAAGGTCTTGGAAGATCCAGCTGGTGAAGAATTTCCATGGCAACCCAAAGGAATCACTGACATTATGAAAAGTGTAAAACTGGTGAACAATAAAAAAGAAGAAAAAGCTTTTGAAGATCTGGCTGGAAAGGTCATAGGATTTTACTTTTCTGCACATTGGGTATGTATGTAATGTCAAGTTTTTTAGTACTGAGTACACATAGAACAGTAAGCACTGTATACATACATTTTACTGTACACATCTTGGGCAAGAGTCTGAAATCCACTTGCATGTGATGCCCACTATTCATTATGTTCGCTACTATTATACATTCAAGAAATACAATGCAAATTGTTACCTTAAAATAGGCCCTTTGCAGCTAGGTCACATGACCACAATTGTCCTAAAAATAACATATATATAGGGCATCTGAGAGGATGCGGTGGTGCGGATCCGCATAATTCACCTACTTCCACATCCTCCGCAACCTTGGGACATTTTTCCACCTAAAACTAGAAAATTGCTACATATAAGCGAGAAAGCAACTGCTGACCTTCCTCAGAAGCAAAAATAACAAAGAGATTGATCATTTTGAAGAAGTTATTCACCCAAAACAGCGAGGAAAACACCCCTTTTTGTTCGTAAACAACTTTAATTAAACCTCCAGGCGTTCCTTATGTCTTTTGATGGGCCTGGGTTCCAGTTTCGATGTCCAGTTTCCCTTGTCCAATTTAATGCCTGGTTACTAAGCTTTGGAGAAACTCAACAACAGAAACCATGAAAAACTGCATTGAACGAGGAAATACCTGTCCATAAATGGCAGCAAAAGGTCAAACATGTTATAAAAGACTGGAATTCTTGGTAAGACGTTAAAGTGTATTTTATACATCGAAAAAAGCCAAGGGAACAGTTTTATTAATTTGAGAAATTTCCGGATAATCTGGCATCTTTTCCGCATAATTGTCACTTTCGTATGCATGATTTTGCCAAAAATTTCCACAATTTTCCATTTTTTCCGCACCTTATCAGATGGCCTGTATATGTTATGGGCTATAACTTAATGAATACCAGAAATGAAAAGAGCATATCAAAAATTCCGAAATAGCCAAGTTTGAGGCCCCTAGCTTTAAAGAGTAAGTTTATATGTCAGTTTGAATTTTTAGAAAATTTAGAGTACATCTATGGAAAAAGTTGCTGGAGAGCAAGGCATTGTTGCTCTCCAGCAACTTAAAATTTAAACCATCATCAAATCTCATTCTTAAATGCCAGGGACTTCAAACTTGGCCATTTTGATGTTTTCAACATGCTTTTTCCATTTCTGACATTCTTAAAGTTGCAGCCCATAATTTTATGGTAAGTAGGTCACGTAAGGGCTTAGCTGCAGGGGCCTACTGCTGTTTGAGATTTGCAAAACAATATGTTACTGAGGTTGTACTGTATGTACATGTACATGTTTATGATACTTGGAGATTTACTGGGTACATAAATATCCCTTCAATTTCTGCATTATGTCCTTTCAACTAATTCCTTCGATTTTGGGAACAGGCAAGGAATTTGTAACTGCCAACGAGCCAGCCGAGCGAAGATGCGAGGCTGGCGAGGTGGCAGTATTGTAAAGTGGTGTGCGCATGTGCGTGAGTTGATTTTGGTATAGGGGACGGTACAGGGAGATGAAATCTCGAATGGAATATAAGGTAATGTAAGAGTGACGTCATCGGTGATTATTTTCAAGTGATCCGGCAGGAGAAGGTGATTGGAAATATAGATATTCATTCGTGAGCTTGAGCACTGTCTTCTTGTGTGTACTTTAATTTAGTGCTTTTGGGAGCCAAAGTGTCGCAAATGTAACAGCTAGGACACCGAAAAATCGCCCAGCGAGGTAGTTACCGAGATCAGCTCAAAAACGGTGAGTGGTACATGTAGTACCACAGTCACAGCTAGCTTGCCAAAACAATCAATTGCCTTTACACGATTGCCAGATCTGCCATAATCACTATAAACTCAATCAGAGGGCGTACAAAGCCTCTTTTTTTATCGAGCTAGTTTGCTCAAATAAAAATTTGACAGTCATGGCAAGCGTACCAAAACAACAGTCTTGCCAAAACAACAGTCAATTGCCTTGACAAAATCGGCCAGCGTGCGACAACTAAGGAAAAAAACACTTTGTCTTGAATATATAAACAATAGTCTCCATTTGGCACAAAAACTTGCTAGGATATTATCTGTTCCGAGAAGCGAACAGTTTTCCAAGAGCGTAGCTTGAGGAAAACTGTGAGCTTCGAGGAACAGATAATGTCCAAGGACAAATATCTGAGTATATTTTCGTCTCAAATGGAGACTATCGTGTTTATTATCCTTCAAATCTTTTACGCAACGTGCGCAGTTTTGAAAATTGGGTTATATTCTCAGATATCCCCCAGTTTTAGCTTGGGGATATTCGGTCATGTGACGTGTTTTGACCAATCGCACGCGAGCAAAATTATTTGATGGATTATAAATTCAAATATACTGTATTCACTATAAACATAATCAGAGGGAAAATAAAGCCTCTTTCCAATCGAGTTAGTGTGCTCGAAATCACAAATTTGTTCGAGACAAACGAGTCACGAGTCATGAGTCACACAACGTGTCGCTGTTTAATAGCGTTCACAAAAGTGAAAAACAGTCTAAGCTTTGTTTGCCAGGAAGCCACTATCTGTCAAGCTTCTGGAAACTTAGCAAATCGATTTGGATAGTCTTCTTATTCCAAAACTTCGTTTGAAAATTATCCGATCAGAAGTGCTCGAGTCCAAAGTCCACTCTCTGAAGTGCGTGCACCGAAGTAACAGGTCATGAACATAATGTAAGTGCTTCTTGTATTCGGTATGTTGTTAGTGGTGTAACTAATTTCGATTTTTTCATGTGGATATCAAAATAACATCTTGAAAAACAAAGAAAAACCAAAAAAAAAATGTGAGTTTTGCATTGCTTATTAAACAATGTTTCATTCTAACAGATGGTCTGTATTCTTACTTTTCTGGGCGCACAACTGTGCCAGTGTTTACTCATTGGCACTCTACCGGCAGGTATTCCTAGTTAGTTTATAGTGGTTTTATAAATCTACATATACCGTAGTTTCTACATGTACCAACAAAATTCCATGATTTTGTTAACACTGTTTTACTGTTACAGCAATTTCATGTAAGTCTCAAGTATTCTTGATTGTATTCCAAAAACACATTGTACATGTACATGTGAGTGTGGATATCCACACAAACACATAATATTTTCTTCTGTAGTTTGAACAACAGTGTGAGGGACTTCATGTTTTTTTTCTTTGTAGTGCCCACCTTGCAGAGGCTTCACACCAAAGTTGGTAGAGACCTACAACAAAATTAAAGAACAAGAGAAGCCTTTTGAAATCATCTTTGTGAGTTCAGACCGTAAAGATGACAGCTTCAATGAATACTTCAAAGAGATGCCATGGCTTGCTGTACCATTTGGAGAACCAGCACTCAAGACTTCCCTGTCCTCGCATTTTGGTGTTCAAGGTGAACAGTCTCTCTCTGATTATTCAATTTTCATACCCTGTACGAATTCCGATTTTCTGATTGGCTGATTTTTACCACATAAAGCTGGATTGTGACAAAACAACCACCTTGACCTCATTATCGTGGTGTAATAGCCGTGGTGGTGTACGTGTAAATTCAATACACCACTGTCACTTCGGCCGACTCAAAGTTTGACGAATTTTTTGCAGTGTATTCAATTTGAATAATAAAAACATTAACACACTCATTGCTTGTGAATTATCGGGATTTACCTGCGCTTGTTCACTAACAATGAACTCAAAATTTTCAATACCATTTGAGGCTGCCGAGTACAAAGCCTTCAAACTATAATTTCTAATACGTATTTATTCCAACGGTAATCAAAGCAAGTTTGTGTTGAGGCACTAGTTGTCATGTTGTTGCGGTCTTACCCACTGAATATAACAAAGTCCTGTATTTCATTTTCTTCTTTCCTTGTTTCTCAATAAAATCAACTGCGGAAATCAAGCAGGGCAGGTGTATATGGTTACCCATAGTGTAATTATCTCCTTTGAATGCGCTTAATCATATTAATGAAAGAAACGTAATAACGTATCTAGACAAACCTATTAATTTCCTTGAAGTAGTTGTAGACATGTGCAAGCTAAGGTATATAATTATGAAGAAGCTAGTGTTAAAAGGGGATAAGTGACGTTTTTGGTTGTTTCTGATACTCTCGCTCCAGTTTTTGCATGCTGCCTTCATTTCAGTTGAAAAACATTGCCCCATAATTTTTTTTGCTGGCTTGCTCTTCGTTTTCGAGAAATAACATATGCAAAAAAGGCACGCCAGTAGGAAAAACCGAGTGGATTTTTGCATGAACTAAAATTACGCGATGTCTCGAAAATGAAGCAAAACTTTAGCGGAAAAACTACAGGACATTGCTTACTACCATTTTCGAGCTACCGTAAACGGCCAACTTTTCTCCACATTGTTTCACGCTTTAAAACATTCAATTACAATCCAGCGAAATATTGATCTTTCGCAACGTGTAACCTTGATTACTGCTAAAAACCGTTAAAACTTTGATTTCAGGTTAACGTGTGACCACGAAGACGTTAATTTCACTCAAATTACAGCCAAAGGTTTACTTCACGCAATGTGCAAGCTAGACACTCTTCATATCAGGGCATTTACACACAGTTAAAATTTTGATTTCACATTATCGCGCCACCGCAAGGACTTTGATTTCACTTAGGGAACATCGAGAAGTTCATTTCACAACATGTAAGCTCAATTGAAAGGCCGCGTGCAAGAACGTGCCCTAGATGTTTTGCTAAAATCGAACAAGGCCAAAACAGGTCCAAACTTCGCCATTAACCCTTAGTGTTAAGAGTTCCCAGCCCTATTAGAGTTAGGTTTAGGGTTACCGCTCCAAACTAGGGTTAGCATTGAAGGTTAGGCTTACATAATAAGGTTAGGGTTAGCGTTTGGGCTCAGGGTTATGGGTCGAGGTTAGGGCTTCGGATTAAGTTATAGTTAAGGTCAGGATACGTTAGGGTTAGCGCCGTGAAATCTATTGCACGAATCGATACCTAAATCAAGTCAACGATTACTGCCTAGAGAAAGACATTAAACGTTTTGTAAATCGGCTACGTTAGGTGAAAGTATTTTTTGGGCCTGTACAAAACTGCTCGTTCCATGAAATGATTAATTCTGACAACACAGAAAGAGGAAGCCTTAAGCTAACACGCTGCTCATGCCGAAAAAAAAGTGCATGAAACGGAAAATTTATCAGCAAAGGAAGGCTGAAATACAAAGCAAAACTTACATTTGAGGTGAAGTTTTCTTCTTCCTAACCTGCGATCAGGCGTTCTTTGTCTTTTTTTCTTCGCAGCGGGCTCGATCCTATCACAATTCAAGTAATCATCTGCTTGAAAATCCACCATACACACTCACGGAATGCTTTCTTGCCAATTTAACCGACCTGCGTTCTTTTTTTGGCCCGTAGAAACAGCTTTGAATCTGTTTAAATTAACTTTTCACCTAACACAGGTCAAATTCAAGGACTTTGCTGCCTGGCTGCCTTTCTCACCAGTTCCCGGCCGTGTTTGAGTCACGTTGTAAGTCACACACACAATAGTCACGGCGCTGGCTTTACATATGAAAGATTATTATGGGATATCCCAGACATTTTGGCAGCGAAGGATGCTAGATTGCTGATTTCAAGAAAATAAGAGTCTAGAAAGCTGTTCTAATTTCCAAAACTGACACGTCGAAGTTTGGCAAATGAGCCGTAAGTACACGACGGATGCTTTGTTTCGGAAGAAGAAGCCGTTTCTAGACTTTTCCGCCTGGCTCACTTGTTCTTCAATGGCTAAGTCAACGGCAGACTTAAGCCATGATTTCAGTACAAAAACACGCCTCGGTTCTTTGAGGCATGCTGGTGACTTATAGAGGGTCAGTCTTAATGATGCCAAATCTCCTACCAGGCGGGCGCAAATATTCCTCGAATAAACTTTGAATATCGGTGGGAATAACGAGCAAACTCTGCTTGATTAACAGGTAAGCTCTGAATAATCGATGCTTTGCGGGCCAAAAGCCGACGTCACAATAGATAGATTAAGCTTGAAGTTACGTCAAAGGGCAAATGGCAAAAATGAAACTTTTGCTGTTTGTTTTTGGCTCTTTGAACAGTAGAGTGAAAATATTTGTATTTGTGGTGAACAGTAGGAGACATTTTTCTATTTTTATGTGATTTAATTAAGGATTAGAAGAAAAGAACACAAACTCAGAGGTCATCTTTGCCATTTGCTGTCTGCCATAAATGCCATGCTTAAACTCACTGATAGCCTATTTTCCTTTGACTTAAAAGACAGTCAAGATTTTGTGGGATTTAATTTTGACTTCATACAATATAAAAAAGTCTGCCTGTTTGCTGCTCAACAAATTAACTGTGCTTAAGGTTTCCTATGTTGTTTATTCAACAATACATCTACAAAAGATGCCGCTTGGAAAACTGAGGGGTTTTTTTGCATACTTTATTTCTTGAAAACGAAGAGCAAGCCAGCGAAAAAAATTACGGGGCAATGTTTTTCAACTGAAATAAAGGCCGCACGCAAAAATTCAGCTAATTTGGAGTGAGAGTTGGAGCGAGAGTAACAGAAACAACCAAAAACGTCACTTATCCCCTTTTATCACTAGCTTCTTCACATAGCTACCGTAAACACCGGCGTATTAGCTGCACCTTTTTGCTCAAAACTTTCAAATAAATCGGGGATGCAGCTTATCTGCGAGAGCGCCTGTACACCATGCCATAAATTTGCATATTAAATTAACACTTCAGCGAAAATTTTGCAGTCTCTATAGACCTGGGTAGCAAAATCTCCAGTCTGCCACAAAGTTGTTTAGTGTTGACCGTCGATGGAAATCAATCCACCACGAGCGAGAAAATAGCATAGTATTCTCGAGTATTCAAGTGGTGAATGGCTGACCATTTCTTCGCTGTTCAATAGTTTGACGGCAAATTTGTTGAATTGATTATCAAACTCTCTTCAAAGAGCTTGCTAGTGAAAATAAATGTCTTTTTGCATTGAGAAAACTTTGTACTAAAAATCTACTTGTTTCTAGTACTCCATCTCCTGATCAAATACCTGGTTACTAAGCTACGTATGAACCAAAACGTTCATCAGGTGTTGTTGTATGTAAATTGTATTGAGAAATGGACGGGAATGAAAAATACTGGATTAAAAATGCCATAGAAAGATCAAATTTATGTCTAAGTTGGATTTTCATACTAAAAGAGAGCTACCTTATAGGTAAGAGTTTTAGTATTCTCTGTTTTAAATGTTAGTGAGTTAATACGCGGGTTGACGTGTGCAAGAAACGTTAAGAAACAATGCATGTACATGTAAGACATCTTTCGTAAGACTCCACTTTCGATTTATTTTAATTTCTTTCCATTTTTTTTTTCCAAAATTTGAATTGCCAAACTCAGGGTGCGGCTTATCTGCAGGTGCATCTTATATGCCTGTGTTTACGGTACATTGTATGGCAGTCTGAAGAAAAGCTGAATGAAGTGACATGAAGTGACATTTGTGATAAAAAATGAATATACATGTACATGTACCATGCTTGCAAACAGTTCTAATCAAACAGCTCGGCCTAGCATGACAATATGGAATGTAAACAACATAGACACAAACAGGAGCCTTAAACGGGAACTTAACTCTCCAGAGGCAATACTTGGAGACTTATTAATAGCATACAGTTATATCTTTTTTTTTCCAACAGCTTTATTGACCATTACATATGTTACATACAACAAGATAAATAACCGAGAAGAAATGAAATATATATGCAAAGTGATACGAAATGATCAATAAGGTCAAAAGGGCAGGTGCGAACGGGCCGCAAGGACCCATGCGAGGCACCACCCATGAAAAAAGAAATTAAGATACAGATATTAATTCAAAACACCGTTAAATTTCAAAGACGCTGAAAACTAGGGATGACAGGGGCAGGATCGTACAATTGACCAGGTACAGGGATAGTATATGTCAAAGCGTTTGTGCAGAAAGTGAAACGTGCTTAGTTACTAACAAAGTTGCGGAAGGAAGCAGTGGTTGAAAAACTGGTAGGGGGAGAAAATTTACAAATATAGTTCCAGAGTGTAGCAATATGATTAAAGTAAGAGGCCTGAAAGGTGCCAGTTTTACATACAGGAGTTTTAAGGTTATAAGAATTACTTAGTCTGGTTTAGCCGTGAGAAACAAAAGAAACAAAATCAGAAACATTGAGATCAGTAAAGCCATTCAGACATTTGTAAAAGAAAACAAGATCTTTGAGTTCGCGGTCAAATGTCAGAGGCAGAAGTTTTAAAGTTAAAAGTCTGTCTCTGTATGACATCACGCCTACACGTTGTTTGAAGATACACCTTGTGGCCCTCCTTTGAACCCTTTCAATTTGAGTTTTTAATGCTATCTTGTCCGGGGACCAGACTTGGGTTGCGTAGGATAACTGTGACTTTACAAGTGCAAGATGCATGTGTGCATGAGCATCCGCCCATGAACACTTCGTGGTAGCTCCAGAACTCTTTCGGGTTGTCTTTGAAAGATGCTTTGATTTTGGCTAAGTATTGCCGGTGTTTTGACTGCACTAGGTATTTGATGTTTTGACTTAGTTTGCGGAGCCTTAGCTTCCATTCTGGCGATTTGTTCAAGCAAAATTTCTTTAAGGCTGCATATTTTTTATGGGTCAGATGTCGAACTTCACCGTCAATCCAAGGCGGAAAATTCTTGGCGCCAGCTGTTTTGATAGGAATATGATCTTTCACAGCAGTTAAAAACAGGTCCTTCCACTTCGACCAGTGTTCGTTCACATGGCCGAGGCAGCAACTTCAAACGGGAGACGGGTAAGAGAATCCCGTAAGCTATCAAAGTTACCATTCTTGAAGTCATAGAACTGGCGAGTCACCCTCTTTGCTCGTGTAAACTTAAGTATAATCTCAAATTCAAGAACATAATGCTCAGAGGGAAACAAACCATCCCTTGGACGGAAAGATCGAACACTTCCAATGACTTCAGGCCAATTGAAGACCAGTATAGATCTAGTTTGTTGCCGGCCAATTGCGTAGGTCAAGGGATGAACTGCTGAAGAAAGTTATCACCCATCAGGTTACAAAATATGTTATGATCGGCGCGACTTCCATTGTTTGTTGGAGCATTGTGTATCCATGTTTGGACCAACTCACTTGTTGCAAGCGAAGTGGAGCTGTGATACAGCGCTTGGTCAATATAACCCGAGTCGAGTTTCTTACGGGAGTAAATATCGCAGATATCCTCAGTAAGATTGGTGTTTTTATCCCGACAAGATCCGCGAAGCTCTGGGGCGCATAAGATGCCCAGCAGATTAGAAAAACTAAGAGAGTGCAGAGGCAACGAGTGGCGGCCATCTTGCAGTGCCTATTCTTTTTAGTTGCGTGCCTGCAAAAAAAAAATGAGCCTAAACAAAGTAAAAGGACATGGCAAATTGCAAAGGTGCCAAACTCTGTGAAAATATGTGGAATTAACAGCAAAAACCATGCAGACTTCCAATTAATAACAGTCAAACAGCTCTGTTCTACCAATAAAATTCCTCCTAAAAACACAGTGTGAAGTGCCTCTTGGAAACACGTGTGTAGCCAAGGTACGTTAGAGAGACTGAAAATTACTGAAAAGAGAATGGCAAATGCCTTGAATGTTGCAAACCCTAAGAGTTGTGTAGGCCTGTCAACCCCATATTACACGGATTTATTAACAACATAATAAAAACTACTGTAAAACCTTAAAATAGTTGGATCTGACCTAAAACCTGACCTTTCAATTTAAAGGGGCCTGTGTCACGATATTTGGTCACTTTATAAAAAGCTAGAAAGTGTCTTATCAATTGGTATAGTTTTGTTATTAAAGACTACTGTATTTGAAGGTACTGAAACTGTTTCCTGTCTTTTGGTGCTATGGATGGCAAGGATAAAAATGGATTGAAACTTGAAAAAATTGGCCAATTTTTTCATGATTTTATGCTACGTCTTCAAAAAATCCTCAAGAAAATAATTTACTATGGTTAGCCCTCTCTGATAAAACTCATTTGATATCTTCATGGTAGCCTCACAGAAGCATTTTGTATATGAGGAAAGCCTCAAAGTAATGATTTTAGCACAGAATTAACCTAATCCTCACCACACTGCCCCTTTACGATAAATCGTGTTTGTCAGCAGCGAGGCGTTCTATCATGATATCATCTCTCGCTGCTCAGATTTTGGGTTGCTGGCAGTGACATTTCAATAAATCTTTTCATTCTTTCAAGCCTACGAAAATGACTGGCTCAGCATTATCTAATTACCCTTCACAAGGCCTACATAATAGATGTGGGCTTATTCTGAGGTGTAAAAGACATTCAGTACACAACCTTGACCATGGCAAGCAATTCTTCATTCTCCTTCTTGAGGAGATTTTTTGTGTTAAGTCCTTAACTGAACAACACAACCTGCAGCAACTTGGATTTTCACTATCAGACCGTGGATAAGTTTTCTTCAGTGTAAGCAGAATATTACTGCTGGACATTGCTGCAGCAAAGCAGAACAACATACATGTATCATTCTTGGTTTACATTTGGACCCCAGTAATTTAGACTCACTTATTTCAAATTTTGGACTGTTTTCCATTTCCCCTGAGATCTTGAAATAGCAAGGTTCCAACACACTTTCCCTACATGTACATGGTAAGAGGTTAGTACCTATTTCATGTTAGATACATGTACATGTACCTCCATGACATTTGCTAAATTGTTTATTTTATTGTCTGTTTCTTGTTGCTTACTAGGTATTCCTACCTTGATCATTCTGGATGAGAACTACAAAATCTTAAGTTCAAATGGCCGAGGCCTTGTTTCAAATGACCCAGAGGCAGAGGTAAGTGCAATGAAGTGTTTTGAATGTAATTTAGGGAAGGTTTTAAGTGGAATAGGGAGAGAGTGGGTTTTGCTAAATTCTCTTAATGATAATGTGACAATTAAGCTCTTGAAATTTTTCCTTGTGTTGGGAATCTTAATGTACATGTATGTGAACACAGAAAAAGTTAGCAGGTACATGTATGTGCATGGTTCCTGATGAACAGACAGACAGACAAGAAGACAGATAGACAGACCAGCAGAGAGGCTAGTCTGCGTAGCTTGGCGGGTTAAGCAATGTAAATGCAAACACACAAAGCAGTGAAGCCTCGAGAACGAGCGAGGAACCGCCTGCCTGGGTGACCCGTATTTTTTTATCGCTGCCCCATTACATATTTTGACAACCCGATGACAGGTTCTGTGAATCGTATTAACACAGCCAATCAAAGCGTAGAAACTTCCAGCCAACTTGGCTGTCAAAAGTTACTATGACACTGTGGAGTCTATCAAAACAAAACTATCTTTGCTGTTGTCTGCTCAACATCTCATTTGGAAAATTGAAACATTCCCATGCAAAATCTTTTTCAAGGCCTCTAAGTGTAAAGGATTTCAGAAATCTGAAATTGGTCTAGAAATCATCTGATGGTGTTTGCCATGAATGCACACGTATAAACATAGGACTTCATAATTTCATCTCCTCAGGCCTGCAGAAAGAGAATCAAGCGATCAACGTTCCTTATGATTCAAGCAGATGTAGAACAATGTCAATGCTATTGCCAACAACTGTTTGTCGCCGGATCGGAGTCCTCAAAAAAGAAAAGGATGAAAAACGTCAGACTATGATTCCATTGCTGTGAAGCTCAGCGATAATTTTTCAGAAATTGCTCTTTTAAACAGTTTGATAAGATACTGGTTCTAGGAGACAACAATTCTTGTCTGGTGACCACAAACAGTGAAACCCGGGAAAAATTACGGTTTTGCGTAAGGGCTAGTTCCAAAACAGCGAATGGGGAATAGAGGAACTGGGAACGAGGAACTGGGAACAGGGAATCCCTAAAAGGGAATCTCGAAAAGGAGGAATCTTCAAAAGGGGGAATCTCCAAAAGGGGGAATCTCCAAAAGGGGGAATCTCCAAAAGGGGGAATCTGAAAAAGGGGGAATCTCGAAAAGGGGGAATCTCGAAAAGAGGGAATCTCGAAAACGGGGAATCTCTAAAACGGAGAATCTCTAAAACGGGGAATCTCGAAAACGGGGAATCTCGAAAACGGGGAATCTCGAAAACGGGGAATCTCTTAAGCTATTCCGAACAATGGCATATACACACGCAACACGTTCAATAGACTTGCGCATAAAGAGCTGTATTTGAATCCTGTGGTACTAGAATGATCAAAGGAGGAATAAACCTGTACATCGAGCTCCAGAAACATAAGCTCGATCAGATAGCTGTAAGAAACGTAAGAATTCCTCGAGATGAGTGTATAGCTTTCTCGAAGTAAAGCTATGGCGTCTCCGAAGAAAAACGTTCGAGGGCAAATATGATAACGTCATATTTTGTCCCTCAAAAGCAAATACTTGGAGACTTAAAAATATATCTTGCAGCAATATATCTAACACATGGCAAATTATGGAGGTGTCAAACTCAACGAAGCGACATGTAGATACATAACAGCAGAAATCATGCAGACCTATGACGTCTTAAAATTTGCCATCGCTCGATCTAACGGCTCAATTTTCTCCTAAAAACACAATACGAAGTGCCCTTCACAAACAAGAGTGAAGCGACAAAAATGGTTGAGACCGAAAATAAAACGGCAAATGTACAAATGTCATGAACCGTAGGAGTCGTGTTTGGCCTGTCAACCCCATTATCTCACAGAACAATGCTGGAACATTATTTGTCATCTAATTGTGAGTCTGTCTAATTACGGTATTGCTGGTTTTCAGTGTCACGCCACTCAAAAAAGAACAAAATAAAAATAAATCAAAATCAAAACCGTTCAATAGATAAAGCCCAGAGTCTGGGAAATAAAAGAAAAGTAAACATGCAAAGACTCCCGCCGAGATTCAATTGGGATGCAATTTTCTTATGCAATATATACGGACAGATTTTTTGCCACATTTAAAGAGACTTGTATGGAGATGCCATGCTGCCCGGAAACCAGCAGAAACATCTGTCACTGAGTTTGCCACGGAAGTGTGGGAAACTCAACAAAAACTACAATAGTACTTTTTCTAATGCTGTTCAGATAGCCAAATTCCATGAAATACATCACTCTTTAGCAAACATTAGAACTCTCTCGGCCGCTGTGTAAATGTCCCGTCACGCAAAGCTTACAAAACCATGAGCCATGAACCCATTGTGCATGCCATACAATTGTCATTAGTAGCACGTCTTTCCACCAGTACTTGATAATGCTATGATTCCCCCTTTTAGAAATTCCCTCTTTTAGAGATTTTAGATTCCCCGTTTTAGAGATTCCCCGTTTTAGAGATTCCCCGTTTTAGAGATTGCCCCTTTTAGAGATTGCCCCTTTTAGAGATTGCCC
>CM042753.1:11181422-11196746 GCA_022496165.2 Catalaphyllia jardinei
GGACATCTATTCTCGAAATTGTTTTACAATATCGCACCGAACTGCCCAAGATAGGACTGTTTTCCGCTTGCTGGTCTCACAAAAATACCACAAAGAATAGTGGTTTGTTTATGACTAAGTGCGCAGCGCTATTAACACCTTGTTTAAAATCAAATAATATGTATGTGTGAAATCTAGTCGTTTTGACTGTAAAATTTTCCAAGAAGCCGATGGTAACAAAGCTGTTTACTCTATTATACATAGCTTAGAATTCGTCAGTTTCCGATGCTGAAATTAATAGAATCCTACATGTTATGCTTATCAGAATGGACCAGTCTAATTTGGCTTCATTTGGTTAAAACGTTTATAGGCATCAACGGCTAGACTACTTTGTTTTTCCACGTGATCATGAAATCGTTGCCCGACAGTAATCCGGTTTTCCGTCGTTGAATTCATATTAAAAAGCAAAGTTTTCTACATAATACCTTTTGAAATCAGTCGAAGGATTTTCATTCTCGGAATTACCAAACATTGCTTTTGTTATCATAATCTAGTTATAACACGAAACTAACGCAGGATATGAACAGTTTCGAGACAAGAGCACTGATTTTCCGAGATAAATTTAAAGCCTCTACATTTTAAAGAAAGAGAACGAAATAGAAACATTTCAGTAGCAAAACTAGAGCTATTGATATATTAAAACTTTAAGACCTTGGCGACATCCGGACTTGTAGAAAAACCTGCAGGCGATGTTAAGGGTGTGTATCTAAGTCAGAGGAATGCTTCAAAAATATGCACATAACACTGAATGTACATTGCGAAAACAAACAGTCTACATGCGGTTATGTAGACGAGACTTTTGTCACAACTAATTTACAGAATTTGGGAGTTAGTCATCACAGAACAACACAAATGCTGATCATCAAGCTAAGTGCTCTCAAAATAGATGTGACTACACGCCGAAACACTCCAAGGATAACATTACGGTATAGAACAAAAATATTACCGTCAATTTCCACGGAGCCAATCACACAACTTCAGGTGACGTGGTGGGAATGAGCAGCCAATGATCATTTGCCACGTTGCCTTCAGTTGTCTGTCAGAGACTGAGCGACTGAAGCGTGTACCTGATCCTGACTAATTCAGTCTTTAATTTCCTGAAAGGTTTGATTTCTACACCCAGAGTTAAGCCGGCAAGAAGATTTAAGGTAAGCACCAAGAATTTACCAAGAGTCTCTCTGTTACCAACAAATAAATGCATGTGGGTATGAGTGTAACGTGCAGCTTCCCATCCAAAGCGCCGCTTATTTATTAGAAGTTTGCAGTTTAGACAATGCCAAGTCCTCTTCGATTTTTCTTGGAAGCGCACAATTTTTCATTTGGCATAGTGTTCGTATTTGTCCTCATAGATAAAATAAATTCGTCTTTCCCTTTCCTTTTAAGGAGTACATCGTACCTACATTTAGTCTACATTTAAAAAGTGCGTAAACTGACGAACTAAACTTTAAGTGATTTTGATTTTCAAAGGTGCGTGTTGTACGTATACGGCACAAACCAATCAAACAAAATAACATTCACTAAATTATGACTTTGTCAGAAATTACGAAAACCCTTCATACTAATGTCATCAACTGCAGCTTTTCGTGTGAAAAAAACTCACTTCATGATTTCCAGGTTTGAAGTACTTTGTACGCTATTTAATTCGTATTTTGCATGGTTGCTTCGTATTTCTGTGTGTGATAATACAGATTATATATCATGCTTGTTCTGCCTTACAATTGGAATATCGAGTAAAAGAGGAAATTTATTTCAAAGGTAGGCGGAACTCATTATGAAACGTTACCTAGACATAAGTCTTTGACTTTCTCTTTCTGCCCTTTTCGATTTCGTGTTAGAGTCTTGAGAGTCGCCCATCGGACTACCACCCAGCTGTGTGCCTTCTTCTTCAATCATCCCTCTCTATGTTGTTTCGGGTAAAGTGGATCTTATGAAACGTTACGAAACCACAACTATGCGAACTTAGCCGCTTCCAGAAATTTCAGAAAAGCTACCGCCGTTTACTCTAACATCTTGAGCCATAAATGAATGAACGAACGAAGGAACGAGTGAATGAATGAATGAATGAATGAATGAATGAAAAACTTTATTTAAGACTGTGTCCTGTCCACCAGGCAGGAGGTGATACAGGTCAGATGACCGAATTTGCTAAAATTTGGCATAAATTTTGGGTTTGGCGAGTAAATGATTATGGAAAAAAATTAGGTTAAATTATTACATTCTCTTCAAGTTAGGGGGACCCCCTCCAAAAATGGCGCTTTGCCACTAATTTACGCGTATTTAATTAGCTCTCTTTAATTTAACATTTCTACAAAAGGAAAGGCCAAAATTTGGGGGCAAACAGAGTGCATTACGCGAAATTGGAAAATAGAGAATTTGAATTGACACAGCAGTGACATCGCAGCAGAATGGAAAAGCAATATATATCCTATTAATAATTCAGTAACAGAGCACTTTTTCCGTGTTTACATAGCCTCGTCTAAATACGAGGAGGGTTGAGAGAATTTGAGGCAGTTACGCAAACCCAAGACGTAGTACTGTACTACAGAGTGATCCCACTAATTCGAACTTGGCTCAGTTTCGAACTTCAAACCATATCCTTTGGATTTGCACTCAAGTTAAATGCTATCAGCTATTTCAAGATATTTTTTGTCTCTCAAGGGGGTTCAAAATGGCATGGTTCAACTCTATAAAAACAAAATTGTTTGTGAAACTTTATTGGGTTATTTCTTCCATAAGAAATCCAGAGCAAAAAAGTTCTTCTCTGCATTTTTTTGTATTAAAAATAGCATTTTATATATATAAGAATTTAGGATGAGGTGCCCAGTTCTCTCTATTAAAATAATCAACATCATTGACATGCATACAAAAAATCAGGGCAAAGAAGTTCTCGCCCCATCCACTTTTCTTTAATAAAAATATCATTTACATACATATAAGACAATTGGGGCGAAGAAGTTCAGAGTAAAACACAATATTACCATTTAAAAACATATAATAATTTTAGCGTGGAGATGTTCTTGCCCTGCCCCGTATCCTGTAATAAAAACATAATTTTCATCCATATAAGAAATTTAGGTTGATGAAGTTCTTGACCTGCCCAATTCTCTATAATAAAATATCATTTACATACACAGGGTTGTATATATAATAGCCGGCAGCTGGCAAAGTTCACAAAAAAATAAAACATTTTCAGAAACCCCGTTCAGAACGACGTATAGCCAGGTAAGGTAAAGGTTTTGAACGAAAAAAACGAGTTTTCTAGAACGTTTACTTCTTGTAACTTAAATGATCATATTTCTTTCAGTTTAGGGCGTGGCCAATCACGTGACCACTTAAGTAAAGTAAATTGTCAGAAAAAAATCATTTTATCTAAAAATAAACAATTAGAAGTCAAGATTTTAAGAAAAAGACTGAATTTAGAAAATATGTCCAAAACATCACACATAAGTGAGACCCATGCCTTAATTCAGGTGAGTCTCACTAAAATATTCCTGAAAGTATTAGAGCAAAGAAGAGGGGAGAGATAGAGGGCAGAGAGAGGAGTGCACTGTCACTAACTAAATTTTTTATTTGTATGTAAATGATATTTTTCTTCTGAGGAATGGACAGGGTGTGGATTTCTTTTCCCTTAACCCTTTTGTAAGCATATATATTAAATGATAATCTACAATTTCCATTACAACTATCTATTTTTAAGGAATATAAGTGTAATTACCTCACTGTAAATGCACCTAAGCCAGACAGGCAAATCCCCAAAACCTTTTCAAAGGAAAATAGGGGCTATGTGCCCTTGACCAAAACAAATAGAAATGAAAATCAAAGTAGAGCTCCATTCGCAGATAGGGTTACACGCATGAAATTTTGACATTTCACAAAAGCATTTCACCAAACCCAATTAACTGGACAAGAGAAAATTTAAATAAACGCAACATGCATATATCACTACATCTGAGTATCACCGAGCAAATCCTGAAATTATCAAAGAAAGGATACAAAAGATTCGTTTAAGCTTTATTATCATTCAAGGTAAATCTAAACAATGTATTTTATAAGCCTGGAAACGTCCAGACGTTCAAGAACTTGCAGTGTTAAAGTTAACAATTATTCACGCTGAAGCATAGATCTGAATATTACTTTAGCCAACGGCTTTGAATCCACATTATCGGCGGTGACTTTACTGGCCAGTCTGTAACCAATAACCTAGAAATCACCAGTCATTTCACCAGTCCGAATAAATTGAACTAACAAAACGAGAAAATTTCCATATTTTGTAAATAGAATCTGCAAATAACCAAAACAAGCAGTGTTTACAAATGAGCTTACAGTCTTATCATTTTAGACGCGAGGTTCCGTGAGGTTAGCGAAAACTATTTGTTTACAATATGCAACTTACACTGAACAACTTCCACAAAGCGACTCAAAAGTTATTGTCTAGCAATGAGCGAAATTAAAACGATGTAATTTATAAAATGTCTCGCAGCATGGCTTGAAGTCAGGAGGTAGTAGTCTTCTTAGAGAATTTGTCAGTCTTTTCGCCTCCTTTCTCAAGCTCTGGCTAGCTCTGTTTCATGGCATTGCTCGGTATTGTTTCATCTCCTTTTTCTCAGCCCTGAATCGGACTATTTCAAGGCATATTTCTTATGTACTGTTTCTCTAGACCTCGCCGCGCCTGCAACTCTCTTTGGCGATTTTCCTGGCTACTTCTCCTTCTGTAGTAGTATATTAAATTGGGGGCACCAGCGCACCCTCTGTCAGAGGGGGTTTAGCGTGAGCGCACAAAAGGCAAAAGAAAGGCGAAAAAACAAAAGGCAAAGAAAAGGCACGCTAAAACGGGCGCAGCCTCTAAAAGTTTAGCGTACGCTGAAAAATTGTTTATCTATTTTTCAATGGTGTAATAATATGTTAGTCTTAACTCTCTCTCACTATTAGATTGTTCGAATCTCGTCTCATTAGTTTCAATAAAAAGGGTTTTCAAAAGGTTTACCTCTTGGATATTTTGAATAAATTTCATAACAATCTACAAGATCATTTATTTAAGTTTCTGTATCGTTAATTTTTTTTTCCTTTTATTTGTTTGTACTTTTTTGATGTTCTTTTTGCTTGTTGCCATGTTCTTTCTACATCTTTCGTATACCTTCTTTTACTATGACCCATATAATGTTAATTAGTTTATCATTTTTCTATGACCATAAGCGTAACTAGTAATACCATCATCTAAAAAGTATCTTTTATCATCATAACAAGATAAGCTGGTTTTATTGATTTCATAACTAGAGATTTGATGATACTCTGATCGAATGGTTTTCATCTTATGGTGCATGATGATACTATTTTTTAAGCAATTTAAGTAATCGTCATAAGTCTCTTTTAATGACATTCTTCTTAACGCCTTTTGCTGTCTTGTTATTTTTAGTTTCAGATAGATAAGAATACATTTTGCTTTTTAGTCCCACAAAACTAGTAATCGGTTGACCAGCTGATTCATATTTAAATTTGCCAAATATTTTTTTATTTTCCTCAAAAAATAACTTAGAAGATATCTAAAAGTGAAGTATGATCCTCGCAGTGAATTTTCCAATTTAAGCAATTGAAATAAGAAGGCCTTCTTATTGAGCAATTGCTAAACAATGGAATGCGTTACCAGACTGTATTAGAACAAGTGACTTTACAGAGTTCAAAAGGAACATTCAGGGAATGACTTTTGTCTAGACACATTTTGCTTATATATATGTATTTATATAATAACCTAAGTTTTTCTCGCATTTTGATTGGTTCTCGCCTATGATCTATTAGAGGACAGATGCACTATTGACGTCATCATTACAAAGTTTTTCCCTCTGCCGTTTTAAAATGGCGGAAAGTTTTGAGAATTAGGATGATATTTTACGTGACTGGGCAAAAGATAAGGTACAAAAAAGTCTTGCCGAGGAATTGAACAGGTTTGAGAAGTCAGAAAAGCAAAGATAAAGCCGTTTCTTTAAAAAAAAAATGATACAGAAATAATTTTCTAGCAGCCTCAGTCGGCAGTTGAGCGCGACTAAACCACGCACAAACTTGGTCTTGGTAAGCCGAGAACCACTCCGTTATCTCGAATTTAGCAAACCCAATAAACAAAATGTTTCTGAGATTAATTTATTTAAAAAATTCAACTGTTCCCAGTGTCAAAACAACAGTTGACTCACTGATTGATGTCAGGAATGAAACATCAAAACATCACTTCTTAAAATTGGTAAAATAAAATACATAACCTTGCTTTCCGATGCGAATGTTCCTGTCCGTTTCAGGCCACAGCAGCGAGCTAACTATAGCTAACCACAGCTCACGGTCAGCTCACATCAGTGACACACTCGGCTACGCCTCGTGTGCCACTTTTTTGTTCTTACCACATTTTGACGTCATCTGTGATCTATTACTGAACAGACGCACGGCAACATGGAATCTATTTGTTAAATATATATATGTTTTTTTTTATTTATTTATTTATTTTTTAGATTCTAGTTTCTTCAATGTGTGTAACTCATTTTGTATGGTATTTTAATGTATTTTTATTATATTTTCTCGAAGATATTAGCTACTAATATTAATAGTATTACAAGGTACTCTAAAATTCGAGAGGAAATAAAGTTTATGTATGTATGTATGTATGTAACTTCATAAATATGACCAATACCTTTTCTTTTAGGGATGATACCATCTGCACTAACCCATTTAAAATTACCATATGGTAATGGCTGTGACATAGCCCATCCATAAAGATTATTAACATCTAAATACATAATATAACTATTCTCAACTTCAGGATTATAATTTTTCATGTATGGATTATTAGCTTCAGCATGCCGATGAGCAATATAACTGATACCACCTCGCATACCGTTTTCAATAAATAACACCATATCAATATCACCATCAGGTTAATTTTAGACATCTTTAACATCCCATGATAGACCTGGTGAAGAGACATAATGACAAGGATCTAATTTGTAATATTGGAGGCAAGTCTTTCTAAAATGTTCAAAAAAATCAACTAGCATGAGAGATATAAATCATGGTACTCGCCCATGTTTTTCAACTTAAAAGCATTCCAAACATCTTTTGCATGATTGTAATCATCATCACTAATACTTTCTTCAGTTAACATACTATAAAAATCTTCTCTCTTTGGTAATTCTGCTTTATTAAACTTTTCGAAGCTATCCATAGAGTCATAAGGGTAAACACCCTTCATTTTCATTAATTTGAATTGATTTTCTGAAGTGAAATATTCTTTTGTATAAATAAATTTTTCTTCATAGAGATTAGATGCTAATTTTTCTAGACTACTGCCCATGAATTGAAAGCTATCAATAAAACTGAGTTTATATAGAAAGCCATATATTTTTCAGTATTAGATGGAATAATATCAATTGAAATATTTTGTCCATCACCAATCCATTCACCTAATTGTCCAATAATTAAATGGCTATCATAACCTTTTAGATTATGAAAGATCGCTGGTATTTTTATTTTTTCTGTAGAGATTTGTAATTTTAAATTACAAACTAGATGAGCAGAACCACAATATTTACCAGAAATATGACAGTGATCTCTGACTGGTTTATTATTTGGATCATCATCACCTAGTTTATATTTTTTATTGAAAGTATGACAATATTTAGCTCTTTTAAAATCGATTCCATCTCTTTCTGTCATTTGCAATGGTTTGTTGAAATTATTTCTCATTACTTTTTCACAATTTTGGACTTCACTGAACATAGATTCCATAAATTTATTGATAGTATCTTGCCCACGATAAATCACCAGATCTTTTGAATATTTTTTATCGTAATGGCAGACTACTTTGTAACCAAAACCACATGGTGTATATGTATTTGGTATTTTTCAGTGTAAGATTGCTGGTCTGATCGCTGACAACTGCTAATTTTTTCAGTAATACATTCAAAATCAGCATAAATGACAAAAGGAACTGGTAATTGTTTATGGTGATTTTTAAAATAGACACTTGGATTTCTCTCTTTGCCATTTTTATCAGTGAAATGTTCTAAATACAATCTTTCTGGTGTTTAGCTAAATTAATATTTGAATAAAAACAATGCAAACAATACTTACAAAACTTTTTTCTCTCCTTATGTTTTGTAAAGTTATAAATTAATCGGTTGAAATCTTTGATATAGACATAATGGTTCTTTCCATCTTGTAACATATAATAAATCTAAGTTATCACTATATTTCTCTTTTGAAATACGGTGAGGTGAAATACTCTTTTTCTCATCATCGTAAACAAAAACATTAATATTGATCTTGTTTTGTTTTTCAATTCTTCCTATTTGATCTGTAGTTACTGGAAATTTAATACCACTGTAATCTAATTTACTCTGAAATTCTTTATCAGAAAGCTCAATTCTCTGAGGATCTTTTTTCATTGGATTTAAATGCCTTACATGACACCATAAGAAACACTTCTCATCTTCATTTTTGAGATTAATTAAACCTTTTCTTGAATTACGAAGCTCTTCTGGCAACTGAATATAAGAGCCTCCTCTAAGAGGAATATGTTTTGCAATATTTACATAATGCTCTAGAACTTCTTCTATTCTCCAATCAGAACCTTCTGACATCCAAGCAGCTATTTTATTATTAATCTCTTCATTTACTGTATCTAAAGCGACAATTATCTCTCCATCATTGGTAATAGTAAAAGTTTTACAATTGAAATAAGGATCTTTGTATTCATAATATTCTTCAGGTTCGCGATCTTCATCAAATCTTAACCTTTTCTTTTTAAAAAGAACACGTAGAGTGATATAAGCTTTTAAACCTCTATAACCAGGTAGTACATTTTTTAAGTACTGTTTAAAACACGAGCAGCAGTGTTACGCCTCGTGTTTTTAAACCCGATAAAACACGTCCTGCGAGTGTTTTGAACGGCTTCAAAAATCCGCGATAACACGTACCTGCGAATTTTTCTACTGTTTCAAAAACCCGAGAAAACACTTGCACGCGAATTTTTCTACTGTTTCAAGAAAAAACACGTGCATGCGAAAATGTTGTGCGGCTTCAAAAACCCGAGAAAACGCGTGCATTTCAATCAACAAAAATTCTGTTGTTTTCGTCGAGAGCTTTTTGAGTCGAAGCTTTTTGCCTCAGTCCTCATTATTTCGTTAGAAGAGTCGTGGTCATTTGTAATGCCTCCAAAAAGAGCTTTTAGAAATTCTAAAAGTGTTGAGCAAGAACGGAATGTGAGCGATTTATTGGGGCCACCTCGTGACGTAGTGGATGTAGTGGATGTTCCCGACTTAGATTTGAATTACGAAGTTAGGGATGAAGAATTATGTAACATGCCAATGCCCAGTGAAGTATTTCATATAGAGATGTCTGAGTCAGTGTTTCACAACTGCACGTTTAATTTTGCAACAAAGTAAAACCATGTGTATCTTTGTATTGTAAAATATTATCCAGGGAAATGAAATAAATTTTGTGAACGCGGGGTGAACTATTTGTACGCCTGTTATGTTGGTTGTTAATGTGTGATTATCATTATACATGAATTTTTAATGTAATTGATTGAGATCTTTATATAAAGATTACGTGTGATCTTTATATAAAGATCATGGTAGTCGTTCTCATTAAAAATTCAGCGATAATTGTATTGTTTAGGCATTCAACCCCACTTTTCCCTGGGACTGAAATCAAGTACCTTCCCTGGCTTTTCAGAATGACCATGTTTTACCAGGTATAAAGGTTCATGCACGTGATCAATTTGACGTCTCTGATAGGGTCATGCGCTTATGAATTATTAATGAGTTTTTGAATTCTTTCTCAACATCAGGTGTAGTGTAATATAATTGATTGGCAGGATCGTTACTGTCGATGATGGTTATTTGAAATGATTTAACAGTACCTTTTAAGGCTCTACTCCTTTCTTTAATCATAATTTTGAGATTTTCTTGTCTCTCAAAATCTTCTGAAATTCACTGATTGCTTCAGGTCTATAATAAGGTGTAATTTCATCAATCAACTTTTTAACTTTTTCATTAACTGGTTTTGGATAGAGATTTCTTGGTAAAGCTACTGGTGGTTTTGATTTGACTCTAGGTTTTAGTACTAGTTTTGGAGGAACATATTTTGATGGCTTTATTGGCTTTGGTAAGAATTTAATTGGTTTTGATTTTAATGCTTTTAATTTATTTCCGCTCCTAAAAAACCTTATTTTTTATTAGGTACAACAGCATCTAAGATGCCTTTCTTGAATGATTTATTCAATTATTTTCTCATCATACTATATAGAGTATATCGATTTTTTTTAAATTATGAAAATCTCTAATGAAAATTTTTATAATTTAATTAATGGATTATCTCTATAGTAATTACGCTCATGCTTTTTAGTATTTAAATGAGACCATTTATTCCTAACGGTATCGTTTTTTCTATTCTTACAAACATCACAGTACCATTCATAACCCTTTAACTTATAATAGATATTTTTTCTATAAGCAGGATACTTTTCTCGCTTTAACGTTTGCACTTCAGGTGAGCTCATATCAAACTCCATGTATATTAATATTGTTTATTAACTTTTAAATTAAAAATTTTTCAAATCTTTTAGCGAAACCCAACTATTGAATTGATCAGGATAACCTTTCCATTTAACTAAAGCTTTGTCTCTAGTCTTTCGAATGACTTTTTCTATTCTAAAAATAGTTTCCTCTCCATAAAAAGTACCTTTAATTTCTTCACCATTTAAGTCTTCTACCTTGTAAGTAATCGGATTAGTGGGTCTAATTTCATTTATAAGAAATACTTCTTCAGTCCAATTAGGTGTGTATCCTTTATCAAAAGTCTTTCTTTTGTATTTGCTTATTCTAACATTATCGCCTATTTTAAAGATAGGTTTTTGATTTTTAAATAACTTTTCCATAGTTTTCTGGTTTTCTAGCTTCATTTGGCGTCATACCTATTGATCTATTTTTGCTGTTATTGTAGGAAGCGAGTATTTTTGGTAAAATGTCAATGTAGACAGTGTTATTTTGCATAGTAAACCCTTGTACATTTTTTCTTTAATAGTTCTGTTCCATCTCTCGCAGACAGATGACTTTTCTTCATTTTCAGTAGAATAGATTTCGATATTATTTTTAGCTAATAGATCTAGCACATTTTTGTTATAATATTCTTTTCCCTTATCAACCCATAACTTTTTGGGTTTAGCCTCTCGAAAAATGCTTCCGAAAGCTTTAGAGACTTCTAAACCAGTTTTTGTTTTTAAAGGTACTATCCAACCATATATACTGAAAAGGTCTAAGACCATTAAAAGATATTTATAACCTCTATTCCATTTACTGACTGTTTCATATTTGACTTGCTTATCTAAATCATTGTATGGCCCAGTGTATTTGTGTCCTGGCAAAGTCCAGCCACCTTTTGGTTTTAGTAATTTACCAATAGCTTTATGAATATCTACTCCTTTCCCAGCTATCTTTTTGGATACATCATCAGTAACAGAATCAATAAGTTGATCTAAATACTTTCGTCCTATTGTTTGAATTTATTTTTAGCAGCATCTGATTTGATTGCTTCACCAACACCTCTTCAGCCCAAGTTAAAAAGCACTTTAGCTCCAGCAGCTAGCCCTTTGACAATCAATTCATCAAATCCAGATGCTTGTATTTCTTTTTTTGATAATAATAATAATAATAATAATAATAATAACTTTATTTAAGTCTCAAATCATTCTAGCTGAGCACGAGTGCTCTACTATTTGGGAAGACTGTAAATCAAATAAATAAATTAAACTTAGTTATACCGCACTCTGAACAAATACATTTCATTGCTGCTCTACCATTTTTAGTTATTACATATTGTTGATCCTTGAACACACCCAGTCTTTTCTCTGTTTAACGCAAAATGTTAACATCTATATATAATTAATCTTTTAATCTTTAAATAACACCTAAAATAGTGCTTATATTATAAAATAGCTCCAATAAGAGGAATATTTCTAAATGGAGATCTCTTACCTAATAATAATGCCTAAGCCTTTTTTTGCTTTTTAGGTGTTTTTGCTCTTGAGGTTGAGCCTGTTGTACTTCCTTTAACAAAACGAAACTTACTTATACCACACTCTGAGCAAATACATTTCATCGCGTTTCTACCATTTTTAGTCTTGACATATTGTTCTGAGCCTGGTTTACACTCAGTCATCTTTTTCTCTTTGACACAATAACTTTTCGTCCATAATTTATATTTGAAAAAATTCTAAAATATAAATATAATAGGGAAAGAAATTGCGATATTAGAAGCTATGTATAAACACTATAAAATTCTATATCGAAAACTATTTTTCTTATGTTGCTCTAATGAGAAGAAAGTTGTAAAATACCAGAGGGATCTATATAAACTACAATTACAGAAAATGATAAAATTGCAATGCAATAATGTTTGATAAATATTATTCTAATTTTTTAAAATAATATTATCTTAGTAGTGGCAGTTTTAGCTAGAGATGCTTAAAATATTCCTCGATAAACTTCTCATTCTCATTAATATCAAAACTTAAAACTATATAATCTCTTCCTTTATTCATCTCGTTTAATTAAAAATATAAGCAGTAATATCCACAGGTACTTGAATAAAGATTTTGTAGTTGCTGGCTTTGATGCAAAAGAGTTAGATTATCTCTCTTTGCATGATCAACTATTTCCTGAATTGGTGGGAAACCGAAGCTATCAAAATAATTAACCACATTATTTTTTACAAAAGTACTTGTCCAGTGCGAGCCTTTCATACAACTTGGTTCTAAATTATAAATAAAAATAGCTAACTTATAATTATGAGGTATTGTTTGATCTCTACTCAATACACTATTTATTGGTATCTTTAAATATTGACACCATTCTAGCAGATCAAAATTACTCATAGGTTCTATCTTATTAAATTTTAGAGTATATCTCCCATCCGAGGAATGCTGTTGAATGGACTGCTTTTGCCTAGTAGTAAACCTTGGCCTCTTTTTCTGGTCTTTTTTTACCACGACCGCTAGTACTAGGCCAACTACCGATAAATGGTGGTGGTGCACCTATTTGAAGCTCACCTTTACCATATTTACCACGGCCTATAAGAGGCCCACCGCGTCCAACACCACGACCTTTAATAGCATCTAAAATCAGAGGGATTCCTATAGAAGTAATAATACTTCCTATGCCATTACCTACTTGTTTTTGTGTAATTTTAAATAATAAGTCTGGACCTAACTGTTGAGCATTACCTAAATCTCTAATTTGTTCTTTATTTAAGAGATGACTCATCATAGCAAGTCTTGTACTTGGAAGATTTGTCCACCTGTTATTTTCTTGACTATCTGACTTGCTCCTTCACTTGCTAAACCAGCTAAAGCTGAGAGACCTAAAGTTTTTCCAATAGTTGGTGCAACAGTTCTTAGTACTGGCATTAATGTGCTAAAATTTCCTGCACCAGTTTGTTTTCGAACATTTCCTTTCGAAATGGTTATTTGCAGTCCTTTATTAGATGATTTACTCTTTGCAATTCTTTTAACTGTATTCGCAGGAACCATTAAAGTATCATTGCCAGAAAGAGCATGTTTAGCTAATCTAATTGAAACTTCTCCATTATCTCTATACGCTTCCGCTAGTTTTCTCTTTTGTCCTTCAGAGAGTTTGACATTAATTTTATGCAATTCAGTCATTATATTATTTATGATTTTTTTTCTAAATCATAAATAATATTTATTCTAAGCGTTAGTTTAAATCTTACTTAAATTGAGTCATGGACCAATAAATCAGGATTTAGACAAATAGGTTTCTCAATCTCTTCATCAGAGTCTTCATCACTGTCTAATAGACAAGTATTAAAATGATTCTCTTTTGGTCGAAACCTTACTTGCATAAATTTTGGTTTTAGTGTTAAACCAAATGTTCCACTAGAGAGAGCGAACCAGGCTGCAATAAATTTTACTGTAGATCTAGGGCCTATTTTGAATAATCAGGCACACTATTTCCGTTCCAATTAAAAAATTAGTTTCTAGCTTGTCATTTTTTGCAAAATAGAGTAAATTCCATCTTTGATGGATAATCTAGATATTCTCTCTCTTTTGTATCTCCATTAACTCGATAAGGGGCTTTACAAATTCTTTCACATAAACCACCTTGACCTTGTTCATCATAAACTTCAATACTACTCTTTGGTATCTTTTTATTTAGAGACCATTTATTTCCATAAAAAGTATCTATAAAAAATCGATCTAATTCTTTAGCTTTTTCGAGATATCCCCCCTTATAATTAATCTGCATAGTAGTTCCCTGATAATTACCAGCTTTATCATAGTTTTCCCTGACACCAAATGGAGTTACACCCTCATATTTAACATACATCTTCTTTCCTTTGTATAATATGCCAATTTGACTTCCATTGTATCACTTGTATCAATATCGACGAAATTGACAATTTGTATATCTCTTTGTTTTTGACTTTCTTTTTGACTAGGCATATAATTAATATAATATTTTTTTTTCTAAAATATTATTTTTATTTTATATCTATTGTGATGCAATATCCTTTTAGACTATAACTAGTTGATCTCCTGCTTTGTCAACGACAACATCTTTTTCATAAAGAACAATTGCATGCACTCGAAAATTATCACCATCAGTAGTGTTAATTTGGTATTTTACCATAAGTTGTTTAGAATCTCTCTACTTACCTGCTCAGCCTGGTAACTTATATTAAAAAAGATGAGGGGATACAAACTTGTAAAAGTACCGACATTTAGCTGAGTTCCAGTATTATAATCATTCTTTACCATGAATAATTCATTAAATTAGAAAAGAATCTTGGTTTACTGTCACTTTCCTAATCACGTTCTGGATAAAAGATTCCATCACCATATTCAAGTCGACAGCTTAGTAGAGTACTGTTATTATCACCTGCATTGAGTTTAAATGTATCGTAGATATATGGATTAGCTGTCAATATGGATCTAGGTTATTTTCAAGTGTGATTGCTGGCGGAGGAATAGCATCGCTAATTGTCTCTGGATCTGTTTTGAGTATTATTACTTTAGCTGGTTCGGTATTAATCGAAATATAGCTTGATTTTAAAAACGTCAATGGAAACATGAATAATTGCAAATATGCTTATCAAAGTTATGGGCATTTATTAGTCAGAATCAAGAGAGCGCTAAGACTTGGCCATTTTGACAATGAAGATTTGATCAATGACATCAGTAACTTGCATCTATAACCGCAGTTCAAATATGAATTATTTCATATTTAC